>CM046037.1:75911906-76576082 GCA_025215565.1 Flaveria ramosissima | reverse complement strand
GGAGGTGAATGGTGAAATGATCTTTGTTCAAGTGTATGTCGATGATATTATTTTTGGATCTACAAACTCTAAGTTGTGTAGAGAGTTTGAAGAAGTGATGAGCCAACGGTTTGAAATGAGCATGATGGGAGAAATGTGCTTCTTTCTTGGTTTGCAAGTTGAACAACAGAAAGAAGGAATTCTTATTCATCAAGAGAAGTACATTAAAGATATTCTGAAGAAATTTAAAATGGATGATGCGTCTACTGAATTGACCCCCTTTACTGCTCAGACGTGTCTCACTCCAGACGAAAATGGAAAACCAGTTGATCCTCATCTTTTTCGTTCTATGATTGGCTCTCTCATGTATCTTACTGCAAGTCGTCCTGATATCACTTTTGCTGTTGGTTACTGTGCTAGATATCAGTCGGCTCCAAAGGAATCTCATGAGAAAGCTGTCAAACGAATTTTTCGTTATCTCAAAGGATCATCTCGTCTCGGACTGTGGTATCCATATGGTGGAAATTTTGATTTACATGCTTATTCTGACAGTGATTCCAATGGTTGCAGGTTAAACAGAAAATCTGTGTCTGGAGGATGTCAATATTTGGGTAATTGTCTGGTATCTTGGCAGAGCAAGAAACAAACAACAGTTTCTCTTTCTACAGGGGAAGCTGAATATATTGCTGCATCTAGCTGCTGCTCTCAAATTCTCTGGATACAACACCAAATGATTGATTATGGAATCAATTTCCTTCATACACCTTTATTCTGTGATAATGAGGCTGCCATTGGAATCGCTAAAAATCCTATTCATCATTCTCGCACAAAGCATATTGAAACCCGAATTCATGCGATTCGTGATGCTCAAGAGAAGGGTTTCATTAATATTATTTCCATTGACACTAAAAATCAAAAGGCTGATCTTTTCACAAAAACGTTTGACAAACCTCGTTTTTATGAATTGATTTCTATGCTTGGGTTAATATCTTTTTAAATTTTTATTTTCTATTTCTTTGATAATAATTTAAAAAAAAAAACAAAACAATAAAAACAAAAATAAAATTTTTTTAGTTCCAATTTTTCTATAATTATTGACATATGAAAATAAAAATTTGGGGGAGTAATATCAGTATTTTGAGATCGGATTTAACATGATGAGAAATGATTGTATATTCTCTAAATATTTCTTATCTACATGACCAGTAATTCTATGAGAAATGATAGTAACTGTCTCTAGATTCTGTTTCATAATAAAAAAATATAAGGAAATGGATCAAATTCTTTGACGATATGCTTGATAGACTCAGCCTGATGAATGAAGTAGACAGCAGCTTTATGGTTAAATTAAACTTTATGCTTAAGAATGCCTGGATTTACTCATTCATTTTGGATTGCACAAAAACTGAGTCCTGACAAAAATGGATTGAGAATGAATCTTTCGTTCATTGTGCTTTGTTAGTCATCATTCTCTGCTGTTTTATTTTTGTGTTAAGATGTCTTGTGTCTGTGCTTATCTCCTTTGCTGTACGGAAGTACTGACCTGGAGTGATGATCTCCTCTGCTGTACGGTAGTACTGACCTGGAGCTCTCATCAGCACATGTTCAAATGGTTATCTCCTCTGTTATACGTGAGTATAGATCTGGAGCTCTCACCATTTTGATATAATTATGTCAAATCATCTTATCGATGAATTTCTCTCAGAATGAAATATTTTGTGTATAATCATTTATATACTTTTTCAAAAGTTTGCTTCATGAAGATTGATTCATAATTCAATAAATCCTGAGGTTGGGTGAGGGTTTTTACCAAATGATTGTGGGGTCTTAGCATTCTAAAGCATCTAATCGAACCTTAAATGAATCATAAGCTGTTGTTTGAAAAAGGATAAGGCATGAGT
The DNA here is from genome assembly GCA_025215565.1 of Flaveria ramosissima. Classification (NCBI taxonomy): domain Eukaryota; kingdom Viridiplantae; phylum Streptophyta; class Magnoliopsida; order Asterales; family Asteraceae; genus Flaveria; species Flaveria ramosissima. The sequence continues at coordinate 76,574,202 of CM046037.1, read as the reverse complement.
TTAAAGTGGATAATTATATCAGCAATCGTTATTGATTTGTTCTAATTTCTGTGATTTCTGTGCAGATTGTGATCAGATCTTGTTTTCAGTATGATCTCATGACTGGTAGATGATTTTTAATCATCATTATGTTCTAAAATATTTAGAGAATGTGATCTCTGATTATTTTAGATCTCATTATGTGATGTGCTTCCCTTGAGTATTATTGATAATAAAAAAAAAATATATATATATATAAAAAATAAAAAAAATAAAAAAAATTAAATAATAAAAAAATAATAATAAAAATAAAAAATAAATAAAAATTTTGGTGCGAAATTATTCTTTCGCTGACTGTTTCGCTAAGCGAAACTGCAATTTCGCTAGGTTAGCTTATAAGTTGTTAACCAGTTATCTTTTAGCGAAATTACAGTTTCACTGAGCGAAACTGTAAATTCGCTTGACGAATTTATAGTTTCGCTGCCAGCGAAACTATTGACTATATAAGTCAATTTTGCGAAATTTTCTTCATAACTTCGCAAATCTGGTTTAAGTTGACTGTTAGGGTTTTAGACTTCTTTCACGGCGATATTGATTTGAAATTGGTTTTTAGACCGATTTTGAGTGATATTCTCTTCAGATGTGAGTTTCGAACATGAATTGAGCATTTAATCTGGATTATATCTCTGTTCTGTGAAGCGATTTGGATTTGTCGCTTCGGTGGTTTCGCTGTTCGTTCAGCGAAACTACCGAAGTTTCAGCGAAATTGAACGAAAGTTCACTGTTTCTCAGCGAAACTGTAAAGTTATGCTGTCCGAGCGAACTTAACAGTTTCGGCACATCTTATCTAATTTCGCAAAGACTAATCCTTATTTCACAGTTTCGTCTATAATTTCTCAAGTCAGCGAAACTAATTTGTAACAGCGAATCTAAATTAATTTCTGGTGAAACTATTGCGAAACTACTTTGAATCATTCTAATCTTGTCAAAAATACTTTTTGTTCTGCGAAATTAACAAGTTTCTATGAGCGAAACTATAGTTTCGCTTGTCGAAACTGTTTGATTTCCTTGACGAAATTGTCTTTAATTCAGCGAATCAATCATGTCTTAGTGAGCGAAACTGTTGTTTCGCTTGCCGAAATTAATTTTTTTTTGTTTGTATCTTATTTTTCTTATTTTCAGTATTTCTTATTCAAATTTATTTGTTGATCTTTTCAGATTATTATGGCGAATCTAAAGTTTGACGAGAGGAATAACATTACTGCGATATTAGATGATACTTTGCCTAAAGCGGCCGGATTTCGAGATTGTATTCGATGGCTCCAACGATCACCCATTGCATATGCTATTTCTCATTCTCCCACTATATATGATCTTCACATTAGAGATTTTTGGAGGTCAGCGGAATACAACACCGGAGGAGATGTTCAGAGGATCACAGCTAGGGTACTTGCTCATGATATATCTATTACTGCTGAAGATGTGTCGAGGATTCTTAGACTGGACGATGATACTGGTGATGAGGTTGATATGACAGAATCTGAAGTATTCCAATCTTTCCGGCAAATGGGATATGAGGGACCAGTTTTTGGGTCGAGGAAAGAGATTAAAAAGTCATTTCTATCTAAAGAATGGAGATATATAGCTCACGTGTTTATTATGTGCTTAGATCACCGTAAGGGTGGATCAGATGGACTTAATCTTGACTGGGCCAAAGCAATGGTGATATGTTGCAAAGGAGAGAAGGCAAATATTGCTAGATTGATCTTCGCTTGTATGGCAGAAAACGTGATGGCAGTGAAAAAGGATAAATGGTTGTTATATCCTCGTTTTATTCAGATGATGATTGATGATTTGATTCCTGATGTTCCTAAACACGGTGAAGTTAAGAGATTGGTTCAGATGAACCCTCGGATATTTGCAGATTGCTGTGCTATACGCCATGATTTCAGCGGTAAAATAACCCATCTCTGGGAGAACATGTATCCACCAGAGCGATGGAATTATATCAGACGAGTGGATGAGTCTGAAAATAAAAGAGCTGAGGAAACACGGGTGAAACAAGCTGATGCAGCTAAGAAACGAAAGAGATATGCAAAGGAGAAAGATTATGATTTTGAAGAAGATATAGATACACAAGCTGAAGAGATAAGGGTGGAGAAGGAACGAAGGTCTAAAAAGAGGACTGATTTTGTAGAACCTGAACGGAGATCAAAACATAGACATGAGGGTTTCACAGCTGGGAAAGAAGCAAGTGCTGGTCTTGATGAGGATATGATTCGTGGTCTAAATACTTCATTGGCTAATGAGTTAAGTATGATAAAGACCAAACTGATGAATCAAGAGATTCGGGAACAACAGAAAGATGAGATCATGGATGGAATGAAAAAGATGTTGATTGATCAGAACAGCTTGATTAAGAAGTTATTTGAAGAGATCTCACAGATGAAGGCTGCTGCTGGCCTACCCAGTCAACTAACTCAATCTGAGTTAGATGATATGACTGATTTATCTAAGTACCCATTCTTGAATGTTGGTACCTCATCAAAGGTAGGAGAGGGCACCTCTGGAGCAGCTGACCCTGAAACAAGAGAACAAGAGATTCCAAGAGAAGAGGATGAAGAGGCTGGTAGAAATGATGAAGATGAGATTGTTGAAGCTGAGTTTGTTAATCTACAGTTTGACTTTGATAAAGATATTTTGGGAGAAGAAGTGATTGTTAAAGCTACTCATGAGGAGACATCAGATAAAGGTAAAAGTTTGATTGATGAAGAAGAAGAGGAGGATGAGCAGTTGATTGATTATGATTCTGAGCCGGAATTCTATGAAGTAGATGAAAGACCTCTAGTGTATGTGGCTAAGAAGGGAGAGGATGAGAATGATGTGTTTGAAATGGATAAAAGTGATTGGTTGATAAAAGAGAAGGAGGCTGAAGAACTCACCCCTCTGTTTCAAAATTTAGAGGGTTTGAACAGAAAGGAAGCAGACAAGAAGATAATCAGCTGGTGTTATAATCCTTTCTTAAAGATGTTCTTGATTAAAAGACGAGGAGGCAATATCAGTTACATGCTCAAGAGGAAGGCGTTTAAGACCTTGCCTAAGTGGGATCTGAGACGATTAGCTACATTGCCTTTGATTAATGCTAATTTAAGTGAAAGGGCAGAATTTCTGGAGAAGGAGATTAAAAATGTTCTAAATGATAATTTTGAATCATTTGGTTTTATGAAGGCTGAACGAAAGAGATCCAAGAAAGACAAAGACTGGGAGACAGGGAAAGGGAGAATTGTGCTGAGAGTTAAACCGCCTAAGACTGTGAACAGAGTAAGACTGGCTGATCCTCTTCCTCCTCGTTTACAGGACTTTGAGAAGTGGTTCTATGATAATAACACCGGGGAGGCTGTGATTAGAGTTAAACAAGGAAGAGAATTTAGGGTGTTTGACCCAATGGAGTTATTCAGCTTTTGTGATGAAGATCTTTTGATTCTCTGTGAAAATCATATAAAGGCGGGGGCAGGTGAGGAAACAAGGAAGGAGGCAAGCTTGTTCATGAATGTGGCGAACAAAATAAGGGGAGTTCGGGCAGAGGTGAAAAGTTTGGCTGAAAAGGTGAAAGCACAAGATGATTTGGCTATGGATGTTCAAGACTTAACTAGACAGTTTGCTGGAGCTAGTGGTCATTCACATGAAGCTGATGAGGCAGGAACTAATCTTGGAGAATCAGTGGCTGAAGCTTCTCAAGACATTGCTGTAGGAGAAACTGAAGACAGATCAACAGCAGCTGAGGAAACGGGAGCTGAAGAGCCGAACGAAGAGCAGTGAAGACAGTGAGGTCCAACCTAGGGGGAGTATTGAAGATCATGATAGGTTGGACTCACTTTAGTATAGATGTTTACTTTTCAATGTAATAGGACTTGTGTTAGTTTCAGTTTGTATTTTGATAGTTATTAGCAGTTTTGGCAGTCCAGCGAAACTGTGAGCGAATCTATAGTTTCGCTCACAGTTTGCTGTTTTGGTTCACCCGGCGAACTTATGTTCTGCCGGGCGAAACTATAGTTTCGGCATAACAGTTTCGCTTGTAGCGAAACTGTCAGCGAAACTATGACTGCTATATATAGTTTTGTTATTTCATTTTCCATGATAAGTTTGCAAAACCCAAAACGTGGAATTCTGTTGCAAACTATCATTCTCAAGCAGTTACTTCATTGAAATACATTGTGCTTATTGATATTGAGTGAGTTAGTTCATTTGCATTTCAAATATGTCTTGATTCTTCTTATTCTTCTCTTAATTGTTTGTTATTGTGCTTATATAAGTGATATTGATCAAACTATTCAATCAATTGTACTGTTCATCGATCATATGGACCAACAATTGGTTTCCGGATTACTCACCATAGGCTTATATGGTCCATGAACCACAGACTTCCAACAACCTGAACTGTTAACAAACAGGTGATGGAGCATTCGGCGTTGCCATATGTTATACTCACTCCTAACAAGCATCGGAGGCTTTGTTGAGGAGCCAGTATTATGAGGATCATTGATTGATGTAGTCATTTTCACCAATTCAAACAGGTTCAATGAAATTTTCATAAATCTAGCTCAAAAATTTAACAACACAGTTTGAAACAAAACGAATCTCAAATTAATTCACCGGAAGCGATAGAAAAACAATCTCTATAATCAATTCTTGCAAATTTGCTAATTCGATCAAACTTAGATATCAAAAGAGCAGTTTCAATGATCAATTGTTAAATCGATCAATGATTAACCAGCTCTGATACCATTTGATAGGATCGGATCTAGTTTGATCAATTAGATTAAGATTTGCAGCGGAATATAACAAGAATTAGACAAAATTTAAGCAAGAATAGTATGAATATTCAATCAAACAGTGACGATTATAGAGAGAGAGTTTTCTGTAAATGGAATATTTTCAATCACACAAAAGCTTCGGTTACAAAACAATTAGGTCAACATTCCTTTTATAAAGGAATGTGACGTTAGCTGATGTCACTTGATAGTGACATCTAACTGATTTATACAAACAACTGAAAGTAGACTAAACTACTGAAGATGTCCACAACAACTGAGGACACCTTCACAAAAAGACTAAGTACAAACTACAATTACAACTACTGAAGATATAACATCTGAAGTGTAAGAACTTCAAATGTTTTACATAAAATAAAACTACTGAAAAGTAAACCATCACAACTACTGAAAAGAACTACTTCAGCTGTTGTGACAACTTCTGAGAACTTGGTCTTCAGACTTTATCTTCAGACTTTGTCTTCAGCTATTATCTTCAGACTTTGTCTTCAGCAAATGTAGATCACTTCAGTTGTTATGATGTTTGTGGGACTTAAAGGTTTTCCTGATCTGGCTCATTGGTTCTTTTGGTCCAACATCCTCGAGTAAATCAAGATATCATCAATAAACACAATCACTGATTTATCCAACATCGGCCGACACACTCGATTCATCAAGTCCATAAAAGCAGTTGGCGCATTAGTTAAACCAAAAGACATACGAGAAACTCGTAGTCTCCATATCGCGTACGAAAAGCTGTGTTAGGAATATCTTGCGCCTTTAGCTTTAATTAATGGTAACCAGATCAGAGATCTATCCTCGAGAACCAACTAGCACCTTGGAGCTGATCAAACTAATCATCAATCCTCGGTAATGGACACCGATTCTTCACCATCAACTTGTTCAATTCACGGTAGTCAATGCACATCCTCATACTACCGTCCTTCTTCTTCACGAACAAGAATGGAGCACCCCAAGGAGAGATACTCGGTCTAATGAACCCCTTATCGAGTAACTCTTGTTGTTGCTCCATCAATTCATTCATCTCGGTCGGAGCCAACCGATACGGTGCCTTAGCTACAGGCTAGGCACCAGGTATCAAGTCAATTTGAAATTCGATTTCACGGTCCGGTGGCACACCTGGTAGATCTTCTGGAAACACGTCTGGGAAGTCACACACAACCGGTACATCGGACAATTGTGATGTTGACGTATCCACATCCTTCACGCAGGCCAAGTAGGCACTACATCCACGTCTCATGCACTTTCCCGCCACCGCCATCGAAATCACCTTCGGAATCGTAGTGACTCGGTCACCGTAGATCGTCAGTGAACTCCCATCAGGCGCTGTCAATCGAATCATCTTCTTGCGGCACATAATGTTCACCTCGTAGTCCACTAACCAATCCATCCCTAGGACTACATCGAACCCGCCTAATGTCATCACAAACAGTCTAACAGGAAACTTATGACCTTCTAGTTCTATTGCACAACCTTCTATCAGATCAGAAATCCTGGTAGACTTACCTATGGCAGTTCCTACGTCAAAGGGCTCATCAATACTTCTACTCCTAATGGGCAGCTTAGCACAAAAGGCAGCAGAAATGAAACTCCTACTAGCACCAAAATCAAATAACACAGAGGCAAGAGTTTGGTTTACTATAAACGTACCTGACACCACATTGGGGTCCGTCCTAGCCTCCTCTCGGATCATCGTGAATGCCCTGGCGCTCGCCCTCTGCCCTTCATTCCCCGCCTTCTTCATCGCCCCAGATCCTTCAGCCCTCGGCTTCTTGCAATCCCTGCTCAGATGGCCGCTTTCACCACATATATAACACCTTATAACCCCACACTCTCTAGCCATATGACTAGGCTTCCCACATTTGAAGCAGATGTTTGATCCCCATTTGCATTCTCCCGAATGCTCCTTTCCACATTTATCGCACCTCTTCGACCCCGCACCAGGTGTGACCACACGCCGGTCATCCACCTTCGCAACCATATTGTTTGGAGCGGCTCCACCACGTCCAAACCGTTTCCCATTCTAGTTCCGGTCACCACCACCTTTCTTGCTCACCTCAGCCACCACCACCTCTCGCTCATCATATAGCCTTCCAGCTAGGTCAACCACCGACCTGAACGTACCTTGCCAGGCAGCGATCATGTGCCTGCGGATGTTAGCCGGCAAACCCTGAATATACCTCTTGATCTTTCGTGATGCGGGAGTCACCTGATCCGGCACCAGCCATGCCATCTCGTTGAATTTGGTGGTGTATTGCTGATGTGTCATGGTTCCTGCCTCTAGCTGCAGGAACTCCCTTTCCACCTTGTCGAGCTCCCTGTGAGGACAGAACTCCTCAATTACCAACTTCTTCAGCTAGTCCCACCTCATCCTCCTGATTGCCTTGCTGCCCTTAGCCTGGACAATATTGTCCCACCAGCACAAGGCCGAGTCCACGAATGAGTGGGTAGCGAACTTCACCTTCTAGTCTTCCTGGCACTCGTTGATATCAAGTACCGCCTCCATCTCTCTCACCCATCGGTGAGTAGTAGCAGATGTGCCATTGCCATCGAAAGTAGGGGACTTGCATCTTTGAAATGCCTAGTAGTTACAGCCTCGTGCAGTTTCTTGGAGATCCTCTTCCTCTTCCTCCCCTTCACTAGAAACAACCGTCTTGGTCTCCGGTCGTTCCCTTTCCCCCGCGGGTCTCCTCCTTTCCTTCCTCTCTCCTTCCCTCACAGCCTTGATCACCTCGGTCACCACAGACGGCAAGGATCGTCTGCATGACCTGGTGAACTTCCTCCACCACGACCTCCTTCACTGAGGCCCTTAGGTTAGCACTCTTGTCACCACCCTCCGGATGAGGGGTCTCGGACTCATCATTGGCCATCTCTTCAGCCCTAGCCCTTCTTCTTGTGACCCGTGGCCCAGCACCATGTCCACCTCGGCCTCCACCTCGAGAAGCCTTTGAAGATCTACCTCCAGCCATCCTCAAACAAACTATAAGATACAAACACCAACACGGTCATTCAAGGTAATAGCTCAGTTTATGTCAAGTATAGTAAGTCCCTAATTATAGTGGCTAGTTGTGATTAGCCACTTACTTTACTCTTCATACCCCAAGCATTTCCTATCCTGACTACATCAGTATCTAAATCTACTAAAGGTACATAAATCACATAACATGCGCACGTAATACCGGTTATCATTAAAGAAAATACCTGATGGCACGTAGCTACTCGGACTGCATCCATTCCCTTTGTCCCATTCTCAGTTTAAGTTTAGGTGTTAGAAAATATTTAACCCAATTCTTTTAAACTTTGGCTCTGATACCAACTTGTAAGGCCTCGTTCCTGGGACGCTCACAGTTGGACAATCATCGCACATAAACATATAACATACCTTTAAATTTTCTAAATACATCGCGGCGGAAATACTTAAAACCATTTCATATATATAAATAATTGCTTTTGCAAAATAATACAACATTTTGACCATAACAAAAATATCATTTGTTAGCATTGCATCACAAAAACATCATCGTTATATAAAATGGATGCCATACCAAAAACTTGCTGAGTAGCTGCGCCCGTGCCATCCTCAGCAATCATTACCTGCTACCTGGAAAATACATAAAAGTCAGCGTTGCTGAGTGAGTTCTAGTTTTTATAAAAATATATTACGTTTCTTTCGTTAAAACATTTACTTTACTATCGCACGTGATCATACATCGTACATACATCAAGGTAATATTTTTTATCTTCCAACATCGTTCATTTCGTACATATCGCACGTTTCGTACATTTCCCACTTTTCGCACTTTTTATTATCTTTCACTTCTATCTAGATCATGTCGTATGTTCAACCCCCCCACTTGGGCACAAAGACATATCATCTAGGGTTAAGCGACAAGGATCCCATATTGCACGTATGGAGCAGTCACCAAGACTGACTCCTTTGTGTGAACCCTCATGGGTCAGCCAAGATCGCACGCTGTAACACAAAGTCGGGCTAACAACTCTCATTGAGTTTTGAACCCCTTTACATTTGCTTGCAAGACTTTCATACATTCTTTCATTATGTTTCACTTTCATTTTCTTAAATCTTTCGCTTTGTTAAGATAATACTTTACGTTCATTGACATAATCACACCACATAAAGCTACATAATCATACGCAAGGAACATAAAGAAAACATAACGTATACATACATAACATCATCACACATCATCATAGAATTTTCACACATCATCATTCACATACTCATACACATACATAACAAGTACAAGACATAACCGGCCCTCCGCAGGACAGTGGGGTTTCGGGGGCGGCAGCCCCTGACAGCGGGGTCCTAGGGGCGGCAGCCCCTAGTGGGGTCTAAGGGGCAACGCCCCTGGCTGGGGCCGTGCTGCCAGGTCATTTATATATCACAATTCCTTATAGTAAAATATATAAGAAAATCCAGTTTCGCTGACAGTTTCGCTGGCAGTTTTGCTGCCAGTTTCGTTTCCAGTTTCGCCCAACTTTCGTTGGAAATCCATGTCTAAGAAACTACCTGCAAAACGATAGTTTCGCATGAAGCTCCATAATTTCGCTGGTTGGACACATAATTTCGCTGGATGAGCACCCAGTTTTGCAGAACGGGCTGAAATTTTGAACTAGCCCATTTTTAACCCAAAACTTCAAACTTTTACACCCAAAACCTTGGTTTATCATCCAAGAAGAAATATCTAAGCTTTTTACATGTTTTCTTACACAAAAACGTGAGTTTTGGATGATTCTTTACTACTTTCAATAACCCCAAAGCCTAGAATCCGAGTTTAATCTAAAGAAATGATTAAAATGATGTTCTTACCTGGATTCTTGGTCTTTTCTTGTTGTTTGGATGTCTACGAACACCGATCTTTAATCTCTTGATCAACCAAGCCTTGAATCTTCACCTCCTCTCTACTTTCTCTCTTTACACTCTCTCTCTAGATGTTGGGTGTAGAGTTGCAAATGAGAGTGGCTCAAGCTGATCCGTTTATATACACCGGGCGTTCTCGTGGCCTTTAACTCGTCCGACCCGTGACCCGAAAGGTTTACTCGGTCTATAAACCATTTCCATCTTATTTACATTAAATAATCCCGTCTAAGTCTATTATTATTATTTGGCTCGTTTTGACTTTATTTCGAGCGTTACAAGTCAGAACATCCGGAGGAAGTGCAACAAGAGGAAGCTCAAACAACTCCAATTCAAGCAGCTCCTCTTGCATCAGGAAGACCCACCTACACTACTAATCCAGAAAGATGCCATGTAATCAGAGATCAAGGTATTAAAGATGTCTACACATGGCAGGACATGTTCAATCTACCTTTGCATGATCTCTTTAAGATGAGAAGACACTATAAGAGTCTGAATGATCCTGACAATCTAATGAAGAAGGGTATGGTCATCATCATGATGAGGACTGTTAACATCTTAAGTCTTCAAAATGTTTTGGTAGCATCAGCCTAAAGGGAGTTTGTAAGGTTTTATGTATGGTTGATGCATCTAAAACATCTGAAGTCTTTCCTGCATGCATGCACTGAAGTACAGAGTAGAAATGCTTCGAAAATTTTACACCATACACTATAAATATTCTAAGTGTAAAATCTTCTGAAGCCAAGACCAATATCTTCTGAAGCTAAAAGTGAAGTCTTTCGAAGCTTCAAAGACAAAGTCTTCTGAAGCCAAGAAGTGAAGACAGATTTCTTCCGAAGACTTTTGAACACATGCTTTATCTGATGTACTTTACCATAAAGTTGGACCACTTTCCGCTGCAATTATGTTCAGTCACCAACATACATAAGTTGGTGAAAAAGATCCATGCTTTTGGTAATTGTACATTGAGGTCTTGAGTCATTTTTCTTTCTACTTTATGTACTTTTATCCTTTTTGTAATATATTAGGATCTGAGCTATGGCATGTTATAGTCACTAGTCAAATGGCAAATCTGCCTTTTGACTGTACATTTGATTTTGTTGTTGTCTAGTTCAAATGTATCCAGCTGGCCTTCTAAGTATGACCGACTATAGGATGTAGTATAAAGTATCTCAGGTCCTTGTATATTTTCTTATGCTTTGTAACATTTGTAAAGAACTTGAGAGCAATATACAGCATTATTGAAAACCAATATCCTTGTATTGTGTGTTCTTTTTCTGTCTCATACTTGCTTGTGTTCTTAGTATCAAATCATAATGTTTCAAGTTCCCAATTTGATCTGTTAAGTGTTTTATAACACTCTCCTCATTGTGTGTTGTGTTGTAAGTCGCCATCCCTTAAGCGGTGCTGCAAACAGTGACAATGCAAACATCACATCAGACTTCTCATATCCATAATATTAAATTTTAACAAGTTGAAATTTTAATGGGGTAATAGTATTGGTTTATGTGGGTGAAGGTAACCCAAGCATTTAAACCAATACGGGCAGTCATTTTATCAGTCTTTTTACACAAGAAAAAGAAATACGGTAATAGTGTTAACAGAAATACGAATGACCAAAAAATACTTATACGGGTAAGTATTGTTCAAACCGCATTTGTTTTTATGGTGAATAGTCTCTTTGCGGTTAACAATATTCCTAGTATTCAAACTAAATTTTCCTGAGTGTTGAAAGCATTAGTAAAACACTAATGAACAAATTAGAAGCACAGTAATTAGTACTAAGTTGTTCATCAATATTTAACTAATGCGGAAAAACAAAATTAGTGTGGTTCATTAAGTTTGAACAAATGCGAACAACACTATTCACCGCATTTGTTTTTGCGAGTGAAGCACTCTTTAACTTCTTTGTTTATGCTAACTGTAGTTGATAACATTTTGTTAAACAGTATTATGTAAGGCCACATTCCCGGAACGCTTACAGTTTGACATTCATCGCACATAATACTTAAAAACACATTAACATTTATTAAAAACATTGCAGCGGAATGATTTAAAAAAACCTTGTCATGCATTAATAATTACTTTTGACAAACAATACATCATTGTTAAAGTTACAAAATATCGTTAGTTGCATTACAGCGAAAAAACATCATTTTTGTATAAAAGGGATGCCAGTCTTTATTCGCCAAATAGCTCCACCCTCGTGCCATCCCAAGCAACAATTACCTGCCAACTGCAAATGCATAAAAGTCAGCATTGCTGAGTGAGTTCTAGTTATATATATAAATAAATACCTTTCATTCGTTTAAAACATTTTCTTTTCTTTCACATGTGATCACACATCATACGTACACATAGATAATATTTATTATTATCTACCGTCATCGTTCGTTTCCGTTCGTATCGCACATTTCGTACTTTCATCATTATCTTTCACTTTCAACTAGACCAATGCCATGTGTTATACCCCGATTATGCGCGAAGCTAGTACTGGCCGAAGTCTATAAATACACCCCTAATATTGTGCATAGAGTTGACTCCAGTACCTGGGGCAAACGACAAGAGCACATGGGCACTTAGGCGCATGAGCACACACTTAGGCGCATGGGCAGGTTTCTAGGCGCATGAACACTATATGGGCGCATGGGCAGGGCTATTTTCTACTTGCACTATTTTCAGTCCCAAATTCACATTCTAACATATTCTAAGTCTAATTTCCAACATTCTAAGCACCCTAATCAGGCACCTAAACATGAAAACATAACTAAAACATACCCAACCATACATACACTCACATAAACATAAGAATAAGCTTTTGGGTCATAAACCGAACATTATAAAAAGTTGGTTACATGCATTTTAAGCCCTAAACAAGTTTAAAAATATAAAAACAGGGATCTAGAACTCACCTTATGCAACCTTGAGCAAAACTCTTCCAAACCCGAGAGCACAACGAGTTCTAGGACCTAAACACCCCAAAACACACAACCGAGCACACACAAACACATAGGACTCGGTCCAAAGGCTGAAAATCCAGCCAAAACCGAACAAAAACACAAGAAAACCTACCTTAGAGCTTCTTCTTCTTCTTCTTCTCTTTAAAATTCGGTGAGAGCTTTTGTTTCTCTCTCTAAGAACCGATGAAGATGATAGTACAGGAGGTGTGGGCGGCCATGCCTCCTTTTTGAACAAAATAATAATAAAATTTGCTCATTGTACAACTTTAACCTCTCGACTTGGGTTATTTTGCTTTTCTTTCTTTTTTTATTCACTTTTCTCTTCTTTTAAAATTTTCGGGTGTTACATATTAGTTTTTACGGGTAACACTAAACTTTGTGAACTAAGAATCTGTTTAACCGCATTTGTTTTTGTGGTGAACATGTTACTTTGCGGACAAAGCAGTTGTTCAATTGTATTTATTTTTGCGGTGAACTGTGTACTATGCGGTTCAATACTTTGAAACTCGTATTTGTCTTTCTAAGACCTATGAAATTCAAAACATTGAAAGTTTGCCTATTTAAACTCCAAATCAGACCACATTTAATACTTTTTAAATTTGATAGAGCCCAAATAGTCATTGCTTTCAAACTTCCAAATCATCCATCGTCCTTTGATTCAGAACAAGATTTGCACCCCCTACTACTATAGTATCGATTATGAGGTGATTACACACATGTGTTCAAGTTGACCAACTCAAACTAAAAACCGATGATAAACCCTAAGTTTAGAATAAAAAAGGATGAACATAAAACACAAAATAACATAGAAACATCTTTAAATGATTATAAACTTGATTCTTTCAAAGATTAGGATTGATGAATTTTTGATGAATATCCGATGAACATGGGTTCTTCTTTCAAACTAACCAAACAAGAAATTCAAGTGTTATAATGATTAATATTAGTTGTTATGAACTTAAAATGACAAAATTACATGATTAAAACACAAAGGAATGATAAACATCAGTTTGATTGTAATGCATGTAACAAAATAGTAAGGTGTGAAATTGATTTTAACTTTTGGAAAGTCAAATTTTGACTCACTTATTCAAAATTAAACTAATGTTGCATAATGTTATCATCATCAAAGTTATCATTTTTATATGAACTTACACTTTTATATCTTGTGCAGAAAATAGCCAATCTTACTTGGAACAAAAGTCACAATATCAGTGGTTTTCTAGACCCTAATGTGCCTGCATGTCACACCCCAACCTTGACGGCGGAAACGTCGAGGAGTGAGAGTTAAGATCGTTCATAGCCACATAACGCTATTAATAAACCAAATAAAGTTTAAACATAAGTTTTAAATTGTCACATTACAATCATAAGTTTCAAAGGAAATAAAAACATAACATAGAATGCAATATATCATTCTATCTTATTTATTAAACTAGGTCCATTCCTAGATGTGCAAGCTTCAAAGCGTAGATAATCAAACTTGGGCATTTCCTGAAACATGTTAAAAATAAAAGATCAACAATAATGTTGGTGAGCATTCCATAGTTTTTAATACATAAGTATATATAAAAGATGGCAATTCAAGTCATAAGTTAGTGAATATATAGTGATTAGGGATGCTATGAACAATGCAACAATCAAACCTTGACAATGTTTTACAAGTCTCAAACGTTAAAAGTATATACGATCAGCTAAGTGTACTTGGATCAACCAAGCAGGCTTGTCTTACCCATAGATCTATGACTTCGCTGGGCTAGCAATAGTTAATGATTGTACATATAACGCCATAACATGGTAACCACATAAATTCAACTAACCACAACTTAACATGATGAATTGCCATAAAGTTTACAAGTCTCAAATAAGTTTACAATGCAAAGTATAAGTTAACATGTTTCACCCCAAAGTGTGAAATAAAATGAAAAGGGGGTATGGAATACTCACTTGATCAAATAAGTAAATAATTGACGATTAATAAGAAGTATAATAAGCAACGTTTCAATGTGATCCTTCACAATGCACCTAAAATAAATATATATTTACAAGGTTAAAGTTTAATTGTAAGATTTGACACTATAACGCGAACTAGGGTTTCGTTGGGGGTTTGGAGCTTGTCAAGTAATTAAGTTTAACAAAATGGAAACAATTATATTTATTGAACTCAAAGAAATTTGTTACATATTATGTAAAATCATGTGTGAAATATAATATCTATAACAATTTGTATACATAATGATTAAATAAATATATAGTAATCTCAATTTAAAACAATAATTTGATGATATTGGGTGAAATAATATTTATGTGAACAAAATATCATCTAAAGTCTACTTCTTATAAAATTTGGACTATTTATATCTCTTTTAAAAATATTTAATAAAACTTAAAAGTATTTCTTTTTTTAAATAAACAATTTACAGAAAATGTTCATAAAATTTAGAATACTCAAATTTTATCAAATGATTTTTTTTATAATTTTTAGAATTTTTTGTATTTGATTTAAAGGCCAAAAGACCAAAAAAAAATAGCATGAGGTTCCCCGGGTTCGAACCGGGGACCTCCTGCTTTGCAGGGTGTGTGCGTGACCAGTGAACCAAGGCTCTCAGCCGCGGTTTGTAATGGTTCTAAATTCTTTTAACTTAAAGCAGACGATCACCCCCAAATCCAAGAACCCTAATTCGATTGATTCCAAAATTGAACCCAAATTCGCGATTGATAATGGAATTAATTATAGGGCTTTTGTTCGTTATGATGAAATGAATTGGTGGGTGGTTTCATTTACCTGATTCGGTGTTAAATGAAGGTGGTTGAATCAAGAACAAGTCGCGACCAACGTACCACTCGATCGATCCCCAAATGATGATCTTAATTGAATTCGTTGCACAGTAGGCTTCTGTTAGTCCCAAAGATGAAAAGCCCTCTGCCAATTTCACTTATTGTCGATCGTACACTGATGAACACTAAGGCCGCAGTCGCGAAGAAACGTTGATGTGGTTGGATTGTTTAGAAATGATTGAGATGAAATTATGTTGGGTAGAAGCTTAGTTACGGTTAAACGTTCGTGTAGGTGAAATTAATTTGATTATTATTGCGTTTTAGATGTCGAACGGCTCGATGCTTTATGAGTTGCCGGTTACTCGATCGATGGTGTTTGTAACCGGCGTTTTAATGCGTTTAAGGCTCATAACGGCTTTCGAATCATGGTGTCGGTGCGATTGGGATGACTTGGTATGAAAAACGGGTGGATTTGTGGCGTTTTAAGCCTCGCCGGAGCTCGCCGGAGCTCTTGCCGGCGACGGCTGCCGGATTCACGGTTTAGAAAGTGGGCGGGGGGTTGGGTTGTAACTTCCAAAGTTACAATTCGGCCCTTGTAGTTTAACTTGTTATTATTTTATGCCCAAAACTTTATATTAAAGTTTTTAAATTAACAATAAACCCCCTGAAACTTTATTTCTTCTTAAGTTTCAACCAATTTAAGTTTACTAAACCTAATAAATTATTATTATTGTTATTGTTACAATTACTATTATTATTATTATAATTATCATTATTATAACTTGCTATTATTATTAGTATTAATAATAACATAATTATTTCTCTATAAAGGTTTATTATTGTTATTATTGTAATATTCAATTTAAAAGACAAACAATAATCTTTTTGCATTAAAGAATTAGAGACTAACTAAGAAATAAACACAAATAGCCCAAAAGTTTCATGTAAAGCATTAATAGCCCTTATAAAAATAAACGACGTTAATTTTTTTATTTAACCAAAATTACAAGATGTTACAGTCTCCCCAACTTAAAAGAATTTCGTCCCGAAATTAAGAATAAAGCTAAGAGAACAAATGCGGGTATCTCTCCTTCATATGATCCTCACGCTCCCAAGTGAACTCAGCTCCACGTTTGTTTTCCCAACGGACTTTGACGATAGGTGTGGTAGTTGTTCGGGTCTTCTTTAGGGTTCGATCCATAATCTCAACAGGCTTCTCCACGAAATGCAATGACTCTTCAATTTGAATTTCCTCTAGTGGAACATGCAAATTTTCATCAGCCAGGCACTTCCTCAAGTTTGAGACATGAAAGACAGGATGAACTCCGCTAAGTTCAGAAGGTAACTCCAGTTTGTAAGCCACTTTCCCAATTCTTTTCAAAATCTTGAAAGGTCCTACAAAACGTGGGGCTAACTTACCCTTCTTCCCAAAACGTACAACACCCTTCCATGGAGAGACCTTAAGAAGAACCATATCGTCGACTTGAAACTCCAACGGTTTGCGTCTTTTATCGGCATAACTCTTTTGGCGACTTCTAGCCACCTCAAGGTTATTTCGGATCTTGGAAACTTTGTCAGTCGTTTCTTGAATAAGTTCCGGACCAGTGATAAGATTTTCTCCAATCTCAGTCCAACAGATCGGAGAACGACATTTACGACCATACAAAGCCTCGAATGGTGCCATCTTGATACTTGAGTGATAACTATTGTTATACGAAAATTCCGCAAGCGGTAAGTGCGTATCCCAATCACCACCAAAATATAGGACACAAAGACGCAGTAGATCCTCCCGGGTTTGGATTGTTCGTTCGGTTTGACCATCGGTTTGAGGATGGTAAGCCGTACTTAGATCCAATTGAGTACCCAAGAGTTCTTGCATCGAAGACCAAAAGTGCGATGTGAAACGAGCATCTCGATCGGAAATAATGTGTAAAGGCACGCCATGACGACTCACAATTTCGTCAATGTAGATTCGAGCCAGCTTTGAAACCTTGTATGTATCTCGTATAGGTATGAAGTGTGCTGTCTTGGTCAAACGGTCAACGATGACCCAAATACTATCATGACCACGAGGTGTACGAGGTAACTTGGTTATGAAATCCATGGATATATGCTCCCATTTCCACATAGGGATTTCAGGTTGCTCAAGTAAACCACTTGGTCGTTGATGCTCGGCTTTGACCCTTGCACACGTGAGACACTTAGAAACATAAAACGCGATATCCTTCTTCATTCCAGGCCACCAATATTGACCACGCAAGTCCATGTACATCTTATTGGAGCCTGGATGAATGGAGTATCGGGTTTGATGAGCTTCGTTCATAATGAAGTGTCGAAGATTGTCACGATTCGGGATCCAAAGTCGATTCAAGAAATACCACATGCCATTCGGTTTTGTCTCCAGTTGCGACCGAACGTTAGACATCAAATCTTCATCCTTTCCTTCGTCGGTTAGTGCCGCTTGTTGAGCCTCGCGAATGCATAACTCGAGGTCACTATCGATCCTTATGTTTTGGAGCATGATAGTAGCCTCGTTGACATCCACATGGATCTCGGTATCAAATTCTCCTAGCGTATCAAACCATTGGCCTTCGATCTCTAATTTCTTGAAGTGAGACAGTCTTATTATGAACCTTGCGACTTAACGCGTCGGCTACAACATTCGCCTTTCCAGGATGGTAGCGAATGTCGCAGTCGTAATCGCTAATTAACTCGATCCACCGTCTTTGTCTCATGTTGAGATCCTTTTGGTTAAACACGTGTTGGAGACTTTTATGATCGGTGTAGACTATGCATTGCGTCCCATATAAATAGTGTCGCCAAATCTTCAATGCGAAAACCACAGCACCAAGTTCGAGATCATGAGTTGTGTAGTTCACTTCATGAACCTTTAATTGCCTCGACGCGTATGCTATAACTTTACCTCGTTGCATGAGAACACAACCAAGACCTTGATTAGAGGCATCGCAATATACGGTAAAGTCGTCGTTTCCATCGGGAAGTGTGAGAATAGGAGCGTTACACAACTTGCGTTTCAATGTCTCGAAAGCCTCTTCTTGCTCGGGTCCCCATTCAAAAAGTCGATTCTTTTGGGTTAGCGCCGTTAATGGTTTAGCAATCTTCGAGAAATTTGCTATGAACCTACGGTAATATCCCGCTAAACCCAGAAAAGAACGAACCTCGGTTGGGGTTGTGGGTATACACCAATTCTTCACAGCTTCAATTTTAGCAGGATCAACGTGAATTCCTTGGCTATTCACTACATGTCCTTAAAATTGAACTTCTTCCAACCAAAATTCACACTTGGAATACTTGGCGTACAATTGCTCCTTCTTCAAAAGTTCAAGAACTTGTCGCAAGTGTGTCTCGTGATCGACTTTCGTCTTGGAATAGATAAGAATGTCATCAATGAACACGATTACGAACTTATCCAAATACGGTTTACATACTCGATTCATGAGATCCATGAACACGGCAGGAGCATTGGTCAAGCCAAAAGGCATAACCATGAACTCGTAGTGTCCATATCGAGTACGAAAAGCGGTCTTTGGAATGTCATCATCGTGAACACGTAGTTGATGATACCCAGAACGTAGATCGATCTTTGAGAATTGAGTTGCTCCTTGAAGTTGGTCGAAGAGATCATCGTTTCGAGGCAGAGGGTATCGGTTTTTTATAGTAAGCTTGTTGAGTTCCCGGTAGTCGATGCACATACGAAATGAACCATCCTTCTTCTTCACAAACAGTACAGGTGCACCCCACGGTGATGAGCTAGGGCGAATGAAACCCTTATCGGTCAACTCTTGCAATTGACTAGCTAATTCTTGCATTTCAGACGGTGCAAGACGATAAGGTGATTTAGCCACAGGGTTTGCGCCAGGAATTAAGTCAATCTTGAACTCAACTTCTCGCACGGGAGGTAACCCTTTAAGATCCTCGGGAAAAACCTCAGGAAAGTCTCGCACAACAGGGATGTCTTTCAACTCCTTACCCTTGGCTTTCGTATTAACTACATATGCCATGAAAGCCATGTAGTTTTTACTTAAGCACTTGCGAGCCTTGATGCAAGACATGAGTTTGAGTCTTTGGGATGATTTCTCCCCAAAGACCTTCAAAGTATCCCCAGACGGTAAAGGAATTCGGATACACTTCTCGAAACATAGAATTTCCGCACGATGTTTGGCTAACCAATCCATACCAATGATAACATCAAAGCTTCCCAATTGCATAGGAATAAGGTCGACGAAGAACTCGTGTTCGTTAAGGCTTAAAGTGCAGTCACGTATTACGACGTCCACAACAATAGATTTTCCATCGGCGATTTCGACAGTGAAAGATCTTTCTAGATTGACGCGCGGTTTAGAAAGTAAAGACTTGAATTCCAGGGACACGAAACTCCTATCGGCACCCGAATCAAACAATACAGATGCATAATGTTTATTTACAATATACATACCTGTTTGGTAACAACCTATTATTGGTATGATGAACATAGATAGGAAATTTCACAAGACAAGAAAAGACTAAAAGAAATTCAACGGCGTACCATTCACCACATCGTTGTTGGCTTGTGCTTGGTTGGCATTGATGTTGAAAGCCCTTCCACGAGCCGGTGGCACGGTTCCCACATTGCGAGGACATTGAGGGCGAATATGGCCAGCCTCGCCACAGTTGTAGCAGGTTCGATTGGTAAGCATGGCAGTGTTATTTGGTGCACGAAGACAGGTAGTCACCAAATGACCATACTTTCCGCACAGCGAGCAGACTCGGCATGGAATGTTGTTTGCATGATGGTACTTGCACGTGTTACACATAGGATGTGGGCCAGCGTAGACCTTAGCCATGGGAGCTTGATTCGCAACCACCATTTGTTTTTGAGGAGCATTAGGAGCGGTCACAGCGTAGTTGCGTGTCGGGATGAACTTACGCTTTTTGTTTTGCGAAGATGACTCGGCCCTTACCTCCTTTGTTGCCTCGGGTATCACCTTCGCAACAGACTTGGAACCCTTTGCCGACATAGTACCAGCTCTTATATGATTCTCGGTGAGCTGTGCAGTAATGGTAATTGCTTCCTCCAAAGTTGTGGGCCTACTACCCACCACGACATCTTGAATTTGAGGTGGCACCCCCTTGATAAATTTCTCGATGTTACGGGGCACGGTGTCCACCATGTGTGGTAGGAGCATACTCAACTCATGATGCCGGGTGGAATAAGCCAAATGATTCCCACCATCCTGTTTAAGGTTCCAGAATTCCTCCTCTAATTTTTGCAGCTCGCTTCTTGGACAAAACTTTTGGATCATGATCTCCTTAAATTCCTCCCAAGGTAAGGTCAAAGCAACCTTGGTTCCACGGTTTCTTTTTTCACTATTCCACCATGTGAGTGCTCGTTGTTGAAGAACACTTGTGGCATAGCGAACCTTGAACTCGTTGGGGCACTCACTAACAATGAACGTGTTCTCCATGCTTTCAAACCACTCGAGAAGTCCAGTGGCTCCTTCCTTTCCACTAAAGCTAGTGGGTTTGCACGAGTTGAAGTGTTTGAAGGTGCAAGTACGGTTGTTCTCTTGTTGATTGTTCCCATTTTGATTGTTGCTATTGTCTCCATTAGCACCACCATTGTTCCCATTGGTGTTGTTGTTGTTGCTATTAGCCATTAGTGTGCTATTGAGTTCAGCAACCATAGTCGGGAGAACGGCAGCCATTTGTCGGGCAATCATGGCAGCCAGCTTACGGTCGGAACTTCCACGCTTTCCATGGTGACGAGACATGCTGGATATACAAAAATGAGTTAGTATAGGAGCGGGGATAACAAAGGATAGTAGTTTAACAAAGATAAGCTAAGGGTTATAAGGTACACGGGATGTTTCCATTTGGTAACGCGTTACCATTTGAAAACGTTGACACGTCAAGGTGAATTGACCCATTTACCTTAGAAACTTGTGTATGTTGACCATAGTTTATCACTCATCCCAGAAATCCCCAGGTAAGCATAACTAGTCCCGTAGGATTTATGCGATATGCTTGCCTTAGCCCGAGGGCTTTTTGCCAGGAAAACCAGGATACAGGTGTCTATGTGTCACACAATATTTCTTAGGTTCATAGAATCAAAACCTTGATGAGATTTATATAGATTAGACATAACGTCTAAAGATCCAAGTCATAACATAAGCATAAGATTCCACGTGTCGACGAGAATAAGATTAAGAGAGTTCATGTTCGGGGAGAGTCAAAGAGTCAAAGTTAAGTTTAGGGAGACAAGTAACAATGTTTAGGCAACCCTATGCTAAGGCATCAAATTGCACATAAGGGGCATAGCATTATGTAGCATGAAAAGTATATAATTTACAAGATAGAAATATAATTCTATAAGGTTCATGCATACTATAGCCTAGGTCACCATTTCTAATAACCTAGATCCCTATAGTTATGGGCTCTGATACCAATCTGTCACACCCCAACCTTGACGGCGGAAACGTCGAGGAGTGAGAGTTAAGATCGTTCATAGCCACATAACGCTATTAATAAACCAAATAAAGTTTAAACATAAGTTTTAAATTGTCACATTACAATCATAAGTTTCAAAGGAAATAAAAACATAACATAGAATGCAATATATCATTCTATCTTATTTATTAAACTAGGTCCATTCCTAGATGTGCAAGCTTCAAAGCGTAGATAATCAAACTTGGGCATTTCCTGAAACATGTTAAAAATAAAAGATCAACAATAATGTTGGTGAGCATTCCATAGTTTTTAATACATAAGTATATATAAAAGATGGCAATTCAAGTCATAAGTTAGTGAATATATAGTGATTAGGGATGCTATGAACAATGCAACAATCAAACCTTGACAATGTTTTACAAGTCTCAAACGTTAAAAGTATATACGATCAGCTAAGTGTACTTGGATCAACCAAGCAGGCTTGTCTTACCCATAGATCTATGACTTCGCTGGGCTAGCAATAGTTAATGATTGTACATATAACGCCATAACATGGTAACCACATAAATTCAACTAACCACAACTTAACATGATGAATTGCCATAAAGTTTACAAGTCTCAAATAAGTTTACAATGCAAAGTATAAGTTAACATGTTTCACCCCAAAGTGTGAAATAAAATGAAAAGGGGGTATGGAATACTCACTTGATCAAATAAGTAAATAATTGACGATTAATAAGAAGTATAATAAGCAACGTTTCAATGTGATCCTTCACAATGCACCTAAAATAAATATATATTTACAAGGTTAAAGTTTAATTGTAAGATTTGACACTATAACGCGAACTAGGGTTTCGTTGGGGGTTTGGAGCTTGTCAAGTAATTAAGTTTAACAAAATGGAAACAATTATATTTATTGAACTCAAAGAAATTTGTTACATATTATGTAAAATCATGTGTGAAATATAATATCTATAACAATTTGTATACATAATGATTAAATAAATATATAGTAATCTCAATTTAAAACAATAATTTGATGATATTGGGTGAAATAATATTTATGTGAACAAAATATCATCTAAAGTCTACTTCTTATAAAATTTGGACTATTTATATCTCTTTTAAAAATATTAATAAAACTTAAAAGTATTTCTTTTTTAAATAAACAATTTACAGAAAATGTTCATAAAATTTAGAATACTCAAATTTTATCAAATGATTTTTTTATAATTTTTAGAATTTTTTTGTATTTGATTTAAAGGCCAAAAGACCAAAAAAAATAGCATGAGGTTCCCCGGGTTCGAACCGGGGACCTCCTGCTTTGCAGGGTGTGTGCGTGACCAGTGAACCAAGGCTCTCAGCCGCGGTTTGTAATGGTTCTAAATTCTTTTAACTTAAAGCAGACGATCACCCCCAAATCCAAGAACCCTAATTCGATTGATTCCAAAATTGAACCCAAATTCGCGATTGATAATGGAATTAATTATAGGGCTTTTGTTCGTTATGATGAAATGAATTGGTGGGTGGTTTCATTTACCTGATTCGGTGTTAAATGAAGGTGGTTGAATCAAGAACAAGTCGCGACCAACGTACCACTCGATCGATCCCCAAATGATGATCTTAATTGAATTCGTTGCACAGTAGGCTTCTGTTAGTCCCAAAGATGAAAAGCCCTCTGCCAATTTCACTTATTGTCGATCGTACACTGATGAACACTAAGGCCGCAGTCGCGAAGAAACGTTGATGTGGTTGGATTGTTTAGAAATGATTGAGATGAAATTATGTTGGGTAGAAGCTTAGTTACGGTTAAACGTTCGCGTAGGTGAAATTAATTTGATTATTATTGCGTTTTAGATGTCGAACGGCTCGATGCTTTATGAGTTGCCGGTTACTCGATCGATGGTGTTTGTAACCGGCGTTTTAATGCGTTTAAGGCTCATAACGGCTTTCGAATCATGGTGTCGGTGCGATTGGGATGACTTGGTATGAAAAACGGGTGGATTTGTGGCGTTTTAAGCCTCGCCGGAACTCGCCGGAGCTCTTGCCGGCGACGGCTGCCGGATTCACGGTTTAGAAAGTGGGCGGGGGGTTGGGTTGTAACTTCCAAAGTTACAATTCGGCCCTTGTAGTTTAACTTGTTATTATTTTATGCCCAAAACTTTATATTAAAGTTTTTAAATTAACAATAAACCCCCTGAAACTTTATTTCTTCTTAAGTTTCAACCAATTTAAGTTTACTAAACCTAATAAATTATTATTATTGTTATTGTTACAATTACTATTATTATTATTATAATTATCATTATTATAACTTGCTATTATTATTAGTATTAATAATAACATAATTATTTCTCTTATAAAGGTTTATTATTGTTATTATTGTAATATTCAATTTAAAAGACAAACAATAATCTTTTTGCATTAAAGAATTAGAGACTAACTAAGAGATAAACACAAATAGCCCAAAAGTTTCATGTAAAGCATTAATAGCCCGACGTTAATTTTTTTATCTAACCAAAATTACAAGATGTTACACTGCAGCTGCTGACATAATTAAGAGACATGATTAGATTTATCTTGACTATTAGAGCAGCATATGCCATCACATTGAGGCCAATCATCTATGAGAACTTCATTAGATCATTTTGGAGTACTAGTGAGATAAACTTTGTTAATGATGTATCAACCATTACTGGAATGATAGATGATCAGCATGTTGTTGTTTCTATACAAATTGTGAGATAGTTTCTATAGTTTGGAGATGATGCTGCCAGCCACAAGAGATCAATGAAGATGAGCTCATTACCTTCTTTACAAACATTGGGTAGGAAAGTGGTTTTGAAGGGAACTATATTGTTAAAGGCCAAATGAACCTGTTTTGGAGATTTTCGGTCCATTACTTCCAACACTGTTTATCCACGAGGAAGACTGGCTGGAATGTCATTCCCCTACCCACATCATCTACCATCTGTGTTGTTGTTACATCATGTTCCTAGTTTATGTTCTTAAATGTGAAAGTCTTTCATTTCTTACACATATGTAATGTGACTACTTAATGAAATATGATATGCATCTTGATGTTTATTTGTCTTTGAGTATTTCATTTTATTATTGTATTTAGTATAATTCATATGTATGAACATCATATATAGGTTTGAGGTTGTTGTACATAGTTCTAAGTCAATAATGATTGAGAAATGTGTTCAACTTAGTCGGATGGTTATTCATACTTATGGACCATACGCACGAATGAATCATACTTATGGACCGGTCGCACGACTAAACCAAGAGACCGGATCAGTCGTATGACTGAGACATAAGGTTGATTCAGTCGCACGACTGAACCTTCAGTCATGCGTATGAATCAACCGCATGAGTCAGTCGCACAACTAAACCATGCTAATGGTTCAGTCGTATGAATAAAACTGAAAACCTATAAATATCACATAATTCATGGAAAAACATGGACTTCGAATATTCACAAACCCTATCCATCCAGAGCGCCCTAAGCAGCCTATCCAACTTCATAGTTCGTTCCTGGTCGATTTCTACTTAATTCTTAACATTTATTTCATCGTTAGATCAATCAGGTTGTCGTTCTCACTGATTGGATCGCCTATCAAATAGGATTTCACACTATTTGATCTGGTCTCACGCGAATCCATTATTAAAGCTTTGGCTCGTGATTTTGCGTGGATTCAATTGGTTTTGGTATTAAAACAAACTTTTTCAATCAAAAGAGTCACCTTTTTGCTTCAAAGAGTGTTTTTGACGATTTCATGTGTTAAAGTTTTGATTGTTCATCAAAAGACAGATTAGGGTTTCTGGAAAATTCGTATTTTGTGTCAAAGTGTTCAAATATTTGATTTTTTAAACACAGCAGCCTTCAGTCGCACGATTGGACCATTCGTAGGACTGAACCTATTCGTATACTCTCACTCATACGACTGAACTCAGTCGTATCTCTCATTTGCACGGTTAAGCAACTCCAGTCGGTTGATTACAATCGCCCTGCTCATTCGCACGACTGAATCCAATCGCCCGATTGAATTCATTCGTATCTTTCATTCGCACGAGTGACCCATTCGCATAGCTCATTCGCACGAGTGAATCTGTCCTGTTCTAAGTTTACCAAGTCTATGGCAATGGAAGACTAGTTTGTTGCATTCACTGCTGGAAAGGACTCACGTATCCAGAACCTTCTACTTCAGGAGAATGAGATTGGAAACCACAAGAAACCGCCAAAGCTGTTAACTTTGGATGAATACCCACAATGGAAACAGCGGTTTGAAATCTACTTGAATGGAGTTGACCCAAACCTTTGCACATCCAATGAGACTGGTTACACGATACCAGTCAGTGCTAATGGAGTTAAATTGTCTTTGGGAGGAATCAGTGAATCCCAGAAGACTCTGCATAATGTTG
Organism: Flaveria ramosissima; assembly: GCA_025215565.1. Taxonomy (NCBI): domain Eukaryota; kingdom Viridiplantae; phylum Streptophyta; class Magnoliopsida; order Asterales; family Asteraceae; genus Flaveria; species Flaveria ramosissima. The sequence goes on along the minus strand of CM046037.1, from coordinate 76,547,896 downwards.
AAAAGAAAGCATTTGCCTTGTTCAGTCTATACCTAAGGACATATTTCATCAGTTCTCCAAGAACAAGCATTCTAAGAAATTATGGAGGCCTTGGAAAAGAGATACGAAGGAAATACAACTCTGAAAGCACTGAAGGCAAAAGCTCTTAAGAAGGAATTTGACAATTTCTCTCCAATTGGGAATGAGAGCCTGGATAATATCATTGATCGATTCTATCATCTAATGAGTGAGTTGCACACTCATGGTGTGACCACATCCATGGAAGATAAAGTCTTTAGTTTTGTTGATGGTCTGCCAGACAAATGGGATCCATTTGTGTCTAATCTGAGACAAAACGACACTCTTGCTACTTTAGACATAAATGATTTCATTTTAAAGTTAAGGAAGGAAGAACTACGTGTGAAATACAAGTCAAAGAAAGGATCCTATGCTCAGAATCCTGCACTATACAATTCATTTCCAACTCCAGCTACTTCAAGCGCACCGCTACAAACGGCGTTTGTGTCTAGCTCTTCTGCTCCTTCCCAAAGCAGTGCATCAGGAACCGTAATGTCAGGGTCATCTGAAACCCAATACATAGCTCAGGCAAATACTACCAAGTTGAAGACCGAGAATCTCGGAAATGTCACCGTGGAAGTTGCTAAAGAGCACATGGACCTTCTAGCTGCTGTTGTTCAATCTTATGATGGATTAGTTGTTGGTAAGATTGGAAACTGTCATCTTGCTGACGAGGACTACGAGCAAGTTGATGAAACTGAGCTAGAACGCATGGATATTATGTGGGCATTGGCTAGTGCTGTTAGAAGAGCCAAGAAGTTTATTAAAAAGATGGGGCAAAATTTGGTTGCCACTAAAGATACAACTTTTGGATTTGACAAAACCAAAGTCACGTGTTTCAATTGTGGTGAAAAGGGGCACTTCAAACGTGAGTGTGTAAAGCCAAAGAAGACTGGAAATGGAAATCCTTTTCCTACATTCAACCGACAAGACAAGGATAAGATTGGAACTTCATCTTCAAGTAAAGAGTCTAAGGCTTTGGTTGCTCAAGGTGATGAAGGACAAGACTGGTCCTTCCGATTCATTTCTGAGGGTGAATCAAACATTACTTTAGTTGATGCATTGGATGATGGATCTGCAAGTGAAGGAGACATCATAGTTGAGCATACACTTTCAGATGTCGAAGAAGCTATGGATGTCGTTGATCATCTGGTTGAAGAAGAGCTTAGTGCTACAAACTCAGAATCTCCAGTCACCGAAGAGTCTGACACTGCTTTGATGGTTGTTTTGTCTGGTTCTACACAGGTATATTCTAAAGACAAATTATTTGAAAAACATGTATGTACTGAATGTGATAAATTTAGGGAAATCATTGATTTAAAATTTGCTAGGTTATTAGAACATAATGATAATCTAGTAAATGATTTACAACTCTGCACTGCAGCAAATCATGTTTTAAAACAAAATGAGTGCAACTTCAAAGAAAAGATAGAAGTGTTGAGGAAACAACTAAGGGAAACTGAGGTTGTTGCCTTAAATCAATCAAATGACATCAAGTTCTATTTAAATTCTTTGGAGGAAACTAAAAAGGAAAAAGCAATTTTGCAAGTCGAAGTTGAATCATTAAAACAAAAACTGCACAGTTTGGCAAGTTCTTCTCACATAGTTCGGAACCTAGTGAAAGAACGGAATGACGGGGAAGATCTGGGTTATAAGGTAGTACCGCCACCACATGCAATCCTTTTAAACACCAAATGTAGACCAATTGATAATAACCCACTAAAGGATCATGTGGTGTCTACTCCTCTGGTCAGTGATCTAGATTCTACGGGTAAACCTGTGAAATCTGTCACTAAACAGAAGGATTCTACTTTGGGATCAAAAGATAAGATACCTGTTGAGGATTTGGGTGATAAAATTGAAAAGGTTAAATTAGGGTCAGGTTTACAAACGTGTATTTTGGAACCTAAAAGGTCTAATCCAATGAACCTTAATCGTGTTAACCATCATAATCCTAATAAAATGAAAGTGAAAGATGTTCAAACTGTCAAAACAATTAAGTTTGTTAAAGAAAGTGAAACATCTAAAAAAGAAGATAAACAACCCAACTGGAAATATCTCAAACCCCGACCAAACTCAACCCCACATCAAAACTTTCCTCAAACTGTCGAAGGGAGATCCTGCTACAGTTGTGGAAAACGAGGACATATCTCTCCAAATTGTCCTTATTATCAGACACCTAAAAAGAAAATTGAACTTTTTGATGAAAAACCAAGATTTTCTAATATTAGATCTACTACTCCTCCAAGATACCAAAGGCCACACAAATTATTAGCTCAAAGCGAGGATGTGTCGCCTAAGGTTACACCTAATATTATTAGTGAACCTAAAGTTCAAACCATAAGCCAGTGGTCTGTTTACCACAAACAGGCCTTACACAAAACTGGTTTATGGAAGGAAAAACCAAGTAATGTGTCTGTTAGTGAGAACAAGAAGAAGAAAGATGTGCCCTCATCCTCTGAAGGGCAGTGGGTTGAGTTCATGATGGTGATACCTCTGGGACACCCAAGCAAGTTAAGGCTTGGGTCCCAAACCTGAACTAATCATTTCCTTTGTATGTGCAGGGTGTCCGCTACAGCGCTATCACTAATACCTGGATTATTGATAGTGGGGCTTCCAGGCACATGACCGGGAATTCGTCTCTCCTTTTCAATGTCAAGCAAATTAAAGGGAGACACGTATCATTCGCTGGGAATAAAGGAGGTTACATCACCGCTCAAGGCGAAGTGGGAAACGAGAAAGTGAAGTTTGACAAGGTCAACTACGTTCAGTAACTGCAAAACAACTTGCTTTTTGTCTCCCAAATCTGTGATAAGGGATTCAAAGTTGTGTTTGACAACAAGAAGTGCTACATGTTGAAGAAGGAGTATGTTATTGAGGAGGATAAAATTCTAATGTCAGCTTCAAGATATAATGATTTTTATGTATTGGATCTATCAAAAGCCTCCACAACTGAGTCTACTGCCCAATGCTTCGTGTCAAAGGCAACAGAGAGGGATTTAGTCTCCTGGCATAGGAGAATGGGACACATTAATCCTAGGAGGATGAATCATTTGGTTCAAAATGATTTGGTGAATGGAGTTACAGTCAAGAATTTCTAGCTCCCAGATTTCAGCGTAGCATGTAAGAAAGGCAAACAGACCAAGAAGTCTCACAAAGCAAAGAAAGGGACATTCCTCTCGAGCTTCTACACATGGATCTGTTTGGCCCAGTCAGCACAAAGAGCATTGCTGGAGATTGGTACTGCTTTGTAGTAACTGATGATTACTCAAGATTCTCTTGGGTGATGTTTCTGAAAACCAAGTCAGAGACATTTGAATCATTCAAGAATCTAGTTACGACATTGGAATCACTCTACAAGCTGAAAGTAAGAAAGATTCGATCAGACAATGGAACATAGTTCAAGAAACAGTGGATGGAGGCATTCTGTTGAGAGAAAGGAATTGTTCATCAATTTACTTCTGCCTACACTCCACAGATGAATGGGGTTGCAAAAAGAAAAAATCAGAGCTTGATAGGGACAACAAGGAAAATGTTAGCCGACTCTAAACTGCCTATTCAGTTCTGGAACGAGGCAGTGGCGAATGCATGCTACACTCTCAATCGAGTCTTAGTGGTCAAACGTCATGGAAAAACGTGTTATGAATATCCAGCGACGTAAACACAACTTGGAGTATCTAGAACTATTTGGAGCACCGTGCATGCTGTTAAAGAAAATTCAGACTGGGAAGTTTTGTGAGAAGGCAGAAGAAGGTATCTTTCTCAGATATAGTATACCAGACAAGAGAGTTTATAATAACTCAACGGGTCAGGTAGAGGTGTGGTGCAATGTTGAAGTCCAAATATACACCACCCCCCTTGTTGGCAAAGGACCTTCCTTCTTCTTTGACTATGATGGATTTTTCAAGTCCTTCAATCTACCTCCTTCTCATCCTCGAGTTATCTGCTCGAATGATGTACGATGTTCTGAATACTCCTACACTAGACTCGACATCATCAGTTCCATTAGACGATAATTCTAGCCCTTCAGGGGGAGAGCTTGAGGTAAGTGAGTCTTCCTCTGATGATGAAGAAGTAGAGATTGCAAATGTGGACCAGGAGGAACAGATTCCCACTACCAAAAGTACACAAGCATCTGATCTTGATGCCACTAGAACTTCTGAACCCCATACTCCAACAACCACAGAAACTTAACCTGGGATTCAAAATCTGGATAATGAAGTAGCTGTTCCCACCACTCCTGGAACTCTAGTTAATGTGCATCATCCCCTGGACAACATCATCGGGGATATTCTATCGGGAGTTCAGACAAGAAATCAGCTATACTCATCTGATTATGCCGCAGTCATGGAAAAGGGATATCTACACGATGGTGCTTATCGATGTTTTGTGTCTCAATTTGAGCCAAAATATGTAAGTGAAGCTTTAAACGATGAGGCATGGGTTAGTGCTATGCAAGAAGAATTCCTTCAGTTCAAGAAGTTAGGAGTATGGACTTTGTGGACAGACCAAAAGGTGCAAAGGTGATTGGCACTAAATGGGTTCGTAGGGGTAAGAAAGATGACCACGGGGTTATAATCGGAAACAAGGATCGGCTTGTCATTCAAGGGTTTAGACAAGTCGAAGGCGTTGACTACATTGAAGTGTTTGCACCTGTGGCAAGGATAGAAGCAATTCGTATCTTCTAAGCCTATGCATCCTACATCAAGATCAAAGTTTATCAATTGGATGTGAAAAGTGCATTCCTTCATGGTGAAATCCGTGAAACAGTGTACGTCTGTCAACCCGAAGGATTTGAGGATCCTTATCATCGGGATAGAGTTTATAAACTGGACAAGGCTCTTTACGGGCTTCATCAAGCCCCTCGAGCCTGGTATGAGAAACTCTCTACTCATCTGCTGAACATGGTTTTCGCAGAGGGGTTATTGACTACACGTTGTTCATCAAAGAGAAAGATGGTGATTTTCTACTGGTACAGATATATGTGGATGACATAATCTTCGGTTCCAAAAATGAAGCATTGTGTAAAGAATTCAAATCCGTGATGAAAGCTGAGTTTGAGATGAGTGCCATGGGAGAGATGAAGTTCTTTCTTGGGTTACAGGTGGATGAGACACCAAATAGAATCTTCCTGCATCAGTCCAAATATGTAGGAGATATCCTTAGTCGGTTCGACATGGAGAATGCAACGGTGGCTGGGACTCCACTTGCTACGAACCACGATGTGGCACCCGACGAAAATGGTGATTTGGTAGATGCCACTATGTACCGAGGAATGATCGGATCTCTGATGTACCTCACAGCCTCTCGTCCTGATATTATGTACGCCACATGTATCTGTTCCAGATATCAGGCTAAACCAAAAGTGAGTCATCTAATTGGGGTAAAAAGGAACTTTCGTTATCTGAAGGGTACTCCAACACTCGGGTTGTGGTATCCTCATGATGATGACTTTGAGCTTACAACGTATAGTGACTCGGACTATGGTGGCTGCAAGATGAATTACAAGTCAACATCAGCGGGATGTTAGTTATTTGGAAGATGTTTAGTCACCTGGCAGTGTAAGAAGCAGACATCTGTTGCTCTGTCAACAAGTGAAGCTGAATATGTTGCTTCTGCAGTTGCTATTCACAAATTATTTGGATTCAACAGCAAATGCGAGACTACGGTTTGAAATTTTCTAACACCCCTATCTTTGTTGATAATTCTGCTGCAATAGCTGTCACTAAAAATCCAGTCCAACACCCAAAAACTAAACACATCGGTATTAAATATCACTTTATACGTGACTGTTTTGAAAAACAATTAATCAATGTTGTTAAAATTAATACAGATTTTCAACGCGCCGACTTCCACACAAAAGCTTTTGACAACCCTCGGTTTTTATATCTTTTGGAGCCCAATGGCATGAAAAAGAAAAGTGTTGTGATTCAAGAAGAATCGAGTTCTTGGTCCGACAATTTTTTCTTATTTTTTAATTTTATTTTCCTGTCTTTCAAAATCCAAAAACACAAAAACATTTTCGGGTTTAGAATTTTAGGGGGAGAATAGTTTCGTTTCAGTATTTAATTACTTAAAAAAACGAGGGCGGGCAGATAAGCTGAAAGCAAAGAAATCAAATATGTGATATTGATTCAAAAAATATGGAAAATGATAGAACACAGGGAACTAATTGTTTGGGACATCAAAAAAATTTAAATGATCAAAATGCTATATTCAAAGCAAAATAAAGGAAAAATGATAGTAAACTAGTCTGCTAATGAGGTAACATAGAGAAAGTAGGCCTAGGGGTTGCTAGTTCATTATATGATGTTTCGGTAGATTCAACACAATAGACGAGTAGACTTCATTGGTGAATCAAATTAAAACTAATTTGTTCAACTTGCTGTGGGTTCTCATCTAATTCCTGGTTAACACAATCAACGCATTTCCAATCAGGGGTGACGAGCAAAATAAACGCCACAAATGTGTGCGGATAACCATAAAAATGAGCAAAGTACATGGAAAAACTGTTAAGCGCAATCAAGCTAATGACTAATGTTGTTGGTGCGTTATGTGCAAAAGAAAAAAAGTGCTCTAACAAGAAGATAGGTTGTGTGCCTCTCTGCTGTGCGATGGCACTAACCTGAGGATAAGAATAACCTAAATATTCTAGAATTCTTTGTTGTTTGCGCATCTCTACTATGCGATGACACTGACATGAGGCTTGGCATCTCTTTAAAAGCTCTTAAAATAGTTTCTTCTTGTCAAATACCCGTAGACCGCTCAAAAATCTCCTGAGGAATGTTGATTACCATATAAGTGTGGGATCCACAAATGCTCGTTGAAATAATAAAACCTAACACATCACCAATGTGAGTCAAAAATCTGTGTATGGATTTAAGTGGACAAATATACTGACAATCATCGTGGCTACAACTCTTAACAGTCAAATTCATTGTGTGCATCTTACAGTTCTAGTATGATTTCCTAAAAGTGCTATTGACTCTCAGACAAATAAGAATCTAGTATCCAAGTACATATAAAAGGGTCCCAAATGATTATGATATACCTGTATGATTCCATATGAATCGTTCCAGAAATGATAAAAATAAATTGAAGCTGTTCTGCTCAGGAGGAAAAATCGGTTAGATGATTTTTAAAAGGTTTCAATCCACCTCAAACCAAAAAACATCAAAATATGCTTTAATTCAAGTTGTTTTCTATTTTTGTTATCTTCTTTGTGTCGATGACGGACTATATAACTAGATGAACTCTGTGAATCACAAATTAAAAAAAAGTCACGTCTGAGGTGACCAATCGGCTCTCAATTAAAAGGATCATGTCTGAAGTGATCAAATGATTCTCTGTTAAAAAGGTCATGTCTGAGATGATCATTGGTCATAATGTTATATATCTAAAGTTAAATTTTGAGTGTATGGAAATGTATGAAGTCAAACTCATAAGTATGAGTCAATCGCACAATTGAATCATAAGTATGAGCCAATCGCACGATTGGACCATAAGTATGAGCCAATCACAGGATTGGACCATGAGTATGGGTCAACTATGCGATTGAATCACAAGAATGAACCAATCGTACGACTGGATGAAGGAGTCTGAGTCAGTCGCACGACTGAACCCCAGTCGCACGAATGAATAATGCGTATGGGTCCAGTCGCACGACTGAAACTTAAAACAGTATAAAAAGGGGGTCAGTCGGTCGTATACCCTACCACCCTTCAAAAACTCTCAAACCGCCTAATACTCAGACACTCTACCAAAAACTTCGATTATTGTGATTACTCTCAAATAGTGATACTAACTGATATCCTATTCATCTTCAGGAACTTTGAAGCTAAAATCGGGTCAAATGAATAGATTAATCGAACCCACAATGACCGAAATTGTTAAAATCAAGAACCGGGACCATACCCTAAAATAGACCACTTAAATGGACACAAACGTTGATTTAAATGACACTAAGTGCTATTTCGAGTCCCTGCGAACCTAATGAATCTAAACACGAAGTGTAATGTAACGTTTTGACAAAGATTCAAATTTGTGGTGTCGAACAGTGCATGATGCGAATAGACACGCATATGAACCTCAGTCGCACGATTGAGCCAGGCGCATGATTCAATCGCACGAGTGAATCAATCGGTGACTCAGTTGCACGACTGACTCAACCGCATGGCATAGAATACGACTAAGTTCAGTCGCAGGCTCAATTGTACGACTGAATTCAGTCGTATGGTCAATCGCATGATTGAACCAGTTGATCAAAATCTGCTAAAATTCAATTGTTATCTCTTACGAACAGATCTAATGTATATGTTTCTTGTATTGCAGCAATATGGCTGGGAGATGGAAAATGAGCACCAAGCACAACATTTGTGCTCATCTAGATGCTGCGTCTCGGAATGCTTCTGAGTTCACCGGGATTATAGCCTTCCTGCGTAGATCAAGGATCTACAAGGCCATTTCTACCCCATGCACACCATACCGATCGATTCAGCAGGCTTTCTGGGAAAATGCCACAGTTGACAGGTCCGTTGACCCCCACAATATCCGGAGCTCTGTATTCGGACAGAGATTGAGATCAAGGAAGACGACCTGAGGAGAGACTTGGATTTAGGTGAGGACGGAGCCCATCCAACCAAGCTGCATCCCCTAACAGTTCGGGAATGTTTTCTGAGGATCTAGTACGCCGGTGACATCAATGCAGGCGTACTGAACAAGAGCAACATGTGCCCCCAATTCAAGTATCTGACACATGTGATCTCAACTGTATAGCCTCCAGACGTGGAGGATTAGATAAGATGTCCGACCAAATCCAGAATGCATACGTTGCACTGGTACTGAACAACCTGTTCAGTTTCTCACGCATGCTCCTTCGTACTTGATAGAGAACATAGAGGCCAAAGGCAAGGAAGGCTTCTGCATTATCCAAGGTTCTTGCAAATGATCATAGACGAGAAGCTTCCTTTGCTGCCTAAGGAGAAGGACGATTGAGTGATATTAGAGGTGATGGATGACACCACCCTGGGTAGGATGAAGGTGTACTGGGGGAAGCCGGTGAAGGCCCCGGTCAGGAGACTTTTTGGCCATCTGGCCAATGAGGATTACATGGCGCCCTCACGTAAGAAGTGGTGTCATGATGACAGTGACTCAGACGTTGAGCCCATAGTGGTTCCTACTGACGAAGATGATGACGATGATTAAGACCATGATGATGGTCAAGGTGGTGGAGATGCTGGCCCCAGTCAATCACGGGCCACCGACACGTCTACCATATCTCCACCACCTCCACACAGTACTGCATCTGCTCCTGATTGGATCTAAGCAAGCTGCTTTCCACAAGGACTTCTTGGGAGATGAAGGGGATGGGTCTGATGATGAGCCTCTCACCAGGAGAGTCGGGAGCCGGGTTGTGGCTACCAAGAAGGGGAAAGAGGCGGTTCGTGGACGCCAAACTGGTACTAAAGGTAGTGACACTGATGTCACAGATCCAACATACACACCCGACCAGCCGATTAGCTCAGGGGGAGCCCCGATAGCCAAGGGTTCCAGGAGGAAGAGGATATCCCAACCCCATGGCATGAAGGGTAAGAGGCAGAGGATTACTTTGATCAGTTCTTCCACCACCACAACCACTGCCACCACCACTGTTCCCCACACCACCACCACTCATACATTCACACATGCCTCACCCACAATACCCAAATCAGTTCCACCACAATCCACTTCCATTCCTGTCACACCCCCGCTAAAAGCGGAAACACGGGGATGTAACGAGATAGGGATTGTCATAACATATGGTAAGCAGTAGAGATGCAATAATAATAAATGATGATAAAGCGTGTCATGACGACAGCCAACACAAATGGAGACTTGTGTCGTGTTTAGTCAATATTCACTACATCATATCCATAAGCATAAACATGTTAAATGATTCACATAGTCAAGTAGTATCAATCGTAATGTAAATTCCCACAGCCCAGGAACAAGTATCAAAGGAATGAAATTGTTTAATCAGACTACAACATTGTTTCAAAATAAATGTTTGTCAAATATGTTTAGTCTCAAAAATGCATCCTAGGGTCTCCACTAAGGCAGCACACCTAGATCTTCAATTAGCGTTGTCACCTAAAAAGATATGCTCAAAATGGTCAACAAAATTGTTGGTGAGCTCGCAGGTTTAATAGTAAATAAGTAATTGATACTATATAGTAAATGATGTAGAATACCGTGAATACAGTTATAAGTAAGTAAAATCACATGACAATGAGCTTTGCAACCAAACCTAATGACGTACAAACAAATCTTGTCTGAATATATTCACCCAAGGGCCCGTTCCTGGCCACTAATGGTGCTAACTAGTATACCAACAAACAAGGGTGGGGGTGTCAACCCAGTAGTACTACCAATACCTATCCGTCGGTTCCCACACTGAAATTAAATAGTTGCAAAGAAAGTAGCACACAGCGAACTCAAACATGTATCAGATAAGTACTCACAAAACAGTAACACGTTGATTCCAAGTATGTAAATTGTATGTAAATTGTATAGCATTGAAAATGGGTGAGCATACTTTTCCCCGATGTTTGTAATTGATTGAAATGTTGTATAAGCATAAAAAGGGGCCACGAAACTCACTTGTTTGGTGGTAAGTATGTATGATCAAAATTTCCAAATGTTGTATGCAATGAACGGTCAATCACCTATTGACAGTTATTGTTAAGCATTAATGATAAGTATAAAGCATATAATAATGTTCGGTCGGTTCGGCTTGTATCAGTTCGGTCGCGTGTAACACACACAAGCTGACACACTTATTAGATCTTATGTAGATCCAAGTACTAGATATCGTCGCCATTGCTGATGATATTTGGGTAAAAGTTCCATTGTTATTAGAGAAGTATTTGGTAGATATCGTTAGTTACAAGTCGGTTATTAATACTTGTAAAATGTTAAGTTGATTTGATTTGGAATAACATTAGTAAGTTTGATAGTGTTGATTTTAACATTGTCGTTAGTAATGGCAACCGTGTCGATGTCACCTTAACATCACACGACATACACATACCACACACAAGAAGGAATCACACACAACAATTCCAATCACATGACAGGACCAGACGCACGACTCAACACTCCATCCGCACGAATCAACCCTAATTCGTACGAATCAGCTTCATTCGTACGATTGAACCTTCATTCGTGCGGTTCAGCATCCAGTCATACCACACAGCACTCAATCGCACGACTCAACCTCCATATGCACGAATCAACCTTCATTCGTACGAATCAGCTTCATTCGTACGACTGAACCTCCATTCGTACGATTGGCCTTCAGTCGTGCGATACACGCACAATCGCACACAACATTCATCCGCTGACTCAATCGTACACGTTCATTCGATCGCACAACTCAATCGCACGACATACCCAGTCGCACAACTCAGTCGCCTGAATGACACAGTCGCACGACTCTCCCAGTCGAACGACTCAGTCGCATGACAGACCCAGTCGCCAGAATGGCAGATTCGCGACTGCAGCTGTGCAGAGCTGCCTCCGGCTGCTCCGAGCACGAGTTTTACACAACAAGGACTTCCAGAAACACACTACAAACACACACAAACAAGAAGCACACGCAGAAGGACATTACACACACCCACACGACCTCATGTGTTCGGGTTCAACCCGAACACCCAAAACCCTAAAATGGACAGCAGAAAAACGAGCAAGAAAGGGACAACCAAGGTCGTCTACCTGCAAGAATGGAGTAAACTCGGTTGTAGACGAAGTCTAGACGACGAAAACGAGAGCAAACGGGGTGGTTTTGGTGCAAGGAAGGAGATGAAAGTGAAGAAGAGAATGAAGAAGAAGAAGATGAAGAATGGGGGCTAGGGCTGGAAAAATGGGGTTTATATACCCAGCCCAAGTTTGGAAAATGGCACATTTAGTCCCTGCACTTGAATCCCCGAATTTCCAAATTCGTTTCGGTTGAAAACGACTTTATTAGGTTAGTTATATTAATGATAAAAATGTATTTAATGATATTGTAACCAAAAAAATGGTGTTATTAATGGCAATAATATTATATAAAAATGGTATATTTAATGATAACGATAACGAAAATTGTAAAAGTTTTAAAGATAGCATGCGTTTACGATGAGATCACAAAAATAAAGACGATAAAGCAAGTATAATATCCACACGAATAGTTTATAAAGATGAGGAATGCCGAGCGAAGAAAAGTTAACGAAGTCCACGTTAATTGATGGACCTTTTGGTGACGGATGTCACAATATCCCCCAGTTGAGAGAATTTCGTCCCGAAATTCAGTTGGAGTTAGGTCCAAGAGTGTCATCCTCGAATAGATGTGGATATTTGAGTTTAATCTGATATTCCTATTCCCATGTAAACTCTGGCCCTCGTTTTGAATTCCATCTTACACGAACAATTGGTATTCTACTGCGCTTCAATTGCTTGACCTTTGGATCCATGATCTCAATGGGTTCCTCGACAAAATGAAGCTTTTCATCAATCTTGATTTCCTCAATTGGTACATGAAGGGATTCGTCTGCCAAACACTTCTTGAGGTTCGACACGTGGAAAGTATCATGTACGCCGCTGAGTTCTTGTGGCAACCTTAATTGGTAAGCCACTGGACCGATTCTTTCTGTAATCTCGAATGGTCCTACGTATCTTGGGGCTAACTTCCCTTTCATTCCAAATCGAACAATTCCTTTCCAAGGAGAGACTTTAAGTAAAACCCGATCCCCAACGTTGAATTCTAGAGGCTTCCGACGGTTGTCGGCATAGCTCTTTTGGCGATCTCTGGCAGCTTTTAGTCGGTCTTTGATTTGGAAAATCTTGTCGGTTGTTCTTGAATGATCTCTGGGCCTGTTAACTGACTTTCACCAATCTCGGCCAAACAAAAGGATGATCTACATTTTCTTCCATACAACGCTTCAAACGGAGCGCATCCAATGCTTGTATGGTAGTTGTTGTTGTAAGAAAACTCAATCAGTGGTAGATGAGTGTCCCAACTACCACCAAAGTCGATTACACACGCCCTCAACATGTCTTCTAGCGTCTGTATAGTTCGTTCACTTTGACCATCTGTCTGAGGGTGATAGGCGGTACTCATATCTAATCGAGTGCCCATCGCTTTCTGTAGTGTCTGCCAAAATCATGAAGTAAATCGGCTGTCATGGTCGGATATAATCGACACCGGTACTCCGTGTCTTGTCACGACCTCCTTGATGTACAATCTCGCCAACTTATCCATTTTGTAGTATTCTCGGATCGGCAAGAAATGAGCTGACTTCATCATCCGATCCACTACGACCCATATCGAGTCATGCTCGCTGCTCGTTCTAGGGAGTTTGGTAATGAAATCCATAGCTATATTCTCCCATTTCCACTCGGGAATCTCTGGTTGCTGTAATAATCCCGATGGTTTCTGGTGTTCAGCTTTAACTTTCCTGCATGTCAAGCATCTGTTGACGTACATAGCAATGTCTTTCTTCATGCATGGCCATCAGTACAGATCTTTGAGATCGTGGTACATCTTGTCTGCACCAGGATGAATAGAATATCGTGTCTTGTGGGCTTCATCCATGACTAAGGTACGTACACCTCCCCATCTGGGTACCCATATACGGTCCATGAAGTATTGTATGCCATCATCCTTGCAACTCATTTGTTTATCCAACCCTCGGAATTCTTCTCCCGCAAGGTTTTCTTCTTTCAATGCCTCACTTTGCAATTTGGATCTGAGCTTTCAAATTCGTTTGAATAGTCAATCCCAACGCTCGAGTACGTAGCGGTTTTACACGTTCTTTGCGGCTTAAAGCATCAGCCACCACGTTAGCTTTCCTCGGATGATACCGGATTTCACAATCGTAGTCACTAAGAAGCTCTACCCAACGTCGTTGTCGCATATTAAGTTCCTTCTGATCCAGGATATGTTGGAGGCTCTTATGATCTGTGTAGATGATGCATTTGGTTCCATATAGGTAATGCCTCCATATCTTAAGTGCAAACACTACAGCGCCTAACTCAAGATCATGGGTTGTATAGTTCTTTTCGTGCACCTTAAGTTGTCGCGAAGAGTAGGCAATCAACTATCTTTCTGCATTAGTACACATCCCAATCCTTGATGTGAAGCATCGCAGTACACCATAAAATCATCAGTTCCGTCTAGGAGGGACAATATCGGTGTGTTGCACAACTTCTCTTTCAACGTTTGGAACGCTTGTTCTTGTGCAAGTCCCTAATCAAACTTCTTGTCTTTCTGAGTCAGCAGTGTTAACGGTTGTGCAATCTTTGAAAAATTCGCGATGAAGCGACGATAGTAACCAGCCAATCCTATGAATTGACGTATCTCAGAAGGTGTCTGGGGTGCATCCCATTTCTTCACCGCTTTGATCTTGCCGGGATCTACATGAATCCCATCCTCGTTAACCACATGACCCAAAAACTTCACTTCTCGCAACCAGAATTCACACTTTGAGAACTTGGCGAAAAGTTTCTCTTCCCGTAGCAGTTCCAGTATTGCCCGAAGGTGTTCTTCGTGATCCTCTTTCGATCGGGAGTAGATGAGTATATCGCCTATGAATACGATCACAAACTTATCCAGGTAAGGTTTGCACACCCGATTCATTAGGTCCATAAACACTGCTGGTGTGTTAGTCAACCCAAACAGCATGACCAAGAACTCATAGTGTCCATAACGAGTTCTAAACGCTGTTTTCGGTATGTCCTCCTTGAAAACCCTTAGTTGATGATATCCAGAACGAAGGTCGATCTTGGAGAAATATGAAGCTCCTTGCAGCTGATCAAACAGATCGTCGATCCTGGGGAGAGGATATCGATTCTTCACGGTTAACTTGTTCAACTCACGGTAATCGATACACATGCGGAATAACCCATCCTTCTTTTTGAAAAATAATACCAGTGCTCCCCACGGTGAATGACTCGGCCGAATAAACCCTTCTCCAGTAGTTCCTGCAACCGACTAGATAGTTTTTGCATTTCTGATGGTGCCAACCGATATGGTGTCTTTGCTACCGGTGTAGCTCCAGGAACCAACTCTATACGAAATTCCACCTGTCGTGGAGGAGGTAAACCAGACAAGTCATCAGGAAATACATCTGGGTAGTTCCGTACCACTGGAATATCTACTAGTTTCCTCTCTTCGTCCTTCTTTTCTACCACATGAGCCAGAAAAGCGTAGCACTGCTTTCGTAAACTTTGACGTGCTTTCATGTAGGAGATAAGCTTTAAGTTTCTTCCCGGTCGTTCTCCTTGAATCCTGAGTACCTCCCTATTGGCATGGGGATTCGTACTACTTTGTCCCGACAGACAATCTCAGCTCCATGTTTTGACAACCAATCCATTCCCACAATCACGTCGAAACTTCCTAACTCAAATGGTATCAAATCTATATCAAAGGCATGCTTCTCCAACATTATCGAGCACTTCCTAATAATCTCATCGGCCTGAACAATCCTACCGTTGGCCATTTCTACAGAGTAGCTAGTTTCTAGTCTACTAGGACTCAAATCAAGCAATTGCACAAACTCAGCAGATATAAAGCTATTGTCTGCTCCAGTATCAAATAATATAGATGCGAAGTGATGATTGAGTAAGTGCGTACCCGTGACAACATTTGGGTCCTGACGGACATCATTGGCTCCAATGACAAATGCACGTCCCCGAGTTCTATTTCCTTGATTCGCCGGGCCTTGATTCCCAGCTATGGCCATCATCTGCTACTGGTTGTTCCCTTGTTGACCCAGCGCCCGATTCAGTCTGGGGCACATTTGTCTATAGTGATCAGGGCCTCCACACTCATAACAGACCCTGGCATTCCCGGCGGGGTTAACCGCGTTGACCGAAGCCACCATATTCGGCGCTATTATACAGTCTCTCGCTAGATGCTCCGGGCGTTTACAGTTCACGCACACCCGGCACGGCATTCCTGGGAAATGATGATAGATGCACCTATCACATTTGGGGTGTGGCCCGACATACTCTCTCTTGCCTTGCATCACGGCCACAAAATTTCTGGTTGTCTTGGCTCTCTTGTCAAATCTCCCGGCACTTGATCGGCTCGTTTCTCCAACATCTTTTCTTTTCTCGGCTCCTCTACCCAAAACCCCTGTTCTCACATCTCGTCAGTCAGAGCGCCAGCCTTCAGAATTGCGTTCAAGATCGTAGGAAGAGCAGCTGCTGTTACCATTGCTCGGATTTGAGGCACAAGTCCCCAAATATACTTCTCGATCCTCTTTGATTCCGGAGTGACCAGGTGTGGAACCAATCTTGCCAACTCATGAAAACGGTCAGTGTAAGCTGCATGCCCAGCCCCTACCATAGCGTGATTCCAGAATTCATGCTCCAATTTCTGCATCTCGTTGAGGGGGCAGTATTCCTTTGTACTCAATGCCTTGAATTCATCCCATGACATCTGCATCGCTGATTCTCTTCCCCTAGCCTGAACCTGAGTGTTCCACCAAGTTAACGCCTTGCCCTGTAATGAACACGTGGCATACTTGATTTTTTGGCTATCGAGGCATTCGCTGATGTCAATCACTGCCTCCATCTTCTCCAGCCATCTGGTTAGGGCTATAGCTCCGCCCTTCAAATTTTTTCGGTTTGCAGGCCACAAACTCCTTGTACGAACATCCCCTTCTAGTATTGACAACCCTAGTTTCATTACCGACTGTTCCACCATTCCTGGTTTCCTAATTACTTTCTTTCCCAGTCGGGTTCCCATCACCTACTTCAGTTTAAATCCCACCTTGACCTCTTTCTCCACCATCATCATTATCATTGCCACCATCCTCGTGGGGGTGGTGTTGCTGAAGTGCATCGCTCACTTGGGTCACAATAGTCGGAATCAGTGCGGCCAGTTGTTGAGCGATCAAGGCTGTCATATCAGAGTCTCCTGTTCCCTGGTTATTACTGGCAGGACCAGCACTTTTTCTTGGTGCTCTACCTCTACCCCTTGGGGCTTCACTTCCGCCACTGTTGTTGCGGGTAACTCTTCAAGGCGGCATTTTCTAATCATAAAAGTAGTAAACACATAAGCTTTAACCATTTCAAATTATATTGTCCACATCGTTCATCAAAGTCCAGCATTCCAAGTTAATATCACACTTATTGTCACCACACATCACATGCAAGTCGTGTAGTTCTCACACCATGAATTGATAATGTCCCAAAAATAGTCCATCACAACAATTGTAAGTCCATGTATATAATCACGTTTAGTCTAGCGAAGGTTGTCTATCTCCTCCTCTTTCGAGGTTTCAGACATAACCTCCTCAGGGTCAATTTCAATGTCCGAGGTCAAGCGCAATAGCATGATCTGTGAAGATCTCTTCGTGTTTAATACTCGAATTTGATAAAACAACTCGGCGCGCAGAGGGAACGGAAGATCCAATAGAAGCATCCCATAAGGAGTGAGCACAAGGGCTCTCTCACAGGGTGAAAAGATCACAAAACAGATAAATAAACGAACAAGTAAAGAGGAACATATACACGAGATATAAAATGCATACAGATCCTGGCATGCAAATCTACTTGAAGGTTCCTAGGTTATAGTCTAGGTCAAGCGTATTGCCTAAATCTCTATAACCAATGGCTCTGATACCAATCTGTCACACCCCCGCTTAAAGCGGAAACACGGGTATGTAAAGAGATCGGGATCGTCATAACACATGGTAAGCAGTAGAGATGCAATAATAATAAATAATGATAAAGCGTGTCATGACGACACCCGACACAAATGAAGACTTGCGTCGTGTTTATTCAATATTCACGACAGCATAGCCATAAGCATAAACATGTTAAAAGATTCACATAGTCAAGTAGTATCTTTCGTAATGTAAATTCCCACAACCCGGGAACAGGTATCAAAAGAATAAAATTGTTTAATCAGACTATAATATTGTTTCAAAATAAATGTTTGACAAATATGTTTAGTCTCAAAAAAGCATCCTAGGGTCTCCACTAAGGCAGCACACCTAGATCTTTAATTAGCGTTGTCACCTAAAAAGATATGCTCAAAATGGTCAACAAAATTGTTGGTGAGGTCGCAGGTTTAAATAGTAAATAAGTAATTGATTCTGTATAGTAAATGATGTGGAATACCGTGAATACAGTTATAAGTAAATAAAATCACATGACAATGAGCTTTGCAACCAAACCTAATGACGTACACACAGATCTTGTCGGAATATATTCACCCAAGGGCCCATTCCTGGCCACTGATGGTGCTAACTAGTATACCAACAAACAAGGGTAGGGGTGTCAACCCAGTAGTACTATCAATACCTATCCGTCAGTTCCCACACTGGAATTAAATAGTTGCAAAGAAAGTACCACACAGCTAACTCAAGCATGTATCAGATAAGTACTCATAAAACAGTAACACGTTGACTCCAAGTATGTAAATTGTATGTAAATTGTACAGCATTGAAAATGGGTGAGCATATTTTTTCCCCATGTTTGTAATTGATTGAAATGTTGTATAAGCATAAAAAGGGCCCACGAAACTCACTTGTTAGGTGGTAAGTATGTATGATCAAAATTTCCAAATGTTGTATGCAATGAACGGTCAATGTCACACCCCGGGCCCAGGTAGGGTGGGACATCACAGACTAGCAACAACATATGGCAGCGGAAACAAACCAGTACAAGAGCTTAAAGGAGAGAATATCACATGGCATTAAAAGTTTTCAAAAGGTACCGGGGCTAGAAACTGATCAAGCCCCCAAATGAGTTTTACAACCAACATAGAAATACATTGTACTTGTTCAGCAAAGATGTAAAATTGTTCAAATTGTTCATTAAGTAAAATAAGCCAATGCCATGGTCGCGGGGATAAGTCTAGGTCTTCACAACAGCTAGGATCTCTTCATAAATTACCTGAAACATGCTAAAAAAAAATTTTTGTCAACTAAAAAGTTGGTGAATTCAAGTGCTTAAAGTTAAAAAAAAGGACTTAACAAATCCTCATTTGATAAAAAGGAATGATTCATAGTTTCAACATCGTGGGAGAATCATAATCAACCCTGCACTCAGTCCCGGTTGGCCTCTTCTAAAGTTGTGTTTAACTGGATATTCCCGAAGGAAGAACTGATCCCCAAACCAGTGAACCATACCTGCCCGGATGGTTCACCATAGTTTCTTTACAAAACCTGTCACATGACTCAAACGACCCCTCAGGATCTCAGTGGGGTACCCTTCCTAGAACGGAAGCCACTATGTGTGGGAGATTCCCCAAATAGATCTATCCATATAAAACAAGCGGTTCACGAAAGAATTAATGATCATGATATAAGTATCATAAGGTAACCATAAATCCCACATACAATCACCAAGTAAAGCACAAATATAGTTAATGAATAACAGAGCATGTTTCATCCCAAAACAGTAGTAAAAAGGGGGATCACTAGAACTCACCTTAGGTGTTAAACCAAAAATAACTCTTCGTGTGCCGGGAGTGTCTCAAGTCTAGCACCCTATCATGAATATATTAAGTGATAAGCTACTGCCATAAACTTATTTAAGGAGTAACAAGTTTGTCAAAAAGTTTAGTCGTCAGATAAGGCTTTGATTCCGCAAAGGTTTGTATAAAAAGTTTCCTTTTATGGCAGGTCACGGTTTCTCCATGTAATTTAGAATTTTACATCATTAAATTAAGGATATAAGGTAAATATGTTGTTCAAGTGATTATTAGTTTCATAGGAGTCGGTTATAAAGTTTGGTAAAATTTTACAGTTTAGTCCCTCAAGTTTCAAAATTGATAGTTTCTAACCTCAAGATTGGTTTCTTGTTTTTTATGACACTTAAGACCAAAAATCAGGTTATTAGAGTAAAATTGACTTATTATTGACTAAGTGTTCCAAATTTCCAAAATATGGATCCGGTTTAAAACCTATGCGTTTAACGTTCCCGGTTGCGGTAAAACCGGAGAGTTTTAACGGTTAATTTAGGATTTTCATAAATTTGAGTCTTGGACCAGTAGGTATCATCTTAAGGATATTTTTGTAAGTTTTAAGTCCTTAAATTGTGAAATTTTGCCTCTAATAGTTGAAAGCCTCGTTTTTACATTTAACCCGTTAAAACGCGTTTTTAACCGAATTTGACCATTTAAAAGCTTGTTTGACCAATATTTCAAATCCTTTAGGTCTTTTATCACTTATTTAGCTTAAATGACATGGTTTTTATAAATCTTAGCTTTAAACTCCTTTTTCTTGGATTTTTCTCAAAAACGTTGCCCGGTTGGTACCCGTTTCTAGTTAAAACGCCATTTAATTATTCTTTTGACTATTTAAATTACCCATTAATTCTAGAACACTTTATTAACCATTTTTAAGCCTGGAATACTTTTCAAGATGGTTAAATCCATGTTTTACTATTTTTAAAGTTGTTTCACCATGTTTCGGGTCCCGAAAATAACTAAAGTGGGTCTAATCTTAACATGTCTTTAATTTCCAGAGATTTACCATTTATCACACACTTAATATCCTCAAAAAATTCTGAAATAATGTCCCAAACTCACGGCTAGGTTACCCAACACAACAATGAACCATCAACTTAGTGATTTAGCCATAACCGACCATAACACATGTGTAAATCCTTATAACTTGCGTTTAAATATTACCAAAACCTTATTTAACTTTAATCCCAGATTATTAGGTGTTACAAAGTCGTTCATGAGCAAGTTATAAACCTTGGTTGGAAGGTTTTTCAAACAAGTGCTTAAATTGTATCATTTCATGTAGGAAGAAGGTTTTTAAGGTGTAACTCGTGCTATAACAAATTGTTCACGGTGTATATTCTTTTGTAACTTTCAAAACAGGTTATTAGGAGTCCATTAAACCATTAGCAAGCAGATTACAAGTTTTGCTTTCAAGGGTTACACGATTTACAAGTTCAATGGTGCAAAACGCCCAAAAAGAGGGTTTTCATGGTGGAAATTGGTTTCCACCTCAAGAATGACCAATATAACGTGTGAGATACCTTTTGTGAAGTTGAAAGCTCCTCAAGAACAAGATAATGGTGTCGGGTTTCTGCTACAACAAAAAGAGGAGGTGGTTTTAAAAGAGAAGTGAAGAAAACACATGAAATAACCATTCTCGGGTGACGTGAAGCTTACACTTGGTATTGTTCACGTTTTGGATAGTGTAGATGGTCGTGGATAGCTCGAAACTCCTTGGACAAGGCTGGAGAATCTTCGAACAAGGCTGGAAAAGTCGGACAAGATGCAGATGTGTGTCAAAAGCTCACGAATATGGCCACCTTCTTGCGGTTTTAGGTTGGCCGATGCTAGAGATGTTGTTGTTCATGATTTTTGAGCTGGAGTAGAGAGGATTAGAGAGAGTTTGCAAGTGTGTGGGAGTGTTTTCTGCTGAAGAATTCGAAAATGAGAGGGAGAATTGAGAGGAGTGAAAGGTGTAAGTGGTGCATGTGAGGAGAGTGGTGGATATGGTGGTGGTGTAGAAGAGAGGGGAGTGGGGGAGAGTGGGGCGGCCGCTTTTGGCCTCTTGTGGGGGGTTTAAATTTAAATTTTTAATCTAAAAATAATTGTTAAGTGGTATTATTTTGTAGTATTGGGTAGTATTTTTGGTGGTAAAATTTAGTTAGTTGATGTCTCATGTGCATGATGCATGCATTTAGCCGAAAATTTTAGTGTGTAAACACACACTTTAATTGTTTCAATAATAATTTGGTTTTGTAGTAGGGGTGACTAATTGACTTTCTCGGAACACTAAGTTCAAAAAGGTAAAACTCAAATTAACTAAAAGTTACTAAAATCACATTAATCATAAAATGGAACAAATAGCAAAAGATGATTCCATATTCACTGATAGGGTTAGATTGTTTCTAATATTAGTACTCATAAGACGGGTAATGATGCAAGTAGATTAGGGTTAGAATAACGACCTGGAGGCCAGTTGTCACAGTCAATCACCTATTGACAGTTATTGTTAAGCATTAATGATATGTATAAAGCATATAATAATGTTCGGTCGGTTCGGGTTGTATCGGTTCGGTCGCGTGTAACACACACAAGCTGACACACGTATTAGATCTTATGTAGATCCAAGTACTAGATATCGTCGCCATTGCTGATGATATTTGTGTAAAAGTTCCATTGTTATTAGAGAAGTATTTGGTAAATATCGTTAGTTACAAATCGGTTATTGATACTTGTAAAATGTTAAGTTGATTTGATTTGGAATAACATTAGTAAGTTTGATAGTGTTGATTTTAACATTGTCATTAGTAATGGCAACCGTGTCGATGTCACCTTAACATCACACGACATACACACACCAGACACAAGAAGGAATCACACACAACAATTCCAATCGCACGACAGGACCAGACGCACAACTCAACACTCCATCCGCACTAATCAACCCTCATTCGTACGAATCAGCTTCATTCGTACGATTGAACCTTCATTCGTGCGGTTCAGCATCCAGTCCTACCACACAGCACTCAATCGCACGACTCAACCTCCATACGCACGAATCAACCTTCATTCGTACGAATCAGCTTCATTCGTACGACTGAACCTCCATTCGTACGATTGGCCTTCAGACGTGCGATACACACACAATCGCACACAACATTCATCCGCATGACTCAATCGCACACATTCATTCGATCGCACGACTCAATCACATGACATACCCAGTCGCACAACTCAGTCGCCCGAATGACACAGTCGCACGACTCACCCAGCCGCACGGCTCAGTCGCATGACAGACTCAGTCACCAAAATGGCAGATTCGCGACTGCACCTGTGCAGAGCAGCCTCCGGCTGCTCCGAGCATGAGTTTTACACAACAAGTACTTCTAGAAACACACTACAAACACACACAAATAAGAAGCACTCGCAGAAGGACATCACACGCACCCACACGACCTCATGTGTTCGGGTTGAACCCGAACACCCGAAACCTTAAAACGAGCAAGAAAGGGACAACCAAGGTCGTCTACCTGCAAGAATGGAGTAAACTCGGTTGTAGAAGGACATCACACGCACCCATACGACCTCATGTGTTCGGGTTGAACCCGAACACCCCAAACCTTAAAATGGACAGCAGAAAAACGAGCAAGAAAGGGACAACCAAGGTCGTCTACCTGCAAGAATGGAGTAAACTTGGTTGTAGACGAAGTCTTGACGACGAAAAGGAGAGCAAACGGGGTGGTTTTGGTGCAAGGAATGAGATGAAAGGGTAGAAGAGAATGAAGAAGAAGAAGATGAAGAATGAAGGCTAGGGCTAGAAAAATGGGGTTTATTTACCCAGCCCAAGTTTAGAAAATGGCACATTTAGTCCCTGCACTTGAATCCCCGAATTCCCAAATTCGTTTCGGTTGAAAACGACTTTATTAGGTTAGTTATATTAATGATAAAAATGTTTTTAATGATAATGTAACAAAAAATAGTTTTATTAATGACAATAATATTATATAAAAATGGTATATTTAATGATAACAATAACGAAAATTGTAAAAGTTTCAAAGATAGCATGCGTTTACGATGAGATCACAAAAATAAAGACGATAAAGCAAGTATAATATCCACACGAATAGTTTATAAAGATGAGGAATGATCGAGCGAAGAAAAGTTAACGAAGTCCACGTTAATTGACGGACCTTTTGGTGACGGATGTCATAATTCCTATTCCCATCTACACCACATCCACCACTACACCTACTACTCCCCAAGCTGGCACATCCACCCAATTCCCACCTACACAGGGCTCTACTCTACCCAATGTTGGGTTAGAGGAACTGTTGGCGAGCCTAAACAGACTGGTGCTCAAACTGCTAGCGACAGATGATCTGAAAGCCAACCAAATGAATCAGCTGATGGCAGTCAATACCGCACAAGCCAAGCAGATAGCTCAGCTTACAGAGAAGAACGCTGCTCATGAGAGAGCTTTAGTTCGAGCTCAGCATGCCCTGAAGGCTCAAAATGAGCTTGTCATGGCATCCGTCAAGCGGATCGAGGGGTTAGAGAAAAAGAACAAAAAGCTTATGTTGAGGTTGAAAGGAACAAAGGGTGAGCACCTGAAGATTAAGGATGATGGAGATGATGGTGGAGATGATGATGATGATTCAACGGATGATGAATCAGAAAAAGATGATGATGACGAGGAAGCTGGAGGAAGTGGAAAGGGAAAAAGAGATGATGATGATAAGGAGGATGATCAAGAAGGTGACGCATCTGCATCTGCCTCAAATCAAGCAGCAAAAGAGAGGCGCACCAAAAGAGCCGCGTCCTCCGCACCTCCAGCAGAAGAGACACACAATAAAGGCAAAAATGAAGCTTCACAGACTGAGGATTATGATGTCGTTCCCCTTCAGCAAGTCAAGACTCAACTTACTATGATTCTCAATTTGCAAGGGATTGTGGGAAGGTCTGTGAGCTACACTCCAGAGGAAGGATCTACGACCTGACCGACGAGCAGCTCACAAATATGTTTCGACTAAATCCAGATGAGCTTGTCAAAGATGCTCCGGAAGTAGATGTTTTGAGCGACGAGGAGGTACAAGGTGTGGATGAGATTGAGATCAAGGATGTCACGTCTGAACACTATCCTCAGTACACTGACCCCGAGGGCAACGTTATCCCCGACTTGGGTGAAACATTTGGCAGTGATACTTTTGACAAGCTGGATGAGATAGAGAAAGAGAAAGCAAAGGATGAAAGTATAGCCCAAGCTACAGATGCTAATGTTGATCTAAAGAAGGCTGAATGGGTAGCTTGTTTATCAGAAATGAAGGCACAACATGCACCTCCAAAGCTGAATGCCTACACAAAACTTTACCGAGTAAAGAAGCATCAGAAAGGGTCAGGAAAGATCATCAATTGGGCCTATTTTGAAGATCTGGATGTATGTGTTGTTAAACGAGAGAAGGGGATTGAGTACTTTAGATATCCACATGATCTAAAGACTCTTCCTGGTTTTGAGCTAAACAGATTGGCCTGTTTAGATCTTTTGTATGCCAACATGAGGAAGATGTCGAGATGGTTTGAGACATCATTGAAGAAAGAATGCCACACCAGATGGGTCAACTTTAGACCTCAACAACCTAAGAGGTTCATTCATAAGACTGAAGTTGATCCTATATCTGGAAGGCCTAAGGTGATGTTGAAGTGGAGTCCCCCACGCACAATGTCTAACATTCCTTTACAGTAGATGCCTCAGGACTTCACTCCACACTTCAAATGGTGGTATTACGATTGGAGGACGGGGGAAGCGGTCATAATTCTGAACAAAGAAGGTAAGATCGAGACTATCAGGGTGTTTGACCCAATATGGCTTACAAACTTGTCTGCTGAAGATGTTTACACTCTATACAAGTGGCCACTATTCTATGACACACAAGATATTGTACAAGATCTACAATTTCAACATGTTATACGGCTGCTTTGCGTTTGAGATCCACACGAGAGTCACCAAAGAAGAAGTACAAAAAATTCCAAGAGCATGTGAAGAATGTTAGAAAATAGGATAAACTAGGTCAAAGGGGGAGTTTGTTGATACATCATGTTCCTAGTTTATGTTCTTAAATGTAAAAGTCTTTCATTTCTTACACATATGTAATGTGACTACTTAATGAAATATGATATGCATCTTGATGTTTATTTGTCTTTGAGTATTTCATTTTATTATTGTATTTAGTATAATTCATATGTATGAACATTATATATAGGTTTGAGGTTGTTGTACATAGTTCTAAGTCAATAATGATTGAGAAATGTGTTCAACTTAGTCGGATGGTTATTCATACTTATGGACCATACGCACAAATGAATCATACTTATGGACCAGTCGCACGACTAAACCAGGAGACTGGATCAGTCGTATGACTGAGACATAAGGTTGATTCAGTCGCACGACTGAACCTTCAGTCGTGCGTATGAATCAACCGAATGAGTCAGTCGCACGACTGAACCATGCTAATGGTTCAGTCGTACGAATGAAACTGAAAACCTATAAATATCACATAATTCGTGGAAAAACATGGACTTCGAATATTCACAAACCCTAGCCATCCAGAGCGCCCTAAGCAGCCTATCCAACTTCATAGTTCGTTCCTGATCGATTTCTACTCAATTCTTAACGTTTATTTCATCGTTAGATCGATCAGGTTGTCGTTCTCACTGATTGGATCGCCTATCAAATATGATTCCGCACTATTTGATCTGGTCTCATGCAGAATCCGTTAGTACTCCGTACGAAAACGGTCCTAACATGTGCCTTATGCACTAACAGACTATTCAATCTGTCTGCTTATGTGTTTAATGGCCTGATGTCCAACATTGGAGAAAGAAGAAGAACCATGTTCCTCATGTAACCAAGATTCTTATAGTGCCTGATCAACCAAGCCTTTCATGATCTGGTGGGCATAGGACCTATAATGAATCTAGTTCATCACTCTGCTAAGTCATATGGATACATTAAAAAGAGAGACCCAATGAGCTACTATAGTGGTACTTTCTATCTTCCATTGCCTTGGATGCTTGAACAAATTGGTGATGGCAATATTGAAGGAGGAGAGGAACAACAACAGGAACAAGAACAACAAGAAGAACAACAGGCTGAAGTACATGGTGAAGGTTCATGATGAACCCATCATCCAAGATAGGCCTATGATTGAAGAACAAGAAGCTATCATTGCTGAAGGTCAGGAGGCAATGTCATCAAATGGAGATGTAGGTGGTGATTTTCACATTTCTTCTTCTAATCAAGCACGATCTCCCATTGCATCTCCATTTGCATATCTAATTCCATCTCCATTTATTCCAGCTCCTGTTGTTGATGTTGCTAAATCAGCTGACACTAGTGAATCTACTAGTTCAACTAATAGTTCTAAATCATCTCCGGGTGAGAAGGAACATCCTGTTATTCTAGAGTAAGCAAGAAGACAACATACTTCAAATACTTACCATCTGAGACCACTCAAGAAATTGTTGGTCAAGTACTTTCTCAACAATCAAGTGAGTCTGATAGGGATAAAGTTATTTATGAGATTCGACTCAAAATCAACAGAATGGAGAAGATAATTAGGAGGAAATATGTAAGACGCCGATCCCGAAACGCTTACAATTAGTCATTCATAACGTAAAACATTTAAAACATGACATTTTGCTGCGGAATTTAAACTTTCCATATATAATTGTACATACATGACAAAACATTGTTCTTGTAGTTGTATCTTAAATACTTGACAATTACAATCATCGTCTTAAATATAGAATGCCAGACTCGGATCGTTCCAGTAGCTATCTCATCCATGCCTGCACTCCTCAGCTGCATCATTACCTGCCAACTATTATACACACAAAGTGAGCTACGCTGAGTGAGTTCTAGTTTTATAATAAAATATTTTTTTATACATTTCAAAACCTTTACATTTAGTGCGTGATCATTCATCATTACATACATATCATCATTATCATTTCTTATCATTCGTTTCGTTGTCTTTCACTTCATTATAAATGAGATTGCACACAACAAGAGCCCCCTGTTGATCGATAACGAATGTCGATCCCTGTCGGTCTACATGAAAACGGTAGCTAACCCCCGACAGTTGATCCACACTACAAGGCACATAGCCTGCTCATGAATACAAATCCATCATCATACATCAAGCCCACATAAGTGAAGTCCATCATATTGCTTGAAAGACTTTTCATCAACATACGGGCCCGGGTAACATTCGTTAAGTTTCACTTTTCATTAATATTTTCTTTCCCTTCTCTTTACATAATACGTTACTTATTACACATATAGAATTCAAGTAAAGCTTTTATAAAAATCTTTTTCATCGCGAGACAAAATAGTTTAAGGCATCATAATAAATCGTAAACCTCGTAAGGCATTATAATAAATCGAGCACTAGCTTAACTATTCGTCCTACTTCTCGTAAAATAATAATACATTTTACGGCTAACACCTCAAAAGTCATATAGTTCAGCATTTAACATCACGAAGGTATGTATGACAGCCCCAAAAACCGTTGAAAACTTGTTAAAAGAGGGGCTAGAACTCACCTGGTCTCCGCAAATAACTTCACCTAAAGTATGCTCACGATACACAGTCTGCATATGAGTTAATGTAAGGCCCTGTTTCCGGAATGCTTACAGTCGGATAATCATTGCACATCCTATTTAAAAATACATATACTTTCATTTAAATAACATAGTGGAATAATTTAACACAAACCATTTCATATATTACTAATTGCTTTTGCCAAATAACACAACAATATATATTCTACAAAATGCAAGTTAACGGCGTTAAAAAACGGCTTGCAAGTTGACGGCGCTAATAAATGGCATGAGTAAAGTGTCTTGGCGGCAACCGCTAAAGGACAACCTCAATTGATAATGAAAACCGCCAAAGAACACCGTCAAATATTAAACGCATCATCGTCGTAAGTACTAACCGTCAAAAAACTGCCGGAAGTGTTAACCGCATGATCGCCGGAAGTATTGTCAGAACACTTTACTCCAAAAACCGCCACACAACTGACGCATCCCCTCCGAACAGACATGTACCCCCGCATGATATAAATCGTCGGAAGTATTATCCTCAAAGAGCGCAGTTTCCGGCCGAGTTCGTTCCTCTAAGTCTTCTTTTCAGACACTTTGATTCGCGGCTTCGATTCAGCCTCGGATTGTTAATAGAAGGAGATGAAAAGAAGAAAACGGTATATATATCGAATAGATAGAACTAGATGTGGCAAAATGGGTGGGTTGGATTGGGTTGGTTGTTAAGTTTGGATGGATTTTGGTCAGGATGGGTTTGGGTTAGGATAGGTCATTTAGAAAAAAAGGTCAGGATGGGTTTGGGTTAGGATGGGTTCGGGTCAGGAGGGATTCGGGTCAAGATGGATCATTTTTTTAAAAAAGTCAATATTATTTTACTAGTTTTCTACAATCCAACAACACATATAGACAGATGCTTATACGAGCTCAAAAAGATACATATACGACTTCATTTATAAAGGGTGGTACCTTTAATAAAGCGACGATGATGGTGCGATGGTGAAGCGGAGGCCCGACCGTAGGTGTGGTGGTAGTGAGCGATGAAACTCAACGAAGGTGGAGACTAATGCGGAGCCCGACTATAGATGCGGTGATGGTGCACGATAAAACTTGACGGAGGTGGGAGGCTGTAGATGCGGTGGACCGGTGGTGGTGCAGTGGACCGGTGGTGGTGCGGTGGACCGGTGGTGGTGCGGTGGACCGGTGGTGATGCGGTGGACCAGTGGTGGTGTGGTGGTGGTTCGGTGGTGGTATGGTGGTGGTTCGGTGGTGTTGTGGTGGTGGTGCGCGATGAAACTCGACGAAGGTGATCAATTTGAGTGAAAGAAACCTTGACTTATTGTGACTTGAAGCTTTAATTTTGAAAACCCATCTTGACCTATGTTTATTTTTTCCAAAAAAACTTTTAACCCATCTTGACCCCCTTGTGTTTTTTATTCAATCCATTCTAACCCATCTCCATTTTTAAAACACCCATTATAACCTAAAATCACATTCTTGGATTTCTTTTGCCACCTCTAGATAGAACTAAGATTGATTTTATGTGAGGGTGACGAGTGAGGGTTTATACGTGAAAATAGATAGGATGAAAACAAGCAGTCAAAACTAAGATTGAATCCAATTCTATAGTAAATGATATTGGAACTTGAAATCTAATAACTTTATTTTTAAATTTATTTTTAATATTTCTCAAACTCTTTTCTTTCAAATGTCATCATATAATTTTATAGGCAAAGATTTTATTCTTGAATTTTTTTTCTTAAATAATAATGTAGATCAAAGGTTATTCGTTTTATAGGCAACATATATTTTCATCTAAATATAAGGTTTTTCACGGTTTTATTAAGTTTTTTTTATAAATTATTTCAGTCTATTCATCTAATGAAACTTATATCTATTAGGGATAGGGAAGATTTAGTTTTAAAAAGTTTTAAACCCGTTTTATCGATAAAAATTATTTATATACTACTGAAATATTAAATGTATATAAAATTGTATTTCTTTATTATTTTGTGTAATTAATATCAAAGGCTCTGATATTGGTACATTTGAATGCTCCACGTACTAGAAACAATTAAAAACCATTGTGTCATTTGAGAAATTAATAATTAGTATATACTATGGTCAATATTTTATATATTGAAAATCAAGTTATTCATAAAATTAAACACATTTAACCATGTTACAATCTCCGTTGCAACGCACGGCAACGCCAACTAGTTGTTAACATTCCAAAACATCGTTTGGTTACATTACAACACAAAAACATCATTATTACATAAAATGGATGCCATCCAAAACCTGCCAAGTAGATTCACCCCGTGCAATCCCCGGCAACAATTACCTGCCAACTGAAAATGCGTAAAAGTCAACGTTGTTGAGTGAGTTCTAGTTTTATAAAATATATTATACTTTACTTTCGTTCAAAACCTTTTCTTTACTTTCATTCGTGATCACACATCATATGTACACATAGATAATATTTATTATTATCTTTCATCATCATTATTCATTCTTCCATCATTCATTACCGTACATATCGCACGTTTCATTCATTCATCATTATCTTTCACTTTCGTCTGGACCAATGTCATGTACTATACCCTGAACATCGTGCACGAAGCTGGTACTGGGCCGTAGTCTATAAATAGACCCTAAACATTGTGCACGAACCTGACTCCAGTACCTTGGGCAAGCGACAAGGGTCCCATACGTTTGGTCAATCACAAGGATTAGACCCCTGTGTGCATCCTTATGGGTTAGCTAAACCACACACAGTTGGGCTAACACCCTTCATTGGGTGTGCACCTCCTTTCATTTTGCTTGCAAGACTTTTCATTCATTCTTTACTTCCACTTTCATTATCTTAAATCTTTCACTTTGTTAAAAAAATACTTTACGTTCATTAACATAATCACACTACGTAAAGCGACGTAATAATAATACGTATTAAGGAACATAAAGAAACATGCCATAAACATACATAACAATATCAACAACATCCACATACATCATACCCGAAACATCCCAAATCATAGCTTAACAATTCTTTCTTTCCAAAAATTAAAATATTTTCTAAGTCCTTAGGCGCTCGGCACTATGCAGGCGCATTGCCACTATGCGGGCGCATGACTGCTTAGGCGCATTGGAACACTTAGGCGCATGGGCAGTTTCTAGGCGCGTGAGCACTATGCAGGCGCATGAATACTTAGGCGTATGTGAAAAGTTGGGCGCATGGGCACTATATGGGCGCATGTCCAACACTTAGGTGTATAAGTAAATTTCTCGGCGCATGGACACTATGCAGGCGCATGGGTCTGACTTAGTCGCATGGGCACTTAGGTGTTTGGGCAGTTGGGCACACGGGCAACTACCTTCTAACTAACATCATTTTTAGACCCACATCATCATCCGAACATGTTTCAAGCGTAGTTTCTAGCATACCAAGCATCAAAACAAACATAAAACCATAAACATAAACAAGATCATTCCCAAACATACACCCACCCAACAAGACATACACATAAACAAACAGGTACACACCCAACAATTATAAAAAACGTTACAACATGCATTTTCAGCCCCAAAACAAGTTAAAACGTTTAAAACCGGGGATCTAGAACTCACCTTATGAAACTTCCGGGCAAATCTCGTCCAAACTCGAGAGCTCTATGAGTTCAAACACCTAAAACCCACCAAAAACACACAACTGAACACACAAAAACATATAAGCACATACCCGAGGCTGAAAACCAGCCAAGAACAAGACAAAATACCAAAAACTAACCTTGAATCATCTTCTTCCTCTTCTTCTCTCTAAAACCCGAAAAGAATTCAGTTCTTTCTCTCTCTCTAGAACCCGAAAAGGTGATGGAACATGGTGTGGGCGGCGACACCCACTTTTGTACGAATTATTATAAAAGTTTGTCCCATGTACAACTTTAACCCCTCATCTTGAGTTATTTTGCTTTTCTTCCTTTTTTTTCTCTTTCATTTCTTTTAAGATTTTCTAGGTCTTACAAGTCCACCCCCTTATATAGGTTTTGTCTTCGAAACCTGTTACTCCTCGAACAGTTGTGGGTAATGTTGTTTCATCTCCTCCTTAGCCTCCCACGTAGACTCGGATCCCTTTCAATGCTTCCACTGTACTCGTACCAAGGGAACCACTTTATTCCTTAGCCTCTTTACTTTCCTATCGATAATGGCCACTAGTTGTTCAACATAGTTCAACCGTTCGTCTACCTCGATATCCTCGACTGGTACCACCATGTCCTCATCGGCTAAGCACTTTCACAGATGAGATACATGGAATGTTGGATGCATTCCACTTAACTCATTGGGCAACTCCAACCTATAGGCCACCTCTTCTACTCGAGCAATGATTCGGAAATGTCCTATGTACCTCGGGCTCAACTTGCCCTGCTTTCTAAACCGAATGATACCCTTCCAAGGTGAAATCTTCAGCATAACTTTATCACCTACCTTGGAATTCAATTGGTCTACTTCTCTTATCAACATATGACTTTTGCCTATCTTTGGCTTCCTTCATAAAGGCTTTGATCTTCTCCAATTTCTCAATCATAGCCTCGATCACTTCAATGCTTCCTAATTCCTTCTGACCAATATCAACCCAACACACAGGGTTCTACACCTCCTACCATATAGCATCTCATAGGGTGGCATGCCAATGTTGGCATGATAATTGTTGGTGTATTAGAATTCAACTAACGGTAAGTGTTCGTCCCAACTTCCTCCAGAATTAATGACGCATGCCCGAAGCATATCCTCAAGCGTCTGAATGGTTCTCTCTGACTGACAATCCGTTTGTGGATGATAAGCCGTGCTATTGTGACACCCTACATTTATCCAACATCAGTCGTGGACATAAGAGATTCCTGGTTCATAAGGAATGTTCTGCCTCTAATATCAACAACGCGTTTTGGCATATTGGCTGTGGATGAGAGGTGAACTCCACAGTTAAGCATGCTCAGGTGGGAGCAATTCAGGGATGGGTGACCTCCCTGGGAAGTTTTCACCTTGGAAACCAAAAGCAAATCCATGAGCTCCTCGTGGGTAAAGCGGACACTATTATTGGTGTGAGGGGCCGGGTGTTACAACTAATGTGTAACCTCGTCCCCATCGCATCGTGAAATCTCTCCCAAAACTTGGATGTAAACCGAGTGTCACGGTCAGACACGATGGACACCGATACACCATGACGAGTTACAATCTCCTTGATGAACAGATCGGCTAACCTCTCGGATGAATATGTTTCACAGATTGGTAGAAAGTGAGCACTCTTCGTTAGACGTTCGACGATCACCCATATAGCATCATACCCTCTTGTATTACGAGGCAGCTTTGTGATAAAGTCCATGGTGATGTGCTCCTATTTCCATTCAGGTATATCCAAAGTTGGATCTTCCCGTATGGCTTCTGATGCTCCGCTTCACTTTCAAACAAGTAAGGCACTGACTCACGTACTCCGCTACGTCGCGCTTCATTCCCAGCCACCAATAATCTTTTTTCATATCATGATAAATCATTGTAGCACCAGGATGAATGGAATATATCGAGTCTTACGAGCCTCGTCCATGATTCTTACACGTAGATCCCCATAATGAGGAACCCACATCCGCCCAGATCGGCTTCTAACGCCAAGAGTGTTTTCACCCAACTCCGTAACTAGACCTTTCATCCGTTCGGAGTTAATCCGGTCTTCTTTCAGTGCTTCATCCTGAAACTCCTTGACCTGCTTCATCGCATCGGAGGTCATAACCAATTGATAAGCTTTCACTCGGATTAGTTCGGGTCTCTCCTTTCGGCTAAAGGCATCTGCCACCACGTTGGCTTTGTCCGGATGGTAATGGATTTCACAATCATAATCGTTGATAAGCTCCAACCACCTCCTTTGCCTCATGTCCGGGTCCTTTTGCTCGAAGAAGTACTTCAAGCTCTTGTGGTCATTAAAGATAGTGCACTTCGTCCTGTACAAATAGTGCCTCCAAATCTTTAATGCAAAGACCACAACCGCTAGTTCCAAGTCATGAGTAGGGTAATTAACCTCATGGACCTTCAACTGATAGGATGCGTAGGCTATAACCTTCCTCTTTGCATCAACACGCAACCCAATCCCGAATAAGAAGCATCCGAATAGACTACCAAGTCTTCGCTTCCTTCGGGTAGTGATAGAACTGGAGCTTATGTCAATCTCGCCTTTAGCTCGTCGAAAGCCTTCTCTTGTTCTTGACCCCATACAAACTTCACGTCCTTTCGAGTCAACTTGGTCAATAGAGAAGCTATCTTTGAGAAGTCTTGGATGAACCTCCTGTAGTAGCCCACCAATCCCAAGAAACTACGAATCTCGGATAGCGTCTTTGGAGACTTCCATTGCATCACCGCCTCCACTTTAGCTGGGTCGACCATAATCCCTTTACGCTTCACCACGTGACCCAAAAACTAAACTTTACGTAACCAGAACGCGCACTTGGAGAACTTGGCATACAGCTTCTTCCTTCTAAGCATCTCCAACACTTTCCGAATGTGACTAGCATGCTCCTCCTCGCTCTTTGAATAAATCAGTATGTCGTCAATAAACACAATCACTGATTTCTCCAACATCGGCTGTCATACTCGATTCATCAAATCCATAAAAGTAGCTGGCGCATTAGTTAAACCAAAAGACATAACGAGGAACTCGTAATGTCCATATCGCGTACGAAAAGCTGTTTTAGGAATATCCTGTTCCTTCACTTTCAGCTGATGGTAGCCTGATCGAAGGTCTATTCTCAAGAACTAACTGGCACCTTGGAGCTGATCGAACAAGTCATCAATTCTGAATAGTGGATATCGGTTCTTCACCGTCAACTTGTTCAACTCGCGGTAGTCGATGCACATCCTCATACTACCGTCCTTCATCTTCACAAACAAGACCGGAGCACCCCAGGGAGAGATACTCGGTCGGATAAATCCCTTGTCCAGCAACTCTTGCAATTGCACCATCAGTTCTTTCATCTCAGACAGAGCCAATCGATATGGTGCCTTAGCAACAGGTTGAGCACCAGGTATCAAGTCAATATGAAACTCGATCTCACGGTCTGGTGGCACACCTGGTAAATCTTCTAGGAACACATCTGGAAAGTCACACACAACCGGTACGTCGGACAATTGTGGTACTGACGCGTCCACGTCTATTACATAAGCCAGGTAGGCGCTACATCCACATTTCACGCACTTCTCAACCACCGCCATCAAAATCACCTTCGGAATCGTAGTAACTCAATCACCATAGATCGTCAACAAACTCCCGTAAGGCACTGTCAGTCGGATCATCTTCTGGTGACACACAATATTTGCCTCATAGGGCGCTAACCAGTCCATCCCTAGGACTATATCAAACCAACCTAAGGTCATCATAAACAGTCTAGCAGGAAACTTATGACATTCTAGTTCTATGTCACAACCTTCTATCAGATCTGAAATCCTGGTAGACTTACCTATGGCAGTTTCTACATCGAAGGGCTCATCAATACTTCTACTTCTAACGGGCAACTTACCGCAAAAAACAACAGAAATGAAACTTCCACTAGAACTAGAATCAAATAACACGGAAGCACAAGTTTGGTTTACAAGGAACGTACCTGACACAGCATAAGGGTCTGTCCTAGCCTCCTCCCGGGTCATAGTGAATGCTCTGGTGCTCGCCTTCTGCCCTTCATTCCCAGCCTTCTTCTTTGCCCACGAACTTTCAGCCTCGACTTCCTCCAATCCCTGCTTAGATGGCCCTCTTCATCACAGTTATAACATCTAGCCACCCGACACTCTCTCGGCATATGACCGGGCTTCCCACATTTGAAGCAAACGTTCAATCC
The DNA here is from genome assembly GCA_025215565.1 of Flaveria ramosissima. NCBI lineage: Eukaryota > Viridiplantae > Streptophyta > Magnoliopsida > Asterales > Asteraceae > Flaveria > Flaveria ramosissima. The sequence goes on along the minus strand of CM046037.1, from coordinate 76,511,884 downwards.
CCACCTACACTCTCCAGTATGCTCCTTCCCGCACTTGCCACACCTCTTCATCCCTGCACCGGATGTGGCAACACGCCAATCATCCACCCGTGCACTTTTGTTGTTTGGAGGGACACCACCACATCCAAACTGCTTCCCATTCCAGTTCTTGCCACCGCCCCCTTTCTTGGTCACCTCGACCACTGCCACCTCTCGTTCATCATACAGCCTCCCCGCCAGATCAACCACCGACCTAAAAGTGCCTGGCCGGGCGGCGATCAGGTGCCTGCGGATATCCGCCGGCAAACCCTGAATGTACCTCTTAATCTTGCGTGACACAGGTGTCACCTGATCTGGCACCAGCCTCGCCATCTCATTGAACTTGGTGGTGTACTGCTGGTGTGTCATGGTTCCCGCTTCCAACTGCAGGAACTTCCTCTCAATCTTGTCGAGCTCTCTATGAGGACAGAACTCCTCGATCACCAACTTCTTTAGTTCACCCCACTTCATCCTTCCAATCGCCCTGCTACCCTCGGCCTGGACGATATTGTCCCACCAATACATGGCCAAGTCCACGAATGAGTGAGTGGCAAGCTTCACCTTCTGATCCTCTCTACATTCGCTGATATCTAACACTGCCTCCATCTCCCTCACCCATCGGTGAGCAGCAGCAGCGTTGCCATTGCCATCAAAAGTCGGGGGCTTGCATCTCTGGAATGCCCCAAAATTACAGCCCCGTGCTGTTTCTGGCATAGCTTTTTCCTCCTCCTCGTCACTTGAGACAACCGCCTCAGTCTCCTGTTGCTCCCTTTCTCCCCTCTCAGTGGTCTTCTCCTTTTCCTTCTTCTCATCCTCTCGTACAACTCAAATCACTTCAGTCATTACAGACGGTAGGATCGTCTACATGACCTGGTGTACCTCCTTAAGCACGCCTCCTTCACTGAGGCCCTCAGATTAGCACTCTCATCACCGCCTTCCTGGTGATGGTTCTTGGGCTCTTCATTAGCCGTGTCAAAAGTCTTAGCTCGGATCCTAGTGACCCGTGGTCCACCACCACATCCACCATGACCTCCACCTCGCGAAGCTTTTGAAGATCTGCCACCGGCCATCCTCTAACACGCTATAAGATTCAAACACCAACACGGACATTCCAAGTAATAGCTCAGTTTATGTCAAGTATAGTAAGTCCCTAATAACAGTGGCCAGTTGTGATTCGCCACTTACTTTACTCTTCATACCCCAAGCATTTCGTATCCTTACTACATCAGTAACTAAATCTACTAAGAGCACATAAATCAGATAGCATGCGCACATAATACCGGTTAACATTAAAGAAAATACCTGATGGCACGTAGCTACTTGGGTTGGCATCCTTCCCTTGGGTCCCATTCTCAGTTTAAGTTTAGGTTTTTGTTTTAAAAATAATTTACCCATTTCTCTTAAACTTTGGCTATGATACCAACTTGTAAGGCCCTGTTTCCGGAACGCTTACAGTTGGATAATCATTGCACATCCTATTTAAAAATACATATACTTTCATTTAAACAACGTAGCGGAATAATTTAACAAAAAACATTTCATATATTAATAATTGCTTTTGCCAAATAATGCAACATTGTTAACATTACAAAACATCGTTTGGTTGCATTACAACACAAAAACAACATTATTACATAAAATGGATGCCATCCAAACCTTGCCAAGTAGCTTCACCCCGTGCCATCCCCAGCAGCAACTACCTGCCAACTGAAAACGCATAACAGTCAGCGTTGCTGAGTGAGTTTTAGTTTTATAAAATATATTATACTTTTCATTCGTTCAAAACCTTTCCTTTACAATCATTCGTGATCACACATCATACGTACACATAGATAATATTTATTATTATCTTTCATCATCATTCTTCATTCTTCCATCATTCATTACCGTACGTATCGAACGTTTCGTTCATTCATCATTATCTTTCACTTTCATTTGGACCAATGTCATGTACTATACCCCAAACATTGTGCACAAAGCTGGTACTGGGCCGTAGTCTATAAATAGACCCTAAACATTGTGCACGAAGCTAACTCCAGTACCTGGGGCAAGCGACAAGGGTCCCATACTGGTCAATCACAAGGATTAGACCCTTGTGTGCATCCTTATGGGTTAGCTAAACCGCACATAGTTGAGCTAACACCCTTCATTGGGTGTGCCCCTCCTTTCATTTTGCTTGCAAGACTTTTCATTCATTCTTTACGTTCCACTTTCATTATCTAAAATCCTTCACTTTGTTAAAATAAAAATTTACGTTCATTAACATAATCACACCACGTAAAGCCACGTAATAATAATACGTATTAAGGAACATAAAGAAACAGGCCATAAATATACATAAAAATATCAACAACATTCACATACATCATACCTGAAACATCCCAAATCATAGCCTAACAATCCTTTCTTTCCAAAATTTCAGAAAAATTTTCCAAGTCCTTAGGTGCATGGGCACTATGCAGGCGCATGGCCACTATGGGGGATCATGACTGCTTAAGTGCATTGGAACACTTGGGTGCATGGGCAGTTTCTAGGCACGTGAGCACTATGCAGGCGCATGAATACTTAGGCATATGGGAAAAGTTGGGCGCATGGGCACTATATGGGAGCATGGCCAACACTTAGGCGTCTGAGTAAATCTCTGGGCGCATGGACACTATGCAGGCGCATGGGCCTGACTTAGACGCATGGGCACTTAGGCATTTAGGCAGTTGGGCGCATGGGCAACTACCTTCTAACTAACATCATTTTCAAACCCACATCATCATCCGAACATGTTTCAAGCCTAGTTTCTAGCATACCAAGCATCAAAACAAACATAAAACCATAAACATAAACAAGATCATTCCCAAACATACACCCACCCAACAAGGCATACAAATAAACAAACAGGTACACACCCAACAATTATAAAAAAATGATACAACATGCATTTCCAGCCCCAAAACAAGTTAAAACATTTAAAACCAGGGATCTAGAACTCACCTTATGAAACTTCCGGGCAAAACTCCTCCAAACCCAAGAGCTCTATGAGTTCAAACACCTAAAACCCACCAAAAACACACAACCGAACACACAAAAACATATAAGCACATACCCGAGGCTGAAAACCAGCCAAGAACAAGCCAAAACACCAAAACCTAACCGTGAATCATCTTATTCCTCTTCTTCTCTCTAAAACCCAAAAGAATTCAGTTCTTTCTCTCTCTTTAGAACCCGGAAAAGGTGATGGAACACGGTGTGGGTGGCTACACCCACTTTTGTACGAATTATTATAAAAGTTTGTCCCATGTACAACTTTAACCCTCATCTTGAGTTATTTTGTTTTTCTTCCTTTTTATTCTATTTATTTTCTTTTAAGATTTTCCGGGTGTTACAGTTAACATACAAATAGATCATTTTCAACACAGTTTCTCTCCTAGTTTCGCGTACCAGTTTTGCCCAACGTTCATTGAATACATGGCTGCAAAATAAGTTTCGTTGGATGAATCCACAGTTTCACAGGAAGAACTGATAGTTTCTCTGGATGAACTGACAGTTTGTCCGGATGAACTCACAGTTTCTCTAGACGCATAAAAATGACGATCCAGTCCGTTTTTAACCCAAAACTTCAACATTTTACATCCACTTCTTAGTTTTTCATCCATGAATTCATATCTAAGCTTTTTACATAATTTCATGCATAAAAAACGACTTTTTTATGAGTCTTTACCACTTTTGAAAACCCCAAAACTCTAGATTCCGAGTATGATCTAAAGGGACGTTCGAATGATGATTCTTACCTGAATTTTTGCTATTTCTTGTTGTTTAGTGTCCAAAAACGCAGATCTTCAATCCTTTGATCCATAAAGCCTAAAATCTTCACTTTTCTCCACTTTCTCTCTCTACACTCTCTCTCTAGAAGGTTGGTTGTTTGAGTTGCAAATGAAGAAAAATATGGCTGATTTGTGTTTATATATAGGGTGTTCACGGGACCTTAAACTCATCTAACACATAACCCATGAGGTTAATTTCGCCCATAATCCATTTCCCTCTTTTATTTTTATTAAATATCCCTTAATTAAGCCCATTATTATTAAATGGCTTGTTTCGACTTTTCGGGGCGTTACAAGTCTCCCCCACTTATTTAGGTTTCGTCCCCCTGTTAGTCATTAAACGTTTGAGGATAAAGCTGCCTCATCTCCTCCATGGTCTCCTACGTAGATTCCGATCCCTTTCTGTGCTTCCACTGTACTCACACAAGTGGAACCACTTTATTCCTTAGCCTTTTCTCTTTTTGTCAATGATGGCCACTAGTTGCTCCATATAATTGAGCCATTCATCCACCTCGATATCCTCAAGTGGAACCACCATATCCTCGTTGGCTAAAATATTCCTCAGATGAGATACATGGAACGTTGGATGAATCCCACTTAGCACATCGGGCAACTCTAATCGGTAGGCTACTTCCCCAACCCGAGCAATGATTTGGAAGGGTCCTATATACCTTGGGCTTAACTTTCCCCGCTTCCTGAACCTTATGATCCCTTTCCAAGGTGAAAGTTTCAACATCACTTTATTGCCCACCTTGAATTCGATCAGTTTACGTCTATTGTCGGCGTATGAGTTTTGTCTGTCCTTTGCTGCCTTCATAAAGGCCTTGATCTTCTCCATCTTTTCAGTCGTAGCCTCAATAACCTCATTCTTCCAAACTCCTTCTGCCCGATATCGCCCCAACACACGGGCGTCCTACACCTTCTACCTTATAGTTTCAGTATGAAATTGCAAAAAAATGAACTGGTTCTGTTATTGTGGGTGGATGAAATTGCAAAAGCCAATTATGAAGCATTTGGAGATGTACTTGCATTTGATGTAACGTATCGTATGAACAGGTACCACTATAATCAATCATACTTTTATTGTTAGATTATTTGTTAGAAAATTTTAAATGATGAATTTTGAATTTTTTGGGCATGAAAGTACAAGATGGTGATTGTACCATTCACAGGAGTTTATCACCACACGAAAAGCATTACATTTGGAGGAGCTTTGATTAAGAGGGAGAACATTGAGTCATACCAATGGATTTTAGAAGCGTTCAAATATGCTCATGGCAAGCAACCAAAGATGGTTCTTACTGATCAAGATCCGGCGGTGAAGGTGGCAGTTGAGGCAATCCAACCAGAATCATCTCCCCGATTGTGCATGTGGCATATAATGGACAAGTTGCCAATTAAGGTAACTAATATTTGAATTACTTTATGTATATGGTTACTGGCACATTAATATTTTGATTAAATGAATTTATATGAGAATATATTTTCCTACATAAATAGATTTCTAGAGATATTTTGGCAAATACGGTTCTCCGAAAAGCGTATCAATAAACTAGTTTGGAACACAAATCTCACACCATCTCAATTTGAAGCAGGTTGGATAAAGATTGTGGATGACTTCAAGTTGCATGACAACAAGTGGTTGCAAGATATGTTTGATATAAAAGAATGGTGGATTTCGGGATTTTTCAAGGATCTCCCCATGTGTTGTTTGATGAAAACAACATCAAGATCAGAGAGTGCAAACGTGTTTTTTAGGAGATATGCCAATCCAGAAGACATGTTTCTACAATTCGTGGTTAGTTTTGAGGCTGCTATGGATGACCAACAATACAACCATAAAAAACTTGATCATGCATAAATGGATAGCACACCTTCTTTTAAGACAAACCTAAAATTGGAGCGGTACGCGGCTAAGGTATATACACATGAAGTATTTTTAGAAGTCAGAAAGGAAATTTTGAAGGGTAATGCGTCATGTGCTACTAAAAATTTCACCAACGAAGATGGCATTGATCTATTCACAGTTAGGCATAAGGACAAGATATTGAATTCCATGGAGGATTTTAAGGTAATCATAAAACTGTATCTTATATTTATTATTCGAATAATATGATGATACATTACACCACAATTCAAAATTTTAATGGAAAACTTTTTATGACATTGAACAGGTTACTATAAATAGCACTGTCGAAGAGATGGACTGCTCCTGCCTAAATTTTGGAAGGATTGGGTACCTGTGCAGACATGTATTCGGTGTGTTAAAGTATCTGGGTGTTGATACCATACCAGGTCGATATGTTCTAAAATGATGGAGACACGATGCAGAGAATTATGCAGTGGTGCAAGCATCTAACGCAGGGGCAAAGGATGAGCGTGAAGAATTATTTTGTAAGGCAGTCAGTATTGTGGAGAAGTGTGCTGCAAGGTTAAGGGGGGATGTCGTTGAGATGAGGTTGTTTGTGGATAGGCAAAAAAGATTGGAGGAGGAAATAGAAAACAAGATTCTAGATGAACCAATCGAAAACAACAACAAGGAAGTATTCAAGATGTTTTTTTTATGCAGACTCACTAAGGTGTATGTTATCCCACCACATGGTGCCCGGAATAAGGGTTGTGGTACAAACAAACGAATGATTGAGCCGGTGAAAAAGTTGTCAACAAAACAAAAAAAACCTTAAGGCATTGCAATATATGTGATGATTATGTGTATCATGATACACGGAATTGTGACTTAAACCCAAAAAACATCAAGAAAAAGGAAGAGGTCAAAAAACAGAAACGCGGAAGACCACCCAGTAGGTAAACATAATATGGTAGGGAAAAAGATTAGGGGATTTGAGTTATTGAAGCTTTGTATGAACAAAAATTGGGAGATTGAACGCGTGAATGATGTGGTAACCAAACGTTTACTTAAATGTCATGTTTAATTTTAATGTAGCTTAGTTGGATGTGATATTACCACTCAGTTTGATTGATATATGAATATATATGCGTTGATGAAATGTTGATTATTCATATGGAGGTAAAGATAGCATGATCACTAATGAATTGTAACTGTGCAATGTATTATTGAGTAAGTATAGTTTTTGAACAATAAAGAAAAAATTAAATAAGTTGTTTTTCCATTATATAATTATCACAGCAATAACTCATGATGGTGTTATCGTAATTATTCATAAGTAATTTAAGGATTAACAGAACAAAAAAAGTAACATATTCTATTCCAGTATTATTTCATTGAACACTACTGCTATTTTCATCAATAATAATAAATAATCTCAATAATATATCAAAAAAGTTGTTATGCATATTGTGCATTACCGCACATGTTTTGTAGTATGTGGCACAACCACATATTATGCATTACTGCAAAAAAATTGCCATGCATACAAATGTGATTTGACTAAGAACATAATTAATTAATAATATACTCAAATATCCATAACCAACCAATATTAACAAAAAGTTGAATATAGCATGTGTTAGAATAAGTTAAATATAAAGACTATACCAAATAATTAACTTGTTCATGAAAAATAACCAAAGCATATTCATCGAAATTTTCAAAAGAAAGAAAATCACTTGGAATTTTCAAAAGGATGCGATTGTTAAAAAAGAAAATTCACGATAATGATCTACCTACGGATATGACAAAGCACCAAAACACCCAATTCACCATGTCTTACAATATTTTCATTTTTATGGCTTTGCAACAGCCTTTACTTTGTTACGTGTTGCCATTGACTTGGAAGATGCATCTTTAATGTTTTTTGTCTTAAAATATCAACATCCTTTACTTTGTTACATGTTGCTATTGATTTGGAAGAGGCATCTTTAATGTTTTTAGCAGACGCCTTCATAGCTTGAGTTTCTTCCCAAATTTGATTAGCATACTTCGTCACTTCATGCCTATAAACATTTACCTCAGAGAGCAGAATCTTGGTAGCAAACTTGCATCGCAGTCTTCTAATCTGTGTTTTCTGCCTCCTCCCCTCCTTCTCAAAAACATTGATCCACTCTCTTGAAATCCCTTTGAATGATTCCATGTGCCTCATCAAGAAGATCCCACAATCATTGAAGTCTTTTTCGTCCCCCAAGGAAGCACCGGCTTAATTATCTGTGCAGGACCGGTGAAGGGTATGAAATTTACAACACAACAACACAATGAGGAGAGTTCTTTAGAACACTTAACAGATCAAATAGGGAACTGGTTAACTTATGTGATAGATGCTAAGAACACAAGTAAAAATGAGACAGAACATGATAGCTAACAACACAAGTGTTTGGTTTTCAAGAATGTTGTATATTGCTTCTCAAGTTCTTTTACAAATGTTGCAAAGCATAAAAAGAAAGTTACAAGTACTTGAGATACATATACTACATCCTACAGCCCACCATACTTTGAAAGCCAGCTGGATACATAAGACTAGACAACAAAATCAAATGTAGAGTCAAAAGGCAGATTGCCTTTTGACTAGTGACTATGACATGCCATAGCTCACATCCTAATATATTACAAAAAGGATAAAAGTACATAAAGTAGAAAGCACAGACTCAAGACCTCAATGTATAGTTACCAAAAGCGTGGACCTTTTCACCAACTCATGTAAGTTGGTGACTAAACAGAGTTGCAGCGGAAAGGTGGTTCAGCTTTATGGTAAAGTACATCAGATAAAAGCATGTATCTAAAAGTCTTCAGAAGAAATCTATCTTCACTCTTTGGCTTCAGAAGACTTTGTCTTTGAAGCATCGAAAGATTTCACTTTTGGCTTCAGAAGATGTTGGTCTTGGCTTCGGAGGATTTTACACTTAGAATATTTCTAGTGCAAGGTGTAAAACTTCCGAAGCATTTCTACTTCTATTCTTCAGTGCATGCATGCAGAGAGACTTTGGATGTTTTGGTTGCATCAGACTTATAGGAATCCTTACAAACTCCCCCTAGGTTGATGCTACTAAAACATTTGAAGATCTGCAGCTTTTGACAGTCCTCATAATGATGATGACCATGCCCTTCTTCATTAGATGGTCAGGATCACTCAGACTCTCATAATATCTTCTCATCTTAAAGAGATCATGCAGAGGTAGGTTGAATAGGTCTTGCCATGTGTAGAAATCTTCATTACTTGATCTCTGATCACATGCCATCTCTCTAGATTAATGGTGAAGGGCTAGGATAAGATGGGTCTCTCAGCTGCAAGAGGAGCTACTTGGATTGGAGTTGATTGGGCTGCCTCTTCATACACTTCTTCAGGTTGATCTAACTCAGCCTAAGGTATAGAGGTGGATGATTCAGACTTCTTCTTCTTCTTTGACTTTGGTTTAGAAGCCATCCTCTTCCTCCTCTTTGAGGACTTTAACTGAGAAGACTGGTTTGCAGCACCTTGTTGATCAGTCTTGTCTTGCTCAGTTGGGTCTTCCTCCCTCACAGGTTCAGAAGGAGATAAAGTTTAATCCTGCTGTGGATCAGAAAATGAAGCTTGCTAAGGCTCAGTAGGAGTTCCAAGTTGTGTTGTCTCAGGTTGTTCAACTTTAACCTCCACTTCAGGAGGAGCTTGACTTGGAGAGGAGTGTAAGTCAATTAGCTCTCCACTTTTTATCACTGATTGATTACCCTGATGTGCTCATCCATTGTGGATAGAGACATAGGGCCAAGTCTCCTTCCGGAGAATCCATACAGCTTCAAGAAGCTCATCATCCTTTGTCTATCAACAGACTTCTTCATGCTCTTTTTGATAATGGCTCTTGACTTTGCAGCCTCTTCCCTCATCTTTCTCTTTGTTGCCTTTTGTTCTTTGAGTACTTGAAGTTCAAGCTGTTTGAGATACTCAAATTCAATGTACTCAAAGGAAAAGGGAAGAAGTGCAGATGCCTGGTAGAGGCATGTGGCACTCTGGTAGTTGATCATATTTTGCCTATCTGTTTCCTTGTCTACATGAGGTTCTTGTGTAGTTGCCATAGTTCTTGCACAGGCCTTTCTTGAACTGGGGGGAGAGTAAGAACATGCTTGTATAATCTTTTTGGTCTCTTCTCCTCTTTGATTTGGAGAAGTAGCATTGCATCCTCTGCTTCCTTCATCTCTCTTGACACTTCCATGTCAGCCAGTTCATTTAGTTCCACTAAGGGGAGAGATATAGTCTCATCAATGTCATAGTTCCTGTTTTGCAGGTAAGTAATCCTGACTGCCCTCAACTCATCATCTTGAGTGTTTGGTCTAGGGGCAGCCCTGATTGCAGCTTGCATGAGGCCTGAAGACCCAGAGGAACTTTCTCCTCGTAGCTTCTTCTTCCTCTCTCTCTCCTCCTCCTCAATCTCCTTAGGAGTTAGAGCCCTAAGGAGATTTGGCCTTCATTGCTTGGTGTAGCATCCAAGCTCTGACCAGAGAGAGGTTGTGATACACTATCACCAGCAGGTGTTTTACTGAGGGAATGAATTTCTGAAGTAGTTGTTGGTGTGACAGGGCTCTCAGGCTCTATCACTGGGCCTTCAGCCAAGGTTTTTCCTTTGAAGCTAATCTCAGGGTTTGCCTCAACATCCAGTTGACCAATGACATTACCTGATTGCCTTTGTCTCTTTGTTAGACTGAACTCTTCAGTAATTCTATCTTGAATCCTTTGTGCCAGCCTGTCAGCTTGTCTAGATTGACTTGGGTTGACAAGTGGCATGTTCATCAAGTGAAGACCTTCATAGTAGTTCAAGGTCTGAAAGTTGAACACATCTTGCTGTCCTTGAACTCTTTGAAGAATGAGGGCTCTTCTATCAGCATCATACCTCTACCCAATAATGTAAGTTGAAGTTCCTTGGGGTGGAGATGACATAGCCCTTAGAATGCCTTCCTCAAAGAGACTCTGAATGAAAAAGTCTATAGAGTCCACATCAATATGAACTTGAGGAAGTTGCTGAGTATGCACAATTTCAAGTGAGGATGGTGAGTCCTTAATGTCCATACTCCCTGAAGAACTCCCAGGTTCTATGACTATAATGACTTTCTCCCCCTTTTTGGTAGCATCACCCTCTTGCATAGGTGAGCTAGGAGTTAGGTCAATCATATTCACAGGTTCTTGTGTTCCTGGTTGAGCTCTCCTTAAAGGTCTCCCAGCTAGTTTTTCTCTGAGATAAGATATCTCAAGTTACTGATCATTGACCCTGTTGTGCAGGGTAGTCACCTGAGATTCAAGGTGACTAACCTTAGAGACTAAATAGGTGCATGTTTTTGACAGTTTTTGCACCTTTAGTCTCAAGTTCCCCTCATCTTCATCAGAAGAATCATTGGGGGATGAGATAATTGGACCAAAGTCCTCTTTCTCACCACCAGCTTCAGGTTCTTGACTGCTAGATTTCCTATGCACATTGAGAACCTTAGTTGAAGTGTCAATGGGCTGAGTTGCCATGGTTGAGGTCTTAATGATGTAATCACTTGAAGAAGTGAGAGCCTCTTCCATATGGATCTCCTAAACAAGTTTAGGTTGATCCACTTAGTAATGGGTGACTGTGTGGGCTAGGCATAGGGGACTCAGAAGCACTCATCTCTCTTTGAGTGGGGAAGGAGTAGAGAGACTCATGATACTCACTGAAACCTAAGTCTTCATCAGTATAGAATTCTAGGTTGGGAATGGGTTGGTTTAAGTCTAAAGGGTGGGGATGGTAACTGTCCCTTGAAGGTTGTTCACTTGAGTGTTAAGACTCGAAGTGAAGGCTTAAGGAAGTTGGGCTTGTGAGCTCATCAGGTTGAGCATAAGGAATCTCAACACTGATTCTTGAAGAGATGGGAGTGGTTTGCTCCTCAGGAGAAGTGGGAGCTCTAGTATCCACTTCCTCCTGTATGGGTGAGTGTATGGGGGCCTGCACAAGCTTAATAACTTGAGCATGGGTTCGTTTGGATATTCTTTGGTAGGTAAGGGTGATTTCTAGTCTTTTTGGTGTTTGGGAGGTAGAAGGTGTGGGTTCAACACTAGCTTGTGTTGCTAGGCTGTCACCTTGAGCAATAAGCTCTATTATTTTTGGGGCAAGGGCTGTTTCTACCCTTGAGAAGCCTACAGTTGGCTTCTTCATGATTTTAAAGATGTCGGGCTTCATCTGTCCCAATTTAAGAATATTACCTGTTTCCCTCAACTGTGAGCCCAGTTCACAGTTGAGAATGTATTGAACAAATCTAGGAAACATGTATTACTCTATGGAGTCCAAGTTAGCAAGCAAACTTGTGTAAACAAACTAAGAGTACGTGAACTTGACCCCTTGAACCCTTCCATCCACTATGAAGGAGGGATCCTCAGGAATCTGGTCCAACCCTCCATGCTTGTTTGACAAGCTGTGGATAACCACATGAAGCAGGTATTTCCACTGGGATGAGACCTTCCCTTTCCTGAGGGTCTTTACAGAGAAATCTCCCTCATAGCCTATCTGCACAAAAGAATGATTAACAGCTTCTTTTGGGAAGGACAACTCACCTTCTTCATCATCCAGCTGTAAGTGAGTGTTGATGATGGCCAGAGTGATGAAGATTGTCCTCCCCTGCAATGTGGCAGATAGTGCCTTCTCCCCATCCATAATGACCTCTTGGCAGGTCTTCCAAAATTTAAGCTAATGACCCTCATAGAGATTAAGATCAATAGTTAGGGAGGTGAAATAGTTCGATAAAGCCAGAAAACGGCAAACCTCTGAGAAACTATCATCTTTCTCAGAGTTCAACAGAGCAACCTGGTTGTGTTGCCTGTGGAGTTGCATGGAGAAGTCAGGATTGTTTCTGCGGTTTAGATTGGCCATTTTGAGAAGCTTAAGGGTGAAGGAAGGTGAAGAACAAAGGCGGTTTGGGAGAATTTAGGTTTAAGGAATAGTGTAATTCAAGAAGATAGTGAAAGAGGGGGGAACCGTTGGGTATTTATGTGAAAAGGATTTGAGACAAAGTTAATGAAAGAGGATAAACTTTGAAATCCGGATGTTGGTCCCACCACTGAAAAAATAGTTTACTTTTGCCCAAAAGTAGTTTTCTTGGAAGTCGAGAAATCTTCTGAAGGTTATTAGCTTCGGAAGTTCTGAAGAAAAAGCTTCCAAAGGCAAATTGACTTCGGAAGATATTTCAAAGGTTTTTGATAATTTTGCTTTGGAAGAGATTTAATACTCAGAGTTTTTATTCTAAAGAGAATGGAAACTTCTGAAGGTAAATTGCTTTCGAAAGAAAATTCTGCTTTTGAAACATAAATGTACTTGAGTTGATTTTAAGCATCGGAAGATATTTCAGAGATCTCTTCCGAAGGTAAAGCAGCTGAAGTAGTTATTTGTTTTCTAAGACATAAGTTTCTTCCAAAGGTAATTTTAAATCTTCCGAGAAGAAAAGAGATCAAAATTTTCAAAAATCTAAGAAATGTCTTTTTGAAAAGATTTTATTCCTAAGAGAACAAGGGCTTATGAAGGTGATTAAATAGACAACTTAGGACACACATGTTTTAGAAATAATATGATTAAGTTTTAAGAAAAGCTATTCAAAGTTAATCATCCCAATAGCTGATACAAGATATTTAAATCTTTGTTCATCAAAAGCTTTGGTGAACAAATCAGCATATTTTTCATTTGTGTTAACTTTGACTAGTTTGATTAAGCCTTTTTCAAAGTTATCTCTAATCAAATGATACCTGATATTGATATGCTTTGTCCTTGAGTGCTGCACAGGATTTTCTGTGATTGAGATAGCACTGTTGTTGTCTATGTGGATGGGAGTCTCCTTGAAGTTGAATCCATAGTCCAAAATCTGATTTTGAATCCAAAACACTTGAGCACAGCAGCTTGCAGCAGCAATGTATTCAGCCTCAACAGTTGATGCAGATACACAGGATTGTTTTTTACATTGCCAAGATACTATCCTTCCACCAAGAAATTTACATCCCCCTGATGTAGACTTTGCAGTCATGTTGCAACCACCATAGTCACTATCTGTATAAGCATACAGATTAAAGTCAGAATTCTTTGGATACCAAAGGCCAAGTGATGGAGCACCTTTGAGATATCTTAAAATTCTTTTGACAGTGATCAGGTGTGGCCTCTTGGGGTTGGCTTGATATCTTGCACAAATGCATGTAGCAAACATGATATCAGACCTATTTGCTGTGAGGTACATAAGAGACCCAATGATTGCCCTGTAGAGATGCTCATCAACACACTCCCCCTCAAGATCAGGTCCAAGGGAGTGGTTTCTGGCTATGAGTGTCTTAGAAACTTTACAATCAGTCATGTTGAAACTTTCAAGTATGTCTTGTACATAATTTGACTGACTAATGAAGATGCCATTGTCAACTTGCTTCACTTGAATTCCTAGAAAAAAATTGAGTTCCCCCATGGCACTCATTTCAAACCTTTCCTTCATCAGCTTCTCAAAGTCTTTGCAGAGATATGGATTAGTTGACCCAAAGATAATGTCATCTATGTATACTTGAACTAACATTATGTATTTTCCTGTTCCTTTGATGAAGAGAGTTCCATCAATAGTACCCCTTTTGTATCCATGCTGATAGAGATACTGAGATAGAGTCTCATACCACTTCCTTGGTGCTTGGTGCAGCCCATAAAGAGCTTTATCAAGCCTGCAGACATAATTAGGACGATCAGGATCTTCAAACCCATGTTGTTGTCTGACATACACCTCCTCATCAATCACCCTATAAAGAAAAGCACACTTTACATCAAGTTGGAAGACCTTGAAGTTCTTGGATGTAGCAAAAGCTAGGAATATCCTGACAGCTTCAAGTCTTGCTACTGGAGCAAAAACATCTGTGTAGTCAATTCTTTCTTTTTGAGTATAGCCTTGAACAACTAGTCTTGCCTTGTTCTTGATGACAAGTCCTCTATCATCCTTCTTATTCCTGAACACCCATTTGGTTCCTATGGTAATCTTCCCTTGAGGAAGAGGACATAGGTTCCAAACCTTTTGCCTTTTGAATTGAAGCACCTCCTCTTGCATAGCTTCAACCTAACTTCCATCGTTTAGAGCCTCGTGAATTTCCTTTGGCTCTATCTGGGACAAGAAACAAGAGTGAAGACAAACATTCGCATCATGGGTTTGTCCTCTTGTTCTCACCCCTAAATCAATATCTCTAATGATATTTATGGTAGGATGAGACTTGTGGATCCTTAGCTGACGGATCACAGCAAGTTGCTTAGACAGATTTAAATTTGAGAAATTTTGATCTTTCAAGGAGGATTCACCCTCCACATCAGCACACTTATAAAGATTGACTTGATCTAACGAGTGTGTGACATCATTGATGTTGTCTTCAATGGAGTGGTTATCAGCATCAAGGAATTCCTGATCACTTTCACCACCACCATTTTCTCCAACATTTGAAGCTCCTTCATCTGAGTTTTGTGCCACTAAGCTGGAATTTGAAGGCACACCAGAAGATCAGTAGGATTTATCATTGATGTGCTGGTAGAAACTTCATTTACAGGATTGGTTACCACTGGAGCTGAAGATGTGTAGCTTGAAGGTCTTCATAGCTCAAATCTTAGGTCAGGATTACCTGTAGGTAGTATATCTATGGATCCTGAAACATGCTCACAAGATTTGTTAAAACAATTGGTAACTAAATCAAGATCAAATAGCCAATCCGGACCAGAACCTTTCATAATGGGAGTGTGCTCAGTGAAAGTCATATTGGCTGACTCCTCAACTACTCTAGTTCTGAGATTGTATACTCTATAAGCTTTAGCTTGAGAAGAGTATCCAATAAAATGTCCATCATCTGATTTCTAAGTAAACTTGGGAATTTGAACTTTGGTATTCAAGATGGTGCAAGGCCATTCAAATGACCTGAGAAAACCAATGAAAGGTTTTCTCTTGTGCCAAAGTTCATAAGGAGTCTTACCATGTGTCTTAACCAATAAAACTCTATTTTGCACATAGCAGGAAGTGTTCACTGCCTCTGCCTAGAAGGTGATGGGCAGCTTAGAGTCAGACAACATAGTTCTTGCAGCTTCAATTAGTGTCATGTTTCTCCTCTCAGCAACACCATTTTGTTGAGGGGTCCTGGGAGCACTATATTGTCTTGTAATACTTTTTTCATCACAAAATGTATCAAGGATTTGATTCTTGAATTCAGTTCCTTGATCACATCTTATGGTTTTGACCTTGTGATCACATTGATTCTCAATCTTTAAGATGAAATTCTTTAGAATCTCAGGGGTCTCATCCTTAGTTCTAAGAAAGAAGACCCAAGTGAATCTAGTGAAGTCATCTGTGATCACCAAACAATAAGAGGTCCTTCCTAGATTCATTACACTGGTGGGGCCAAAGAGATCCATATGTAATAAGTGTAGGGGATTAATGATGGAATTTCTTTCCTTTGGCTTGTGAGATACCTTGTGTTGTTTCCCCTTCAGGCATGCAACACAGTGGTCGTCACTTGTGAACTCTTTCTTTGGTATTCCAGTTACCAAATCATTCTTAATTAATTTATTCATATTTTTTAAGTTTACATGGCACATTCTTTTATGCCAAAGGAAAGACTCGTCATTATTTGCTTTAGATAGAAAGCATGAAATTTCTCTCAAGGGAGATGTTTCTTGCAAATCCATCTTGTACATGTTCCCTTTCTTGGGGGCTCTAAGCAGGATGTGCTCATAAGGATTGACCACCCCGAGCCTGAGAACAATGCACTCATGCTCAGTAAAGAGCATGTTATGACTCTGATCACAAAATTAAGATACACTCAAAAGATTGTACCCAAGCTCCTTGACAAAGTTTACCTTCTTAATGCTAAGCTTACCATTTGTGACTTTACCCCTTCCTGTAATTTAACCTCCTGCATCTCCTCCAAAAGCAACTGGTCCTCCATCAATTCTTTCAAACTTTTGGAGTAGTGACCTATTGCTTGTCATGTGCCTGGAACAACCACTGTCAATGATCCATACATATCTGTTTGTCTTGAGCTGTTCCTGCACAAAAGAGATGGTTAGTTACATTTGGAAACCCAAGCCTCATTGGTCTTGGGCTCATTAAAAGAAGTTGAAGACAATACAATAATAAATGATCCTATAGTCATGCTAGAAGGATCGTTTGCTGATGTTGATGAAGAACTTTCAGCCACTTGGTCTTTCTTTGACTTCCACACCACCTTTGGAAGCTTAGACTTGACCTTTAATACTTTGAAATATTTGTTGACTTCGGATGTTTTGATGACTGGACTTTCGGAAGATCTTGCTTTCACTGCAGCATGCTTCAGTGCTTCGGAAGCATTCCTTTCTTCCAAGACCAAATTTTATTCCGAAAGCAAGTT
This sequence comes from Flaveria ramosissima, assembly GCA_025215565.1. Taxonomy (NCBI): domain Eukaryota; kingdom Viridiplantae; phylum Streptophyta; class Magnoliopsida; order Asterales; family Asteraceae; genus Flaveria; species Flaveria ramosissima. The sequence continues at coordinate 76,494,783 of CM046037.1, read as the reverse complement.
TCCACTTGTCTTCTTCTTCATTTGGAGCTTCCGAAGGAAAGAGATTTTCCTTCTGAAGCTTGCTTCTTCTTCTCCAAACTCTTAGAAGTTTCTTTCTTGGTCATGTGAAGAGTACTCTTTGGATTATAAACAAAATCCTTACCAAGATGAGAAGTACTCCCACACATATCACAGTCCATTTTCTTCCTTCTAGGAGTTTTCTTTTGTGAACAAGGCTGAACTTGATCACTTTCCTTCCCCATCTTCATCTTTCCGAATTTTGTGGAAATTCTTGTGAGGATAGAACTACCTTTGGAGCTGGATGGTTTAGGTTGTATAGCAGTGGTGCACAATTGATCAGCCTTCTTCTTGATGATGGGATGATTTGGACATGAACCATAACTCTTGTTGATGGAGTTCAAGTTGGTGTCTTCAGCCTTCACCACTTCAAATCCTGCAAAAATGAAGACTTGTTTCTGTGCAGAGTTGAAGGTGGCCTTGATCTCTAGAGCCTTCTTGGACTTTTTTTTGGCCTTCCTGATCAAGTTCTTTCTCTTGACTTAGTCATCCCAACAGCTTTGCTCTCCTCAGAGGGATGCTGACCCTTCTTAGAATGCTCTTCTTCACTCTTCTCAGAGCCATTCTTCACCATCACCTCTTCATCCTCTTCAATCACAGGGTCTATGAGGGGAAGCTCATCTTCACAAGTTCCACACCTAGGAGATATTACAGACAAGAATGTGTATGGAGGAGCTATCTCACAAGATGCCAGTCCCTGCTTGTTTTGATAACAAACTTTTGCATGCAAAGAATGAGGATTTTATGTTCTTGAAGGTCACTTCTTCAAGAACTCATTTTTCTGCCTTGGCTTTACTGATCACAAGCTCAGCATGGCATTCAGTTAACATAGCAATTAGGTCTTTGATTTGAGTCCTGTAGTTTGTGTGCTCATGTTTAAGAGTTGAAATGATTTTTTCTAAGTCCTCTATCTTTTGTTTATAATCTTTTTCAACTCTCTAAAAATCAGCTTTTAAGATATTTAAGGACTCAAGATCAGATGTCATTTCTAAGTTATAGGACCTGTATTTATTAACTTTAGCAATACATTCAGAAGTACAAAGACGTTTCAATACCTTGGCTTCATTCGCATCTACCATGAGTGCTTGGTTTGGAGATGCGTCTTCAACCTGAAAGCTTCAGTCAAAGCCTCCTTCTTCAATAGCAACTTTAGCTTACTGCTTTGGCTTCTCATTCTAGGTAGTTTTCTCAGTGTAGTTTGGTCTTGCTTGTGTTTGGCAACCATTTATCCTTGGTGCCTTGCACTCCCTTGGAAAGTGTCCCATCTGGTTACATTTGTAACACTTTACTTTGCTTTTATCCAGCCTAAACTTTCCACTGGCTGCATTGCTTGGAAACTTCCTCCCTGTCCTCTTGTAGAAGTTCTTGGCTATATGAGTGAGAAGAGCCATCTGCTGGACTATCTCCATGTACTCCAGATCATCTGGATGGATACAGTCCAAATCTTCAAGGGTGAAGAGAAAGTTTCCTGTGGTTTCATCAGCCGACACAAAGGCATGAAAGAATTTGTCTCTTGGAAAGTACTTCCTTGAGTGTAGCTTTCTCTTGGAATCTCTAGAAAGGTGATGAAAGGGCCCTTGTGTGAGTTGTCAGGGTAGCATATAAGATGATGTTATGGTTCAATGCTTTCCCTTTCAACCACATGGAGGGCTGAACTCAGTTAATTGCTGGAGTTATCAGATGAGTTTTGCAAATTCATCTCCATCTGGTAGCCACTAAGAATACCATACAACTCTATGAGAGTAAGAGTCTTAAGGTTCTCAGTTCTCTTGATGACAACACAATAATGTGTCCATTATCTAGGAATAGAGGACATAAACTTCCTTACAATGTCCCTGTTCTCAAGAGTTACTCCAACATCTATTAGAGTATCCACAATCGCAACATACCTGAAGTATTGTTGAGTCATGGTTTCACCTACCTTGAAGGTGAAGTTTTCAAACTGCTGTTTCAGGAGATCCTTCTTGTTCTCCTTTGCTTCAGTGGACCCCTCATACATCACCTTCAGTGCTTCCCATAGTTGCTTGGCAGTTTTGCACTTCTTGAAGCCTCTGTAGATGGAGTTTGGAAGAGCAGTTTGAAGGGTTGTCATGGCTTTTGGATCAATCTCTATTCTCTTCCTGTCTTCTTCAAAGTAATCAGTCACAGCCTTTGTGTAAGGATTCCTTAAGTCTGATGCAAACCAAAACATCCAATGTCTATCTGCAACACATGCACTAAGTACTGAAGTAAGAAATGCTTCGGAAGTTTTACACCATACACTAGAAAATACTCTAAGTGTAAAATCTTCCGAAGCCAAGACCAATATCTTCCGAAGCCAAACATGAAGTCTTCCGAAGCCTTAGAGACAAAGTCTTTCAAAGCTTCAACCTATGAAGACAGATTTCTTCCAAAGACTTTTAGTAAACATGCTTTATCTGATGTACTGTTCCATAAAGCTGGACACCTTTCCGCTGCATCTCTATAAAGTCACCAACTTACATGAGTTGGTGAAAAGGTCCATGCTTTTGGTAACTGTACATTGAGGTCATGAGTCTATAACTTTCTACTTTATGTACTTTATCCTTTTTGTAATAGATAAGGATGTGAGCTATGGCATGTCATAGTCACAAGGTCAAAAGGCAGATATGCCTTTTGATCCTACAATTGATTTTGTTAGTGTCTAGTCAATTGTATCCAGCTGGCTTTTAAAGTATAGCCGGCTGTAGGTTGTAGTATAAGTATTCCAAGTTCTTGTATCTTTCTTTATGCTTTGTAACACTTGTAAAAGAACTTGAGAAAGCAATATACTGCCTCCTTGAAACCCAACTCTATTGTTCTGTCTCTTTTACTTTACTTGTGTTCTTTGTATCAATATTGGTTAATCCAGTTCACTGTTTGATCAAGTTTAGTTATTCTCCTCATTGTGTTGTTGTGTGGTAATTTGTTCAAGCCCTTAACCGTTCCTGCAATTGGTATCAGAGCATTTCAGGCTCTTGATATAAGATCTCACCATCTTAAGATCCCTCACACACACAAAAACTAAACTCTCAAAATGGCATCCATCTCAAAGACTGATATGGAGACTGGAACCATGAACAAATCCCCACTGATCACTCTTGATGACTTTGACACTTGGTGTATGAGAATGGAAGGTTACATCAGGTCTCTAGACTGAAGAATGTGGGAATCTGTTGAGAATGGACCTTTCTTACCCAGCACTCCTTCTGCTACTGGTGCTGGTATGGTACCAAAAGATGTGACCAACTACTCTGATGAAGATAGGAAGAGAGTAGAGATTGATAGGAAGGCCATGACTGCTCTTCAAACTGCTCTTCCAAACTCTGTGTACAGAGGTTTTAAGAAGTGCAAAACAGCTAAACAGCTGTGGGATGCACTGAAGCTGATGTATGAAGGCTCCTCTGAAGCCAAGGAGAACAAGAAGGATCTTCTGAAGCAGCAGTTTGAAAACTTCATCTTCAAAACAGGTGAAACCATGACTCAACAATACTTCAGGTATGTTGAGATAGTGGATACCCTGTGGATGGATGAGTTCCTCTTGAGAACAGGGACATTGTAAGGAAGTTTATGTCCTCACTTCCTAGGCAATGGACACACTACTATGTGGTGATCAAGAGGACTGAGAATCTCAAAACTCTTACTCTGACAGAGTTATATCGGATTCTCAGTGGCTACCAGATGGAGATGAACATGCAAGGTTCATCTGGCAACTCCAACAATCAAATGGGTTTAGCCCTTCATGTGGTTGAGAGGGATAGCATAGAACCCTAACATCATCTCATATGCTACCCTGACAACTCACCAAAGGGTCCTTTCATCACCTTCCCAGAGACACCCAGGGAGAACTACACACAAGGAAGCCCATTCCAAGAGACAAGCTCTTCTCAAGCCTTTGTGTCTTCTGATGAAAGCAGTGGGAACTCTCTCTTCACTCTTGAAGACCTGGACTGTATCCATCCAGATGACCTGGAGTACATGGAGATAGTTCAGCAGATGGCTCTCCTCACTCACAGAGCCAAGAAGTTCTATAAGAGAACAGGAAGGAGGTTTCCAAGCAATGCAACCAGTTGAAAGTTTGGGCTAGATAAAAGCAAAGTCAAGTGTTACAACTGTAACCTGATGGGCCACTTTGCTAGGGAGTGTAAGGCACCTAAAACAAATGGTGGCCAAACACAAACCAGACCAAAGAACACTGACAAAGCCCCTCAGAATGAGAAGCCAAAGCAACATGCTGTTGTTGCTGTTGAAGAGGGAGGCTTTGACTGGAGCTTTCAGGTGGAAGATGCTTCTTCAAACCAAGCACTAATGGCAGACCATGATGAAGCCAAGGTATTGGAACATCTTTGTACTCCTGAATGCATTGCTAAAGTAAACAGATACAGGTCCTATAACTTAGAAATGAGATCTGATCTTGAGTCATTAAACATATTAAAATCTGATTTTAGAAAGTCTGAAAATGATTACAAGTTAAAGATAGAGGACTTGGAAAAAACCATTTCAGTACTAAAACATGAACATACAGATTTTAGGACTCAAATCCAGGATCTCATAACTAAGTTAACTGAGTGCCAGGCTGAGCTTGTGATCAGCAAAGCCAAGGCAGAAAAGAGTGTTCTTGAAGAAGAGACCTTCAAGAACATGATATCCTCATCCCTACACAACAAAGTGTGCTATCACAATAGACAGGGACTGGGATCAAATGAGATAGCTCCTCTACACACAATCTTGTCTGTAAGATCTCCTAGGTGTGGAACTTGTGAAGATGAGCTTCCTCTCATAGATCCTATAAGTGAAGAGGATGAAGAAGTGATAGTGAAGAATTCCTCTGAGAAGAGTGAAGAAGAGGATTCTACCAAGGGCCACTATCCTTCTGAGGAGAAGAAATCTACTGTGATGACCAAGTCCAAGAGAAAGAACTTGATCAGGAAGAGCAAAAGAAAAGCAAAGAAGGCTCAAGAGATCAAGGCTACTTTTGATTCTAAGCAGAAACAAGTTTTTATCTCTGCAGGATTTAAAGTAGTAAAGACTGAAGACATCAACCAAGACTCCTCAGCTAAGAGTTCTGTTCTTGTTCAAATCATCTCAGTACAAAGAAGAAGACTGAGCTGCTGTGTACCACTACTGCACAGCCTGGACCATCAAACTCCAAGAACAGTTCACAGCCCAAAAGAACTGTCTCAGCATCTACCAAGATGAAGGTGAAGAAGGGATGTGACCAAAGCCAGTCTTGCCTTCATAAGGAGACTCTTTTGAAGAAGAAAATGTTATGTGTCATGTGTGAAAGTACCTCTCACATTGCTAAGATTACCCTTACAATCCTAAAAGTACTATCCATATGACCAATACAAAGACTTCAAAGAGTTTCAAGAAGATTCAAGCTTCGGAAGGAAAGTCTGTTTCCTTCGGAAGTTCCAAATCAAAGAAGAAGGTAAATGGAAAATTACCTTCGGAAGAAAAATTGGTCTCGGAAGAAAGGAGTTCTTCCGAAGCACTGAAGTCTGTTGTAGTGACTGTAGAATCTTCCGAAGGTTCAGTCATCAAAACTTGTGAAGTCCCAAAAGCTTCTAAGGTTTTGAAGGTCAAGTCCAAGACTCCAAAGGTGGTGTGGAAGTCTAAGAAAGACCAAATGACTGAAGTTTCTCCATCAACAACAGCTGATGATCCCCCTAGTACAACCATAGGATCTATTACTGTTGCATTACCTTCTATTATACTTAGTGAGCCCAAGACAAGTAAGGCTTGGGTTTCCAAATGTAACTAATCATTTTCTTTGTGCAGGAACAGCTCAAGACAAGCAGGAATGTCTGGATAATTGATAGTGGCTGTTTTAGGCACATGACAGGCAATAGGTCTCTACTCCATAACTTTGAGAGAATTGATGGAGGACCAGTTGCTTTTGGAGGAGATGAAGGTGGTTACATTTCAGGAAGGGCAAGGTCACAAATGGTAAGCTCAGCATTGAAAAGGTAAACTTTGTTAAGGAGCTTGGGTACAATCTTCTGAGTGTATCCCAACATTGTGATCAGAGTCATAAAATGCTCTTTACTGAGCATGAGTGCATTGTTCTCAAGCCTGGAGTGGTCATTCCTCATGAGCATATCCTGCTCAGAGCCCCCAGGAAAGGGAACATGTACAAGATGGATTTGCAAGAAACATCTCCCTCTGGAGAAGTTTCATGTTTTTATCTAAACAAATAGTGATGAGTCTTTTCTATGGCATAAAAGAATGTGCCATGTAAACTTTAAGAACATGAATAAGCTAATCAAACATGATTTGGTAACTGGAATGCCAAAGAAAGAGTTTACAAGTGATGATCATTGTGTTGCATGCCTGAAAGGGAAGCAACATAAGGTATCTCACAAGCCTAAGGAAAGGAACTCCATCACTACTCCCCTACACTTATTACATATGGATCTTTTGGCCCCACCAGTGTAATGAGTCTAGGAAGGACCTTTTTATGTTTAGTGATCACAATGATTTTACAAGATTCACTTGGGTTTTCTTTCTTAGAACTAAGGATGAAACCCCTGAGATTCTGAAGAATTTCATCTTAAAAATGGAGAATCAAAGTGATCACAAGGTCAAAACCATAAGATGTGATCAAGGAACTGAATTCAAGAACCAAATCCTTGATACATTTTGTGATGAAAAAGGTATTACAAGACAATATAGTGCTCCCAGGACTCCTCAGCAAAACAGAGTTGCTGAGAGGAGAAACAGGACACTAATTGAAGCTGCAAGAACTATGTTGTCTGACTCTAAACTGCCCATCACCTTCTGGGCAGAGGCAGTAAATACTGCTTGCTATGTGCAAAACAGAGTTTTGATAGTTAAGACACATGGTAAACTCCTTATGAACTTTGGCACAAGAGAAAACCTTTCATTGGTTTTCTCAGGTCATTTGGATGTCCCTGCACCATCTTGAATACCAAGGATCAAATTGCCAAGTTTGCTGAGAAATCAGATGATGGACACTTCATTGGATACTCTTCCCAAGCTAAGGCTTATAGAGTATACAATCTCAGAACTAGAATTGTTGAGGAGTCACCCAATGTGACTTTCAATGAACACACACCCTGTGTGGCTAGTTCTGGTCCTGATTGGCTATTTGATCTTGATTTAGTTACCAACCGTTTCAACAAATCTTGTGAGAATGTTTCAGGATCTGTAGAAAATCTAAATACAGGTGATCCTGATCCAAGATTTGAGCTAGGAAGACCCTCAACTCATACATCTTCAGCTCCACTTGGGACTACTTCAGCAAATGAGGTCTCTATCAGCACAACAATGACAAATTCAACTGATACATCTGGTATGCCTTCAAATTCCAGCTCAGAGGTTCCACAACCAGATAAAGATACCTCAATTGTAGAAGACAACAATGGTGATGGTGAAAGTGATCAGGAATTCCTTGATGCTAATAACCACACCATAGATGACAACATCAATGATATCACACACTCATTGGATCAAGTTAATCTTGATAAGTGTGGTAATGTGGAGGGTGAATCATCTATGCCAGATCTAAATTTCTCAAATTTGGATCTTTCTCAGCAACTTGCTGTGATCCCTCAGCTAAGGATCCACAAGTCTCACCCCACCACAAACATCATTGGAGATGTTGTCACAAGGGTAAGAACAAAGGACAAACCCATGAAGCAAATGTTTGTCTTCACTCTTGTTTCTTATCTCAGATAGAGCCAAAGAAAGTTGATGAAGCTCTAAAGGATGGAAGTTGGGTTGAACTATGCAACAAGAGCTACTTCAATTCAAAAGGCAGAAAGTTTGGAACCTTTGTCCTCTTCCTCATGGGAAGACTACCATTGGAACCAAATGGGTTTTTAGGAATAAGAAGGATGATAGAGGAATTATCATCAAGAACAAGGCAAGACTAGTTGTTCAAGGATATACACAAGAAGAAGGGATTGACTACACTGATGTCTTTGCTCTGTAGCAAGATTAGAAGCTGTTAGGATATTCCTGGCATTTGCTGCATCCAAGAACTTCAAGGTCTTTCAATTTGATGTAAAGTGTGCTTTCTTATATGGAGTGATTGATGAAGAGTTTATGTCAAACAGCCACCTGGTTTTGTAGACCCTGATCATCCTGATTATGTCTGCAAGCTTGACAAAGCTCTTTATGGGCTGCATCAGGCACCCAGGAAATGGTATGAGACATTGTCTGAGTATCTTTGTAAACATGGATACAGGAGAGGTACTATAGATGGAACTCTCTTCATCAAAGGACAGGGAAATGACTTATTGCTAGTTCAAGTATATGTAGATGACATCATCTTTGGTTCAACTAATCCAAAGCTCTGCAAAGACTTTGAGAAGCTGATGAAAGACAGATTTGAAATGAGTGCAATGGGAGAACTCAATTTCTTTCTGGGAATTCAAGTGAAGCAAGTTGAAGATGGCATCTTCATAAGTCAGTCAAAGTATGTTCAGGACATACTCAAGAGGTTCAACATGACTGATTGTAAGATTGCTAAGACACCCATAGCCAGAAATCACTCCTTTGGACCTGATCTTGAGGGGGAGTGTGTAGATGAACATTTATACAGGGCTATGATTGGGTCTCTTATGTATCTTACAGCTAGCAGGCCTGATATCATGTTTGCTACATGTATTTGTGCAAGATATCAAGCCAACCCTAAGATGTCTCACTTAATCACTGTCAAAAGGATTCTAAGATACCTCAAAGGTGCTTCAACACTTGGTTTATGGTACCCAAAGAATCCTGACTTCAATCTGTATGCTTATACAGATAGTGATTATGGTGGTTGCAACATGACTGCAAAGTCTACATCTGGGGGATGTCAATTCCTTGGTGGAAGGGTTGTCTCATGGCAATGCAAGAAACAATCCTGTGTGTCTGCATCAACTGCTGAGGCTGAATACATTGCTGCTGCAAGCTGCTGTGCTCAAGTGCTTTGGATTCAAAATCAGATGCTGGACTATGGATTTAACTTCAAGGAGACTCCTATCCACATAGACAACAATAGTGCTATCTCTATCACTGAGAACCCTGTGCAGCACTCAAGGACCAAACACATCAATATCAGGTATCATTTAATAAGAGATAACTATGAAAAGGGATTAATTAAACTAGTCAAAGTTCATACAGATGAACAATATGCTGATCTGTTTACAAAAGCTTTTGATGAACAGAGATTTAAATATCTAATATCAGCTATTGGGATGATTAACTTTGAGTAGACTTTTTCTTAAAACTAATTCTAATTATTTCTTAAAAATATGTGTGTCCTAAGTTGTCTAGTTCACACTTTATAAGCTCATGTTTTCTTTGGATATAAAATTCTTTTTGAAGAATTTCCTTAGATTCTTGAAAATTTTCTGATCCTTCGGAAGATAAAATTTTATCTTCGGAAGAGAATCATGTCTTCAAAATAAATAATTGTCTAAGAAATTTTACCTTCGGAAGAAGTCTAAATCTATCTTCCGAAGCTTAAATTCTCATCTCAGACACTTATTTGTTTTTTAGGACTTTTTCCTTCCGAAGCAAAATTAACTCTCGGAAGCTTTGTTGTTCCTTATACAAAGCATTCAAGTGTTTATTTTTCTTCCGAAGCAAAATTTTCAAGACTCTCAGGAAAATCTTCCGAAGCCATTTTAGCTTCGGAAGCTTTTTCATTAAAACTTCCGAAGACAATTTACCTTCGGAAGCTTTTCGAATTCCAAGAAAACTACTTTTTGAGCAAAAGTAAACTACTTTTTCAGAGGTGGGACCGACTTTCGGATTTCAAAGTTTATCCTCTTTCATTAACTTTGGTTAAAATCCCTTTTCACATAAATACCCAACGGTTCCCCCTCTTCCTTACTATCTTCCTCAATTCCACTATTCCTCAAACCTAATTCTCTAAACCGCCTTTGCTATCTACCTTTCTTCACCCTTAAGCTTCTAAAATGGCCAACCTTAACCGCAGAAACAACCTAGATTTCTCCATGCAACTTCACAGGCAACACAATCAGGTTGCTCTGTTAAGCTCTGAGAAAGATGCAGTTTCTCAGAGATTTGCCAATTCTTAACTCTATCCAACTACTTCACCTCCCTGACCATTGATCCTACTTTGTATGAGGATCATTTGCTTGAATTCTCGAAGACCTGCCAAGAGGTCATTATGGATGGGGAGAAGGCACTGTCTGCCACAGTGCAAGGGAGGACAATCTTCATCACTCCGGCCATCATCAACCATCATTTGCAGCTGGATGATGAAGAAGGTGAGTTGTCCTTCCCAAAGGAAGCTGTTAATCATTCCTTTGAGCAGATGGGCTATGAGGGAGATTTCCTGTAAAGACCTTCAGGAAAGGGAAGGTCTCATCCCAGTGGAAATACCTGCTCCATGTGGTATCCACAGCTTGTCAAACAAGCATGGATGGTGGGACCAGATTCCTGAGGATCTCTCCTTTATAGTGCATGGAATGGTTCAGGGGGTCAAGTTCAGGTACTCTCAATTTGTTTATACCAATTTACTTGCAAACTTGGACTCCTTAGAGTATTACATGTTTCCTAGATATGTTTAGCACATTCTTAACTGTGAACTGGGCTCACAGTTGAGGGAAACAAGTAATATTCTTAAATTGGGACAGATGAAGCCCGACATCTTTAAAATCATGAAGAAGCCAACTGTAGGCTTCTCAAGGGTAGAAAACAACCCTAGTCCCCAAAATGTTAGAGCTCATTGCTCAAGGTGACAACCTAGCAACACAAGCTAGTGTTGAACCCACACCTTCTTTTTCCTTACCACTAAAAAGAGCACAAATAACCCTCACCTACCAAAGAAAATCCAAACGAACCCCTGCTCAAGCTATTGAGTCTGTGCAGGTCCCCATATACTCACCTTTACAGGAGGAAGTGGACACTAGAGCTCCCACTTCCCCTGAGGAGCAAACCACTCCCATTTCTTCAATATCAGGGCTGAGGTTCCTCATGCTCACCCTGATGAGCTCATAAGCCAACAGCCTTAAGCCTTCACTCTGAGTCTCAACACTCAAGTGAACAACCTTCAGGGGACAGTTACCATCCCCAGCCTTTAGATCTAAATCAACCCATTCCCAACCTATCCTTCTATACTGATGAAGACTTAGGATTCAGTGAGTACCATGAGTCTCTCTTCTCCTCCCCTACTCAAAGAGAGATGAGTACCTCTGATTCTCCTCAGTCTATCCCACATCAGTCACCTGTTACTGAGGTGGACACTTCTGAACATGTTCAGGATGTCCATATGGAAGAGGCTCTCACTTCTGCAAGTGATTACATCATTAAGACCTCAACCATGGCAACTCAGCCCACTGGCATCTCAACTGAGATTGCTAGTGAGCAGAGGAAAACCAACAACCAAGAACATCAAGCTGGTGGTGAGAGAGAGGACTTTGGTCCAATCATCTCATCCCCCAATGATTCTTCTGATGAAGAAGAGGGGAATTTGAGACTAAAGGTGCAAAAACTGTCAAAAACATGCTCCTATTTAGTCTCTAAGGTTAGTCACCTTGAATCTCAGGTGACTACCTTACAAAACAGGGTCAATGATCAGCAACTTCAGATTTCATATCTTAAGGAAAAACTAGCTGGGAGACCTTTAAGGAGAGCTCAACCAGGAACACAAGAACCTGTGGAAGTGATTGACTTATCCTCCAGCTCACCTATGCAAGTGGGTGATGCTACCAAAAAGGAGGAGAAAGTTATTGCAGCCACAGAACCTGGGAGTTCTTCACAGAGAATGGACATAGAGGACTCACCATCCTCACTTGCAGTTGTGCATTCTCAGCAACTTCCTCAAGTCCACATTAATATGGACTCTATAGACTCTATCATTAGGAGTCTCTTTGAGGAAGGTATACCAAGGGCTGTGTTATCTCCACCACAAGGAACTTCAAACTACATCATAAGGTGGAGGTATGATGCTGACAGAAGAGCCCTTATTCTTCACAGAGTTCAAGGGCAACAAGAAGTATTTGATTTTCAAAGCTTGAACTTCTATGAAAGATTGGATCTAGTCAACATGCCACTTGTCAATCCAAGCAACTCAAGACAAGCTGACAGATTGGCTCAAAGAATCCAAGATTGGATCCTTGCAGAGTTCACTCTAAGAAGGAGACTTAGGCAATCAGGCAATGTCATCGGTCAACTGGATGTTGAGGTGGACCCTAAGATTAGTTTCATAGGGGAAACCTTGACTGAAGGCCCAATGGCAGAACCTGAGACTCCTGTCTCATCATCAACAACTGCTGTAGAGGTTCACACTCCTTCTGAAACACCTGCTGGTGAAGGTGTTTCTCAGCCTCTCTCTGGCCATGGAAGCTACACCAAGCAATGAAGGCCAAGCCTCTATCCACCCAGAGTCATAAAGGTCTGTGGGTGACAAAGGGAAAAGGATTATGACTCCTGAGGAAATTGAGGAGGAAGAGAGAGAGAGGAAAAGGAAGCTAAGGGGAGAAAGTTCCTCTGGGTCTTCAAGCTTCATGCAAGCTGCAATCAGGGCTGCCCCCAGACCAAATACTCAAGATGATGAGTTGAGGGCAGTCAGGATTACTTATTTACAGATCAGGAACTATGATATTGATGAAATCATCTCCCTCCCCTTAGAAGAATTGAATGAACTGGCTGACATGGAAGTGTTAAGAGAGATGAAAGAAAAAGAAGATGCAAGGCTACTTCTCCAATTCAAAGAGGAGAGGAGACTTGAAAAGACGCTACAAGCATGCTCCCACTCTCTCTCCAGTTCAAGAAAGTCCTGTACAAGAAGATGTGGCTCCACAAGGACCTCAGGTAGACAAAGAAGAAGATAGGATCAAAATGATCAACTACCTGAGTGCCACAGGCTTCTATCAGGCAGATGCACTTCTTCCCCTGTCCTATGACTTCGTTGAGTTTGAGTACCTAAAACAACTTGAACTTGAGCTAGTCAAAGAAAGAAAGACAACTAAAAGGAAGCTAAGGGAAGAAGCTGCAAAGTCAAGAGCCATCATCCAAAAGAGTATGAAGTAGTCTGCTGATAGACAAAGGATGATGAGCTTCTTGAAGCTATATGGATTCTCCGGAAGGAGACTTGGCCCTATGTCTCTATCCACAATGGATGAGCATTCAAGGGTGATCAAGCAGAAGATTAAGAGTGGTGAACTGATTGACTTACACTCTCTTCCAAGTCAAGTCCCACCTAAAGTGGAGGTTAAGTTTGAACAACCTGAGACACCTCAACCCGAACCTCCAGCTGAGCCTCAGCAAGCTTCATCTTCTGATCCAAAGATGGGTCAAACTCCCTCTCCTTCTGAACCTGTGAGGAAGGAACACCCAACTGAGAAAGACAAGGATGATCAACAAGGTGCTGCTGACCAGTCTTCTCAGTTAAAGTCATCTAAGAGGAAGAAGAGAATGGCTTCTAAACCAGAGTCAAAGAAGAAGAAGCCTAAGTCATCTACCTCTACACCTCAGGCTGAGTCAGATCAACCTGAGGAAGTGCATGATGAGGCAGCCCAATCAACTCCAATGCAAGTGGCTCCTCTGACAACTGAGACACCCATCTTGTCCTGGACTTACTCTACCAATCCAGAAAGATGGCATGTAATCAGAGATCAAGGTATTGAGAATGTCTATACTTGGCAAGACATAATCAAGTTACCTCTGCATGATCTCTTTGAGATGAGAAGATACTATGAAGGTCTTAATGATCCTGACTATCTAATGAAGAAGGGTATGGTCAAGATTGTATTGAAGACCACTAACATCTGAAGATCTTCTAAATGTTTTGGTAGCATCAGCCTAGGGGGAGTTTGTAAGGATTCCTTAAGTCTGATGCAAACCAAAACAGCCAATGTCTCTCTGCAACACATGCACTAAGTACTGAAGTAAGAAATGCTTCGGAAGTTTTACACCATTGACTAGAAAATACTCTAAGTGTAAAATTTTCCAAAGCCAAGACCAATATCCTCCGAAGCCAAACATGAAGTCTTCCGAAGCCTCAGAGACAAAGTCTTTCGAAGCTTCAACCTATGAAGACAGATTTCTTCCGAAGACTTTTAGTAAACATGCTTTATCTGATGTACTGTTCCATAAAGCTGGACACCTTTCCCCTGCATCTCTGTAAAGTAACCAACTTACATGAGTTGTTGAAAAGGTCCATGCTTTTGGTAACTGTACATTGAGGTCTTGAGTCTGTAACTTTCTACTTTATGTACTTTATCCTTTTTGTAATAGATAAGGATGTGAGCTATGGCATGTCATAGTCACAAGGTCAAAAGGCAGATATGCCTTTTGATCCTACAATTGATTTTGTTAATGTCTAGTCAATTGTATCCAGCTGGCTTTCAAAGTATAGCCGGCTGTAGGTTGTAGTATAAGTATTCCAAGTTCTTGTATCTTTCTTTATGCTTTGTAACACTTGTAAAAGAACTTGAGAAAGCAATATACTGCCTCCTTGAAACCCAACTCTCTTGTTCTGTCTCTTTTACTTTACTTGTGTTCTTTGTATCAATATTGGTTAATCCAGTTCACTGTTTGATCAAGTTTAGTTATTCTCCTCATTGTGTTGTTGTGTTGTAATTTGTTCAAGCCCTTAACTTGGTTAATCCAGTTCACTGTTTGATCAAGTTTAGTTATTCTCCTCATTGTGTTGTTGTGTTGTAATTTGCTCAAGCCCTTAACCGGTCATTGTGTTGTGTTGTTGTAATTTGTTCAAGCCCTCAATCGCAACATACCTGAAGTATTGTTGAGTCATGGTTTCACCTTCCTTGAAGGTGAAGTTTTCAAACTGCTGTTTCAGGAGATCCTTCTTGTTCTCCTTTGCTTCAGTGGACCCCTCATACATCACCTTCAGTGCTTCCCATAGTTGCTTGGCAGTTTTGCACTTCTTGAAGCCTCTGTAGATGGAGTTTGGAAGAGCAGTTTCAAGGGCTGTCATGGCTTTTGGATCAATCTCTATTCTCTTCCTGTCTTCTTTAGAGTAATCAGCCACAGCCTTTGGAATCATACCACCACCAGTAGCAGAAGTGGTGCTTGGTATGTAAGGTCCTTCAACAATAGAGTCCCACATCCTGGAGTCTTGAGACATGATGAAGCCTTCCATTCCTTGACACCAAGTATCAAAGTCTTCAGGAGTAATCAGTGGAGACTTTGTCATAGTTCCAGTTTCCATATCATCTTCAATAATAGCTGCCATTTGAGTTGTTAAGTATTTTGTGTGTGTGAGGGATCTTAAGATGGTGAGATCTTATATCAAGAGCCTGGAATGCTCTGATACCAAATGCAGGACCGGTGAAGGGTATGCACTTATAACACAACAACACAATGAGGAGAGTTAGTTAGAACAATTAACAGATCAAATAGGGAACTAGTTAACTTAAGTGAAAGATGCTAAGAACACAAGTAAAAATGAGACAGAACAAGATAGCTAACAACACAAGTGTTTGGTTTTCAAGAATGTTGCATATTGCTTCTCAAGTTCGTTTACAAATTTTGCAAAGCATACTTCTAAAGAAAGTTACAAGTACTTGAGATACATATACTACATCCTACAGCCGGTCATACTTTGAAAGCCAGCTGGATACATAAGACTAGACAACAAAATCAAATGTAGAGTCAAAAGGCGGATTGCCTTTTGACTAGTGACTATGACATGCCATAGCTCACATCCTAATATATTACAAAAAGGATAAAAGTACATAAAGTAGAAAGCACAGACTCAAGACCTCAATGTACATAAAGTAGTGCAAGGTGTAAAACTTCCGAAGCATTTCTACTTCTGTTCTTCAGTGCATGCATGCAGAGAGACTTTGGATGTTTTGGCTGCATCAGACTTATAGGAATCCTTACAATCTGGGCATCTTTCATCTTAACAGCCTGCTGGATGACCAATAGACTCCAAAAAATTCGCGAACATTGCACACTACAAAGATTTAAAATAATTATATACACAATTAAAATTTAACAGGTTTAGACAATAAATGAACACATAAACTCAGGGTAAGAAATTGTCTTTTATATTTAACAATAGTGGTTGTGTCGTCCTTAATAAGCGTGAAAATGCTTCGATCAGGTTCTCAACCACCGATGCGATAGATCCATCTGGGAATTCAGCCTTAGAACTATCAGGAGATATGTTATCAATCATAATAAGAGATGGACTCGAAAGGTCAAAACAAATAAGGTAGAAGTGGTTAACATCATGGACAGGGAAGAATACGAAATCATATTCGAAAAGGTTTAGCTTCTCAACATTGCTGTCAGTAATCCGTGTCATGTTTTGCCTGAATACGTCTAACTTTCCATCAGTAGACATCTTCCCCTCCTGGAGCATTCCTAGGGTCTACACAACAACTAATTTTCAGTATTCAAATATATAAAAATTAACACATGCAAAATTACAACAAAATTGCACAAACACTTACTATTACATCCGTCGTGCATAACAAGACATAGGGAGATTCAGTAGATCTATATGCCTCCTCGTGGTTCAAGACAACAACCCAATAGTCAATAACACCATTCAACAGCCATGTATCGGGCTCCAGCGACTCAAAACATTCAAAATCCATTTCAAAACCTTCTTTTGTACGAAAAATGATTTTACTACAAAAAGAAAGGAAAACAAAATTATAAAAACTTAACTACTACGCATGTCTTAAACCAGACATGGAACTTATACCATACACACAAACTTGTACCATAATAAAACTATGAATATAAATGCATATATGTTAACTTGGCATGCATAAGGAACACAATAGGTACAAATACATAAATAAGAAACTAAGCTATTTAAATCATAAAGTACAAAGAAAAAAAGATGGCTTCCTTGTCCGATTCGGGATAGACCCAAGCTAAATGATGGACAACCCATTTCCATGGTACCTTTTTTATCCTCTTTGTTTTTCTCTATTTGATCCATCTGATCAATGATTTGAGCAGTAACCGCAGGATCAGAGCAGAATGCTTCATCTTCGGATGTCACATTTACCATTTTTGCTTATTCTTCATTACAATTCTCCTGCTCATAAGGATCCTTTTGAGGGGTTTTGGATGACAGGTTATCCTTTGGGTCAGGGACTTGAGCTGGTTGGTTAAGATCACATTCTAATGTAACAAGTTGGAAAAGATCTTTGAACTTCTATTGATACTCGGGCCAATCCTTATCTCCATGGAAATCTTTAATTGCATCCCTTAATGTAGCACCATATAATGCCCTATACGTTATCATCCTCTTAATGAATGTGTCTAAGGGGTCCTTGAACTGCTGCATAATCAAAAATATAGGAATTAACATCAACTGAAAGGTGACTTGATATATGTGCATTAATGCATCATTACTATCCACGTTACACAATCTACATATAAAGAGATCATAGATGCGTATTGATATACAATACATATGATAAAATCCTGTGATAATATATAAGTTATGATGTCGTACCAATTTAAAAGATGATAAACACTAGTTAGCATACCACACCATGAAAAAATACTTGGGAAATTATATAGTAAAAGACTACGTTCAGCGTTACAATTCACCAAACCCACATCTCCTATCCATTTATCATAACTGAAAAATAAAAACAAGTAACTCTACAACCAGTACAACATCAGGGCATATAATTAAATAAAAAATGAAACTTCAGCAATAATCAAACATCTGAATAATAAATTAATAGAATGATATGATATGGCACTTTAGTTATACAATAAAGGCGACATTTGAACTTAAAATCTCAAGACATAATGTTAATCAAATCTTCGTATTATAATATACAATTATTATGGTACTTGCATTAGACATTGATACCTGTTTAGATATGATATGACCTTCTCCCCTACCATCAACCAACCTCCCCCTTCCAAACCCCCCGTTGCGGATCTCAACTGCATATATGCCAATGTCCAGGCACAACTTGGCAAAAGACGAATATTTCGCTGCATACCTTCAACCTCAACTCCGTCCAAGTATATTAACTGTGATAATGGACTTGATTATATATTTGATATTTTAACTTAAATTTTTTGGAAATTTTATGCAACTACAAAGAAGTAATGATTTATTTGTACCCTCAAAACAGTCACAGGACCAGTGAAAGGACGACCCTTGTTGAGTTCCCATTTCTTTTTACATGACTTCAGTTTTTTTAATATGGAACCACATCAGTCCAGATGACCCAGACCAGATCCTAACTTAAGC
This sequence comes from Flaveria ramosissima, assembly GCA_025215565.1. Taxonomy (NCBI): domain Eukaryota; kingdom Viridiplantae; phylum Streptophyta; class Magnoliopsida; order Asterales; family Asteraceae; genus Flaveria; species Flaveria ramosissima. The sequence goes on along the minus strand of CM046037.1, from coordinate 76,476,539 downwards.
CTCTTTAAAAGCTTCATGTTGATGAAACCAGATTTTGTGTACTCAATCATAGTAGTGCAAAACAAAATAATCATATCAAGATGGAATTGACGGTCGGTGGATCCATTTCAGAAGAGATTTTCTATAATATCGTTAGCGGTTAGGTTGTTACGGCCATAAGCTTTGAGCCATTCCTCAATAACATCATGCGGCGATTCGGGTTCTTCAGCATTAGTAATCTCTCTGCCTCCCGATGGTAACCCAATAACATCATGAATAGTATTGACGGTGACTGGAATTTGACCATGAGGAAGACGAATCGACATCGATACAGGATCAAAGGCTTCAACTACAAAATATGCAAGCCTAGCCGGAATCCCATCCACACTAAAGTACCTCAATCGCTCAAAACGGATCTCATGCAGGCTATCGTCTTGAGAAGGTCTGATATTCTTAATAGCTTGACAAAATGGATGTGGAATCGTACGTACATGAAGGGAAAGGAGTTTTTTGGATACAAACTTTGGTTTCTTCAGGAATGCAGAAATCTTAGCACCCTTCACTTTTTTGACTGACTACCTATACCCCGTACCAAGTGATCATTAGTATTATTACTGCCCTCACCACCCAAACATCCTTTACCTTTCTTGGACTTAGGTAAATCTTTAAAAAACAATGAAGGATATATTAGTACCAATAAATTTAAAAATAAATCACATATCAACATAATAAAATATGACAATCTTAAAGAATTATAGAAACAAAAATGATCTTAATGGTAATCAGATAATTTTTCAAACAATATTAGTAACAAACATAATAATATATGAGAGAAACAGAAAACAATCAGAACATAATTTACGGACACATAATCAAAATATGTTATTATTTGTGTCACTGCACATTTATTAAGAAACACTAGGAACCCATGCTAAATGAATACTTAGAAGACACTTCTAATTTGACATCATCTGTGACATCAACTATGACATAGCATTGTAGAAACCAATAAATATAGCATAAAATAGTCATTAAAAATCAATATAATTGAATAATGATAAATACAAACAGACTAAAACTTAAACCAAACCAGAAAATATAAAGATTGGCCATAAAGTATATAGATTACGCGTGCACTTAAGTAACAATATAATCATATAAACAATATTTATTGGCTCAAAATAAAACTATGGAGATCTACAAAATAAAGAAAATTATAATATGGAAGAAAAATAGATATATGCCATAGCAGGCACCTTTCCCTTCCTCTTTTAGGCATCAATGCCCTTCTTTTTACTTGAATTAGATATTGACAAAACCTCTTGAGCTTGAACTTCGTCATAAGCCCTCTCTGGGAGAACCTTTTTGGCTACATTGACATAATATAGATATATGAGAAATAATGAGGAATTTATGATATAAACATGGTCTTCAGGATCACCACATTATTTTTTAAACATCCTAAAATAAGAATGATAACAAAACATGAAGAATACAGAAAATAAAAAGGACATAATCTGTGAAAGTCAAATATACAATGCTCGTGGAACATTTTAAAACCCATTTTTCCTTAAAACTATCTCATGTACATGTCGTTTATACTTCTTTTGTTGTTCACTTTCTTTCTTTTCGTTTTTATGTATGCTCCATAGTCCTTCATCATTTTACATATAAAAAAATTATAAAAAAAGTAATAAAAAAATTATAAATAAAAAATATATATATATATATTAGTAAGAAATTTCTCCAATCTTGCTGATTCGTAGAAATTTCGGGGGAGAATAATAAATGTTTCTCTTGTTTCCTCATGCAGAATTCTCCTAAATAAACTTTGCTGCCTGGATGATGTGAAGAAGGTCAACAATATTGTGTTGGATTTGCTTGATAGGTTCAGCCAGAAAGCGAAGTAGACAGTAATCTCGTGGCCTAATTAACAGAATAAGAAACTTGGTGACTCGGATAATCTCCTTGACATTTTTGTCCTTCATAAAGTTACAAGTCCTTGTTCAAAAAGGGTTGAAAACGTGATACCTCTTCGTTGATTTATTTTTAACTAAAGTATCCTTGTTTCTCTTCCCCATCCTATCTAAAAATCTATGTGTGAACATTGACCTGGAGTGATGATCTCCTTTGCAGTACGATAGTATTGACCTGGATCTCTCATCAGCACGATATGATGATCTTCTCTGTTATACGTAAGTATAGACCTGAAGCTCTCATCTGTAAGACTCAATTGATCAACTCCTCTGTTATACGTGAGTATAGACCTGGAGCTCTCATCATTTGATGTCTATAACGTTGGATCTAGAAAGGCTGGTGCAACCAAAACCAAATCACTTAGGCTATTTTGGTGCAACTAATAAAAGACTTCCGAAGCTAAGTGTGGAACTTCCGAATGAAAAGGAGTTCTTCCGAAAACAAAGTGTAAGATCAACTTCCGAAGACAAAGTATTCACTTCCGAAGATCAAGACTTAGAGTGAAAGATCAGAAGTCAACTTCCGAAGTATGAAAGAAGTCCTCAAGCCTCGGAAGTATAGAAGCCTCTTCCGAAGTATAAGCGCCTTTGGAAGAACTTGTTCTTCCGAAGCCAACTTACCTTCGGAAGACACTACTATTATCCAGTGGACATAAGTATGGTCTCTCTGACACTCCGCTGCAGACCTTTGAGATACTGCATGGCGTTTTCTTAAAAGCCATGTAGTTGACCATACTTTACTCCACTGTTTACCTTTATCAGTTAGTACAGTTGCCAACTTTAGTTGGTGACCAAAGGTAAGTCATGGACATGTCATGACTATCATATCTTAGATAATACTTTATCTCAGATACCTTACTTTAGCATTTTTAGTATATGCTTTAGTCTTAGGTTTCAGTTGGTATCAAAGTATATCCGTGTGTAGGATCTAGTATATATAGTTTCTCATTTTAACTCTTGTTTCATGCTTGTAAGAGTCTTGTACTACTTTGAGTTGAGAAGTAATATATACAAGTGCCTTGAAAATTATTTCTTTGTGTCCTTTGCTACTTATTATATTATTATCAACTCTAAGAAGAGATTCTACTTCATCTGATTTGAGTGTAGTATAAGTGAGTTTGAGAGAAATCCAAGTGTTAAGTGACAAAACCTGATCTTGCAATTGGTATCAGAGCAATCTAAGCCCAATCGGGATGATAAACCTTGATTAGTCTATCTCATTTGAAAACCTTTTAATGTGTAAAGTCTTGTGTCAAAACAATCTAAGCCCTGTTACAAAAAGTTCTTCTCTGAAATTTTCACTTAGTATAAATTCTTCCAAAGAGGAATTAACCCTCGGAAGATATTTTACATATCTTCCGAAGCAAATTCCTCCCAGGATAATTTTCTTCTCGGAAGAGTGTTTAGTCTCGAAAAAAGCGATTGATTTCATATCAGATCTACTTCCGAAGCTTATACCATTCTCCATTCGGAAAACAACATTTATTCTCAGAAGTAAGAACTTTACCTTCGGAAATAAATTTTCCTTCGGAAGAACATTGCCTTCGGAAATGTTTTATACTCGGAAGAAAGACTTTACTGTGTAACGGAAATCTTTTGGGCCCCACTCTGTAAAAAGTAAAGATTTTGTTAATGATGTCGGATTATTTAAATGGACTAAACCTTACCGCCACTGTCACATCCTCCATTGAAACTTCCCATCATATTATTCAAACCCCTTAAACTGCCATTTCACCCATTTAAATAACCCCAGCTAATCACTTTCATCATTTTACCAAATTTACTGCCCTAAAAGCTTCCTTCATCCCCAATTCATCTAATTCCAAACTATCTTCCTGCAACTTTCTCAAATGGCACTTAACCCTCAGCACAACCAAGTCGCACTCCTTGGTTCTTCAAGGGAAGCCGACTTCTCAGATATCATCTCCTTTCTTACCCAATCATCTTATTATACTGCTCTGACTGTTAACCCCACAGTTTACTCGAATCACATGGCTGAATTTTGGGCCAATGGTCAGATTGAAACCCTAAATAGGGTTAGGGTAATAAGATCGAGCATCTGTGGCCAGGAGTTGGTCATTTCTGAACAACTTATCAGGGAGCATCTCGAGCTTCATGATGAGGGCACTCCTACAGAGTTCCCCAAGACAGATTTGGACAACACCTATATCCAAATGGGATATGGTGGAGGTGTAAGCAGGTCAATTGTCTACAAGTTTAATTTCTCTTACAATTGGAAGTTCCTACTGCATGTTGTTCTTCATTGCTTGTCCAATAAATCTGGGGGATGGGATCAAATCCCATATGAACTAGGGTGCCTAGTTCATGGATCGGTGAGAAGCCTCCGCTTTAGCTACTCAAGGTTTGTGCTGACCAATCTTTTGGGGAATCTCCAGCGGGACACATTCTTCATGTATCCCAGGTTCCTTCAGCACATAATCAACTGTGAGTTGGACCAGAGTCAGCTTGTCTGTGCAGCTGCTCTGTTGGACCAAAAGAACCAATGAGCCGGATCAGAAAAACCTTTAAGTCCCACAGACGTCATAACAACTACTGAAGTTCACAACAGCTGAAGATAACACCTGAAGACAAAGTCTGAAGACACAAGTGCTGAAGACAAAGTCTGAAGACAAGTACTGAAGACAAAGTCTGAAGACACAAGTGCTGAAGATCAAATATCAGATGTTGTCATAACAGCTGAAGAGGACTTCTTCAGTAGTTGTGACGGTTTACTTTTCAGTAGTTTTATGTTTTATCTTTTCAGTAGTTTTGTAAAACGACTGAAGAGTTTGTTCTTCATTCGTTGTAGTTTCAGTAGTTTTCCTTTCAGTAGTTTCATGTTTTATATTTAGCACTCTGACATGTTCTCAGTAGTTGTGAACATTTCAGTAGTTTGTTAAGTGTTAGTTATTTTTGTACTAGATCTGCTAGTTATCACTATCCCGTGATTACAGCAGTGATTGCACTCTATATAAGGAGTGTCAACCTTATTGTAAGATGTGAATGATTTAGCAATAATATTGGGCATTATTGAAACATTCCTTATCACAGAAATATATTCTCTCGTATTTGTTTACAAATAACAAACTCTTGCTATAATTTGACTAATTCTTGATCTCATTCCGCTGCATTACTCTCTAATACATCAAACTTATGATCGCTGATCCTGACAAATGGTATCAGAGCTGGTTAATCATTAATCGATCTAATAATTGATCATTGAAACTGCTCTTCAAGATCCAAGATTGATTGAATTAGCATTTTTTTGCAAGAAACGGTTATAGAGATTGATTTTTTCTGTGTTTTCAATCATTCATCCTGAGACTTATTCTTTGTTTTCATTGAGTGTGTTGTGGTCTGTCTAAAATCTTTTAAAAGCTTGGATAAAATTGTTTTTGGAACAAAAATGACTACTCCTTCCAATGATCCTCACAATACTGGTTCCTCAACCAAGCCTCCAATGCTGCTTAGGAATGAGTATAACATATGGCAACGACGTATGCTCCATCACCTGTCTGTTAACAGCTCAGGTTGTTGGACATCAGTGGTACATGGTCCACACAAGCCTATGGTGAATAACCCGGAAACCAATCAAATGGTTCCGAAGAGGAAGGATCAATACTCAGATGAGGATAAGAAATTGTTTGAGATTGATGCAAAAGCCCATGGAATTCTGGCCATGGCACTACCCAATGAAATCTATTCTAGGCTAATGCATTATGAATCTGCCCATGACCTCTGGAATGCCTTGAAAGAACAATTTGGAGGAACAGATGAGGTCTTGGCAAATAATAGAGAGATCCTTGCCCAACAATATGAGACATTCTCTCATAGGAAGGGTGAGACACTGACTCAACAGTTTGAGCGGTTCTCTTGTTTGATCTCTGAATTAAAAATGGTCAAACATGAGTATACTAATATCCAGATGAATAACAGATTTCTCAGATCACTGCCTGAGAGATGGGATACATATACTATTGTCCTACGCTCCAGTGCAAATTTGGACAAACTATCTCTCACCCAACTTCATGGGAAATTGCTCACATTTGAGAGAGAGATAAAACAAAAAAGAAAACTGTCTTCATCTGGTAAGCTCACTGAAGACTTTGTAGCAGGCAACACTGCTCTGGTTAGTCATGAGTCAGAATATGCTTCATCTGAATGCCAGTATGATGAGCATATTGATTTCTCTTCAAACATTTCTGAATCAGCATTTGTGAGTGTTGATAGTCAATTTACTGGGTGTAATAATGACAATCTATGCTTCATCATGGATGATCTCAAGGGGATTGCTGATGATGACTTAGAAGAGATGGATATTTTGAGCCAAATGGCCTTGATAAATATCAAATCTCAGAAGTTCTACAAAAGAACTGGAAGAAAGTTCCCAGGACTCTCTGGCAAAACCAAAGTTGGGTTTGACAAGAGTAAGTTGAGGTGTCACAAATGCCAAAGGCTTGGACACTTTGCTAGAGAATGTAGATCATCTGGATCTAATTCCTCTGCACCTTTGTGACTTTTCCTAGCAATAGTCAACAAAACAAAGGGCAACATCCTGTCAATTCTAGTCATCAGTCTCAACTACAATCTCCTGCATATTTTGTTCCTCAGGGTCAAATGCCTTACCCTTACCCGTGTTATTACATGCCACAAACCAGTCAAGTTCAAGCTCCTATGGTACCACAACCTCATGCACTTCCAGAACCTCAACCATCTCATCAACCCCCTCAACCTCAACAACATAGCTTCTTCACCCCTGAAGTTGTTGACTGGAGCAGCTTGCCAGATGACATGTCTGGTCATGAACAACTGTTCACAAGTGCTGATCAACATGGTGGTGATAGTCCTTTTGGGAATCTGGCACTTATGGCTCTGGAGTCAACTGAGGGTTCCTACTCAACTGCATCATCTTCACAGGTAACTCAGGTATCTTCAGAGGCTAAAGCCAAGTTATGTTCTGAATCATGCATTGCTGCCTTTGTCTCTATTAGAGAGGCAAATGTAGCATTAATAAATCAAAAACTTGAGTTTGAGAAAACAATTTCCAAAAGACAAGCTGAGTATGAGTCTGCTCTTAATAGTAAAAATGATGAGATTTATAAGCTTAAATGCCAATTAAATGATGAAAAGGCTAAGCTAGAGGTTATTCTTGAAGACCAGAGAAGTCTCAAAGAAACCCTTGCAGTCACCCAAGTAGAGTGTGATCGATGGGTACAATCATGCAAAGGTTTTGAGATGCTTCTTAGTAAGCAATCAGCTTCCAATGTGAAGTTTGGAATTGGTTATAATCATACAGCTCCTCCTACAGATTTTGCTCCAAAAGTAGAAGTGAAATCTGATGGAGAAAGCAATAACCAATCCACCTCATCATGTGATTCACTTTTTGATAAAGCATCATCAAAAGTAGAAGTCAGCACTAAGCCCTCTCAGAACCTATCAGCTGAAGTTGATGGTTCAATTGCTGACACTCACATGATCAAAGAGTTGGTCAACTCAGGAGTTATTTCTGAAAGTCCTGAAAGGACTGGAGAGCAAGAACTAACACCTGAAGTTCAAACTCCAACTACTGTCAGCACTGAAAAGAAGAAAACTGTCGGTAGAAAGAGTTTGAAGACTACTAAAGAGGAAGCCAAGAAAGCAAATAATGCTTCCAAAGTACTGAAGAGCAAGTCTTCAGTAGTTTCATCCTCTTTTGTTGATGATCAACATAAGATGAAAAAGAAACCATGTGAAGTATGTGGTTTGTTTAATCATCTTACTAATGATTGTTGGTACAAAAGAGGATCCAAACTCAAACATAAAGAGGAAATTAAAGAGAAAATGGTTAAAATGAAAAATTAGTTTAAAGCCACATTTGTACCAGCAACATCAAAACCTGTAACCCTCAAGTCCAAAAAGAAACCCAAAAAGGAAGGGGTTAAACAGGTAACAGCTGAGATTGCTCAAAAGAAGAAGGTGCAACATAAGAGCTTATCAAACTCCAGTGCTAATGTGTCTGAAGAGCTGAAAGCTTTATCACAAAATCAGACACAGCTGGTTATGATGGTTCAACATCTATTGGGAAGAGTCAACCAATTAGATGTTCCTATGTTGAATCCACAGAAAAGGAGGTCCAAGCCAAAGGATTCCTCTTCTTCACCATCTTCTTCCTCTCAGGCTGTTATTTCCAACAAACCTGTTAGTCCACCATCTGTTGATGTGAATAGGCCCAAAACCAAAAAGGTTTGGGTCTCAAAATCTAACTTATTTGCTTTGTTCTGCAGGGTTCTTCAACATGCCACAGAGGCATCTGGTATGTAGACAGTGGAGGATCCATGCATATGACAGGAAACAAATCACTTCTTAATGACTACTCTCAAGGAAGGAAGGGATTTGTATCTTTTGGCAATGATGCAAAGGGTTACATCATTGGCAAAGGTTTTGTTTCCAATGGGGAAATAAAGTTTGATGATGTTAACCATGTGGAAAATCTCAAGTACAACCTCTTGAGTGTCAGTCAAATGTGTGACAAAGGCCATGTTGCTCTTTTCACAAGTCAGAACTGCCGGATTCTGTCATCCAAAGTTCTAAGTTTGATTGATAAGGTGTTGGATAAATACACTCTCCTTAAGGCCAACAGGACAGGAAGAGTGTATGCCTTAGATCTTTCTAAGAAAATAGATCTCAAAGGCCATCCTTGCCTATTTTCCAAGGCTTCCCCTCAAGAATCTACACTATGGCATAGAAGGCTGGGTCATGTTAATCTCAAAAACATAAATCAGCTGATAAACCATGGTTTAGTAAGGGGATTGCCTATGAAGGAGTTCAAATGTGAAGATGACTGCACTGCTTGTTTAAAAGGAAAACAGCACAAAGTTTCATTTCCCTCCATAGAAGAACCTAAGTCCACAGCTTGCTTACAGCTTTTTCACATGGATCTCTTTGGTCCTGTGAGAGTGATGAGTATGGCTAAGAAGAAATATTGTCTGGTAATTGTGGATGATTACTCCAGATTTGTATGGACTTTCTTCTTGCATTCAAAGGATGAAGCAGCTCAGAAGATTATCAACTTTGTGTTGTATGTTGAGAAGCAGTATTCCCTCTCAGTCAAGTGTATTAGAAGTGATAATGGAACAGAATTTAGAAACAATACACTTGATGAGTTCTACCTCTCAAAGGGAATCAAGAGGCATTTTAGCATTCCAAGAACTCCTGAACAAAATGGAGTAGTGGAGAGAAAGAACAGGACCCTTATTGAAGCTGCAAGGTCCATGTTGGCTGACTCTGGATTGCCAATGAGTTTTTGGGCTGAAGCTATCAATACAGCTTGCTATGTACAAAATAGAGCTCTAGTAAATAAGAGGTTGATGAAAACTCCATATGAAGTTCTTCATCATTTGGCCCCTCTAATTTCATTCTTCATAGCTTTTGGATGTCCTTGTTTCATTCTCAACACACGGGATCAACTCCAAAAATTTGATTCTAAGGTGGATGCAGGGTACTTTGTTGGTTATTCATCAACTTGCAAAGCATACAGAGTCTTCAACTGTAGAACAAAGATGGTTGAAGAGACTCTACATGTTAAGTTTAATGAATCTCCAAAGGACAAGATTCCACAAAACCCTGTGGAGATATTTGATTTGGACATACTGCAATATGTTCCTCATCAAACTCCTGCTGTTGCTCCTGTCAACAGTTCACCACCTGGTGGTACTGCTGGTGCTGATGATGATGATAGTAGTACTCACCTCTTCAAATTTAGTGATCAACTGCCTGATTCAGCTAGACCTGATGTTCCTGTAGCTCCAGCAGCACAATCCACAACAAATGCTGATGAGATTTCTACAACTTCAACTTCCTTTGAACTACCATCTACTGATTGGTTTCAAGGAAATACTTCACCATCACCATCTGTTGCTGCTGAGCCTGCTACAAACACTTGCACTGATCTCATTGTGTACCAAGATCTGAAGAATCACCCTATGTCTCAAATCATTGGTGATATCACTGCTGGAGTATCAACAAGAAGTCAATTGTCAAATTTCTGCTTCTATGCTCTCTTCATTAGTCAGCAAGAGCCAAAGAATTATCACATTGCTTTAAAGGACAATGGATGGGTTGATGCCATGCAGCTTGAGCTTCTTCAGTTCAAGAAACAACAAGTGTGGGAACTGGTTCCTCTACCTCTAGGTAAGTGTGCAATAGGCACTAAATGGGTGTTTAGGAATAAGACTGATGAAAATGGGCTTATTGTTAAGAACAAGGCCAGACTGGTTGTTCAGGGGTTTGCACAAGAAGAAGGTATTGATTATGATGAAACCTTTGCTCTGTAGCCAGACTGGAAGCAATTCGACTGTTTTTAGCTTATGCTGCTTATCAAAATCTTAAAGTTTTCCAAATGGATGTCAAAAGTGCTTTTTTGTATGGGAAAATTAAAGAAGAGGTTTATGTATGTCAACCACCGGGTTTTGAGGACAACAAGCATCCTAATTGGGTGTATAAGCTTGATAAGGCTCTTTATGGGTTGAAACAAGCTCCTAGAGCCTGGTATGAGACATTATCAAACTTTCTTCTTGAAAATAATTTTACTAGAGGTTCCATAGATAAAACTTTATTCATTAAGAAAGCTGGGCAGCATAATCTACTTGTTCAAATTTATGTAGATGATATTATTTTTGCATCTTCTGATCCACAGTTGTGTGATGCCTTTACAAAGTTGATGCAACAAAAGTTTGAAATGAGTGCCATGGGGGAATTACAATTCTTTCTGGGTTTGCAAATCAAACAAAAGGCTGATGGAATTTTCATTCATCAGTCCAAATATACAAAAAATCTTTTGGAAAAATTTGATTTACAAAATTGTAAACCTTGTTCTACTCCCATGTGCAACACCACACAACTGGATACAGATCAGAAAGGTAAAGTGGTGATGAAACACTTTACAGATGTATGATTGGGTCCTTGATGTACTTAACAGCTTCTAGACCAGATATTATGTTTGCTACATGGTTTGTGCTAGATTTCAGGCTGCACCTAAGGAGTCTCATTTGATTGCAGTCAAGAGGATCTTTAGATATTTGCAAGGCACTCCATCTCTAGGTTTATGGTATTCTACTAGACATTCTGGTAAATTAGTTGCTTTTTCTGACAGTGACTATGCAGGGTGTAAGTTGACCAGGAAATCAACTTCTGGTGGATGTCAATTCCTAGGCAACTGTTTGATTTCTTGGCAGAGTAAGAAACAAACCTCAGTTGCCACATCAACTGCTGAAGCCGAGTACATTGCTGCTGCAAGTTGTACATCTCAGGTATTATGGCTTCAAAACCAATTATTGGATTATGGCATAACTGAGACTAAGACTCCATTGTTAATGGACAGCTCTTCAGCTCTCTGTATTGTCAAGAATCCTGTCCAGCACTCTAGGACTAAACATATTGAAATTAGACATCATTTTATTAGAGATTGTTTTGAAAAAGGTCTGATTGATCCAAAGTTTGTTCCTAGTGCTGATGAGCTTGCAGACATTTTTACTAAGCCTTTGGATAGTTCAACTTTCCACAACCTGGTGTTAAGGCTTGGTATGCTGCAGCTAGAATAAGTGACAACTACTGATGATCTCAGTAATAAATACTGATGATCATTGGTAACCATGTCATATATAAGTACTGGTGAGTTCCTTTCCCCTCAGTAGTTTTTATAACTACTGAAGGCTATATTCCTCACAAGTACTGAAGTACTTTATTTGTTAAAACAGCTGATGTAGTTACAACAGCTGATGAAATCACAACAGCTGATGTAGCTAACTACTGATGTCAGAAATACAGATAAGTACTGATGACCAATGAAACCTCTGAAACTCAGATGTAAGTCTGATAAGTGTGGAGGTTAGATTGAAACAGCTGAAAAGCTATGATTTGACGAAAACAGCTGATGAGTAATTTCTCTTCAGTTGTTTCTACAACTGCTGTTTCCAAACAACTGAAGCCAAACCTATGTCTTCAGTAGTTAACAACTACTGAAGACTAACACCAAGTCTTCAGCTGTTTACAACAACTGATGACAAAACCACTGTCTTCGGTGGTTTCACAACTACTGATGACACACACCATGACCTCAGTCGTTTCACCACTTAAAGTCAAAGTTGTCTTCAGTAGTTTTGTAACTACTGAAGACTAACTCAAAACTTCAGTTGTTTCAACGTCTGACGGTTAAAACCAAGTCTTCAGTTGTTTTATAATAACTGATGATCATACCAATACGGTCAGTCTCTTCAAACCTCTGAAAGTTAATGCCACGTCATCAGTAGTTTCAACGAATGATGACTAACACCAAAACCTTCAGTCGTTTCATAACCCTACCCTATAAATACCTTATCCTACCTTCAGAGTCTTTCTCACTTCTCCTCTCAAACCTAACGTTCAAAAACTCTGTAACCTCTCTTCATCCATGGCGACCATGCAACTAAAACCACGACACAACTGTGTCGCTCACCTTACCAAATCGCCATACTGGACCAAGTTTCACAACGCCATTGATTTAATGGTCCAGTCACCTTACCAAACAGCTTTTTTGTTAAACCCCACCATATATGCCGAATCTCTTGGCCAATTCTGGACAAACGTCACTCTGGTCTCTGAGGAGAATGACACAGAGTCTCTTCAAGCGTCTGTCAATAGTCAAAAGGTGGTCATCACTCCAGAGATTCTTCGCCAAACCCTCAATCTGGATGATGCCACTTTCCCGACTAGTTATCCAAAGGGCACCACAGATCTATCATTTGCCCACCATGGATACGAAGGTAACCTGAGTGCCTCTACCATATTGAAGAAACATTTCCAGGATGCTGAATTGCTCATCTTTCATATGGTCAATGTCTGCCTGGCCCCCAAGACTTCATCATGGGATCAAATGTCCACAAGGTGGCAACAGGTATTGTACTCCATCCTTGAGCAACAACCTTTAAATTTTTCTGAAATACTATTCTTAGAGCTCAAGGATATGGCCCAAAAACAACTTTCTAACCGTTGGATATTATATCCTCGGTTCATAATGGCCATAATTGAAAACCAGCTTCAAGCTGAGGGACTTGTTGGCCTGGGAGTCCCTGCTATGGCTGTATTGCCTGAAGTATACTCCCGGCACAACTCTGACCAATCACTCAAAATGGCTGCCAAGCTGCGCAAACCCACGCAGCTGGAACCCACAGCCACCACCACAAAATCCAAAGTCCCCACCAAACCAAAAACAAAACGACCCAAAACAGCTATTCAGGGAGATGAGTCCCCTGAAGATGCTCTTGTACCACCAAGACAGGATATACTTGCTGGTGTAAACCCCCAGTAGTATCAGAGACTCAACCAGCCACAGCCGCTCAGGATTCCTCTCAAAAGGAGCCTGAAGCAACCAAAGAAGGGGTACCCACAAATCTGGAATCTTCCTCATTTGAGGAGATTGCCATTGAAACGCACCATTCTCCCCAGGTGCATACTGATTTTACCCAATCTCCTCATGAAAATGCCCCCCAAAGTCCAACACTTATAATTGCAAACGTGCTGACTCAGCTGCATGCCTCTCCTCCTCCCCAACAACCACCAAAGGGGAAAACCACTGATATAGGGGAAGAGGATCAACATGCTTCTGACAACCCACAGCACAGGGGTTTAAATGTTCTGTCTCCTAGTGTAGATAAGGAGATCAGAATATCTGGTGAGGCTGCCACCTCTTCTGCATCAGCACATGATCAGACTGAGGCTGGTAACATGGCTAAGACCTCATCAGAGGCAACAGCTGATGAAGGACATCGTCCTGAGGCTGGAAGTCCCCAGTTCCAAGAAAAAGGGGCACATGCTACAACTGGTCTACACCCAGGGCATGTACATCTTGCTACTAGTAGGAGGTCAGGTGATTCAGCATCTGCTGATGATGACCTGGGCTTCTTTTATGATGTTCTAGCCCAGAACACAATTCTTGAGGAAGAAGTCAGTAGACTACAAAGACTACTTGACCAATTCTCTCAAGAAGCAAGTCCATCTGACACCACCATACACCCACAGATGGCACCTTCACCTGAAGGTCTCCTAAACACTCAGCCAATCAAAACATACAATCCACCAGCCTCTACCTCTGGCACTGCTTCTCAGGGACAGAACCCCTCTGAGCAAACAGCTGCTATCTTCCAGAAATCCCTACCTCTCATCACCCCAATGATCACAGACATTGTGATCAAAACCTTAGATGAGAGACTTCCCTCAATCATACAGCCCCTGGTGGAGGAGATTGTGAGCACAAGGCTTTCAACTACTCAAACCCTTGCAACCAATGCAACCAAAAAGGGGGAGAGTCAGTTAGTGAAAGCAAAAGGGAAGAGCATATTGAAAGAGAAAGAACAGGGGATTGAGAAGGAAGAGGAGGTTGTGAAGGAGACTGAGAAGGAAGAAGAGCATGTGAAGGGAGCTGACACTGATCAAGTGAGTGAAAGTCACAAAGACTTTCATATCACATATAAGAAGAGGAAGATTGAAAGGAAAGAAAAAGAACTTCAAAAAGAACTCAAACTTGATGAGATGATCAAAATGGCGGATGCTACACATAGTAAATCTATGGACTCCATTATTGATCAACTATATAGACAAGGGTTCGATACTGCACAGCTTGACTCAGAGATTAGAAGACTTGAAGTTGAAGAAATTAACTCAAGATGGGCAAGTTATGATGTGTTAGAAAGAGAAAGACTGGAGATCATGATCAGATTCATTGCAAAGTATCTTGGAAGATCATTGATAGAGATTAAGTCATGGACCAGGGACAGTATCTTGGCAATAACCACCAAGATCTGTACGTCTGAAGCATACACTAAGGGATTAGTGATTGAAGCACTAAATGAAGCAGGTGCTGGGAACAGAAATGAACTAGCAAAACACTCCAAAGCCTCACTCACTACAAAAATGCTAGAACAACCTGCAAAACCTACCACTTCAAAATCACCACTACCACAACCCATTAAACCAACTCCTTTACCCTCAAAACCAACAGCCGATGATGCATCCAAGAAGAAGAAGAGAAGGATGTTGAGGCTAGAAGAAGAAGAAGAAGAGGATGATGAGGAAGAAGATAGGCTGCCTCTTTCCGCAGTCCTAACTTTGCCTAAAGCAAAATCTATGCCCATCACTCCCACCTCACAGATGGAAACAGTAAGAGTAAAGATTGAAGAAGAACAACAGCAAAGGCTTCATGATGAGGAAATGCTGAAAAGCATAGACAAAACTTATGTTGCTTCTTCATCAATAATAAGTATGAAGAAAGAGGCTTTGAGATTGTACACCCTTGCCAACACATTTCAATATCAAAAGGAAAAGGTGAGGATATGGCCTGATCCTAGGGTGGCTCACAGAATTGTAAAGAAAGACATTCCTGCGAGATACAAGGGCCAGGTAAAAAGGATCGTAGATGAAGAGATCACTGTGGTCCTTGTAGTATCACCCTGGGAAATTGTAGAAGACTTCAAGAAGGCTTATGAGACTAAACAGCCACCCCAAAAGATGTTAGAGAACAGAGTTATTAAAAAGGGGTTGGTCTACAAGAAGCTTGAAAACTATGAA
Organism: Flaveria ramosissima; assembly: GCA_025215565.1. Classification (NCBI taxonomy): domain Eukaryota; kingdom Viridiplantae; phylum Streptophyta; class Magnoliopsida; order Asterales; family Asteraceae; genus Flaveria; species Flaveria ramosissima. The sequence goes on along the minus strand of CM046037.1, from coordinate 76,461,006 downwards.
ACAAAATGAGCCCAGTCTGTTACTTGAGGGTAATCACCCAGATGAGTTTGCATACAGACAGATCACAACAGTTGAGCTCAAAAGTGGCAAACAGGCCAAGTACATCTCAGAGCTGTATGGGCGTGAAGGATTGTTTGATGGTGAACCAGAGAATCTTACCATGGAAGAACAAATCATGTTTCTCAGAGCATACACCAGAGAATCCTACAGGCTTATACATGGGAAGTAAGTCTCATGGATGGGGGAACAGCTCAGTGTCCAATTCCCTAATACAGAGCTCCCATCCATACCTTGCCAACCAAATCATCAGAGACTTATTTCCAGGCCAGTGCTTATATGGGTCATCTTCTCAACTGATCAAGAAGGAAAAAGACCAACTATTTTGCCAACAATAAGTGGGACCTCAATAAAGTTAAAGGTTTTGGCTGCATTGGTTCAGGGGGAGTTTGTTGGACCAAAAGAACCAATGAGCCGGATCAGAAAAACCTTTAAGTCCTACAGACGTCATAACAACTACTGAAGTTCACAACAGCTGAAGATAACACCTGAAGACAAAGTCTGAAGACACAAGTGCTGAAGACAAAGTTTGAAGACAAGTACTGAAGACAAAGTCTGAAGACACAAGTGCTGAAGACCAAATATCAGATGTTGTCATAACAGCTGAAGAGGACTTCTTCAGTAGTTATGACGGTTTACTTTTCAGTAGTTTTATGTTTTATCTTTTCACTAGTTCTGTAAAACGACTGAAGAGTTTGTTCTTCAGTCGTTGTAGTTTCAGTAGTTTTCCTTTAGTAGTTTCATGTTTTATACTTAGCACTCTGACATGTTCTCAGTAGTTGTGAACATTTCAGTAGTTTGTTAAGTGTTAGTTATTTTTGTACTAGATCTGCTAGTTATCACTATCCCGTGATTACAGCAGTGATTGCACTCTATATAAGGAGTGTCAACCTTATTGTAAGATGTGAATGATTTAGCAATAATATTGGGCATTATTGAAACATTCCTTATCACAGAAATATATTCTCTCGTATTTGTTTACAAATAACAAACTCTTGCTATAATTTGACTAATTCTTGATCTCATTCCGCTGCATTACTCTCTAATACATCAAACTTGTGATCGCTGATCCTGACATGCTCTAACTGTTCCTCAAATGAGGCCGGCCATCTTCAAGACTTTGAAGAGAGTGTCCACCAATTTCACTGGAAGATATACTGCACTTATTCCAGAGAGATCTCTTATCTCTAGTCCCCATCAGCAAGCCTTTACTGAGGTGAGTCCCACTGATGTGGAGGGGTCTCATGTAGATTCAGCTGCCACTACTGAAGGAGCCTCAATGGACCTTCAGGACAATGGTCACGTTACTGAGACTGAATCTACCACAACCATGCCCTTTGATGACTCTGAAAGAGACATCATTGAGCAAGGGAAACCAGGGCGCCAAGAAACCACATCTGGTGGTGAGGATGAACATACTAGGTATGTTATCTCATCTCCCCATAATTCTTCAAAAGAAGATGAGGGAAGACTACAACTCACCATTAAAGACCTACTTTCTAAAGTCTCAAACCTTGAATCTAAGGTTAGGACTTTAGAGGATAGGTTTGCCACTCAGTAATTTGAGATTGAAAATCTCAAGGCCAAACTATCTGATAAACAGATTGAGAGGTCTGTTAGACATGTACCAATTTAGGTCTCATTGACCTCTTCCTCCAACTCATCAAGCTCTCAAGATGATGCTACCATAAAAGGGAAGAGTGTTAGAGACAAAGCCAAAGACAAGAGGAACCACAGAGTCAAGCTCTCACTTCCTTAAGTTCAAGATACCCTATGCAACAAGCTTCAGTTTTTCCTGAGCCTCCTCCAGTTGTAATTCAAGTGGATCAAAGGATGCTCCAAGATCTCAACAGGTTCTTCAAAAAGTTCCTATTGGAATCTCTCATTGAACAGCCAAGTCCTGACTTGTTTGTGATTTACTTTGGAGCTTAAGAGCTTCAGAGGTTAAATGCACCTTCTATTACTTTTGAGAAAGTTGGTAAACCTAAGGTCCAAGTGGAACCTGAGATTAATTTTGAAGGGGAAACAAGGACTGATGGCCCACCAACTGAGACAGTTGGGATAGATAGTGCATTCTCACAGACTTCCGAAGCACAAGTAAAGCCTCGGAAGCACCACTTCAATCTTCCGAAGCTGAGATTGCAGCTGCGGAAGGACTATTCTCTTTATCCGATGATCTAATAGCCACAAATGAAATCCTAGAACTGGCATATGAGGTTAATAGGGAGGATTTTCTCACCCAACCCCTAGCTCAAATATCAGCATTAACTCCAGCTCCCATTTCCACCACTCAACCCGAACCTTCCATCCAAGAACCCCCAATGTCTAGCGCTTCTGAAGACATCAAAGGAAAGAGGAAGATGACTAAGGAAGAGCTTCAGGAGGAAGCAAGGTTAGAGAAGCTCAAAAGAAAAGGTGGACTTCCAACTGAAAACTGCTAGCTGCCAGTAGCAAAGCAGCTGTAGCTAATCAGGAGACTGTCAACAATAAAAGAAGGGTGGAAATCATTGAAAGACTTGTCAATCTAGGAGATGTGAATGAAGATGTACTCCTGCTCCCACTAGAGGAGTAAGTTGAGTTGGAAAAGGCAACTTTGCTGCAAAAACAGCAAAAAGAAGAATCAACAAGGTTGGCCTTAGAGGAAGAAAGGGAGAGGAAAGAAAGAGAAGCTGATCAGCAGCTTAAGAGGGAAAGGATAACTTTCCTAACCTCCAGGGGTTTCTCTCTAGAAGAACTATCTCCACACAACAATGATACGATCTTATGGCTCTTCAACAAAGAGCAAGATCAAATGGAGAAGGAGAGAAAGAGAGCTGCCAAGGAGAAGCTGATGTTGAAGAGGAAGAAGGATGAGGAAGCAGGACTAGTTGCTGCCAAGAAGATAGGTGAAAAAGCCTAGATGAAAAACTATCTCCGGGCTCATAGCTTCTCTGGCAGGCAGGTGGGTCCTATATCTGAGAAGACCCTCCAGCGACATCTCAGTGACATAAAGGCTGACATTTGCTCGGGGAAGAGGAAGGAGATGTATAGAAGTGGAAAGGGGATGATCTTCAAACCAACCACTCAACCCCAACCTCAAACCCAACCACAACCTGAACCAATTCCTTTTCCATTCCCCATCAAGGTTAGCGAATCCGACTTCCATTATTTTTGAGGGACCCAACCAAGGGGGCTGTGCCTCCCCCGAACCAACCACTGAACCTTACACCCCTGAACCTACACCATCATCCTTACCAACCTCCTCACCTCAACCACCTAAACTACCCATCCTCCAACCCAAAACACTCGCCAGAACCCAAACACCACAACCTACCCAACAACCTCTCAAACCATCAAACTAACTTATGTCGATGGATCCTCATGTTCCCTCACTAGAGATCAATTTCTTGATCTGCCTAGAGGAACATTGGACCAAGCTGCAAATCTCCTTTGCCTCAATTCAGATACTGTGAATGAAGAAGAAAAGAAGCTAAGGAGAAGGCCGATGACTCTGCTGGATACCAAGAAAGGTGACAGGGTGCCAAGACAACCTCTTGTGCCTAGGAAAAAGATCATCTAATGGAGGTTCGAAGACTCTTCTCACATATTTATTGCTGAAAGAGAGAGTGGAGAGCTCCACAGGCTAAATGCCTCATCTCTGCTACACTTAAGTAGATTTGATATAGCTGAGTTAGCAGATAAGCCACTCTCCAACCCCTCCAACTCTGAAGTAGCTGCTCACATCAGAAATCACATGGGCAGTCTTCATCTGGCCGAGCTGACTGCTAGGAATAAGATTGAAGAAGAGTTGAAACTGAGAGAGGAGGAGAAAAGGAAGGGATCAACAACCAAAGGCAAAGCCTTTCTACAAATGGTTGAGGGTCCTGAACTTGAATCCATAGTTAGATGGGAGTATGACTATAACTCCCGTCAACTAACTCTTTTCAGGGGGGCACAACAAAGGGTACATGTCATTCAGAGTGATAGAATGGATCTCCTATCCACTAATGACTTGTACAAACTTCTCAGCACCACTTTAGGGAAGAACAAGGACACAGACAAATATCTTCTGTCCCAGGTGTTGAAGGTTTTGAGAAGCAGAAAGAAGTGAGGTTTTGGTAGCATCAGCCTAAGGGGAGTTTGTTGGATCTACAAATACTGGTGCAACCAAAACCAAATCACTTAGACTATTTTGGTGCAACTAATAAAGGACTTCCGAAGCTAAGTGTGACATCCGTCACCTCAAGGTCCGTCAATTAACGTGTTTGTCCGTTATCTATTCTATGTTTGGTCATTTCTCATCTTTATTTGACTCTTTATGTGGATCATGTGTGCAATATTATCGTTGTGTGTGTATTCGTTATAACCATGTGATGACCTTAAAAAGACCTTTAAAACTTTCATTTTTGAAAACGTTAAATATATCATTTTATAAATATAATAAATGTTTTAATATAACCATTTCTTAAGTCATAATAACATTAAATGAACTTTTACAATTAATATAAAACACCTAACAAAGTCGTTTTTCAACCGAACAAAATTTGAGAAAACTCGGGGGTTAAGTGCGGGGACTAAACTTGTAATTTTGCAAACTTGGGCTGGGTATAAATACCCCCTTATCAGCCCTAGAAAACCCATTTCACCATCTTCTTCATCTTCATCCTCTTCACACACAAAATCACCATTTTAGCACCAAATCCGACCCGAGAGGTCTCGTTTTCTTCGTCTTGACATCGTCTACAGCCTAGATTAGTTCTTTCTAGCAGGTAGTTGTCTTTGGTTGTCCGTTTTCTAGCCTTTTCATGGCTGTCCAAAACTAGGGTTTCGGGTGTTCGGGTCCAACCCGAACACACAAGGTCGTATGGGTGCGTGTGAGGTCTCTTTGCTTGTGTTTCATGCTTGTGTATGTTTGTTGAGTGTTTCTGGAGGTCCTTGTGGTGTAAAACCCGTGTTTAGAGCAGCTCGGGGGCTGCTCCTCCCGACCACAGTCGCGATTCTGCAGATCAGGCGACTGGGTCATCCATGCGGTTGAGCCGTGCGACTGAGTGGGTCGTGCGACTGGATCATGCGTCTGAGTCAATCTCGCGACTGAGTTGTGCGACTAGGCATGTCGTGCGACTGAGTTGTGTGACTGAGTGTGTGTATGCGATTGAGTCATGCGTGCGATTGAGTGTATGCGAATGAGTCATGCGATTGAGTGATTGTGTGCGATTGAGTCAGGTGACCGACTGAATGAGTGCGAATGAATGTGATTCGCACGACTGGAGTCCAATCGCACGAGTGAAGGTTCAGTCGTACGAAAGTAGCTAATTCGCACGATTGAAGGTTGATTCGTGCACATGGAAGTTGAGTCGTGCGATTGGGTGTTGTGTGGTACGACTGAAGGCCAATCATACGAATGAAGGCTCAATCGTACGAATGAAGCTGATTCGCACGATTGAGGGTTGATTCGCACGAATGGAGGTTGAGTCGTGCGTCTGACCTTGTTATGCGACTGAAATTGTTGTGTTTGACCCCTTGTGCGTGGCGTAAGTATGTCGTGTGGTGTCGAGGTAACACTAACACAATAATGCCATTGTTCGGCCACAAAGATTAAAGTCAACGTGAGAAAGGGCACAGAAACTATTTTGAGCAAATTGAACTAACGCTTTACAACGACCAAATTGACTTATAACTATTGACACTTATTCAATGCTTCTTCAATAAACAACGAGACTTTTACTTAAACATCATCATTAGTGGCGACAATGTCTTGTACTTGGATCTACATAGGATCTAGTACGTGTGTCAGTCTGTGTGTGTTGTACGCGACCCAGCCGATACGACCCGAACCGACCCATCATTATTGCGCGGTTATACATATATCATATCATTAATGCTATACAATAACTGTCAATAGGTGTTTGACTGTTTATTTGCATTCAACATTTGGGATACATCGATCATACATACTTACCACCTAACAAGTGAGTTTCGTGGCCCCTTTTTACGCTTATACAACATTTCAATCATTTACAAATTGGGGGAAAAGTATGCTTACACAATTTTTATGTTGTACAACTTACATACATTTTACATACAAGGAATCAACGTGATACTGTGTTGCAAGTACTATTTGATACATGCTTGGGTCTGCTGTGTGGTTCTATCTTTGCAACTATTTAATTCCAGTGTGGGAACCGACGGTTAGGTATTGGTAGTAATACTGGGTTGACACCCCCACCCTCGTTCGGTGGTATACTAGTTGGTACCATCAGTGGCAAGGAACGGGCCCTTGGGTGAATATATGCCGACAATTTCTTTGTGTACGTCGCTAGGTTTGGTTGCAAAGCTCATGTCATGTGATATTTACTTGTGAAATAACTGTATTCACGGTATTCCGTCGCTCTTATTTATTACGGCATCACTTACATTTTTAATTACATAAACCTGCGAGCTCAGCAACAATTATGTTGACCGTTTTAAGCATATCTTTTCAGGTGATCATGCAAGTCCCGGAATCTAGGTGTGCTGCCTTAGTGGAGACCCTAGGATGCATTTTGGGACTTAGCTCATTTTGATAAACAATCTTTTGAACAATGTGAACGCATGTAAACAATTATCAACTTTTGAAACTTGTTCCCGGGTTGTGGGAATTAACATTTACATTTTCATCTTATGTGATTATGTGTTATCATTATCATGTTGCTTATGGCTATGTTGTCGTGAACATTGACTAAACACGACACAAGTCCCCTTGTTGTCGGGTGTCGCAATGACACGCATATCATCATCTATTTATATTGCTCTCTATCGCTTACCATGTGTTATGACGATCCCGGTCTCGTTACATCCCCGTGTTTCCGCTTTTAGCGGGGGTGTGACAGATTGGTATCAGAGCCATTGGTTATAGAGAATTAGGCAATACGCTTGACCTAGACTATAACCTAGGAACCTTCATGTAGATTTGCATGCTAGGACTCTGTATGCATATTATATCTCGTGTATGTGTTCCTCGCTGCTTGATTTGTTCATCTATTTGTTATGTGATCTTTCTACCCTATGAGAGAGCCCTTGTGCTCACTCTTTTATGGGATGCTTCTATTGGATCTTCCGTTCCCTCTGCGCGCCGAGTTAGTTATCAGATCCGGGTATTAAACCCGAAGAGATCTTCACAGATCATGCTATTGCGCTTGACCTTGGACATTGAGATTAACTCTGAGGAGGTATATGTCTGAAACCTCGAAAGATGAGGAAATAGACAACCTCCGCTAGACTAAACGTGATTGTATACATGGACTTACAACTGTTATGATGGATTATTATGGATATGATGTAAAGGAAAGTCGGATGTCATGTAACCGGATTGGGCATCATTCTCGGTACATCGTGGGTGTGGTGGGAACGCTGCGGGGAACCCTATATATAAACATCACCGGTATACCGAGAATATGCTTGAAATGGGCTGCATGGTGATCTTGACCGACCGGAGCATGAACATTGAAGCTTGATAAGTGGAATACTTGTGTATCTTATGGTGACTAAAGCTGATATGTTACCTCTTTTATGATTAGAACATGCCGCCTCGAAGAGTCACCCGTAGCAGTAGTGGCGGGAGTGCAGCCCCAAGGGGCAGAGGCCGAGGCAGAGGCAGAGCACCAAGAGCAAACGATGCTCCTGCCAGTAACAGTCAAGGGACAGGGAACGCCGACATGGCAGCCCTGATCGCTCAGCAATTGGCCGCGCTTATTCCTACTATAATGGCCCAAGTGAGCGACGCACTCCAACAACACCACCCTCATGGGGATGGTGGCAACGATGATGGATCCCAAGGTGGGATAGAAACTGAAACGGGAAACGGGAACCCGACTAGAAACGAGAGCAACCAGGAAACCGGAAATGGCGGTACTGCCGGTATCGAAACTGGAGTGGTTAATGCTCGTCGGGGATGTTCGTACAAGGAGTTCGTGGCTTGTAAGCCAAGGGAATTCGATGGGAAAGGTGGGGCGATAGCCCTAACCAGGTGGTTGGAAAAGATGGAGGCAGTGATTGACATCAGCGAGTGCCTCGACAGCCAGAGGATCAAGTATGCCACTTGTTCTCTACAGGGTAAAGCCCTAACCTGGTGGAACACCCAGATTCAAGCTCAAGGAAGAGAGACCGCGATGCAGATGTCGTGGGACGAGTTCAAAGCCTTGATCACCGAGGACTACTGCCCTCTCAACGAGATGCAGAAGCTGGAGCATGAATTCTGGAATCATGCTATGGTGGGGGCAGGGCATGCAGCTTACACTGATCGTTTTCATGAGCTTGCACGATTGGTTCCGCATCTGGTTACGCCGGAATCAAAGAGGATCGAGAGGTATATTTGGGGACTCGCGCCTCAAATTAGAGCTATGGTCACAGCAACCGCTCCTCCTACTATTCAGAGCGCAATTCTGAAAGCTGGCGCTCTGACTGATGAGATGGTTAGAACAGGGGTTTTGGGCCGAGGGGCCGAGAAGAGGAAGGATGTTGGGGAGTCGAGTCGGTCGTGTGCCGGAAGGTTTGAGAAGAGGTCTAAGCCGACCAGGAATTTTGTGGCCGTGTCTCAGGCCAGGAAAGAGTATGTGGGGCCGCACCCCAAATGTGAAAGGTGCAATTATCATCATCCCCCAGGGACGCAGTGCCGGGTGTGCGCTAACTGTAGGCGCCCGGGTCATTTGGCAAGAGATTGCAGAACTGCGCCGAATCTCGTAGCACCCCTCAACGCGGTTAACCCTGCCGGGAATGCAAGGGCTTGCTTTGAGTGTGGGAGCCCCGATCACTACAGGAATATGTGCCCCAGGCTGAATCGGGCACCGGGTCAACAGGGGAACAACCAGCAACAGGTGTTGGCTATAGCTGGGAATCAAGGCCCGGCTACTCAGGGGAATACAGCTCGGGGACGTGCATTCGTCATTGGAGCTAATGATGCTCGTCAGGACCCGAATGTTGTCACGGGTACGCACTTACTCAATCATCACTTCGCATCTATATTATTTGATACTGGAGCAGACAATAGTTTCATATCTTCTGAGTTTGTGCAATTACTTTATTTGAGTCCTAGTAGGCTAGAAACTAGCTACTCCGTAGAAATGGCCAATGGTAGGGTTGCTCAGGCCGATGAGATTATTAGGAAGTGTTCGTTGACGCTAGAGGATCATACCTTTGAGATAGATTTGATACCCTTCGAGCTAGGAAGCTTCGACGTGATCGTGGGTATGGATTGGTTGTCGCAGAACGGAGCAGAGATTGTCTGTCGAGACAAGGTAGTACGTATCCCTATGCCTAACGGGGAAGTACTCAAGGTTCAGGGAGAACGACCGGGTAAGAGCTTAAAGCTTATTTCCTGCATGAAAGCACGCTAGAGTTTACGAAAGCAGTGTTACGCTTTTCTGGCTCATGTGGTTGAAAAGAAAGACGAAGAGAGGAAACTGGTGGATATTCCAGTGGTACGGGATTACCCAGAAGTATTTCCAGATGACTTGTCTGGTTTACCTCCTCCACGACAGGTGGAATTCCGTATTGAGTTGGTTCCTGGAGCTACACCGGTAGCGAAAACGCCATATCGACTAGCACCATCCGAGATGCAAGAGTTGTCTAGTCAATTACAGGAACTACTGGAGAAGGGTTTTATTAGACCGAGTCATTCACCGTGGGGAGCACCGGTACTATTTGTCAAGAAGAAGGATGGATCGTTCCGTATGTGCATCGATTACCGTGAACTGAAAAAGTTGACGGCGAAGAACCGATATCCTCTCCCCAGGATCGACGATTTATTTGATCAGCTGCAAGGAGCTTCGTATTTTTCAAAGATTGATCTTCGCTCTGGTTATCATCAGTTAAGGGTTTTCGAGGACGACATACCGAAGACTGCGTTCAGAACTCGTTATGGGCACTATGAGTTCTTGGTCATGCCGTTCGGGTTGACCAACGCACCAGCTGTGTTCATGGATCTAATGAATCGGGTGTGCAAACCTTACTTGGATAAGTTCGTGATCGTGTTCATAGACGACATACTTATCTACTCCCGATCAAAAGAGGATCATGTAGAACATCTTCAGGCAATTCTGGAGCTGCTACGCGAAGAGAAACTTTTCGCCAAGTTCTCAAAATGTGAATTTTGGCTGCGAGAAGTGAAGTTTTTGGGTCATGTGGTTAATGAGAACGGGATTCACGTAGATCCCGGCAAGATCGAAGCGGTGAAGAAATGGGATACGCCCCAGACGCCATCAGAGATACGGCCATTCTTGGGATTGGCCGGTTCTAATCGTCGCTTCATCGCAAACTTCTCAAAGATTGCGTAACCGTTGACCTTGCTTACTCAAAAAGACAAGAAGTTTGACTGGGGATATGCACAAGAGCAAGCGTTCCAAACGTTGAAAGAGAAGTTGTGCAACGCGCCGATACTGTCTCTCCCAGACGGAACAGATGATTTTGTGGTTTACTGCGACGCGTCACATCAAGGATTGGAATGTGTACTAATGCAGAAGGACAAGGTGATTGCCTACGCTTCGCGACAACTTAAAGTGCACGAAAAGAACTACACCACTCATGATCTTGAGTTGGGAGCTGTAGTATTTGCACTCAAAATTTGGAGGCATTACTTGTATGGCACCAAATGCATCATCTTCACCGATCATAAGAGCCTTCAACATATTCTGGATCAGAAAGAACTCAACATGCGCCAACGACGATGGGTAGAACTTCTCAGTGACTACGATTGTGAAATCCGGTATCATCCGGGGAAAGCTAACGTGGTGGCTGATGCCTTAAGCCGTAAAGAACGTGTGAAACCACTACGTGCACGAGCGCTGGGATTGACCATCCAAACCAACTTGAAAGCTTAGATCCAAATTGCACAGAGTGAGGCATTAAAAGAAGAAAACCTTGCGGGAGAAGAGTTCCGGGGTTAGATAAACAGATGATTCGCAAGGATGACGGTATTCAGTACTTCATGGATCGCATATGGGTACCCAAATGGGGAGGTGTTCGTACCTTAGTCATGGATGAAGCCCACAAGACGCGATACTCTATTCATCCTGGTGCAGACAAGATGTATCATGATCTTAAGGATCTATACTGGTGGCCAGGCATGAAGAAAGACATTGCCTTGTACGTCAGTCGATGCTTGACGTGTTCGAAGGTCAAAGCTGAACATCAAAAACCATCGGGATTATTACAGCAACCTGAAATTCCCGAGTGGAAATGGGAGAACATAGCTATGGATTTCATTACCAAACTCCCTAGAACAAGCAGCGGTCATGACTCGATATGGGTCATTATTGATCGAATGACGAAATCAGCACATTTCTTGCCTATCCGAGAAGATTATAAGATGGATAAGTTGGCGAGATTGTACATCAAAGAGGTCGTGACACGGCACGGGGTGCCGGTGTCAATCATATCCGACCGTGATAGCCGATTCACTTCACGTTTTTGGCAGACGCTACAGAAAGCGATGGGTACTCGGTTAGACATGAGTACAGCCTATCACCCTCAAACAGATGGCCAAAGTGAACGCACTATACAGACGCTAGAAGACATGTTGAGAGCGTGTGTAATCGATTTTGGAGGTAGTTGGGATGCTCATTTACCGTTGATTGAGTTCTCTTACAACAACAGCTACCATACAAGCATTGGATGTGCTCCATTTAAAGCGTTGTATGGAAGGAAATGCAGATCTCCCGTTTGTTGGGCCGAAATTGGTGAGAGTCAACTAACAGGCCCAGAAATCATCCAAGAGACAACAGACAAGATTTTCCAAATCAAAGATCGACTCAAAGCCGCGCGAGATCGCCAAAAGAGCTATGCCGACAATCGTCGGGAGCCTCTAGAATTCAATGTTGGGGATCGTGTGTTACTCAAAGTTTCCCCTTGGAAAGGAGTCGTTCGATTCGGAAAGAAAGGGAAGTTAGCCCCAAGATATGTTGGACCATTTGAGATCACTGAAAGGATCGGTCCAGTGGCTTACCGGTTAAGGTTGCCACAAGAGCTTAGCGGTGTGCATGATACATTTCACGTGTCAAACCTCAAGAAATGTTTGGCTGATGAATCCCTTCACGTGCCAATTGAGGAAATCAAGATTGACGACAAGCTTCATTTTGTTGAGGAACCCATTGAAATCATGGATCGAAAGGTCAAGCAACTGAAGCGCAGTAGGATACCTATTGTTCGCGTAAGGTGGAATTCAAAACGAGGGCCAGAGTTTACATGGGAACGTGAAGATCAGATGAAACTCAAATATCCACATCTTTTCAAGGATGACACTCTTGGACCTAACTCCAGCTGAATTTCGGGACGAAATTCTCTCAACTGGGGGATACTGTGACATCCGTCACTTCAAGGTCCGTCAATTATCGTGTTTGTCCGTTATCTCTTCTATGTTTGGTCATTTCTCATCTTTATTTGACTCTTTATGTGGATATCATGTGTGCAATATTATCGTTGTGTGTGTATTCGTTATAACCATGTGATGACCTTAAAAAGACCTTTAAAACTTTCATTTTTGAAAACGTTAAATATATCATTTTATAAATATAATAAATGTTTTAATATAACCATTTCTTAAGTGATAATAACATTAAATGAACTTTTACAATTAATATAAAACACCTAACAAAGTCGTTTTTCAACCGAACAAAATTTGAGAAAACTCGGGGGTTAAGTGCGGGGACTAAACTTGTAATTTTGCAAACTTGGGCTGGGTATAAATACCCCCTTATCAGCCCTAGAAAACCCATTTCACCATCTTCTTCATCTTCATCCTCTTCACACACAAAATCACCATTTTAGCACCAAATCCGACCCGAGAGGTCTCGTTTTCTTCGTCTTGACATCGTCTACAGCCTAGATTACTTCTTTCTAGCAGGTAGTTGTCTTTGGTTTTCCGTTTTCTAGCATTTTCACGGCTGTCCAAAACTAGGGTTTCGGGTGTTCGGGTCCAACCCGAACACACAAGGTCGTATGGGTGCGTGTGAGGTCTCTTTGCTTGTGTTTCATGCTTGTGTATGTTTGTTGAGTGTTTCTGGAGGTCCTTGTGGTGTAAAACCCGTGTTTAGAGCAGCTCGGGGGCTGCTCCTCCCGACCACAGTCGCGATTCTGCAGATCAGGCGACTGGGTCATCCATGCGATTGAGCAGTGCGACTGAGTGGGTCGTGCGACTGGATCATGCGTCTGAGTCAATCGCGCGACTGAGTTGTGCGACTAGGCATGTCGTGCGACTGAGTTGTGCGACTGAGTGTGTGTATGCGATTGAGTCATGCGTGCGATTGAGTGTATGCGAATGAGTCATGCGATTGAGTGATTGTGTGCGATTGAGTCAGGTGACCGACTGAATGAGTGCGAATGAATGTGATTCGCACGACTGGAGTCCAATCGCACGAATGAAGGTTCATTCGTACGAAAGTAGCTAATTCGCACGATTGAAGGTTGATTCGTGCGCATGGAAGTTGAGTCGTGCGATTGGGTGTTGTGTGGTACGACTGAAGGCCAATCATACGAATGAAGGCTCAATCGTACGAATGAAGCTGATTCGCACGATTGAGGGTTGATTCGCACGAACGGAGGTTGAGTCGTGCGTCTGACCTTGTTATGCGACTGAAATTGTTGTGTTTGACCCCTTGTGCGTGGCGTGAGTATGTCTTGTGGTGTCGAGGTAACACTAACACAATAATGCCATTGTTCGGGCACAAAGATTAAAGTCAACGTGAGAAAGGACACAGAAACTATTTTGAGCAAATTGAACTAACGCTTTACAACGACCAAATTGACTTATAACTATTGACACTTATTCAATGCTTCTTCAATAAACAACGAGACTTTTACTTAAACATCATCATTAGTGGCGACAATGTCTTGTACTTGGATCTACATAGGATCTAGTACGTGTGTCAGTCTGTGTGTGTTGTACGCGACCCAACCGATACGACCCGAATCGACCCATCATTATTGCGCGCTTATACATATATCATATCATTAATGCTATACAATAACTGTCAATAGGTGTTTGACTGTTTATTTGCATTCAACATTTGGGATACATCGATCATACATACTTACCACCTAACAAGTGAGTTTCGTGGCCCCTTTTTACGCTTATACAACATTTCAATCATTTACAAATTGGGAAAAAAGTATGCTTACACAATTTTTATGTTGTACAACTTACATACATTTTACATACAAGGAATCAACGTGATACTGTGTTGCAAGTACTATTTGATACATGCTTGGGTCTGCTGTGTGGTTCTATCTTTGCAACTATTTAATTCCAGTGTGGGAACCAACGGTTAGGTATTGGTAGTACTACTAGGTTGACACCCCCACCCTCGTTCGGTGGTATACTAGTTGGTACCATCAGTGGCAAGGAACGGGCCCTTGGGTGAATATATGCCGACAATTTCTTTGTGTACGTCGCTAGGTTTGGTTGCAAAGCTCATGTCATGTGATATTTACTTGTGAAATAACTGTATTCACGGTATTCCGACGCGCTTATTTATTACGGCATCACTTACATTTTTAATTACATAAACCTGCGAGCTCACCAACAATTATGTTGACTGTTTTAAGCATATCTTTTCAGGTGATCATGCAAGTCCAGGAATCTAGGTGTGCTGCCTTAGTGGAGACCCTAGGATGCATTTTGGGACTTAGCTCATTTTGATAAACAATCTTTTGAACAATGTGAACGCATGTAAACAATTATCAACTTTTGAAACTTGTTCCCGGGTTGTGGGAATTAACATTTACATTTTCATCTTATGTGATTATGTGTTATCATTATCATGTTGCTTATGGCTATGTTGTCGTGAACATTGACTAAACACGACACAAGTCCCCTTGTTGTCGGGTGTCGTCATGACACGCATGTCATCATCTATTTATATTGCTCTCTATTGCTTACCATGTGTTATGACGATCCCGGTCTCGTTACATCCCCGTGTTTCCGCTTTTAGCGGGGGTGTGACACTAAGTGTGGAACTTCCGAAGGAAAAGGAGTTCTTCCAAAAACAAAGTGTAAGATCAACTTCCGAAGGAAAAATCCAACTTCCGAAGACAAAGTATTCACTTTCGAAGATCAAGACTTAGAGTGAAAGATCAGAAGTCAACTTTCGAAGTATGAAAGAAGTCCTCAAGCCTTGGAAGTATAGAAGCCTCTTCCGTAGTATAAGTGGCTTTGGAAGAACTTGTTCTTCCGAAGCCAACTTACCTTCGGAAGACGCTACTATTATCCAGTGGACATAAGTATGGTCTCTCTCACACTTCGCTGCAGACCTCTGAGATACTGAATGGCGTTCTCTCAAAAGCGATGTAGTTGACCATACTTTACTCCACTGTTTACCTTTATAATTTAGTACAGTTGCCAACTTTAGTTGGTGACAAAAGGTAAGCCATGGACATGTCATGACTACCATATCTTAGATAATACTTTATCTAAGATACCTTAACTTTAGCATTGTAGTATGTGCTTTAGTCTTTGGTTTCAAGCTGATATCAAAGTATATCCGGCTGTAGGATCTAGTATATATAGTTTCTCATTGTAACTCTTGTTTCATGCTTGTAAGAGTCTTGTAATACTTTGAGTTGAGAAGTAATATATACAAGTGCCTTGAAAATTATTTCTTTGTGTTCTTTGCTACTTATTATATTATTATCAACTCTTAGAAGAGATTCTACTTCATCTGATCTGAGTGTAGTATAAGTGAGTTTGAGAGAAATCCAAGTGTTAAGTGACAAAACCCGATCCTACATATAAGGATTGTGCTTCTTTTGTAAAAGGATCTTTGCTGTTTTTAAAAAGGAATAGTCAAGCAGAGCGTGTCATTTGTTCAATATATCATGAGGACAGGATAAGTTTCTTTGCCAAATGTCTATGGGGACTGAGTCATTCAAATGTTCTTTAAATGAATCAAAACATGATAAAAGTAGTTGCATGGGCTTAAAAGGAATCAAATGTCTATGGGGACTTGTCTAAAAGAAGAAGGCATGGGCTTAAAAGGACTAGTATATCAGCAATCCCACCAAACTATGACTCTCCAAAAGATCTCTTCAGCTTCTCGTTCTGCTCTCCCCTTTATTTTCTTTTTTTGTTATTATGTTAAAAATATGTGAAGTTTGGTGAGGTCTTGTGGGGCAATTTCTTTTTGATTCCTTCATTTTCCTTTTGTTTTTATTTTTATTTTAATTCTTTTCTAACTATTTATATTTTATTTTTTTAAAAGGAAAATAAAATATTAAATTTTTTAAGTTTTTAAATTCTCAGCGAAACTATACTTTCGCTAATAGTTCCGTTGTGTGAAATTGTAGATTCGCCGGCTCTTTCGCTCATTGCAGTGTCACTTCTGACCAAAGCATGTTCGGGCGAAACTATAGTTTCGCTGCCAGCGAAACTACATTCTATATATCACATTTTGCGAAATTATGTGCTCATTTTCGCACCATCGGGGTTTATTGTTTCAGAGAGTATTTCGTGACCTTTTTCGAGCGATTCTGAGTTTTTTTGTGTTTTATTCCTTATTGATGGTCTTTAAGCTTCAGATGTGAGTTTCGAACCTTGGACAATAGTTTAATCTAGGTTTTAACATCTATTTTAGGACCGATTGGGTTGTGACTCTTCTGTACCTTTGCAGTTCTTACTACGAAAGTACTGATAGTCCAGCGAAACTTAACGAAAGTTCAAAGGTTTTCAGCGAAACTATGAAGTTATGCTGTCCGTGCGAACTTAACAGTTTCGCTGGTCATGTTTCAGTTTCGCTTGGCCGAATTTATAGTTTCGGCCTGTCGAATCTATTGCTTTGGCATGCCGAAACTACTTTCTGCTTCTTGCCGAAATTACATTTTCGCCTGCCGAAACTACTGTTTCGGCTAGCGAAACTATACTTTCGCCTAACGAATTTAATTTTCATTATTTTTATTCTTTTTAATTATTATTCTTTATTATTCATTTTAATCTATCTTTCTAATGCGTTTCATCTACTTTTCAGATTAAATGGCTAATCTGAAGTTCGACGAGAGGAACAACATCACGGCTATTTTAGATTATATTCACCCTAAAGCCGCGGGATTTAAAGATTGTATCCGTTGGCTCCAAAGATCACCCATTGCTTATGCGGTCACTCATTCTCCCACCATCTATGGCCTACAGATCAGATATTTATGGTGTACTGCCGAGTACAATACTAGAACCAATCCTCAGACGATTGTTGCGAGAGTGTTGGAAAACGACATAGCTATTACTGTAGAGATCATTTCTCGAGTGTTGAGACTCCAAGAGGACAGTGGAGATGAGGTCGTGCAACAGATCAGGAGGTACTTGATGCCTTGAGGTGTATTTGATACGAGAGCCCTCCTTTTGGGAGAAGAAAGGAGATCAAGAAGTCCTTTTTGTCCAAGAAGTGGAGATACATCGCCCACGTCTTTATTATGTGCTTAGATCACCGCAAGGGTGGATGAGATGGGCTGAACTTGGATTGGGCCAAAGCCATGATTATATTCTATAGAGGGCAGAAAGCCAATATTGCCAAACTTATCTTTGACTGCATGGCAGAGAATGTAATGGCCCTGAAGAAAGACAAATGGCTGTTGTATCCAAGATTTCTGCAGATGATCATTGACGATCTAATTCCTAATGTACTGAGGCATAGGGAGATAAAGAGATTAGTGCAGATGAACACTCGCATATTTGCCGACTGCTGTACAATTAGGCACAATTTCAGTGGGAAGGTTACACATTTATGGGAGAACATGTACCCTCCCGAGAGATGGAATTATAATCGGAGGGTGATTGAGTCGGATGATAAGAGGGTTGAGGAGACGAGACTGAAACAATCTGAATCAGTGAAGAAAGGGAAGAGTTATGCTAAAGAGAAGGATTATGACTTCGAAGATGAAATTCATGAGGCTAAACAGGAGGCAAGGGCAGAGAAGGAGAGAAGGTCAAAGAAAAGGGCTGAAGAGGGGGAGTCTGAGAGGAGGACTAAGCACAAACATCAAGCATTTACTGAGCCCAAGAGAAGGGAGGAGAGGGCTGGAATGGATGAGGATGTTATTAGGAACCTCAACTCCTCTCTAGCCAATGAGCTAAGTATGATAAAGATAAAATTGACCAATCAGGAGATGAGAGAGAAAAGAAAAGATGAGAGAGAAAAGAAAAGATGAGATGCTTGAAGGGATGACTCGGATGCTGGTGGATCAGCAAAATTTGATAAAGAGATTGCTGACCGAGGTCAGTGAGCTGAAGGCTACAGCCGGCTAGCCCAATTAGCTAACTCAATCTGAGTTAGATGATATGACTGATACTTCTAAATACCCTTTTTTGAATGTGGGTACATCTTCAAGGGCAGGAGAGGGCACTTCTGGTGCAGGAGCTAAGGAGGCTGGAGGTTCGGGTGTGAGAGAGGATGTTGAGATAGAGAATGAGGCAGGAAGGAATGAAAATGTTGAGAAAGAAGAGGAGGTAACTGAATCTGGAATTGTAAATTTGGGCTTGGACATAGAAAAAGATCTAGTAGGTGAGGAGGTTGTGAGAGACACACCGGTGGAAGGTGCTTAAAGGAGATTGATAGATGAGGAGGAAGAGGAGGAACAGCTGGTTGATTATGATTCTGAGCCAGAATATTATGAGGTCGATGAGAGACCATTGACTTATGTAGCCAAGAAGGGCGAGGATGAAGGAGATATATTGAAATGGCATAAGAAGAATGGTTTGTGAGGGAGTAGAAGCCTGAGGAAATAACTCCGCTATTCCAAAATATGCAGGGGATGAGCAAGAACGAAGCTGATAAGAAGATCATCAGCTGGAAATACAACCCCATCCTCAAGATGTTCATGATTAAGAGGAGAGGGGAGGGATTACATATTTGCACAAAAGGAAGGCATTTAAGACCTTGCCTAAGTGGGACTTAAGGAGGTTAGCTGTGCTGCCAATGATTGATTCTAATTTAAGTGAGAGGGCCAAGATGCTGGAGGAGGAGATCAATAACGGGATGAATGATAACTTTGAGGCATTTGGATTTATGAAGGCGGAGAGAAGGAGATCAAAGAAAGATAAGGATTGGGAGATAGGGAAAGGTAGGATTATGCTGAGGGTGAAACCCCCAAAGACTGTGAGGCAGGGTAAGATAGCCGGATCCCCTTCCCCAACAACTTCAAAGTTTTGGGAAATGGTTTTATGATAACAATACTGGGGAGGCGGTGATCAGATTAAAGAATTGAGGAGAATACAGGCTGTTTGATCCTATGGAGATATTTGCCTTTTGTGATGAAGACCTACTTGTGTTGTGTAAGAATCATATCAAAGTAGGAGCTGGAGCTGAAACGCGAAAAGAGGCAGGCTTGTTCATGACAGTAGCCAATAATGTAAGGGGTGTTCGGGCTAATGTGAAGGAACTAGCCCAGAAGGTTCGTGAAGAAGATGAGTTGAGGATGGACGTGCGGGATTTATCAAGACAATTCGAGCAGGCAAGTGCACGTGCCGAAGCAGCTACTACAGCAGGAGCTGACCAAGGAGACTCATTGCCTAAAGCTTCTGAGGATGATGCTGCAGGAGCTACTAAAGAAATATCTGAGGCGGCTGAAGAAACTGGAGCTGAAAAGACGAACCAAGAGTGATCAAGACGATGAGATCCAACCTAGGGGGAGTATTGAAGATCAAGTATCGGTTGGCTCACCTTAAATTAGATTTTGATCATGTTTGTTTGTAATAGGTTTAATATTAGTTTACTTTTGTAAGTTGGTTAATTAGTTTAGTTTTGCTGCCGCGCGAAACTATGAGTGAAACTATAGTTCCGCTCATAGCAAGCTGCTAGTTTCACCCCTGACGAAACTGTTTGTCTCAGCCGGGCTAAACTGTGTCTTTGGCAGGATAGTTTCGCTGATAGCGAAACTGTCAGCGAAACTATCATTACTATATATAGATTTGATCTTTGTCATTGTTGGGCATCCTTGCAAAACCCTAATCGTTTATTATTGTTGCAAGTGTCCATTGTAAGCTGGTTTATCACATAAATATATTGAGCTTTTTTACTCTGATTGTATTGGATCATGATTGTTATATGTTGAATACTTTTGGGTTCTTCTTCTTCATCATATTGTTTGTTGTTTGTTGTTATTATTGATATTGAACGATTCAACCTCTCAAGTGTACTGAAATTTGATCAAATGGACTAACAGAACAGGATACTTATTGAGGCTGCTCGGACCATGTTAGTTGATTCAAAGCTGCCTCTAACATTTTGGGCAGAGGCACTCAGCACTGCATGCTATGTGCAGAACAGGGTTCTTGTAGTTATGCCACATGGAAAAACCCCTTATGAGTTATGGAACTAGAGGCCACCGTTCATTGGCTTTCTATGGTCTTTTGGCAGCAGGTGTACCGTACTTAATACAAAGGACAATTTGGCAAAATTTGCTGAAAAGTCGAATGATGCTATCTTTGTTGGATATTCTTCCAACTCTGTTGCTTATAGAGTTTATAACATCAAAAATCAACAATTTGACGAATCTTCCAACATTGTTGTTAATGAGCACACTCCCTGTGTTAGGGGGAATGGCCCTGATCGTATCTTTGATTTTGGTTTGTTTCCAAACTATTCTAAACCCTCTTGTGAGAATGTTTCAGCTGGAACAGGTACTCAAAGTGATTCTCATGAAGACAAACTATTTGAGTTACCCAGACCTCTTCCAAGTTCTCCAAGAGTTGCTACAAACCAAGCTCCCACTATTGGCAGATCTGATAGCATAACTATCTCAAAAGATAGTGGAGCTTCAACCAGTGGTCCACCTAGTGAGCCTCAAAACTCATTTGGTGACACTGCACAACACAAAGCTTATGGAAGTAGCATCATGAAGGAACAGACAATTGTTAATGCTGCTTCATAGCCCACAAATGATGATGGTGTTTCTTATTCATTCAATCAGTCCTCATTGAATGAGTTTGAAACAACAGCTGGTCCAAGTGTTCAAGCTCCTGAGCAAAATATGTCCAATCTGGATCTATCTTTGCAACTGGAGGTGATCCCTAGACTTAGGATTCATAACACTCATCCAGCTGAGAACATCATAGGGGAAGTCTGTAACTTCAGGATAATCAAACTAGAATCAAATCATGAAGATCATAGATCAAATAATGTTGAACACAATGAAAACCCTTTGATCTCTATTGATTGCTAATAATATTGATTACAAGTAAATCCCTCAATCAATTGGTCATACAACCATTAGCCTAATCCTAATAACAATTAGGCTATTTATAGTGAATATAGTATTCACTAATTACATTTAACCCCCTAGACTTAGGCTAATTATATAATTACATATAAAACATAAAAATGACTAAAAACAAGATAAAATATATTTTGTTCACAAAAAATATATTTATTACAATAAAACTCCTAGTCTTCTAAATTTTCCACGTCTCGTCTCGGTTCTTCGTCTCGAACGTGTCCGGTTTGACTTTTGCATTGACTTTGACCGTGACGTTGACTTTTGTTGACTATGACTTTGTTGATAACATAGACTATCCTGTACAACTCCAACAATACTCCCCCTTAGTCTATCATTATCAACGTCTTCATACGAATTCAGCCCCGAGAAGTCAACAGTAGAAAGATCTTCAAATTAAAGCTTTTTGAATTTGATGAGAAAAGTTATTCATCTACTAAGGTCCCCCTATTTATATGCTCCCCCTTTTCGAGTGCATCCTTTGTGAGGATATTGGAACAGCTTTCCCAAATCTCTAATCTTGAGTGCTTCAGAAGATGTAGGAGGAGGATTCCTAGCTCGGTATCTTCTACAAACTTGAGAAACAGGTTCTCTGAACAGGTACACTGCTCAACTGATGATCGGCTATCACTTGCAGCAGAATTCTCAAACACATTAACAAACACAATCTCGACATTTCTAATTAGATCATTTCATTTTAAAAAAATAAACCCGTGTTTATTTGTGTTTGAAAACAAGCGAACCCGTGTTCGGTTGTACGCAGTTCTGTGAAATGCATGAGAAATGATAACATTGTAACAACATAATATGGAAGACCTAAAAGAAATTGAAATGATTTTTTTATTTTTATTATATATATTTAATATAACATCTTTTTTTATTAATTATTATTATTATTATTATATTTTTCTATTATTTTTTTTAAACCGAGAACTGAATCGATCATGAGATCACATCGTCAAGATATACTTTAGCACAAAGATGAACTTAATCATCGACAAGCAATGAGATCACACTAATAATTGAATCTAATCACAGTCTTTGAATGATTATGAAATTCTCAAACAGATCAATAACGATTGTTGATATGTTTGTCCACTTAAACCCATGCCCTATCTTTTTCAACAAGCAGAAGATGATTCGTTAAGGTTCGATTAAATGCTTTAGAATGCTAGGACCCCATAATCATTTGGCAAAAACCCTCACCCAACCTCAGGATTTCTTGAATTTTGTAACGATCTTTACAGAGCAAGGCTTGTGCATTAGTGTACAAGTGATTATCAACAGAATATTGCATTATGTGATAAATTTATTGTTTAAATGATTTGACACTTCATAGACCAAAATGGTGAGAGCTCCAGGTCAGTACTATCATACAGCAAAGGAGATCACCACTCCAGGTCAGTACTACCCTACAGCAGAGGAGATTAGCACAAACACAAGATACATAAATACACCAATCATGGCTCAAAAATATGGCTTATATTATTTGTATCATGGTGGGTGAAAGATCAATTCTCAATCAAATTTTTGTCGGGACTCAGTTTTCGTGCAGGCCAAAATGATTGCGTAAATCCAGACGTCCTTAAGCATATATTTTAATTTAAATCATTATGCTGTTGTCTACTTTATTCTCCAGGCTGAGTCTACCAAGCATATCATTAAAGCATCTGTTTGTTTTTCTATTATTTGCAATTAAAAATAAGATATGAATCAGATAACAACATCAGTTACTATCATTTCTCAATTTAAAAATGGAAGCCATGCAAAAACAAACATTTCAAGAAGATATACAATCATTTCTCAATCATCTCGAATCAAGTTCCCAGTTCTCTTTTCATTTTTATTTACTTATACTCTCCCCCTAAATTTGTATTTTTGAAAACTTATTTTTTTATTTTATTTCTTTTATATTATATTTTTAATTTTTTTTTAATTTTTTTATAATACTATACAAAAATAAAAATTTATCAAAGAAGGTCTTCCAAACTACACCGATATGAAGGTAAGAAATGATGCTCAAGAAATATGCAGTGATTGTGAAGTGAGAACTGTGATTGTGCATATAAAAATCCTGATGATGGATAAAATACCATGACTTTAACCTGTTTGTTCCGCCTCAAATTTGAATTAGGAGCAATCTCTGTCAGTAAACCGGATTACTAACAATCCTCCTGAATCATTCATGCACTCATTAACAGATTAGTTTGAAAGGGGAACCCAGGCCATCGTAGTCCTGGAAGTTCCTTTTTCATCAACATAAGAAACATGCTTCTTCACACCACCGTTTAAACAATCTGGGATATCTGTATCCTTCTTTTTAATTTGCCAAATTTGTTTCGGTTCAATTAGTTTGGATTTGAATGAATTAAATTTGGAAATCATTTTTTGTTTAAGACCGGAAGGAAAATAATTTGGTTTTGAACCTTTGGCCATTTTCATCTTTGAATCATGTGAAACCGGCTTCACATGAAAAGGTTTGGATGGAGGGTTTTCATCCAACCATTCAAACATGTGTGCTTTTTACCTCTTGATCCAGAGAAGCAACCCGTGTTGCCTTTACCGTCTGGAATATTCTTTGTAGACTTACATTCGGAGAAGCAATTCGTTTTGCCTTTACCATTCGAATCAAGTCTTTGAGGGCACTTCTTTACCACATTACCTTCTTTTCCACACTCAAAACAAGCCTTGAATGGCTTTTGATTCTTTGTAGTCCTGTGTTGTGCAGGTGGTGATGAGGATTGCTTGGAGCTTGTAGCAGATTCTTGCTTGTTCTAAAGTTTATTATGCTGAGCAGTGAATGAGATCTTTACTGATTGACTGGGTTGTTTTGCAATTGGAGAAGAGAGCCGTATTGGTCTTAATTCAGCTTTTGGAAGCTTTTGATACTTGACAATGTCAGGAGATATCTTGATCTGTAAGGAACCAACACGCTCCCTGTGTTTGATTCATCATCCAAGCTTATCCAGTCTCGTATACACATATCTGCTTCCAAAGGATCTTGATTGACACCTCCTATTGTGTCGGCTTCGGTTATAGGATTCTCATTGCCTGATGATTCAACAATTGTTCCTTCTTTGACAAACCTGACGAGAACAAACAAAGGAATGTTACCTGATTTGAATTTGTTTAAGAAAGTTGGAGAAGCAACATATATTGGTGTTGGAGCATCAGAAGTTGAATCGGCATTAATCTTCTTATCAGACCCTTGCCTGAAGAATCCCAAACCTACAGGAGAATCCTGCACATCTCTAACATCTTTCAGATTAACGTTGCTTAAACCTGCATTTAAACTATTAGTTTCTGCAACTTCAATCAAATCATTAGATGGATGAGGTTGAGGCATAGGAGAGTAACAATGGGTGCTAGGAGGAGGATAGACGTATGGATTTTCACCACAACCCACTCCTGTTTTAATCCTAACTCCCCTCTGTTTACACAGTAGCTCTTCCTGCTTCATTCCGGATATGGTCCATCTATCAAGCTTTGTTTTAAGCTTGCTTGTTTCAAATTCAGCCAAGGTGACTCTTTCGTTTAAAATATTAATTTCAACATTTCTTTCAAGAAATTTGTTTTAAATGATCATTTTCTTTTAAAGCTTCATTTAATTTTATGAAATACTTGGCTTCATTCTTTTTAAATTCTGTGTTTATGGTGGTTAATTCCTTTTGGTTATCTAAAAGTAACCTATTAGCTTTATACACACCAAATAAACGAATTTTGCAAGCAGAAGAACACATATCCTGAACAGTCTCTTATGGAAGATCCAGGATGACTCTTGCAGCAGTAAGAGCCTTCTCGCAGTTTCAATCTCTGGTATTTCGCTTCCATTCCTCTTCCTTATCATCATCGCAAACTGCATCATTCAACTCAGCTCCACTTTTACCCATTGATGTCTGCTTAAGATCCTCTTGTACCTCTTCAGTTCCAGGTTTTGGTAAATCTTCAAAATTGGTGTCTGAATCTGATCTCTCTTCTGGTTTCTCTTTGGAGTTTGAAGTGATCTTTGGAGTTAGTTATGTCGCTTCATAGTACTCACGACGTTTGATATCCAACTCAATCTCTTTCAGTTTGTTGATCATATCCATAAGTTTCGTGTCTACATAACCTCTTTATTGCTTCAGCATTTTAACTTGATGATTCCATGCAGATAGAAGCGAGTCAATAAGCTTTTGAATCTGTTTATGATTACTGAGATCAGAAACATTCTTCTTTAGATTATTTGCCACTTTCAAAAATCGATCAATTAAATATGACAATTTTTCTTTCTTTGTACCTGCAAAAGAGTCAAACCGGCTTTGTGCCGTTGTGAGATTATCTGATTTAAAGTCTTCTGTAAATGACATTTTATTAAAAAATTTTGAACAATTAAACGCCCCAAAAATATTTTTTCCCAAAAATTGTAAAATAATTCTCCCCCGGGAAAAATATTATTTTTAAATGTCACACTAGAAAATCTTAGCAACTGGGGTCAAGCTGACATAATAACATGAACCCAGTTAACAAGTAAACTTCTTTATCGGAATGGAAAAAAATGATTCTTTCTTTGATTTTTAATGAGTCCAACTTTGTTATTTTCTATGTTTAATAAGCCCACATAATAACATGAACCCAATTAACAAGTAAATTGATTACCTAATCCAAACCCAATTATTAAACCAATTGAAGAAAAGTCTATTAACCAATTCTTTTATAAAACCCAATCCAATTTTTAATCTCTACTCACCCAATTTATAAACCTACTCTTGAAAAACCCAGCCTAAGAAAAGCCCACAACTAAACAAAAACCCTAATCCTAACTCTAAACTATACCACACAAAACAATTCCCTGTTAAGCTATAATCAAAAGCCTTCATGTTTTGACCATCATTCTCATTTCTCAACGGTACCAAAAAGAGATCAATAGTCCACTAGTGTGCTCTAACACCGTCGCCGGCCAGCGAAACCCTCACCCAAGAGCCCGACCCACCCCTCACTCCACCTTCGTCATCCAAAACCTCCTCAGCCATACGCTCTTTCTCTATTGATGACATTCTCTCAATCGACATCCCTCCAAAACACCAGATTCCACACTCTTCTTCTTCTTCTGATGAGCAATCAGATTCTGAGAAGCTTAAGGTGTTTCTTCGGATAAGGCCGATTGTAACGCAACAGAAAGATGGTGTAACAGTGGTGGTTGTGGAAGAACACCGGCGGATCTTCGGTGACAAGTAGGGTTGCGGTGGGGATGGTTGTGAAGATGGTTGCGGTCACGCAGGTGTTGGTCGACTACACAACGAAGCAGTCGACGATGATAGAGGTGGTACAGTGTTTGACCACCGTGAGGAGACGAATCACATCGCCGGTGTGGGAGAGCCTCCGCCATGCACGGCGGTGCGTGAGCGTGAGAGTGAGAGCGGCGTGAGAATAGCAAATGATGATGGAATCATTGAAGAGTTTGCCTGAGATGGATCTGATGCGGTCAAAGGAGATGACGTTTTCCGGTTGAGTCTCCTCACCGAGCTATTTGAGTTGGAGGAAATCGGGTTTGGTTCTGTTGATGTGAAATATAGGGATAAGGTTTGAAATATTGGAACCAACGAAGTGGTGGAGATGATGGTGGTGTTGCTACCGTGGTGGTGATAGATTTGGTTGTTTGGTTAATGGCTAGAGACAGATGATTATTCAGATTGACATATAGTTTCACATGATTTTTTTTAATTTCGCAGCCTCTTTTTGGTATTAAATTTTGCTGATTTTTTTTTTATAATTTCGCAGGTTCGTCAGAAATTGCAGTTTTGCCGGAATAGTTTCGCCAGACGAAACTGTACTTTCGCCGGAGCAGTTTCGCCGGAATCTAGCAGTTTCGCCGGAAATTACAGTTTCGCCGGAACCGGAAAACGGGCGAAACTGCTAGTTTCGGCTGTAATTTCGCCGAAAACTTTGAATTTTCGTTCAGAATGATGCTAGTTTCGCTGAATGAAGATGTTGAAGCTCCAAGAACACACACACTAGTGTGTGTGAGAGAAACTTTCAGATCTGAAGTTTTTCAGTGATTTTTCTAGTACAAACGATGATGTAGATTCAATATATGTTGATTATAGTGATAGATCTAATGTTGTTGTTGTTGAATTTGTAGAAATTTGAACTCAGATCTACGTTCTCTCTCTAGAAACCCAGTTTCTCTCTCTAAAAATTGATGAACATCTTCAAAAATCAGCAACAATTTCTTCAATTCTTCAATGCATTTGATCCAATATGGCTCTGATACCAAATTGTAACTCCAGGATCATCAAATTTGAATCAAATAATGAAGATTATAGATCAAATAATGATGAACACAATGAAAACCCTTTGATCTCTATTGATTGCTAATAATATTGTTTACAAGTATATCTCTTAATCAATTGGTCATACAACCATTAGCCTAATCCTAATAACAATTAGTCTATTAATAGTGAATATAGTATTCACTAATTACATTTAACCCCCTAGACTTAGGCTAATTAATTAAATTACATATAAAACATAAAAATGACTAAAAACAAGATAAAATATATTTTGTTCACACAAAATATATTTACTACAATAAAACTCCTAGTCATCTAAATCTTCAACGTCTCTCTCGGTTCTTCGTCTCGAACGTGTTCGATTTGACTTTTGCGTTGACTTTGACCGTGACGTTGACTTTTGTTGACTTTGACTGTGTTGATAATATAGACTATCTTGTACAGCTCCAACAAAGTCTCTGAAGGTGTGAGAACAAGAGGACATACTCACAATAGGAATGTTTGTTTGTACTCATGCTTTTTATCCAAGATGGAACCCAAGAAGGTAAAAGATGCCTTGAAAGATAGTAGTTGGGTTCAATCAATGCAAATGGAATTGCTTCAATTCAAAAGACAAAAAGTATGGAACCTATGTCCGCTACCATCCGGTCAAGTACCAATAGGCACCAAATGGGTTTTCAGGAACAAGAGAGATGATAGAGGCTTGATTATCAAGAATAAGGCAAGACTAGTAGTTCAAGGATACACTCAAGAGGAGGGAATCCATTATACTGATGTCTTTGCACCTGTTGAAAGACTTGAGGCAGTTAGGATCTTCCTTGCTTATGATGCATCCAAGAATTTTACTGTCTACCAGCTTGATGTCAAGTGTGCCTTTCTATATGGGGATATAGATAGGGAAGTTTATGTGTGCCAACCTCCAGGATTTGAAGACCCACAGAACCCCGACTATGTGTGCAAACTGGATAAAGCTCTATATGGGCTGCACCAGGCACCTAGGCTGTGGTATGAGACATTGTCTCAGTTTCTCGTGATGAATGGTTACACTAGAGGTACCATTGATAAGACTCTATTCATAAGGAAGTCTGGGAAAGACATATTGCCCGTTCAAGTCTATGTTGATGATATCATATTTGGTTCCTCAAATGACCAAATGTGTAAAGACTTTAAGAGCATCATGAAGAAGAAGTTTGAGATGAGTTCCATGGGAAAAATGGACTTTTTCCTTAGAATTCAGGTGAAGCAGATGAAGGAAGGGTTCTTTATCAATCAATCTAAATATGTCAATGACATTTTAGAAAGATTTGATATGAAAGATTGTAAGCCAGCCAAAACATCTATACCCAGAAACCATAATCTTTGTCCTGACTCTAAGGGGGAGGATACTGATCAACATCAGTATATGGCAATTATTGGTTCTCTGATGTATCTCACAGCAAGTAGACTTGATATCATGTTTACAACTTGCACCTATGCAAGATATCAGGCTGCTCCCAAGGTGACTATGGCTATTCAAGGAACAACAATTTCAATCTCTGTGGCTATTCTGACAGTGACTATGGTGGCTATAATATCAACAAGAAATCAACATCAGGTGGATGTCAATTTCTTGGTGGAAGGATCATCTCATGGCAATGCAAGAAGAAATCCTGCATTTCAACATCTACTGCTGAAGCTGAATACATTGTTGCTGCTAGTTGTTGTGCTCAGCTGCTGTGGATTCAGAACCAGATGATAGACTATGGATTCAACTTCATGAGCACTCCTATCCACATTGACAACAACAGTGCTATCTCCATTATTGAAAATCCAGTGAAGCATTCGAAGACAAAGCACATTGATATCAAGTATCATTTCATTAGAGATATTCATGAGAAAAATCTTATTAAGCTAATCAAAGTTGATTCAAATGAACAATATGCTGATTTGTTCACCAAAGCCTTTGATGAACAAAGATTTAAGTATCAACAATTGGGATGATAAACATTGATTAGTCTATCTCAATTGAAATCCTTTTTAAATATGTAATGTCTTGTGTCAAAACAATCTAAGCCCTGTTACAAAAGATCTTTCTCTAAAATTTAACTAAGTATAAATTCTTTCGAAGAGGAAATAACCCTCGGAAGATGTTTAATATATCTTCCGAAGCAAAATTCCTCCAAGGAAAATCTTCTTCTTGGAAGAGTTTCTAGTCTCGGAAGAAGCGATTGATTACATATCAGATCTACTTCCGAAGCTTATAAGAAGCTTATAAAATTCTCTATTCAGAAAGCACTTTTTACTCTCGGAAGTAAGAAATTTACCTTCGGAAGTAAAATTGCCTTCGGAAGAAAATTACCTTCGGAAATGTTCTATACTCGGAAGAGAGATTTTACTGTGTAACGGAAATCTTTTGGGCCCCACTCTATAAAAAGTATAGATTTTGTTTATAATGTCGGATTATTTAAATGGACGTAACCTTACCGCCCTTATCACATCATACACCAAAACATCTTTTCACCTTATCCACCCACAAAACCGCCATTTCACCCATTTAAATAACTCCGACTTACAACTTTAATCTTTTTACCAAATTTACTGCCCAAAAGCTTCCTTCATCTCCAATTTACCTAAGTTCAAACTTATTTCTCTATAATTTTTCCCACAATGGCACTTAACCCTCAGCACAACCAAGTCGCACTCCTTGATTCATCCAAGGATGCTAACTTCTGAGACATCATCTCCTTTTGCAGGACCGGTGAAGGGTATGCACTTACAACACAACAACACAATATGGAGAGTTGCTTAGAACAATTAATAGATCAAATAGGGAACTGGTTAACTTGTTAATAAAAGATGCTAAGAACACAAGTAAATATGAGACAGAACAACATGGCAAACAACACAAGTAATTGGTTTTCAAGAATGTTGTATATTGCTTCTCAAGTTCTATTACAAATGTTACAAAGCATACGATGGAAAGTTACAAGTACTTGAGATACTTTATACTACATCCTACAGCCGGCCATACTTTGAAGGCCAGCTGGATACAATTAACTAGACAACTACAAAATCAAATGTAGAGTCAAAAGGCAGATTTGCCTTTTGAGTAGTGACTATGACATGCCATAGCTCACATCCTAATATATTACAAAAAGGATAAAAGAACATAAAGTAGAAAGCGTGGACTCAAGACCTCAATGTACAGTTACCAAAAGCTTGGACCTTTTCACCAACTCATATAAGTTGGTGACTTTACAGAGTTGCAGCGGAAAGGTGGTCAACTTTATGGTAAAGTACATTAGATAAAGACAATCTTTAAAAGTCTTCGGAAGAAATCTATCTTCACTCTTTGGCTTCGGAAGACTTTGTCTTTGAAGCTTCTGAAGACTTCACTTTTGGCTTCGGAAGATGTTGGTCTTGGCTTCGGAAGATTTTACACTTAGAATATTTCTAGTGCATGGTGTAAAACTTCCGAAGCATTTCTACTTTTGTTCTTCAGTGCATGCATGCAGAGAGACTTTGGATGTTTTGGCTGCATCAGACTTATAGGAATCCTTACAAACTCGCCCTAGGCTGAAGCTACCAAAACATTTAGAAGATCTTCAGATGTTGGTGGTCTTCAGGATGATGATGACCATACCCTTCTTCATTAGATGGTTAGGATCACTCAGACCCTCATAATATCTTCTCATCTCAAAGAGATCATGCAGAGGTAAGTTGATTAAGTCTTGCCATGTGTAGACATTCTCAACACCCTGATCTCTGATCACATGCCATCTTTCTGGATTAGTTGAGAAAGGTCCAGGAAAAGATGGGTCTTTCAGCTGCAAGAGGAGCCCCTTGAATTGGAGTTGATTGGTCTGCCTCTTCATGCACTTCCTCAGGTTGAACTGACTCAGCCTGAGGTGTAGATGTGGATGATTCAGCCGTCTTCTTCTTTGACTTTGGTTTGAAAGCCATCCTCTTCTTCCTTTTAGAAGACTTCAACTGAGAAGACTGGTCTGCAACACCTTGTTGATCATCCTTATCTTTCTCAGTTTGGTGTTCCTCCCTCACAGGTTCAGAAGGAGAGGGAGTTTGACCCTGCTGTGGATCAGAAGATGAAGCTTGCTGAGACTCAGCAGGAGGTCCAGGTTGTGTTGTTTCAGGTTGTTCAACCTTAACCTCCACTTCAGGTGGGACTTGACTTGGAGGGGAGTGTAAGTCAATAAGCTCTCCACTCTTGATCTTTTGCTTGATCACTCTGATAGGCTCATCCATTATGGATAGAGACATAGAGCCAAGTCTCCTTTCGGAGAATCCATACAGCTTCAAGAAGCTCATCATCCTTTTTCTGTCAGCAGGCTTATTCATACCCTTTTGGATGATGGCTCTTTACTTTGCAGCATCTTCCCTCATCTTTTTCTTTGTTGCCTTTTGTTCTTTGAGCACTTGAAGTTCAAGCTGTTTGAGATACTAAAACTCAATGTACTAAAAAGAAGAAGTGGAGATGCCTGGTAGAGACCTGTGGCACTCAGGTAGTTGATCATGTTTTGTCTATCTGTTTTCTTGTCTACCTAAGATTCTTGTGTAGCTGCCACGTCCTCTTGCACAGGGCTTTCTTGAACTGGGGAGAGAGTTGGAACATGCTTGTATAACCTTTTTTTGTCTCTTCTCCTCTTTGAATTGGAGAAGTAGCCTTGCATCCTCTGCTTCCTTCATCTCTCTTGACACTTCCATGACAGCCAGTTCATTTAATTGCTCTAAGGGGAGAGATATAATCTCATCTATGTCATAGTTCCTTGTCTGCAGGTAAGTAATCCCGACTGCCCTCAACTCATCTTCTTGAGTGTTTGGTCTGGGGGCAGCGCTGATTGTAGCTTGCATAAACCTTGAAGACCCAAAGGAACTTTCTCCCTTTAGCTTCCTCCTCCTCTTTCTCTCCTCCTACTCAATCTCCTCAGGAGTTAAAATCCTTTTCCCTTTGTCACCCACAAACCTTTGTGACACAGGGTGGAGAGAGCTTTGGCCTTCATTGCTTGGTGTAGCATCCAAGCTCTGGCCAGAGATAGGTTGTGAGACACCTTCACCGGCATGTGCTTCACTGAGGTAATGAATTTCTGAAGCAGTTGTTGGTGTGATAAGGCTCTCAGGCTCTATCACTAGGCCTTCAGCCAAGGTTTTCCCTTTGAAGATAATCTAAGGGTCTGCCTTAACATCCAGTTGACCAATGACATTGCCTAATTGCCTTTGTCTCCTTCTAAGGCTGAACTCTTCAGTAATTCTGTCTTGAATCCTGAGTGCTAACCTGTCAGCTTCTCTTGATTGACTTGGGTTGACAAGTGGCATGTTGATCAGGTCAAGACCTTCATTGTAGTTCAAGGTTTGAAAATTAAATACTTCTTGCTGCCCTTAAACTCTGTGAAGAATAAGGGCTCTTCTATCAGCATCATACCTCCACCCAATAATGTAGTTTGAAGTTCCTTGAGGTGGAGATGACATAGCCCTTGGAATGCCTTCCTCAAAGAGACTCCTAACAACAGAGTCTATAATGTCCACATTAATGTGAACTTGAGGAAGTTGCTGAGTATGCACAATTGCAGGTGAGGATGGTGAATCCTCAACGTCCATACTCCCTGAAGAACTCCCAGGTTCCGTGACTGTAATGACTTTCTCCCCCTTTTTGGTAGCATCACCCTCTTGCATCGGTGAGCTAGGAGTTAGGTCAATCACATTCATAGATTCTTGTGTTCCTGGTTGAGCTCCTCTTAAAGGTCTCCCAGCTAGTTTTTCCCTAAGATAAGATATAGTTGCTGATCATTGACCCTATTTTGCAAGGTAGTCACCTGAGATTCAAGGTGACTAACCTTAAAGACTAAATAGGAGCATGTTTTTGATAGTTTTTGCACCTTTAGTCTCAGATTCCCCTCATCTTAATCAGAAGAATCATTGCAGGATGAGATGATAGGACTAAGGTCCTCTCTCTCACCACCAACTTCAGGTTCTTGGCTGCTGGATTTCCTCTACACATTGACAGCCTCAGTTGAAGTGTCAATGGGCTGAATTGCCATGGTGAGGTCTTAATGATGTAATCAGTTGCAGAAGTAAGAGCCTCTTCCATATGGATATCCTGAACAGGTTCAAAAGTATCCACCTTAGTGACGGGTGACTGATGTGGGCTAGACAAAGGAGACTCAGGAGTACTCATCTCTCTTTGAGTAGAGGAAGAGTATAGAGACTCATGGTACCCACTAAAACCTAAGTCTTCATCAGTATATAATGAGAGGTTGGGAATTGGTTGATTTAAGTCTAAAGGCTAGGGATGGTAACTGTCCCTGAAGGTTGTTCACTAGAGTGTCAAGACTCAGAGTGAGGGCTTAAGGCAGTTTGGCTTATGAGCTCATCAGGGTGAGCATGAGGAACCTCATCCCTGATTCTTGAAGAGATAGGAGTGGTTTGCTCCTTATTGAAATGGGAGCTCTAGTGTCCACATCCTCCTGTATGGGTGAGTATATGGGTGCCTGCACAGACTCAATAGCTTGAGCAGGGGTTCGTTTGAATTTTCTTTGGTAGGTGAGGGTGATTTGTGGCCTTTTTGGTGGTTGGGAGGTAGAAGATGTGGGTTCAACACTAGCTTGTGTTGCTAGGTTCTCACATTGAGCAATGAGCTCTAACATTTTTGAGACAAGGGTTGTTTCTACCCCTAAGAAGCCTACAATTGGCTTCTTCATAATTTTAAAGATGATGGGCTTCATCTGTCCCAATTTAAGAATATTATCTGTTTCCCTCAACTGTGAGCCCAGTTTACAGTTGAGAATGTGTTGAACATATCTAGGAAACATATAATACTCTAAGGAGTAACAAGTTAGCAAGCAAATTTGTATAAACAAACTGAGAGTACCTGAACTTGACCCCTTGAACAATTCCAAGTACTATAAAGGAGAGATCCTCAGGAATCTGGTCCCACCCTCCATGCTTGTTTGACAAGCTGTGGATAACTACATGAAGCAGGTATTTCCACTGGGATGAGACCTTCCATTTCCTGAAGGTCTTTACAGAGAAATCTCCCTCATAGCCTATCTGCTCAAAGGAATGATTTACAGCTTCCTTTGGGAAGGACAACTCACCTTCTTCATCATCCAGCTGCAAGTGAGTGTTTATGATGGCTGGAGTGATGAAGATTGTCCTTCCTTGCACTGTGGCAGACAATGCCTTCTCCCCATCCTTAATGACCTCTTGGCAGGTCTTCCAGAATTCAAGCAGATGATCCTCATAGAGAGTAGGATCAATGGTTAGAGAGGTGAAGTAGTTGGATAGAGCTAGGAAATGGCAAACCTCTGAGAAGCTTTCATATTTCTCAAAGCTTAACAAAGCAACCTGGTTATGTTGCCTGTGAAGTTGCATGGAGAAATCTGGGTTGTTTCTGCGGTTTAGCTTTGCCATTTGAGAAGCTTAAGGATGAAGAAAGATATAGAACAAAGACGGTTTGGGAGAATTTAGGTTTTAGGAATAGTGTAATTGAGGAAGATACTGAAAGAGGGGGAAACCGTTGGGCATTTATGTGAAAAGGATTTGCGACAAAGTTAATGAAAGAGAATAAACTTTGAAAACCGGATGTCGGTCCCACATCTGAAAAGTTGTTTACTTTTGCCCAAAAAGTAGTTTTCTTGGAAGTCGAGAAAACTTCCGAAGGTTATTTGCTTCGGAAGTTCTGAACAAAAAGCTTCCGAAAGCAAATTGGCTTCGGAAGATATTTCAAAGGTTTTTGAGAATTTTGTTTCGGAAGAGAATTTACACTCAGGGATTTTTTATTCTAAGGAGAATAAAAACTTCCGAAGGTAAAATTGCTTTTGGAAGAAACTTGTTCTTTGAAATCATACAGTGTACTTAAGTTGATTTTAAACTTTGGAAGATATTTCAGAAATTTCTTCCTAAGGTATAATTACTGAAGCAATTATTTGTTTACTATAAATTTCTTCCAAAGGTAATTTTAAGTCTTCCGAAAAAGAAAGAGATCAAAAATTATTTTTTTTTCAAAAATCTAAGAAAAGTCTTTTGAAAAGATTTTCTTCCAAAGAAAACAAGGGCTTATGAAGGTGATAAAATAGACAACTTAGGACACACATGTTTTAGAAATAAATATGATTAAATTTTAAGACAAGCTATTCAAAGTTTATCATCCCAATAGCTGATACAAGATAATTAAATCTCTGCTCATCAAAAGCTTTGGTGAACAGACCAGCATATTGTTCATTTGTGTTAACTTTGACTAGTTTGATTAATCTCTTTTCAAAGTTATCTCTAATCAAATGATAACTGATATTAATATGCTTTGTCCTTGAGTGATGCACGGGATTCTCTGTGATGGAGATAGCACTATTGTTGTCTATGTGGATGGGAGTCTCTTTAAAGTTGAATCCAAAGTCCAGCATATGATTTTGAATCAAAAGCACTTGAGCACAGCAGCTT
The DNA here is from genome assembly GCA_025215565.1 of Flaveria ramosissima. NCBI lineage: Eukaryota > Viridiplantae > Streptophyta > Magnoliopsida > Asterales > Asteraceae > Flaveria > Flaveria ramosissima. The sequence continues at coordinate 76,425,046 of CM046037.1, read as the reverse complement.
GCAGCAGCAATGTATTCAGCCTCAACAGTTGATGCAGACACACAAGATTGTTTCTTACATTGTCAAGAGACTACTCTTCAACCAAGAAATTGACATCCCCCTGATGTAGACTTTGCAGTCATGTTGCAACCACCATAGCCACTATCTGTATAAGCATACAGATTAAAATCAGAATTCTTTGGATACCAAAGGCCAAGTGATGGAGCACCTTTGAGATATCTTAAGATTCTTTTGGCAGTGACCAGGTGTGACATCTTTGGGTTGGCTTGATATCTTGCACAAATGTATGTAGCAAACATGATATCTGGCCTGCTAGCTATGAGGTACATAAGAGACCCAATCATTGCCTTATTGAGATTCTCATCAACACACTCCCCCTCAAGATCAGGTCTAAGGGAGTGATTTCTGGCTATAGGTGTCTTAGCAACCTTACAATCAGTCATGTTGAACATTTTAAGTATGTATTGTACATACTTTGACTGACTTATGAAGATGCCATTTTCAACTTGCTTCACTTGAATTCCTAGAAAGAAATTGAGTTCCCCCATGGCACTTATTTCAAACCTGTCCTTCATCAGCTTCTCAAAGTCTTTGCAGAGCTTTGGATTAGTTGACCCAAAGATAATGTCATCTACATATACTTGAACTAGCATTATGTCATTTCTTGTTTCTTTGATGAAGAAAGTTCCATCTATAGTACCCCTTTTGTAGCCATGTTGATAGAGATACCGAGAAAGAGTCTCATACCACTTCCTTGGTGCTTGGTGCAGCCCATAAAAAGCTTTATCTAGCCTGCAGACATAATCAGGATGTAGCAATCACCCCATAAAGAAAATCACACTTGACATCAAGTTGGTAGACCTTGAAGTTCTTGGATGCAGCAAAAGCTAGGAATATCCTAACAGCTTCAAGTCTTGCTACAGGAGCAAAAACATCTGTGTAGTCAATTCCTTCTTCTTGAGTTTACCCTTGAACAAATAGTCTTGCCTTGTTCTTGTTGACAAGTCCTCTATCATCCTTCTTGTTCCCTAAAACCCATTTGGTTCCTATGGTAGTCTTCCCTTGAGGAAGAGGACATAGGTTCCACACCTTTTGCCTTTTGAATTGAAGCATCTTCTCTTGCATGGCTTCAACCTAACTTCCATCCTTTAAAGCCTCATCAATTTTCTTTGGCTCTATCTGGGACAAGAAACAAGAGTGAAGACAAACATTTGCTTCATGTGTTTGTCCTCTTGTTCTCACCCCTAAATCAACATCTCCAATGATGTTTGTGGTAGGATGAGACTTGTGGATCCTTAGCTGAGGGATCATAGCAAGTTGCTTAGATAGATCTAAATTTGAAAATTTTTGATCTGGCAAAGAAGATTCCCTCCACATCAGCACACTTATCAAGATTGACTTGTTCCAATGAGTGTGTGACATCATTGATGTTGTCTTCAATGGAGTGGTTATCAGCATCAAGAAATTCCTGATCACTTTCACCACCACCATTTTCTCCAACATTTGAAGCTCCTTCCTCTGGGTTTTGTGCCTCTAAGTTGGAATTTGAAGGCACCCCAGAAGCATCAGTAGGATTTGTCATTGATATGCTGGTAGAAGCTTTATTTGCAGGATTAGTTACCACTAGAGCTTAAGATGTGTAACTAGAAGGTCTTCTTAGCTCAAATCTTGGATTAGAATCACCCGTAGGTAGTATATCTGTAGATCCTGAAACATTCTCACAAGATTATTTAAAACAGTTGGTAACTAATTCAAGATCAAATAGCCAATCCGGACCAGAACCTTTCATACTGGGAGTGTGCTCATTGAAAGTCACATTGGCTGACTCCTCAACTACTCTAGTTCTGAGATTATATACTTTATAAGCTTTAGCTTGAGAAGAGTATCCAACAAAGTGTCCATCATCTGATTTCTCACCAAACTTGGCAATTTGATCTTTGGTATTCAAGATGGTGCAAGGACATCCAAATGACCTGAGAAAACCAATAAAAGGTTTTCTCTTGTGCCAAAGTTCATAATGAGTCTTACCATGTGTCTTAACCACTAAAACTCTATTTTGCACATAGCAAGTAGTGTTCACTGCCACTGCCCAGAAGGTGATGGACAGTTTAGAGTCAGACACATTGTTCTTGCAGCTTCAATTAGTGTCCTGTTTCTTGTCTCAGCAACACCATTTTGCTGAGGAGTCCTGCGAGCACTATATTGTCTTGTAATACCCTTTTCATCACAAAATGTATCAAGGATTTGATTCTTGAATTCAGTTCCTTGATCACATCTTATGGTTTTGACCTTGTAATCATATTGATTCTCAATCTTTAAGATGAAATTCTTCAGAATCTCAAGGGTCTCATCCTTAGTTCTAAGAAAGAAGACCCAAGTGAATCTTGTAAAATCATCTGTGATCACCAAACAATAAGAGGTCCTACCTAGACTCATTACACTAGTGAGGCCAAAGAGATCCATATGGTGAGATCTTATATCAAGAGCCTAAAAAGCTCTGATACCAAATGCAGGACCGGTGAAGGGTATGCACTTACAACACAACAACACAACGAGGAGAGTTGCTTAGAACACTTAACATATCAAATAGGGAACTGGTTAACTTGTTTATGAAAGACGCTAAGAACACAAGTAAATATGAGACTGAACAAGATGGCAAACAACACAAGTAATTGGTTTTCAAAAATGTTTTATATTGCTTCTCAAGTTCTATTAAAAATGTTACAAAGCATACGATGGAAAGTTACAAGTACTTGAGATATTTTATACTACATCCTACAGCTGGCCATACTTTGAAGGCTAGCTGGATACAATTGACTAGACAGCTACAAAATCAAATGTAGAGTCAAAAGGCAGATTTGCCTTTTGACTAGTGACTATGACATACCATAGCTCACATCCTAATATATTACAAAAAGGATAAAAGTACATAAAGTAGAAAGTATGGACTAAAGACCTCAATGTACAGTTCCCAAAGCATGGACCTTTTCACCAAGTCATGTAAGTTGGTGACTTTACAGAGTTGCATCGGAAAGGTGGTCCAGCTTTATGGTAAAGTACATCAGATAAAGGCATATCTCTAAAAGTCTTCGGAAGAAATCTGTCTTCACTCTTTGGCTTCGGAAGACTTTGTCTTTGAAGCTTCGGAAGACTTCACATTTGGCTTCGGAAGATGTTGGTCTTGACTTCGGAAGATTTTACACTTAGAATATTTCTAGTGCATGGTGTAAAACTTCCGAAGCATTTCTACTTCTGTTCTTCAGTGCATGCATGCAGAGAGACTTTGGATGTTTTGGCTGCATCAGACTTATAGGAATCCTTAGAAGATTTGGCTGCATCAGACTTTGGATGTTTTGGCTGCATCAGACTTTGGATGTTTTGGCTGCATCTAGAGAGGCTGTTGCAACCAAAACCATGTCACTTAGAAGATTTTAAGTACAACATACAAAGGACTTCGGAAGCCAAGTGTGGGACTTCCGAAGGAAGAAGGAGCTCTTCCGAAGTCTAAGTGTAAAATACACTTCCGAAGGAAAACTCCAACTTCCGAAGGTAAAGAAGTTACTTCCGAAGAATCAAGACTTGAAGACAAAGTTCTGAAGTCAACTTCCGAAGTATAAAGAAGTCCTTAAAGCCTCAGAAGCTTAGAAGCATCTTCCGAAGTATAAGTGGCGTCGGAAGAACTTGTTCTTCCGAAGCCAGTTAACCTTCGGAAGACACTTCTATTATCCAGTGGACATAAGTATGGTCTGTCTGACAGTCCGCTGCAAATCTCTGAGATACTGCATGGCGTTTTCTCAAAAGCCATGTAGTTGACCATGCTTTAATCTACTGTTTACCTTTTATGTTAAGTACAGTTGCCATCTTTAGTTGGTGACAAAAGGTAAGTCATGGCTGCAATCAAGAGATGGCAACTGTACTTAACATAAAAGGTAAACAGTAGATTAAAGTATGGTCAACTACATGGCTTTTGAGAAAACGCCATGCAGTATCTCAGAGATTTGCAGCGGACTGTCAGACAGACCATACTTATGTCCACTGGATAATAGAAGTGTCTTCCGAAGGTTAACTGGCTTCGGAAGAACAAGTTCTTCCGACGCCACTTATACTTCGGAAGATGCTTCTATGCTTCCGAGGCTTTAAGGACTTCTTTATACTTCGGAAGTTGACTTCAGAACTTTGTCTTCAAGTCTTGATTCTTCGGAAGTAACTTCTTTACCTTCGGAAGTTGGAGTTTTCCTTCGGAAGTGTATTTTACACTTAGACTTCGAAAGAGCTCCTTCTTCCTTCGGAAGTCCCAAACTTGGCTTCGGAAGTCCTTTGTATGTTGTACTCAAAATCTTCTAAGTGACATGGTTTTGGTTGCAACAGCCTCTCTAGATCCAACAAACTCCCCCTAGGCTGATGCTACCAAAACTTCACTTATTTCTACTTCTCAAAGTTTTCAGCACAAGGGACAAAAGATATTTGTCTGTCTCTCTGTTCTTCCCGGAAGTGGTGCTGAGAAGCTTGTACAAGTCATTCGTGGATAGGAGATCCAGTCTATCACTTTGAATGACATGTACCCTTTGTTGTGACCCCCTGAAGAGAGTTAGTTGACGGGAGTTGTAGTCATACTCCCATCTAACTACGGACTCAAGTTCAGGACCTTCAACCATTTGAAGAAAGGCTTTGCCTTTGGTTGCTGATCCTTTCCTTTCCTCCTCCTCTCTCAGTTTTGACTCCTCTTCGACCTTGCTTCTGGCAGTAATCTCGGCCATGTGAAGGCTGCCTAGATGATTTCTGATGTGGGCAGCTACATCGGAGTTTGAAGGGTTGGAGAATGGTTTATCTGCTAACTCAGCAATATCAAATCTGCTTAAGTGTAGCAAAGATGAGGCATTCAGCCTGTTAATCTCACCATTCTCTCTCTCAACAACAAAGTTGTGAGAAGATTCTTCGAACCTCCACTGGACTATCTTCTTTCTGGGTACAAGAGGTTGTCTTGGTACCCTATCTCCTTTCTTTGTGTCCAGCAGCGTCACCAGCCTTCTCCTCAGCTTCTTTTCTTCCTCATTCAATGTATCTGAATTGAGGCCAAGGAGTCTTGTAGCTTGGTCCAAAGTTCCTCTGGGCAAATCAAGAAACTCATCTCTTGTGAGGGAACTTGAGGATCCATCAACATAAGTCAGGTTAACTGAATCCTCCTCACAGGAGATGTCGCTCAAAGTAGTGCAGTTGATGAGCTTAGTTTTGATTGCCTTGAATTCCTCCATAGAGAGATGTTTGGAAGGCTGAGGGGATGGTTTGATTGGTTGTTGGGTAGGTTTAGGAGTTTGGGTTCTGGGTAAGGTTTTAGGTTGAATGATGGGTAGTTTAGGTGGTTGAGGTGAGGGAATTGGTAGTTGTGATGGTGTAGGTTCAGGGGTGAAGGGTTCAGGTTTAGTTTTGATTGGGAAGGGAAAGGGTATTGGTTCAGGTTGAGGTTGGGTTTGGATTTTGGGCTGAGATGTGGGTTTGAAGGTCATCCCCTGTCCCCTTCTATACATCTCCTTTCTTCTCCGCGCACGAATGTCAGCCTTGATGTCACTGACATGTCGTTGGAGAGTCTTTTCAGACATTGGACCCACTTGCCTGCCAGAGAAGCCATGAGCTTTAAGATAGTTCTTCATCCAAGCTTTCTCACCTATCTTCTTGGCGGCAGACAGTCCAGCCTCTTCTTCTTTCTTCTTCTTCTCTACCAGCTTCTCCCTTGCAGCTCTCTTTCTCTCCTTCTCCATTTGATCTTGCTCTTTGTTAAAGAGCCATAAGATCGTGTCACTATTGTGTGGAGACAACTCCTCTTGAGAGAATCCTCTGGAGAGTAGGAAAGTGATCCTTTCTCTCCTGAGCTGCAGATCAGCTTCTCTTTCTTTTCTCAGCCTTTCTTCTACCAAGGCCAACCTTGCAGCTTCTTCTTTTTGCTGTCTTTGCAGTAAGGTTGCCTTTTCAAGCTCTATCAGCTCCTCTAATGGTAGCAGGAGTACATCTTCCGAAGCAGCCCCAAGACTGACAAGTCTATCAATTACCTCCACTCTTCTTCTATTGTTGATTGCCTCTTGGTTGGCTGCAGCTGCTTTTGTACTTGCAGCTAACAGTTTCCCAGTTGGCAGTCTTCCTTTCCTTTTAAGCTTCTCCAACCTTTCTTCTTCCTGAATCTCTTCCGAAGTCATCTTCCTCTTGCCTTTAATGTCTTCGGAAGTGCTAGACTTTGGTGGTTCTTGGATAGAAGATCCAGGTTGGGTGGTGGAGGTAGGAGCTGAGGTCAGTGCAGATGTAATAGCTAGTGGTTGGCTGAGAAAGTCCTCCCTATTAACCTTAGATGCAAGTTCCAGAATTGCATCTGTGACTATTAGATCATCGGAAAGAGAAAATAGTCCTTCCGCCGCAGCAATCTCAGCTTCGGAAGTTTGTGTTGGTTCTTCCGAGGCTTCGAATTGTGCTTCGGAAGCATGTGAAAACACACCTTCTGTCCCAACTGTTTCAGTTGCTGGGCCATCAGTCCTAGTTTCCCCTTCGAAATCAATCTCAGGTTCCACTTGGGCCTTAGGTTGACCAACTTCCTCAACGGTGGTAGGAGGTGCATTCAACCTCTGAAGCTCTTGAGCTCCAAAGTAAATCACAGACATATCCGGACTGGGTTGATCAATTAGGGACTCTAAAAGGAACTTGTTGAAGATCCTATTTAGATCCTGAAGCATCCTTTGATCCACTTGAAAAACAACTGGAGGAGGCTCAGGGAAGATGGCAGCTTGTTGTCTTGAGCTCAAAGAAGTAAGAGCTTGACTGATGGTATCCTGTCTTTGGCTTTGTTCCTCAACATTCATGTTTTTAAAGTATACATGGCACATTCTTTTATGCCATAGGAAAGAGTCATCACTATTTGCTTTAGATAGAAAGCATGAAACTTCTCCAGAGGGAGATGTTTCTTGCAAATCCATCTAGTACATGTTCCCTTTCCTGGGGGCTCTAATGCAGGATATGCTCATGAGGAATGACCACTCAATGCTTGAGAACAATGCACTCATGCTCAGTAAAGAGCATGTTATGACTCTGATCACAAAATTGGGATACACTAAAAAGATTGTACCCAAGCTCCTTGACAAAGTTTACATTTTCAATGTTGAGCTTACCATTTGTGACCTTGCCCCTTCCTGAAATGTAACCACCTTCATCTCCTCCAAAAGCAACTGGTCCTCCATCAATTCTCTCAAAGTTATAAAGTAATGACCTATTGCCTGTCATGTGCCTGGAACAGCCACTATCAATTATCCAGACATTCCTGTTTGTCTTGAGTTGTTCCTGCATAAAGAAAATGATTAGTTCCATTTGGAAACCCAAGCCTTACTTGTCTTGGGCTCACTAAGTATAATAGAAGGTAATGCAACAGTAATAGATCCTATGGTTGTGCTAGAGGGATCTTCAGCTGTTGTTGATAGAGAAACTTCAGTCACTTGGTCTTTCTTAGACTTCCACACCACCTTTGGAGTCTTGGACTTGACCTTCAAAACCTTGGAAGCTTTTGAAACTTCACAAGTTTTGATGACTGAACCTTCAGAAGATTCTGCAGTCACTGCCGCAGACTTCACTGCTTCAGAAGAACTCCTTTCTTCCGAGACCAAATTTTCTTCCGAGGGTAATTTTCTATTTACCTTCTTCTTTGATTTGAAGCTTCCGAAGGAAACGGATTTTCCTTCCGAAGCTTGAATCTTCTTGAAACTCTTTGAAGTCTTTGTATTGGTCATATGGACAGTACTTTTAGGATTATATAGACAATCCTTAGCAATGTGAGAGGTACTTTCACACATGACACACAACATTTTCTTCTTCATAAGAGTCTCCTTATGAGAACAAGACTGTCTATGGTCACATCCCTTCTCCACCTTCATCTTTGTAAATGGTGAGACAGTTCTTTTGGGCTGTGAACTGTTCTTGGAGTTTGATGGTCCAGGCTGTGCAGCAGTGGTACACAGCAGATCAGTCATCTTCTTGGTACTGAGATGATTTGAACAAGAACCAGAACTCTTAGCTGAGGAGTTTTGGTTGATGTCTTCAGTCTTTACTACTTTAAACCATGCAGAGATAAAAACTTGTTTCTGCTTAGAGTCAAAAGTAGCCTTGATCTCTTGAGCCTTCTTTGCCTTTCTTTTGCTCTTTCTGATCAAGTTCTTTCTCTTTGACTTGGTCATCACAGTAGACTTCTTCTCCTCAGAAGGATAGTGGCCCTTAGTAGAATCCCCCTCTTCACTCTTCTCAGACGAATTCTTCACTATCTCTTCTTCATCCTCTTCACTTATAGGATCTATGAGAGGAAGCTCATCTTCATAAGTTCCACACCTAGGAGATCTTACAGACAAGATTATGTGTGGAGGAGCTATCTCATTTGATCCCAGTCCCTGTCTATTTTGATAACACACTTTGTTGTGCAGGGATGAGGATATTATGTTCTTGAAGGTCTCTTCTTCAAGAACACTCTTTTCTGCCCTGGCTTTGCTAATCACAAGCTCAGCCTGGCACTCAGTCAGCTTAGTTATGAGATCTTGTATTTGAGTCCTAAAATCTGTATGTTCATGTTTTAGTACTGAAATGGTTTTCTCTAAGTCCTCTATCTTTAGCTTATAATCATTTTGAGACTTTCTAAAATCAGATTTTAAAATGTTTAAGGACTCAAGATCAGATCTCATTTCCAAGTTATAGGACCTATATCTGTTATCTTTAGCAATGCATTCAGGAGTACAGAGATGTTCCAATACTTTGGCTTCATCATGATCTGCCATTAGTGCTTGGTTTGGAGAAGCATCTTCCACCTAAAAACTCCTGTCAAAGCCTCCTTCTTCAACAGCAACAGCAGCTTGTTGCTTTGGCTTCTCATTCTGAGGGGCTTTGTCAGTGTAGTTTAGTCTGGTTTGTGCTTGGCCACCATTTGTTTTAGGTGCCTTACACTCTCTAGCAAAGTGGCCCATCAAGTTACAGTTGTAACACTTGACTGTACATTTATCCAAGCCAAACTTTCCACTGGTTGCATTGCTTGGAAACCTCCTTCCAGTTCTCTTGTAGAACTTCTTGGCTCTATGAGTAAGAAGAGCCATCTGCTGAACTATTTCCATATATTCCAGGTCATCTGGATGGATACAATCCAGGTCTTCAAGAGTGAAAAGAGAGTTACCACAACTTTCATCAGAAGACACAAAAGCTTGAGAAGAGCTTGTCTCTTGGAATGGGCTTCCTTGAGTGTAGTTCTCCCTAGGTGTCTTTGGGAAGGTGATGAAAGGACCCTTTAGTGAGTTGTCAGGGTAGCATATGAGATAATGTTGGGGTTCTATGCTATCTCTTTCAACCACATGCAAGCCTGAACCCATTTGATTGTTGGAGTTGCCAGATGAACCTTGCGTGTTCATCTCCATCTGGTAGCCACTGAGAATCCCATATAACTCTGTCAGAGTAAGAGTTTTGAGATTTTCAGTCCTCTTGATCACCACACAGTAGTGTGTCCATTGCCTAAGAAGTAAGGACATGAACTTCCTTACAATGTCTCTGTTTTCAAGAGGAACTCCTCCATCCACTAGGGTATCCACTATCTCAACATACCTAAAGTATTGCTGAGTCATGGTTTCACCTGTTTTGAAGGTGAAGTTTTCAAACTGCTGCTTCAGGAGATCCTTCTTGTTCTCCTTGGCTTCAGAGGAGCCTTCATACATCAGTTTTAGTGCATCCCACAGCTGTTTAGCTGTTTTGCACTTCTTGAAACCTCTGTACACAAAGTTTGGAAGGGCAGTTTGAAGAGCAGTCATGACCTTTCTATCAATCTCTACTCTCTTCCAATCTTCATCAGAGTAGTTGGCCACATCTTTGGAGATCATACCAGCACCAGTAGCACAAGGAGTGCTGGGTATGAAAGGTCCGTTTTCAACAGATTCCCACATTCTTGAGTCTAGAGACCTGATGAAACCTTCCATTCTCATACACCAGGCATCAAAGTCATCAAGAGTGATCAGTGGGGACTTGTTCATGGTTCCAGTCTCCATATCAGTCTTTGAAATGGATGCCATTTGAAAGTTTAGTATTTGTGTGTGTGAGGGATCTTAAGATGGTGAGATCTTATATCAAGAGCCTGAAAAGCTCTGATACCAATTGCAGGACCGGTTAAGGGCTTAACAATTTACAACACAACAACACAAAGATGAGATTAACAAAACTTGATCAAACAGTAAACTGGGTTAACCAAGATAATGATACAAAGAACAAAAGTAATGATAAAAAGACAGAACAAGAGATTTGGGTTTCAAGGAGGCAGTATATTGCTTTCTCAAGTTCTATTACAAGTGTTACAAAGCATAAAGAAAGATACTAGAACTTGGAATACTTATACTACAACCTACAGCCAGCTTTACTTTGAAAGCCAGCTGGATACAATTGACTATACACAAACAAAATCAGTTGTAGAATCAAAAGGCATATCTGCCTTTTGACCTTGTGACTATGACATGCCATAGCTCACATCCTTATCTATTACAAAAAGGATAAAGTACATAAAGTAGAAAGTTACAGACTCAAGACCTCAATGTACAGTTACCAAAAGCATGGACCTTTTCACCAACTCATGTAAGTTGGTGACTTTACAGAGATGCAGCGGAAAGGTGTCCAGCTTTATGGAACAGTACATCAGTAAAGCATGTTACTAAAAGTCTTTGGAAGAAATCTGTCTTCATAGGATGAAGCTTCGGAAAACTTTGTCTCTGAGGCTTCGGAAGACTTCATGTTTGGCTTTGGAAGATATTGGTCTTGGCTTCGGAAGATTTTACACTTAGAATATTTCTAGTGTATGGTGTAAAACTTCCGAAGCAATTCTTCTTCAGTACTTAGTGCATTACTTGCAGAGAGACATTGGATGTTTTGGTTTGCATCAGACTTAAAGGAATCCTTACACAACCACATGGAGGGCTGAACTCAGTTGATTGCTGGAGTTACCAGATGATTTTTGAATGTTCTTCTCCATTTGGTAGCCACTAAGAATACCATACAACTCTGTAAAAGTAAGGGTCTTAAGGTTCTTAGTCCTCTTGATAACAACACAGTAATGTGTCTATTGTCTAGGAAAAGAGGACATAAACATCCTTACAATTTCCCTGTTCTCAAGAGTTACTCCAACATCCATTAGAGTATCCACAATCTCAACATACCTGGAGTATTGTTGAGTCATGGTTTCACCTACCTTAAAGGTGAAGTTTTCAAACTGCTGCTTCAGGAGATCCTTCTTGTTCTCCTTTGCTTCAGTAGACCCCTCATACATCAGCTTCAGTGCTTCCCATAGTTGCTCGACAGTTTTGCACTTCTTGAAGCCTCTGTAGATGGAGTTTGGAAGAGTAGTTTGAAGGGCTTCCATGGCTTTCTGATCAATCTCTATTCTTTTCCTGTCTGCTTCAGAGTAGTCAGCCACAGCCTTAGGAATCATACCACCACCAATAGCAGAAGTGGTGCTTGGTATGTAAGGTTCTTCAACAACAGAGTCCCACATCATGGAGTCTTGAGACTTGATGAAGCCTTCCATTCTTTGACACCAAGTATCAAAGTCTTCCGGAGTGATCAATGGAGACTTTGTCATAGTTCAAGTTTCCATATCAGCTTTGGTAATAGCTGCCATTTTAGTTGTTAAGTATTTTGTGTGTGTGAGGGATCTTAAGATGGTGAGATCTTATATCAAGAGCCTAAAAAGCTCTGATACCAAATGCAGGACCGGTGAAGGGTATGCACTTACAACACAACAACACAACGAGGAGAGTTGCTTAGAACACTTAACAGATCAAATAAGGAACTGGTTAACTTGTTAATGAAAGATGCTAAGAACACAAGTAAATATGAGACTGAACAAGATGGCAAACAACACAAGTAATTGGTTTTCAAGAATGTTATATATTCCTTCTCAAGTTCTATTACAAATGTTACAAAGCATACGATGGAAAGTTACAAGTACTTGAGATATTTATACTACATCCTACAGCTGGCCATACTTTGAAGGCCAGCTGGATACATATGACTAGACAACTACAAAATCAAATGTAGAGTCAAAAGGCATATTTGCGTTTTGACTAGTGACTATGACATGCCATAGCTCACATCCTAATATATTACAAAAAGGATAAAAGTCCATAAAGTAGAAAGTATGGACTCAAGACCTCAATGTACAGTTACCAAAAGCATGGACCTTTTCACCAACTCATGTAAGTTGGTGACTTTACAGAGTTGCATCGGAAAGGTGGTCCAGCTTTATGGTAAAGTACATCAGATAAAGGCATATCTCTAAAAGTCTTCGGAAGAAATCTTTCTTCACTCTTTGGCTTCGGAAGACTTTGTCTGTGAAGCTTCGGAAGACTTCACTTTTGGCTTCGGAAGATGTTGGTCTTGGCTTCGGAAGATTTTACACTTGAATATTTCTAGTGCATGGTGTAAAACTTCCGAAGCATTTCTACTTCTGTTCTTCAGTGTATGCATGTAGAAAGACTTGGATGTTTTGGATGCATCAGACTTATAGGAATCCTTACACCTTTCTCACCCAATCTACCTATTACACCGCTCTAATTGTTAACCCCACCACCTACTCAAACCATATGGCTGTATTTTGGGGCAATGGTCAGATTGAAACCCTAAATGAAGCTAGGGTAATAAGGTCGAGCATTTGTGGCCAGGAGTTGATCATGTCAGAACAACTCATTAGGGAGCATCTGGAGCTTCATGATGAAGGTGTTCCTACTGAATTTCCCAAGTCAGACCTAGATGACACATATACCCAAATGGGATATGGTGGAGATGTGAGCATGTCTACCGTTTACAAGTTTAACTTCTCATATAACTGGAAGTTCCTGCTTCACGTTGTTCTCCACTGCTTGTCTAATAAGTCTGGGGGATGGGATCAAATCCCATATGAACTAGGATGCCTAGTTCATGGGTTGGTGAAGAGCCTCCGCTTCAATTACTCAAGATTTTTGCTGCTCAACCTTATGGTGAACCTCCAAAGGGACACATTCTATATGTATCCCAGGTTCATTCAGCATCTTATCAACTGTGAGCTGGAGTCAACTTGTCTGTGCAGCTGTTCTACCAGTTCCTCAAATGAGGTCGAGCGTCTTCAAAGTCTTAAAGAGAGTGTCCACCAACTACACTGGAAGACATACTGAGCTTCTTCCAAGTATGATTGAGCCAATGGCTCCTGGTGACATCCCTGTTAACCCCACATGTGATGAACCCACACCAGAAACTACCCTCACTTTGCCAAATCTACACCCTCACCCCATCACAATCACTTACCAGATGTCACACCCCAACCATGACGGCGGAAACGTCGAAGTGTGAGGGTTAAGATTGTTCACAGCCACATAACGCTAAGTTAAAATATAATGCCATTAACCAATTGTTTTTCAAACATCACAATCATCCACGTCTTACAAGAAAAACAATAAACAAAGAAAAAGAATCCAAATGTTTATTTAAGTCTAGGTCCATATCCTAAGCTTAAGCATTTCTTCAATCATCATTAAACTTGCACATTACCTGAAACATGTTGAAAATAAAGTCAACTAACAAGTTGGTGAGTTCTCATGGTTTAAAATACCATAAGTATATATCATAAGAAAGAATGTGGCAATTCTAGTCAATGGTCACAGGATAGTAAGTATATAGAACATGCATAGTTACAACCAAACCTTGACTGAATAATATGAATAAGCATGATTAGCTAAGTGTATTTGGTTCCCTAGTGCACAAGCATACGGCTCCTAGGAGCCGGCAATCCCTCGGCTTTAGCCCCAAATAGGCTTGTCAGGCCCAAAGATCTAAGACTTCGCCAGGCTAGTTATAGTTAATGATTGCACACGTATGTCACATCTCATATACAACTTAACATATTCAAATAACCACGACTATGTAAAGAATTGCACGTGCGTAATAAGTATCAAAGCGTGTATGAGTTTGTTTGTATAACCAACATGTTTCACCCCGAAAGGTGTAAAATATATGTAAATGGGGCATAAGAACTCACATGATAATAAGAAGACTTGAAGATGAAATAAGAATAACCACGAATGAGATTTCCAATACAAACGTCACAAGACACCTAAATAAGAATAAGGTAACGCGTTATAATTGGTTTGATGATTATTTATTATATTTTAAGGTTCTCAATTATAAATTGTATAGAAGTTGACAACTATTTATTTTATATTATTAATGAACAGGTTATTGGAACGAAAGAATAGAATTATTGCGCGTAAGAGAAAAGTTAATATAAATAAAGAAAACTAAGCGCACGCTAAACTGATTTATAAAGGTTGTATTGATTGTAATAAGTCAAGAAATAATTATGTATATATATATATATATGTAAGTACTTAATCATTTTTATTATTTGACAATGTATATGTATATATTTTACAATGAATGAATATATGAATATATATATGTAAGTACTTAATCATTTTTATTATTTGACAATGTATATGTATATATTTTACAATGAATATATAAACGTATGCATATGAATATATGAATATATTTTACAATGTAAGTTAAGAATAGATGTATAAGTAAATTATTTAAATTATTTGTTAATAGTTACATGTATATATATATATACATATATATATATATACATGCATATGTTCTAAATAATCACACAACATTGTTTTTAAATAATTTAAAGAAAATATCAAAAATGTATTTTGGATTTAAACATATTAATAAAACTTTGATAAACAAAATAAATAATTAATTAAATAAATTCTGAATTTTATAAAGTCATTTTAGAAATTTTCAGAATTAATTTTCAGAAAAAAAATTAATTAACAATAAATAAGAATAAGACATAATATAAAAGAAAAGGAAAGAAAAAGGGGGGGGTTGCCGGGGTCGAACCCGGGACCTCCCCTTGGGGATAAGGTGCGGGAACCAGTGAACCAGGGCCATGGCCTTGGTTCACTTTTGGTTTGATTTGATTTTAACCATGGTTTCTCCGTCTCCCCCAAATCCGATGAACCCTAGGTTCATTGGATTCGAAATTGACCCTCGATTCGCTGTTAATCAGCCGAATCATCATAGGGCTTTTGATCTTTGAACAAAATCGAGTAGAAAACAGATCTCAATTACCTGTTTTGATGAGATAAAAGGTGATTTCGAATTCGGTTTAGGTTTCGGGTGTTCTTGGTTTGGGGTTTTCTGATCGAGTGATTTTCTTGTGAAATTGAAGATTTGGTGAGTTCAGTAACTTCACAATGAACCGAAAACCCATAATTTATAGGCTTCATTTCATGGATTCGAGCCTTTCTCTCTCGATTTAAAAACGCGTTCGAAGTTTACCAAATTAGGAGAGATTCGAGCTGTAATTGTGTAATTATAATTGATTGATTGTTTGTTTAGGACGCGTATTAAGTTTAGGAATGATTGATTTGATTCAATTTTGTGAAATTGGCAAGATTCGATTCGGATTTGGTAAGGTTTAGGCACGGGTTCGAGCGGGAATTTCAAATTGGGGTTGAGTTTGGGTTCGAAACCCATAGTCGAAGACGAGGGGCGGTTTAATTGGATCAATTTGGTTTTTAAATGGGGTTTGGAGACCTGCCGGAGCTCGGCCGGAGCTTGCCGGAGTCGACAGCCGGAAAATCGGGGGGGGGGTGGGGTTTGGTTTGGTAATTTACACCAGCAGTCCCTGAAGTTTGGGCGGTTGGTTAAGTAATAATTAAACTTTTGTTTTTAAGTTTGATAAATTACAAAACACCCCCTGTACTTTGAGTTTAAAGAAGTTTGTTATTATTATTATTATTATTATTATTATTATTATTATTATTAGTATTATGATTATGGTTATTGTACTTTTATTATTATTAGTATTAATTATATTATTATTATATGAGATGCTTATTTTTATTATAATATTATTATATTATTGCCATGATAAGTATTATTGTAAGTATTATAGTATGACACTTATAATTGCTTATTAATAATTAATATTGCAACCATCAATTGTTTATTAATCAAAATAAGTCCCCAAAGATTCAAAATAACATAAAAGGTCCACACAAGAAATAACGATGTTAACTTTTAATTAACTCAAAAACACCGAATGTTACAGTCTCCCCAACTTGAATTAATTTCGTCCCGAAATTAAAATAACGAAGGTTACAAAAATAACTCAGGGTAAGTCTTCCTCATATGATCTTCGCGCTCCCAAGTGAATTCCGCTCCCCGCTTGTTTTCCCACCGAACCTTTACTATTGGGGTCGTAGAGGTTCTAGTCTTCTTCATAATGCGATCCATGATTTCGACGGGTTTCTCAACGAAATGTAGGGACTCGTTGATCTGGATGTCTTCCAATGGCACATACAAGTTATCGTCGGCCAAACACTTCCTCAGGTTCGAGACGTGGAAGACCGGGTGAATTCCACTAAGGTTAGCGGGTAGTTCTAGTTTGTAGGCCACTTTCCCGATTCTTTTCAGAACCTTGAAAGGTCCTACAAACCTCGGAGCTAACTTACCTTTCCTTCCAAAACGAACCACACCCTTCCACGGCGAGACCTTGAGAAGGACCATCTCCCCAACTTGGAATTCTAGCGGCTTGCGACGTTTATCGGCATAACTTTTCTGTCGACTCCTAGCCACTTCCACTTTCAAGTTCTTGCGGATGATAGCGACTTTATCAGTCGTCTCTTGTATGAGTTCGGGACCGGTGATAAGATTTTCGCCCATGTCGGTCCAGCAAATCGGTGAACGACATTTACGACCGTAAAGGGCCTCAAATGGTGCCATTTGGATGCTTGAATGGTAACTATTATTGTAGGAGAACTCCGCGAGTGGTAGGTGTGTATCCCAGTCACCACCAAAATCGAGAACACAGAGACGCAACATGTCTTCCAGAGTTTGGATCGTCCGCTCGGTTTGACCATCGGTTTGGGGATGGTAAGCCGTACTTAAATCCAATTGCGTACCCAGAAGTTCTTGCATAGAAGACCAGAAGTGAGAAGTGAATCGAGCGTCCCGGTCGGATATGATATGAAGAGGCACACCGTGACGGCTTACGATCTCGTCGATGTAAATCCGAGCTAGTCTTGATGTCTTATACGTGTCGTGTATGGGTATGAAATGTGCCGACTTGGTCAATCGGTCGACGATTACCCATATGCTATCGTGCCCACGAGGTGTCCGAGGTAGTTTGGTTATGAAGTCCATGGATATATGTTCCCATTTCCACATGGGAATTTCGGGTTGCTCGAGTAATCCACTTGGACGTTGGTGCTCCGCTTTAACCTTCGTGCATGTAAGACACTTAGCAACGTAGGTTGCTATGTCCCGTTTCATTCCGGGCCACCAATATTGACTCCGCAAGTCCATGTACATCTTATCGGAGCCCGGGTGAATAGAATAGCGAGTCTGATGTGCTTCATTCATGATAAAAGCTCGAAGGTTATTGTGTTTGGGGATCCAGATTCGGTTCGCGAAATATATCAACCCATTGGCTCTTGCTTCCAGTTGGGCCACCAGATTGGGCTCAAGTTCATCTTTCATACTCTCCTCGCTTTGTACTGCTTGCTGGGCTTCTCGAATGCTTGACTCGATGTCACACTCGATCCTCAAGTTTTGTAGTAACACTGTAGTATTGTGAACATCAAGTCGGACTTCTGTATCAAACTCTCCCAATGTATCGAACCACTGCCGACGGTCGCGCATTTCTTGAACGGAGACCATCTTTTGGTGTGTCTTCCTACTCAATGCATCGGCTACGACATTTGCCTTGCCGGGATGGTACCGAATATCACAGTCGTAGTCATTAATTAGTTCCAACCAACGACGTTGCCTCATGTTGAGGTCCTTCTGGTTGAAAACGTGCTGAAGGCTCTTGTGGTCCGTATAAACTATGCATCGCGTGCCGTATAGGTAATGTCTCCAGATTTTTAGAGCAAAGACCACCGCTCCGAGCTCGAGATCGTGCGTCGTGTAATTTACTTCATGAACCTTCAATTGTCTCGAGGCATAAGCTATGACCTTTCCTCGTTGCATGAGGACACAACCAAGGCCTTGTTTCGACGCATCGCAGTATACCGTGAAGTCGTCATTTCCATCCGGTAGAGCCAGAATAGGAGCATTACATAACTTATGCTTTAATGTCTCGAACGCCTCTTCTTGTTCGGCTTTCCACTCGAAGGGCTGGTGCTTCTGGGTCAGGAACGTGAGTGGCTTTGCGATTTTTGAGAAATTGGCAATGAATCGTCGGTAATACCCGGCTAGACCAAGGAACGATCGAATTTCTGTTGGAGTCGTGGGAGCACTCCAATTTCTAACGGCTTCAACCTTCGCCGGGTCGACGTGAATTCCTTGGCTATTCACAACGTGTCCCAAGAATTGTACTTCTTCCAGCCAGAACTCGCATTTCGAAAACTTCGCGAACAGTTGTTCCTTCTTCAACAGATTGAGGATTTGACGAAGGTGGAGTTCATGATCAGAGTGAGACTTGGAATAGATAAGAATGTCATCGATGAACACAATGACAAATTTATCTAGGTATGGCTTGCACACTCGGTTCATAAGGTCCATGAAGACCGCAGGAGCATTGGTTAAGCCGAAAGGCATAACCATAAACTCGTAATGCCCGTACCGAGTGCGGAAAGCAGTTTTTGGGATGTCGTCGTCGTGGACTCGCAGTTGGTGATAACCCGAACGCAAGTCGATTTTTGAAAAGATTGCGGCTCCTTGAAGTTGATCGAAGAGGTCGTCGATACGAGGAAGGGGATACCGGTTCTTGACGGTTAACTTGTTGAGCTCCCGGTAATCGATGCACATGCGAAATGACCCGTCTTTCTTCTTCACAAATAAGACAGGTGCACCCCAAGGAGAAGAACTAGGGCGGATAAAACCCTTCTCGGATAATTCCTGGAGTTGACTAGAGAGTTCTTGCATTTCAGATGGTGCTAGTCGGTAAGGTGATTTGGCCACGGGGCTCGCTCCCGGGATCAAGTCGATTTTGAATTCAACTTCCCGTACAGGAGGTAACCCACTAAGGTCGTCTGGAAATACTTCAGGGAATTCTCGTACAATTGGAACATCCTTGAGTTCCTTCCCTTTGACTTTAGTGTTGACTACGTAAGCCAAGAATGCTGGATAACTCTTACTCAGGCACTTTCGAGCTTGAGTGCATGTCATAAGCTTGAGTCTTTTGGAAGACCGTTCACCGAACACCTTCAACGTGTCTCCGGACGGTAAGGGTATGCGAATGCACTTCTCAAAACAAACGATCTCAGCATGATTCTTCGATAACCAATCCATGCCAATAATAACGTCGAAACTCCCGAGCTTCATAGGAATAAGGTCGATAAGAAATCTATGATCGTCGAGGCACAATAGACAATCACGAATGACCACGTCGACGGTGATCGGTTCTCCATCGGCAACTTCAACAGTGAGAGGTCTTCCCAAATTCGTACGAGGTTTCGCAAGTATCGGTTCGAATTCTAAGGAAACGAAACTCCTATCGGCACCCGAATCAAATAGTACGCAAGCATAGGTATCATTAATAAGAAACATACCTGTGTAGGTTTAAAAAGGCACTTAGGCATAAACCAGGAATTTTTTTAGAGGAATTCTACGGAGATAGGGTTGAAAATTACGTACCGTTCACCACGTCGTTGTTCGCTTGGGCTTGGTTTGCGTTGATGTTGAAGGCACGTCCACGAGCTTGTGGAACATTGCCCACAAGGCGAGGGCATTGGGGTCGGTAGTGACCGGGTTCTCCACAGTTGTACCATGCCCGGTTTGGTTCCGTCACTGCGTTCCCCAGCGCTCGGCGACACGTTGCCACGAGATGCCCATACTTGCCGCATAGTGTGCAGATGCGACACGGGAGATTCCCCGGATGATGGTACTTACATGTGTTGCACAGCGGTAGAGGACCTGCATAAGCCCTTGCCACGGGCACTTGTGCTGCCGGTGCAGCCCCGGGAACACACTGCCTCTGGGATGGCTTAGGAGCGGCCACTGGGTAGTTTCGTGCCGGTACAAACTTCCTTTTCCTGTTATCAACCTTAGCCTCCTTGCCCTCCTCGGGAACCATCTTCTCAGTCTTCTTGGTCCCCTTTGCAGACATGGTGCCTGCCCGGATGTGGTTTTCTGTTAGCTGTGCAGTAATTGTAATAGCTTCTTCTAGGGTTGCGGGTCGGCTACCCACAACGGCATCCTGAATCTGAGGCGGCACCCCCTTGATAAATTTTTCCACATTACGGGCAACAGTATCCACCATGTGGGGCAACAGTATGCTCAGCTCGTGATGGCGGGTAGAATAGGCTAGATGGTTCCCGCCATCCTGTTTCAAGTTCCAGAATTCTTCTTCTAGCTTCTGGATCTCACTTCTCGGGCAAAACTTGGCGATGGCTATGTTCTTGAACTCCTCCCAAGTTAAAGCCAAGATCGCGTCGGGACCTCGGTTTCGCTTTTCACTGTTCCACCAAGTTAAGGCCCTTTGTTGCAGCATACTGGTGGCATACCTCACCTTAAGTGCTTCGGTGCACTCACAGTTGACGAAGGTGTTTTCCATCCCTTCAAACCATTCTAGGAGACCGGTGGCACCTTCCTTGCCACTGAAACTGGGAGGCTTGCATGAACTAAAGTGCTTGAAGGTGCACTTCTGGTTGTTACGACCTTGGTTGGCACTATTTTCGCCTTGGCCGTTGCTGTTGCTTGCGACGTTGGCGATCATGGTGCTGCTGAGTTCGGCCACCATAGTCGGGATGACCGCAACCATTTGCCGGGCAATTAGGGCGGCAAGCTTACGGCCGGATCTTCCTCGGGTTCCTTGGTAACGAGACATGCTGGAAAATATAAATTGAATTAAGATCGGTTAAAAGGGTAATAAGGATGGACAGTTAAAGTAAGAATCATGGGTTGTACGGGGTGATTCCATTTGATGACACATCATCATTTGGAATCGTTGACACGTCAAGATGAATTGACCCATTCGCCTTAGAAACTGGTGTATGTTGGCCATAGTTTATCACTCATCCCGGAATTCCCCAGGTAAGCATGACTGGTCCCGTAGGATTTATACGAAATGCTTACCTTAGCCCGAGGGCCTTTTGCCAGGAAAACCAGAATACAGGTGTCTATGTACCACACTAGTTCTATGGTTCGTGGAATCAAAAATCTTGATGAGATATTTATAAGATTAGACCTTAAGTCTAAGAAATTTTCCTATCAATAAGTTCTATTTAGAGACGAGGAAGGATTTAAGTATTAGTAATTGTCGGGGAGAATCATCGTTTAATATAAGTCTAGGGAGACGAGTAACAATATGTAATCATGCAGAAAGGCATCTATGCTAAGGCATCACATTGCACATAATAAGGCATAGCGTTAGGCAGCATGCAAACAATATGTATGTATTCATAAGAATACTATTCTATAAGGATCATGCATAAACTATAGTCTAGGTCACCATTTCTAATAACTTAAATCCCTATAGTTATGGGCTCTGATACCAATCTACTCTGTAACACCCCGGCCCCTCGTAATCACCAATATTGTCCGCTTTGCTCACTAAGAGCTCACGGATTTGTTTTTGGTTACCCAGGTGAAAACTTCCCAAGGGGTCACCCATCCTGGTACTACTCCCACCTGAGCACGCTTAACTGTGGAGTTTTTTAGGCTCCACAGCCAACTAAGCCCAAAACGCGTCGGTGATTTAAGAGGCAGGTCATTACTTATGAGCTAGGAATCTCTACTGTCCACGGACAATGTGGGAGGTATGCCTCTAGGTGTTGCAATCACCCCCCATAAGGGACTCATCGCACTCGATGAGGTTTTGCCCCAACTTAGGAGTGTTGAGTGTTACCGGTGAACCAGGGCCTTGGCCATGGTTCACTTTTGGTTTGATTTGATTTTAACCATGGTTTCTCCGTCTCCCCCAAATCCGATGAACCCTAGGTTCATTGGATTCGAAATTGACCCTCGATTCGCTGTTAATCAGCCGAATCATCATAGGGCTTTTGATCTTTGAACAAAATCGAGTAGAAAACAGATCTCAATTACCTGTTTTGATGAGATAAAAGGTGATTTCGAATTCGGTTTAGGTTTCGGGTGTTCTTGGTTTGGGGTTTTCTGATCGAGTGATTTTCTTGTGAAATTGAAGATTTGGTGAGTTCAGTAACTTCACAATGAACCGAAAACCCATAATTTATAGGCTTCATTTCATGGATTCGAGCCTTTCTCTCTCGATTTAAAAACGCATTCGAAGTTTACCAAATTAGGAGAGGTTCGAGCTGTAATTGTGTAATTATAATTGATTGATTGTTTGTTTAGGACGCGTATTAAGTTTAGGAATGATTGATTTGATTCAATTTTGTGAAATTGGCAAGACTCGATTCGGATTTGGTAAGGTTTAGGCACGGGTTCGAGCGGGAATTTCAAATTGGGGTTGAGTTTGGGTTCGAAACCCATAGTCGAAGACGAGGGGCGGTTTAATTGGATCAATTCGGTTTTTAAATGGGGTTTGGAGACCTGCCGGAGCTCGGCCGGAGCTTGCCGGAGTCGACAGCCGGAAAATCGGGGGGGGGGGGGGTTGGTTTGGTAATTTACACCAGCAGTCCCTGAAGTTTGGGCGGTTGGTTAAGTAATAATTAAACTTTTGTTTTTAAGTTTGATAAATTACAAAACACCCCCTGTACTTTGAGTTTAAAGAAGTTTGTTATTATTATTATTATTATTATTATTATTATTATTATTATTATTATTATTATTATTATTATTAGTATTATGATTATGGTTATTGTTACTTTTAGAATTATTATTAGTATTAATGTTATTATTATTATTAATATGAGATGCTTATTTTTATTATAATATTTATTATTATTATTATTGCCATGATAATTATTATTTGTAAGTATTATAGTATGACACTTATAATTGCTTATTAATAATTAATATTGCAACCATCAATTGTTTATTAATCAAAATAAGTCCCCAAAGATTCAAAATAACATAAAAGGTCCACACAAGAAATAACGATGTTAACTTTTAATTAACTCAAAAACACCGAATGTTACACCAGAGACCTCCCAAACAAACTCTTGTTCAATCTACTCTGATTAAACAAGCTCCTCCTGTTAAGTCCAAAAAGTCTAGAGTGGAAACATGGGCTCCTACTCAGTTTGAGGTCTCACCATCCTTCACTTTTGACCTCAATATGGGTATTGAGTCTCCTCAGTCTCAATCCCATGAGCCCGAAACCTAAGCTGTTGATAGGAACTGATGAGGAGAGTATGTCTATTCAGGGCAATAAAGTTGATCCACAACACCCTCTCAAGGATCAATAGAGCCTAGAGAGACCTCTTATCTCTAGCCCCCATCAGCAAGCCTTAACTGAGGTGAGTCCTACTGATATGGGGGGACTCATGTAGATTCAGCTGCCACTACTGAAGGAGCCTCATTGGATCTTGAGGACAATGGTAACATCACTGAGACAGAATCTACGACAACCATGCCATTTGATGACTCTAAAAGAGACATCATTAGGCAAGGGAAACCAGGATGCCAAGAAACCACATCTGGTGGTGAGGATGAACATACTAGGTATGTTACCTCATCTCCCCATGATTCTTCAATAGAAGATGAGGGAAGACTACAACTCACCATTCAAGACCTACTTTCTAAAGTCTCAAACCTTGAATCTAAGGTTAGGACTTTAGAGGATATGTCTGCCACTCAGCAACTTGAGATTGAAAATCTCAAGGCCAAACTAGCTGAGAAACAGATTGAGAGGTTTGTTAGGCATGCACCTATTCAGGTCTCACTGACCTCTTCCTCTAGCTCATCAAGCTCTCAGGATGATGCTACCAAAAAAAGGGAGAGTGTTCCGGGACAAAGATATGAGAAACCACATAGTCAAGCTCCTTCTACCTTAACTTCAAGATACCCTATTCAACAAGCTTCAGTTTTTCCTGAGCCTCCTCCAATTGTCATTCAAATGGACCAAAGGATGCTTCAAGATCTCAACAGGTTCTTTTCCAAGTTTCTGATGGAATCTTTCATTGAACAGCCAAGCCCTGATATGCCTGTGATATACTTTGGAGCTCAAGAGCTTCAGAGGTTGAATGCACCCTCTACCACTATCCAAGAAGTTGGTCAACCTAAGTCCAAGTTGAACCTGAGATTGATTTCGAAAGGGAAACAAGGACTAATGGCCTAGCAACTAAAATAGTTAGGACAGAGAGTGCATTCCCACAGTCTTCCAAAGCAGAAGTCAAAGCCTCGGAAGAACTATTGCAAACTTCCAAAGCTGAGATTGAAGCTGTGGAAGGACTATTTTTTCTATCCGTTGATCTAGTTGTCACAAGTGCAATCCTAGAACTAGCATCTGAGGTTAATAGGGAGGATTTTCTCACCCAACCCCATGCTCAAACATCATCACTAACTTCAGCTCCCATCATCACCACTCAACCTAAAACCTCTACTCAAGAACCTCCAAAGTCTAGCACTTCCAAAGACACCAAAGGGAAGAGGAAGATGACTAAGGAAGAAAGGTTGGAGAAGCTTAAAAGGAAAGGTAGACTCCCAACTAGGAAGTTGCTAGCTGCAAGTAGCAAAGCAGCTGCAGCCAACCTGGAGGCTATCAACAATAAGAAGAGGGTGGAGATCATTGACTGGCTTCTCAAGCTGGGAGCTGTTAATGAAGATATGCTCCTACTACCATTAAATGAGCTAACTGAGTTAGAGAAGGCAACTCTGCAACAGATTCAGCAAAAAGAAGAAGCAGCAAGGTTTGCCTTGGAGGAAGAGATGGAGATAAAGAAAAGAGAGGCTGATCAGCAGTTGAGGAGTGAAAGGATAGCATTCCTAAGCTCCAGGGGTTTCTCTCTAGAGGAATTGTCTCCTCACAACAATGATACGATCTTGTGGCTTTACAAGAAACATCAAGATCAAATGGAGAAAGAGAGAAAGAAAGCTGCAAAGGAGAAGCTAAGGAAGAAGAAGAAGGAGGAGGAAGAAGCAGGACTCGCTGCTACGAGGAAGATAGGTGATAAAGCCTGGTAGGCAGGTGGGTCCAATGTCAGAGAAGACCCTGCAGCGACATGTCAGTGACATCAAGGCTGACATTCGCTCAGGGAAAAGGAAGGAGATGTATAGAAGGGGACATGGGATGATCTTCAAACCAACACCTCAACTTCAACCTCAACCTCAACCTCAACCCTAACCACAACCTGAACCAATCCCTTTCCCATTTCCCATTAAACTAAACCAACCTCTGAGCCTTACACCCCTAAACCTACACCATCATCCATACCTGCCTCCTCACCACAACCACCTAAACTACCCATCCTTAAACCCAAAACACTTCCAAAACCCAAACACCACTACCTACCCAACAACGACCCAAACCATCCCCTCAGCCTTCTTAACATCTCTCCTTAGAGGAGTTTAAGGAGATCAACATGAAGCTCATTAACTGTACAACCTTGAGTGACATCTCTTGTGAGGAGAAGTCAGTCAAGCTAACTTATGTTGATGGCTCCTCATGTTCCCTCACTAGAGATCAATTCCTTGATCTGCCTAGAGGGACATTGGACCAAGCCGCTAAACTCTTTGGCCTCAACTCGGATTCCCTAAATGAAGAAGAGAAGAAGCTAAGAAGAAGGCTGGTGACTCTGCTGGATACAAAGAAAGGGGACAAAGTGCCAAGTCAATCCCTTATTCCTAGAAAGAAGATTATCCAGTGGAGGTTTGTAGACTCTTCTCACAACTTTTTTGTTGAGAGAGAGAATGGAGAGCTAAACAGGCTCAATGCCTCATCTCTGCTATACTTAAGCGGATTCGACATTGCTGAGTTAGCAGAGAAGCCATTCTCCAACCCCTCCAACTCTGAAATAGGTGCTCACATCAGAAATCATCTGAGCAGTCTTCATCTGGCCGAGCTAACTACTAGGACCAAGATTGAAGAAGAGTTGAGACTGAGAAAGGAGGAGGAAAGGAAGCAATCAACAACAAAAGGCAAAGCCTTTCTTCAAATGGTTGAAGGTCCTGAACTTGAATCCATAGTTAGATGGGAGTATGACTACAACTCCCGTCAACTAACTCTCTTCAGGGGGGCACAACAAAGGGTGCATGTCATTCAGAGTGATAGACTGAATCTCCTATCCATGAATGACTTGTACAAACTTCTCAGCACCACGTCAGGGAAGAACAAAGAAACAGATAAGCATCTTCTATCCCTAGTGCCGAAGGTTTTGAGAAGCGGGAATAAGTGAGGTTTTGGTAGCATCAGCCTAGTGGGAGTTTGTTGGATCTAGAAAGGCTGGTGCAACCAAAACCAAAACACTTAGACATTTTCAGAACAACTTATAAAGGTCTTCCGAAGCAAAGTACAGAACTTCCGAAGGCAAATGGAGTTCTTCCGAAGCCAAAGAACATAACTTCCGAAGATCATCTTCCGAAGGAAGACTTCAGCTTCTGAAGACAAAGTCTTGTCTCTTCCAAAGTTCAAGACTTGGAAGAAATCAAGACAACAACTTCTGAAGTATAAAGATATGAAGAAGTCCTCAAGCCTCAGAAGAAGTAGTCTCTTCCGAAGTATAAGGGGCTTCGAAAGAACAAGTTCTTCCGAAGCCAATTAACCTTCAGAAGACACTACTATGAACCAGTGGACATAAGTATGGCCCTTCTGACACTCTGCTGCAAGTCTCTGATATACTGCATGGTGATTTCCCACACCTATGTAGTTGACCATGTTTTATTCCACTGTTCATCTTTTATCAATTGGTATAGTTAACAACTGTAGTTTGTGACAAAAGGTAAGTCATGGACATGTCATGAATACCTTATCTTAGATAATACTTTATCTAAGATACCTTAACTTTAGCATTGTAGTATATGCTTTAGTCATAGGTTTCCAGCTGGTATCAAAGTATATCCAGCTGTAGGATCTAGTATATATAGTTTCTCATTGTAACTCATGTAATATACTTTTAAGAGTCTTGTAATACTTTGAGTTGAGAAGTAATATATACAAGTACCTTGAAAATTATTTCTTTGTGTTTATTGTTACTTAGTATATTATAATCAACTCTTAGAAGAGATTCTACATCATCATCTGAACCGAGTGTGTTTCAAGTGAGTTTGAGAGAAAAACTAAGTGTTTAGTGATAAAAACCGATCATGCATATGGTTTACTCAAATAATTGATTGACAATTATTAATTGGAACATCCAGAAAAAAACCGTGTAAAATAATGAGACTATGATAAAAATTCAAACTTGGGTACAAAAGAATATTAGAAGAATAACATTGGTATAAAAAAGGAAATTATCAATCACTGGTATAATCTAATATCTAAATATAAAAGAAATATAACTTATGAAACAAGTGCTTGGGCATCAGCGTTGAATACGACTAGATTGAGAAATAATAACATGGGGTGCATCCTAGTCACTTCTTGATTTTAAAATATATTTAGAACGCTGATTACTTAACTTAGGAAAGAAGACAGGCTCAAGAGGATGTGGTTCATGCTGCTTAACCTTTCCAAAGACCTCTTCAACTGCGTTATAAATGTTTAATATAATTTAGAGTTATAAATCTATAGTATACTGTATGTTTACCACTACGTATAAAATGTAGAAAATACCGACATTTTTTGGTGTATCGTTTAGGTTGCGATGGATCTGGAATAATAATCGAAGTTGCACTACAAGAAAATAAGGCTAATGCAACTCTTTAGATGCAACCTATTTCAGTTGAGTTGCATTTGATTCTAATGCAACTTTGTTCAACGTAACAGTTACACTAAGTTATCTAATGTAACGTTTTTCATATAAAAGTTGCAAATTTAATGAAATTGCAACTTTTATGTTTAAAAGTTGCCACTTCTACTTGAAATTGCAACCTTTTTTCATAAAAGGTTGCAAATATGTAACACACAACTTTTGTTATAAAGTTCGCATATTTCAATAAAAATTTTGTAGCCTTTTTTGATAAAATTAACCATAGCTGCATATCAACGACGCATTGTTATTAGTGAACCTAAACAACCATCAATAATCGTAAAAAAACAAATTATGTTAGTTATGGACTTATGGGTTGTAATGGTCAATGATGTTCAATATTGATGAAAGATTATAAGTAGTGGTAAGTGATGGTAAATTAGGTTAACGACGGGCAACTGGTCGATTAGTGCTAATACTGATTAGTGATGGTCTATATAGACCTTAACAGATTATTATAACGCATTTAAACTAATTATGACATAATATGACCCATGTATACGTGTATGCATATTTGTTACGACCAATTACAAGAAAACATGACTCAATTTGATAATTATGACTTAAATTAAAAGCATTACTAAATTAAATTATATTATAAATAAATAACACATATTTGTTAGTTTATTTATTCATAATTAAGTATAAATCATTTTAAAAGAATTTTATGAACCGCACCCAAACCATTGTATCTCTGATTTCCCTCCAATAGTCCAATGTGAAAACTAAAACTGCACCCAAACCAAAATTTCTCAAAATTCCATTTTTCCCTCTCTGCTGGTGTACCCGGTCAGTTGCTCATCTCCATCTCCATCGCAATACCCTATCTCGGACCTCGGTACGTTATCTCTCTCAATCTCGTTCGTTCACATCTTCATCTCTATCTATCACACTTGCCTCCTTCATACCCCAATAACTTATCCGTACTCCCAGTCATATTCTTCTCATGAATATCGATTAATCGGGGGTGCTTTTTTGTGAACCAGATCTTTATGACCGACCTTATCAAGTCTGGAAAAATGTGTCAAGTATCTCCATAGATTCATAATCGGGTGAAAAAGGTACTTCAAAATCCATAAGTTTTATTTGTTTTTTATGACATTGTTAATATGTACTTTGGGTATACCATATGATATTCTTGATGCCTCATATCCCAATTGCATGTTCCAATAAGCATCTGACTCTAATTGTATAGTATTTGTTTGACCAAATGAGTAAATAAATGCTACCTAATTGTTTCATTATATTTTTTTAATCGACCATATTTCCTATGAAACTATTGTGTTATAAAATTGCTACATTTTATGATTAATAGGTGTGTACATTATCTTAATAAGTCTTAGACTATTTGAGACCTGATAAGTTAATACTAATTGGGGTTTTAAATAGTAGCGATTTAGAAGATATAGATGTATTAATAAATGCTTTGAACCTTATTGGTGAATGAAATTATCAAGATTTAGTGACAATAGTTTGAAAGAAATTGAGTTATAATGGATTTGCTGCTAAACGGGTCAATTAGACCCACATGAATATTAATAAGATGTAAATTGTGATGTGTGGTTATAGGAAGTGTCGACAGATCAACTATCAAGAGGTAATTTTCTTTTTTTGTTTCTTAGTTTCTCATTCTTCTTTCAATGGTGTATTTGCATATGCTATGATTGTATTTTAGTAATCATATGCTATATTGAACTTAACCACAAGTTCTGTAATGATACTTGGGCAACAAAGTTTTTATTTCACATCATATTATATTGTGGCAAAAAAGTCTTTAGACTATACTTATGATCATGCTTTCTCTCCAATAGTTATCTTTAAGCTCTAGTTTTCGGTCAATCCCCTCAACAAAATTAATTGTTTTCTACATTAGCCACATTGATTTTCTTTTGCTCATTTAATGAGTTAAACTTGGTGCTATTGTTTATGTCCAAAGAATATGTTTAAATTGGTTAAGTTGAGGTCAAGATAGTTAAGTAGGCAAATGATGCAATTGTGTTTTGCGGTCAAATTGTACACTTATTATGTAGTTTTGGTGCTAGAAATACCAATTTAATGAACTAAATGAGCTATAGTAGTTGTCATGACTAAGCATGAGTGCATTGTTCTCAAGCCCGAGGTGGTCATTCCTCATAAGCATATCCTGCTTAGAGCCCCCATGAAAGGGAATATGTACAAGATGGATTTGCAAGAAACATCTCCCTCAGGAGAAGTTTCATGCTTTCTATCTAAAGCCAATAGTGATTAGTCTTTCCTCTGGCATAAAAGAATATGCCATGTAAACTTTAAAAACATGAATAAATTAATTAAGAATGATTTGGTAACTGTAATGCCAAAGAAAGAGTTTACAAGTGATGACCATTGTGTTGCATGCTTGAAAGGGAAGCAACAAAGGTACATCAACAAGCCAAAGAAAGAAACTCCATCAAACTCCCCTACTCCACTTATACACTTATTACATATTGATCTCTTTGGTCCCACCAGTGTAATGAGTCTAGGAAGACCTCTTATTGCTTGGTGATCATAGATGACTTTACAAGATTCACTTGGGTCTTCTTTCTTAGAACTAAGGATGAGACCCACCCTGAGATTCTAAGAATTTTCATCTTAAAGATTGAAATCATGTGATCACAAGATCAAAACCATAAGATATGATTAAGGAACTGAATTTAAACCAAATCCTTGATACATTTTGTGATGAAAAAGGTATTACAAGACAATATAGTGCTCCACCTGGACTCCTCAACAAAATAGTGTTGCTAATAGGATAAACATGACACTACTTGAAGTTGGCTGCAAAAACTATGTTGTTGGACTCTAAACTACCATCACCTTCTGGGCAGAGGCAGTGAACACTCTTTGCTATGTGCAAAACAGAATTTTAGTAGTTAAGACACATGGTAAGACTCCTTATGAACTTTGGCACAAGAGGAAACCTTCATCTGGTTTTCTCAAGTCATTGGATGCCCTTGCACCATCTTGAATACCAAAGATCAAATTGCCAATTTTGATGAGGAAATCAGATGGTGGACATTTTATTGGATACTCTTCCTAAGCCAAGGCTTATAGAGTATACAAAAAATTAAACCAGAGTAGTTGAGGAGTCAGTCAATGTGACTTTCAATGAGCACACTCCCAGTGTGAAAGGTTCTAGTCCTGATTGCCAATTTGATCTTGATTTAGTTACCAACTGTTTTAACAAGTCTTGTAGCATGTTTCAGGATCCACAGATATACTACCTCAGGTGATCTGACCAAGATTTGGCTTAAAGACCTTCAAGCTACACAACTTCAGCTCTAGTTGTAACTAACCCTGCAAATGGAGTTTCTATCAGCACAACAATGACAAATCCAACTGATATTTCTGGGATGCCTTCAAATTCCCTTAGAGGCACAAAAGTCAGATGAAGGAGCTTAAATGTCGGAGGAAATGGTGGTGGTGAAAGTGATCAAGAAATTTGTTAATGCTCATAACCACTCCATTAAAGACAACATTAATGATGTCACACACTCATTGGATCAAGTCACTCTTGATAAGTGTGCTGATGTGGAGGGTGAAAATTCATTCCTTGCCAGATCTAAATTTCTCTAATTTAGATCTTTCTAAGCAACTTGTTGTGATCCCTCACTTAGGATCCACAAGTCTCATTCCTACGACAAACATCATTGGAGATGTTGATTCAGGGGTAAGAACAAGAGGACAAACCCATAATGCCAATGTTTGTCTTCACTCTTCTTTCTTCTATTTCAGATAGAGCCTAAGAAGATTGATGAGGCTTTAAAGGATGGAAGTTGGGTTGAAGCTATGTAGGAGGGCTGCTTCAATTCAAAGGCAAAAGGTTTGGAACCTATGTCCTCTTCCTCAAGGGAAGATTACTATAGGAACCAAATGGGTGTTCAGAAATAAGAAGGATGATAGAGGACTTGTCACCAAGAATAAGGCAAGACTAGTTGTTCAAGGATACACACAAGAAGAAGGAATTAACTACACAGATGTCTTTGCTCCTGTAGCAAGACTTGAAGCTGTCAGAATATTCCTAGCTTTTGCTGCATCCAAGGATTTCAAGGTCTACCAACTTGATGTCAAGTGTGCTTTTCTCTATGGGGTGATTGATGGAGGTGTATTTCAGACAACACTTGGGTTTGCAGATCCTGATCATCCTGATTATGTCTCAGGCTTGATAAGGCTCTTTATGGGCTGCACCAAGCACCAAGGAAGTGGTATGAGACTCTATCTCAGTATCTCTGTCAGCATGGATACAAAAGGGGTACTATCGATGGAACTCTCTTCATCAAAGGAACAGGAAATGACTTAATGCTAGTTCAAGTGTATGAAGATGACATTATCTTCGGGTCAACTAATTCAAAGCTCTACAAAGACTTTGAGAAGCTAATGAAGGATAGGTTTGAAATAAGTGCCATGGGGGAACTAAATTTCTTTCTAGGAATTCAAGTGAAGCAAGTTGACAATGGCATCTTCATAAGTCAGTCAAAATATGTATAAGACATACTTAAAGTATTCAATATGACTGATTGCAAGGTTACTAAGACACCCATAGCCAGAAATCACTCCCTTAGACGTGATCCTGAGGGGGAGTGTGTGGATGAACATCTCTATAGGGCTATGATTGGGTCTCTTATGTACCTCATAGCTAGCAGGCCTGATGTCATGTTTGCCACATGTATTTGTGCAAGATATCAAGCCAACCCGAAGATGTCACACATGGTCACGATCAAGAGGATTTTAAGATATCTCAAAGGTGCTCCAACACTTGGCCTTTGGTATCCAAAGAATTCTGACTTCAATCTGTATGCCTATACAGATAGTACCTATGGTGGCTGCAATATGACTGCAAAGTCTACTTCAGGGGGATGTCAACTTCTTAGTGGAAGGATAGTCCTCTTGGCATGCAAGAAAAAATCTTTTGTGTCTGCATCAACTGCTGAAGCTTAATACATTGTTGCTGCAAGCTGCTATCTTAAGTGCTTTGGATTCAAAATCAGATGCTGGACTATGGATTCAACTTCAAAAACACTCCCATACACATAGACAATGTTGATGCATGTATGTCCCTAGATCATGATTTGTAATGTAATGAATCTTGTCTGTCTGATTTCGATGTATTGTATTGATTAATGAAATGACATGAATTGTTTGTTACTTGTGTTGTTTAATATTTCATTATGAGTCGTGATTGAATTGATTGGGTTTATGATTGTTTGAATGATTGCACATTATGTTATAGTAATTAAACATTCAAACTTGACTTAATGAAGTTCTCATGCGAATGGCCCATGCGAATGGACCACACGCATGAATAACTTCATACGACTGACTCAATCGCACGACTGAACCAGGAGACTGGATCAGTCGTATGATTGACACATAAGATTGACTCAATCGCACGACTGAACACTCAGTCGTGCGGATGAATCAACCGCATGGTTCAATCGCACGATTGAACCATACTTATGGCCCAGTCGCACGATTGAACAATACTAACCTATAAATAGACCCAATTCGTGGAAAAACGTAAGCATTCATCCCATTACGATTCCAGACGTACCCTAGCCGTCCAGAGACCTCCCAAATCGTTCTCCAAGTTCACAGAGCACATTAGATCGATTCCTAATCGATTTCTAACGTTAGATTCAATTCTTGATTGATTCTTCGTGTGTTCTCACTGATTGGATCGCCAATCAAATAGGATTCCGCACTATTTGAGTTGGTTTAACCACGCTAATCACTGGGTATTTCGTTCAAATACCAGGTCCTAACAAGTGGTATCAGAGCTTTGGCTCTTGATTACGTGTTGATTCAATCAAGATTGCATAAAAGTTTGTGTTTTTGCACTAAAAACGCAATCTTTGGCATCAAAAGTGATCTTGGACGTTCCCTTGCTCATCGAAGTTTGTTTCTCTACGGACTTAGGCGATTAGGACTTGTGAAATTTCAAATTTTTACGGCTGAAACCCGTCAAACCTAGAAATTTTCGCAAAACAGCAGCTTCAGTCGCACGAGTGACCCATTCGCACGACTGGACTCCATTCGCATTGCTCATTCACACGATTGGACCTCGTCGCGCACCTCATTCGCGGCCGACTGAACCGTTCGTTCGTATAACTCATACGCACCAGATTCATTCGCACGACTGAACCAATCGCCCAGTTCAGCCGCACGATTGAACCAGTCCTAGAGTTCATACGCACGATTAGACCATTCGCATCCTTCAGTCGCATCAGTGAAAGTTTGTTTGATTAGATTCTAAGTTTATTAGCCATGGAAGATCAGATGTCAGCCTTTACTGCTGGGAAGGACTCAAGGATACAGAACCTGCTGTTGCTAGAGAGTGAGGTGGGTAATCACAATAAACCACCAAAGCTCTTGACTTTAGATGAGTTTCCCCACCTGGAAACAACGTTTGAGATCTACCTTAATGGAGTAGATCCTAATCTGTGGGAAGCCATTGAGATCGGTTATAGTACACCGGTGGGAGCTGATGGAGTTAAGCTAACGTTAAGCGGGATGACAGACGCACAGAAAGTAAAGTACAATGCAGAGAAAAGGGTTTATGCATTGATCACTCAGTCTATCCCCAAAGACATATTCCACCAGTATTCAGAGAACAAGCAGTCCAAGAAACTGTGGGATGAGCTAGAGAAGAGATATGATGGGAATGCGTCATTGAAGGCAATCAAGGCAAAGGAGTTAAAGAAGGAATTCGATAACTTCTCATCGATTGGTAATGAGAGTTTAGACGAAGTCATAGACAGATTCTACCACTTGATGAGCGAATTGCATACACATGGAGTGGAAACGACTATGGAAGAGAAGTAAGCAACTTCGCAGACGGATTGCCTGATAAGTGGGCTTCATTCGTGTCTAACCTAAGACAGAATGAAATGCTTATAAAGCTGGATATAATGACTTCATTCTTAAGTTGCGAGAAGAAGCACTAAGGATGAAGTATAGAGCTCAGAAGTCTTCGTACACACAAAATCCAGCTTTATACAACGCCACGCCTCAAGCTAAGACATCTGGAGCACCTCTCCAGACTGCATTTGTGTCTAGCTCGTCAGGTCCCACATGCTTTCTCCTCCTTCTGGATCAGACACGTCAGGGTCGTCATGTACCCACTATATTGGATCAGAAGCAAGTGCTACCAAATTGAAGACCGAGAACCTCGGTAATGTGACAGTAGAAGTAGCACGAGAGCATATGGATCTTTTAGCTGCAGTGGTTCATTCATATGATGGACTTGTTGCCGGGAAAGAATGGAAACTGCCATCTGGTGCAGACTGAGACACGAGCAGGTGGACGAAATGGAGCTTGAGAGGATGGATATAATGTGGGCCTTAGCTAGTGCTGTCCGAAGGGCGAAGAAGTTTGTTTAAGAAACTGGACAGACTTGGTAGCTACTACTAGGATACTTGGTTTGACAAAAGAGCAAAGTGACCTGCTTCAACTGTGGAGAGAAGGGGCACTTCAAGAGAGAATGTGTCAAGCCAAAGAAGACGGTAATGGGAACCCGTTCTCGTCCTTTCTCGGCAAGACAAGCCAGCTCTCTCAGTTCTACCTTCAATCAAACAATCCTACTGCCAAAAGACAAGGATTCTATGAGATGAAGTGACGGATCATGATGATGTGATTTAGGTTTGTTCACACCAGGAGAATCTGATTGCCAGTTGTTAGGATGTTATTTGATGATGATTCTGCGAGTGAAGGTGATCTAGCAGTTGAGATAGCAATGTCACATAGTGAAACGTACAGCTGAGGTCAGTTACAAGCCAAAGGAGGAGACTTCCACTTCAGAGACAGAAAGTCAGAATCACCAGAACCAGAGACATCTGATGCTGCGCTGATGGCTAACTCTTCTGAACCAACTCAGGTAAGTACTACTGACCAAATGTTTAATATCATGCTTGTTTCTGATTGTGATACTTTTAGGAATAGCATAGATGAAAAATTTGCTAGGTTATTAGATCATAATGATAACTTAGTAAAAGATTTACAACTGTGCACTGAGGCTAATAGAGTACTAAAACAAATGAGCATAGTTATAAAGAAAAGATAGACCTATTGACTAAACAGCTTAGGGAAACCGAAGTAGTTGCCTTTAACCAAGCAAATGACATTAGGTACTATCTAAGCTCCCTAGAAGAACTAAGAAGCAAAAGGCAGTTCTAGAAGTAGAAGTTAATTCATTAAAACAGAAACTGCATAGTTGGACTAGTTCTTCACACATAGTTCAACACTTAGTGAGAGAAAGGAATAACGGGGAGGGATTAGGCTACAAAGTGGTTCCACCACCACCTGAGACCTTGATGAACACTAAGTCTAGACCAGTAAATAATAACCCCATCAAGGATCATGTGGTGACTACTCCTCTTGTTACTGATCCAGACACCTCATGTTCATCTACTTAATCTGGACAGAAACAAAAGGAGGCCACTTCAAAGGCAAAGGGTAAATTGCCTTGTGTTAATCTGGAAATGAATTTGAAAAGTTAACTTAAAGTCAGGGTCAAACAGAGTCAAATCAGAACCTAAAAGGACTTCAAATGTTACTTTTTCACATGCTTCAAGTCAAAAACCAGTTAACCAAAAAGTGGAACATGTTAACAGGTTAAAACAGTTAATTTTGTTAAACCAGAGAAAACATCAAACATACAAGAGTCAAAACCAAAAGTGATTGATGTTACTAGAGTGTCACGCACTTCTCCACAAAGAAAGTCTACTCATAAAGTTGATAGTCGGTCATGCTACAACTATGGAGAAAGTGGACACATTGCTTCCTATTGTCCTTTCTATCAAACACCTAGGAAGAAGATTGATCTTCAGGACTCTAGACCTAGGTCTTCTAAGAGTTCTTCTCTCCACCCCCTAGATCTCTAGTGAACCTAAAGTCCAACCTGTAAGCCAGACGACTGTTTATCATAACAGGCATTGCACAAATCTGGCTTATGGAAAGAAAAGTCAGCCTACGTGTCTGATACTGATGACCAAGAGGAACTGAGCTACCCTCACCCTCTAAGGGTCAATGGGTGGAGTTTATTATGTGTGATGCCTCTGGGAAACCCAAGACAGTAAAAGCTTGGGTTCCTAACCTAAACTAATTCATTTACTTTGTATGTGCAGGGTGTTCGATACAGTGCTGAGACTAACACGTGGATTATAGACAGCGGAGCATCCAGGCACATGACAGGAAATAGAGCCCTTTTATCAACATCAAACAAATAAAAGGAGGGCATGTTTCCTTTGCAGGAAAAAAGGAGGCTATATCACAGCTCAGGGAGAAGTGGGAAATCAGAAAGTTAAGTTTGATAAGGTGAACTACGTTCAACAACTTCAGAATAACTTACTTTCTGTTTCCCAAATCTGTGATAAAGGATTTAAAGTCATCTTCGACAACAAGAAGTGTTACGTGCTGAAGAAAGACTACATGATACCAGAGGATCCAGTTCTGATGACTGCTTCAAGATATAAAGACCTTTATGTCTTGGATCTGTCAACAGCTGCTACAACGGATCATGAGGTTCAGTGCTTTCTATCTAAAGCTACTGAGAAGGATTCAATCTCCTGGCATAGGAGAATGGGACACATTAGTCAAAGGAAGATGAATCATTTGATTCAGAAGGATTTAGTGAGAGGAGTAAATGTCAAGAACTTCCAACTTCCTGACTTTTGTGTAGCTTGCAAGAAAGGCAAACAGACAAAGAAGTCTCATAAGGAAAAGAAAGTTCATTCAATAGACTTCCTCTTGAACTTCTTCACATGGATCTGTTTGGTCCAGTCAGTACAAGGAGCATTACAGGCGACTTGTACTGTTTTGTGGTCACTGATGACTACTCAAGGTTCACTTGGGTAATGTTTCTGAAATCCAAATCAGAAACATTTGAGTCATTCAAGGAATTAGTAACCACACTGGATTCTCTCTACAAGCTAAAAGTTAGACAAGTACGCTCAGACAACGGGACAGAATTCAAGAATCAATGGATGGAGGCATACTGCAAGGAAAAGGGAATTGTGCATCAATTCACTTCTGCCTATACGCCTCAGATGAATGGTGTTGCTGAGAGGAAGAACAGAAGCTTGATAGAGACTGCACGGACTATGCTGGCGGACTCGAAACTGCCTATCTCCATGCGGCTGGGCAAATGCATGTTATACACTGAAGAATCCTAATAGTCAAGTGCCACGGAAAGACATGTTATGAGCTACTACAAAGACGCAAACCGAATTTGGAGTATCTTGAACCTTTTGGCGCGCCGTGTACACTTCTGAAGAAGACACAAGAAGGCAAATTCAGCGAGAAGGCAGATGAAGGAATTTTTCTAGGATACAACATACCGAACAAGCGAGTTTACAATAACTCAACGGGTCTTGTAGAAGTGTGGTGTAATGTCGACGTTCAGAGATATACCACACCACCGGCAAAGGACACTACTTCTTCGATTATGATGGATTCTTCAAGTCCTTCAACATCTCTCTCTCTCCCTCGGATGATGATTTCTACTTAGATAGTGATATTCTATAGTTATAAGGACTACACACAGCAGGGACAGGGAGAATCTACTCAGTCAGGGGGAGTAGTCGATGACAGTGACTCCTCCTCTGAAGATGAAACAAGCAGATGACCAGAACAGTCAGGAGGAACAGGTTCCAGTTCCTGAAAGTCCACAAGCATCTTTGAGTGATGCTCCTTCGACTTCGGAACCTCAAACTCCAACTACCTCAGATGCAGAACCAAATGTTCATAATCTCGGTTCTGAGGTGGCTGTTCCTACTACTCCAGGATCACGATTAAACGTCTATCATCCCCTTGACAATGTTATTGGGGATGTCAGATCAGGAGTACAAACCCGAAATCAGCTATACTCAGCTGATTACGCCTCGGTTATGGAGAAGGGTTACATTCATGATGGTGCTTATCGATGTTTTGTCTCGCAGGTTAGCCAAATATGTCAGTGAGGCACTAAATGATGAGGCGTGGGTGAGTGCCATGCAAGAAGAACTTCTGCAGTTCAAGAAGTTAGGTGTATGGACTCTGGTTGATAGACCTAAAGGTGCTAAAGTCATAGGCACCAAATGGGTACTAAAATGCAAGAAGGATGACCAAGGAGTCATTATCAGGAACAAAGCTCGACTGGTGGTTCAAGGTTTTCGCCAAGTCGAGGGGATTGACTATAATGAGGTGTTTGCACCGGTGGCAAGGATGGAAGCCATTCGTATCTTCCTTGCCTATGCATCGTACATGAAGATTAAAGTCTACCAATTAGATGTGAAGAGTGCATTCCTTCATGGGGAAATTAGGGAAACAGTCTATGTAAGTCAACCCGAGGGATTTGAAGATCCTTATCATCGGGATAGAGTTTACAAGCTCGACAAAGCTTTATATGGGCTTCATCAAGCTCCTCGAGCTTGGTATGAGAAACTCTCGACTCATCTTGTGAAACACGGCTTTCGCAGGGGAGTCATTGACTGTACACTGTTTATTAAAGAAAAGGATGACGACCTACTGCTTGTACAGATATATGTTGATGACATAATCTTCGGGTCAAAGAACGAAGAGTTATGCAAAGAGTTTGAAGCAGTGATGAAGAAAGAGTTTGAGATGAGTGCTATGGGGGAGATGAAGTTCTTTCTAGGGTTACAGGTGGATCAAACACCTAATGGGATCTTTCTACATCAGACCAAGTACGTAGGAGACATTCTCAGTCGCTTTGACATGGAGAATGCTTCTGCTGCTGGGACTCCTTGCTACGCTTCGAATCATGATATAGCACCTGATGAGAATGGAGATCTTGTAGATGCCACTATGTACCGAGGAATGATTGGATCCCTCATGTATCTCACTGCCTCAAGACCTGATATTATGTATGCTACATGTTTATGTTCTAGATATCAGTCTAAACCAAAGGTCAACCATCTGATCGGGGTCAAGAGGATTTTTCGTTATCTGAAGGGTACACCCACACTTGGACTGTGGTATCCTCATGATAATGACTTTGAGCTTACCGCGTATAGTGACTCGGAATACGGGGGCTGCAAGATGAACTACAAGTCTACATCAGCGGGGTGTCAATTCTTTGGGAGAAGATTAGTTACCTGGCAGTGTAAGAAGCAGACATCGGTTGCATTGTCAACCTGTGAAGCCGAATATGTTGCTGTGCTGCAAGTTGCTGTTCACAAATCATTTGGATTCAACAGCAAATGCGGGATTACGGTTTAAATTCTCTCTCTACTCCTATTTTTGTTGATAACTCTGCTGCAATTGCAGTAACTAAAAATCCGGTTCAACATCCTAAGACCAAACACATCGGTATTAAATACCATTTCATAAGAGACTGTTTTGAAAAGAACTTAATTGATGTGGTTAAAATTAATACTGATTTTCAACGCGCTGACCTCTATACTAAAGCCTTTGATAAACCACGTTTTCAATATTTACTAGAGATCAACGGCGTTAAAAGGAAAAGTGAGGTAATTCCTAATGATGATAATGTGTAGTCCGATGTAGTTTAGTTAAAGTTTATTTTATTTTATGTTATTTGTTTTTTATTTTCGTCTGTTTATTTAAACTCATGTTATTTGCTGTTTATTAAAATCCTATAATAATTAAACCAGAAATGATTTTAGTATTTTAGGGGGAGAATATGTCAGCAAGTTAACATAAAAAAAAAAAAAATTTGAGGGAGAAGGAGTAACTAGCTGAAATAAGGTAGAGTGTGTCTGTGATACCGATTCAATACCTTTGGAAAATGATAGTACACAGGAACAAATCAAGAGGGACTTTAAAAATTAAGTTTTGAAAAGATGCAAAAGTTCAAAGTATAAGTCCGTGTAGTCTAAGCAATATAAAAAGAGAAGATGATAGAAAACTGGCAACTCCTAAGGTGACACAAAGAAGTAGACTTAGAGGCTGCTAGACCACAAATGATATGTTGGTAGATTCAACACAATAGACAATTAGACCTGATTGGTGATCTCAAGATCAAACTAAGTTGTTCAACTGACTGTGGGCTTCCATCTTATCACTGGTTAACACAATCAAATATATTCCAATAAGGGGTAATGAGCAATTAAACGCCACAAATGTGTGCGGATGACCATAATTAGAGCAAAGCAAGAAAAAAATGAAAGACAAATGCTATAAAGCTAATGACTTATGGTTGGTTGGTGCATTTTGTGCAAAATAAAATTAAGCTGCTCTAACAAGGAGATAGGTTGTGTGCCTCTCTGCTGTGCGATGGCACTGACCTGAGGATAAGCATAACCTAGATATTCTAGAATTCATTGTTGTTTGCCGCCTCTCTGCTGTGCGATGGCACTGACCTGAGGACAGGCTTCTCTTTGAAAGCTCTAAGAATAGTCTCTTCTTGTAATAATACCCTTAGACCGCTCAAAAGCTTCTGAGGAATGTTGATTACCATATAAGTGTGGGATCCACAAATGTTAGTTGAAATAATTGAACCTAAATAAGTCACCAGTCTGTGTCAAAAGTCTGTGTATGGATTTAAGTGGACAAACATACTGACAATCATTGTGGCTACATTCTCAAAAGTTCAAATCAATGTGAAAATCTAAGAGTTTCAGTATGATTTCCTTAAGTTGCTAACGACTCTGGATGAACACCGAGAATTTGAGCATCAAAAGTTTTAATAACTAGTCCCAAATGATTTGACTTACCTGTATGATTCCAAAATTGAATTGATCCAGATGATCAATCTAAGTTGAAGCTGTCTACTCCCGAACCAAATCCCGTAGGTATCAATCTCTGGATTTATCTCTCACAAAAGCCAAATAAGTTTGTTTATGTAATTAGTTTAAGGCTTTTAAATTAGTTAGTTGTTTTTAATTTTATTTTTAGTCTTGTGTCGAGCTACATCAGGAAAATCAGAAGGAATCAACTCACTAAAAAGGGTCATGTCTGAGATGACCATATGTGCTTTGAAAGTTTAAAATAGTCACGTTTGAGGTGACAAAGTGTTTTTAAAGGGTCACGTCTGAGGTGACTATAGTGTTTAAAAGGATCACGTCTGAGGTGATCAAAATATTTTCAAGATAAAATGATCATGTCTGAGATGATCAAAGGCTCATAATGTTAATTTCAATTAATTTAAAAGGGTTTAAATGTAAATTGGTATAAATGGCAGAAAATCAACTAAGTATGACCATTCGCACGAATGGACCATACGTATGGACTAACCATACGAATGGAATCCATTCGCACGAATGAACTATGAGTATGGACCATCAAACCGAATGGCCCATACGATTAGCCCAGTCGGAGGCTTAAGTGCGAACGAGTGAGTCAGTCGCACGACTGAAATCCAATCGGACGACTGGAGAAGGGCGACTGACCCAATCGCACGACTGAGTCCCACTCGCACGACTGAAAGGTGCGTAT
The DNA here is from genome assembly GCA_025215565.1 of Flaveria ramosissima. Lineage (NCBI taxonomy): Eukaryota > Viridiplantae > Streptophyta > Magnoliopsida > Asterales > Asteraceae > Flaveria > Flaveria ramosissima. The sequence goes on along the minus strand of CM046037.1, from coordinate 76,382,837 downwards.
GAACTCATACGCACGATTGGATCTAGGGTTAGTATAAATAGAGGAGGAGTCGGTCGCAGAGACTCATCACCCTCAAAGAAACCCTAAATCGCACGACTTAACCAAACTCTGCCAAAATTTCCTTTGATTCCTATATACACCCGATTCTTGAGTACTGATCATCTCCATCGACTTTACAGGTAAATTGAAGTGGAAAGAAACCAAAATCGCGTTCATTGTTACTCCAGATCTGTAAAATTTGAACTGAATGCAAGCCGAGACTAAAACGGACAAATAACCTAACCTAACTACTCAAACAGATGAAATTAAGTGTGTTATAGGTTATAAGAACATATTGCGAGTCAAATGAACCAGATAACAATGTCTAAAACTCAAAATTGGTGAAAAAGTTAATTTGAATTGAACGGACAGGGTGTCATACGATTGGACAGGCGGATGAACTTCAGTCGCACGACTGAAGGGGGCGATTTACTTAACCGCACGACTGAACCATGCGTATGAGACTCAGTCGCACGACTGGTGTAACCGCATAAGAGTACATGCGCATGAGTCCAGTCACACACTCAGTCGTACGCATGAGATCATTCGCACGTCTGAACCTCAATCGCACTGTTCAGTCGCACGACTGATTTCAGTCGCACAACCTCAATCGCATGACAGAAACATTCTATTCAAGTTTAAATGTTTCATAATGCTCTTAGCCAAAGGTACTAATGTTTATATTGTTATGTGTTACAGATGGCGAGTCGATGGAACATGAGCACAAAGCATAACATATGTGCTCATCTGGATTTGACATCCAGGAATGCAACTGACTTCTCAGGCATCATTACTTTTCTGTTGAGATCCAGGATTGCTCATGCTATCTCTACACCATGCACGCCGTATAGATCAGTGCAGCAGGCCTTCTGGGAAGGCGCGACTGTTGATAGATCCTCTGAGCCTCATTGCATCAGGAGTACGATCTTTGGTGAGGCTATTACCATCTCAGAGGAGGATTTGAGGATTGTTCTACAGTTAGGGGATGATGCTGATTGTCCTACTCGTCTACACCCCCTCACGGTCAGAGGATGTTTTATGAGAGCCAAGTACTCTGGGACATCAATGCTGGGGTACTCAACAAGAGTAACCTCTGTCCCCAGTTCAAGTATCTTGCGCATGTTCTACTGAAGTGCATAGCGTCAAGGAAGGGAGGATTTGATGAGTTGTCGGATCAGATCCAGAACGCTTATGCTGCATTGGTGCTGAACCACCCGTTCAGCTTCTCCAAAATGATCTTCACCTACCTGGTGGAGAACATTGAGGGGAAAGGGAAGGAAGGCTTCTGCATGTATCCGAGGTTTATGCAGATGATTATAGATAAGAAGCTTCCCTCCCTGCCGAAGGAGAAGGAGGATGCTGTAGTGCTCGAGGTCATGGATGACACTACGTTAGGCAGGATGAAGGTGTACAGGGGGAAGCAGGTGAAACCCCCTGTCAGGAGGTTGTTTGGGCATCTGGCCCATGCTGACTATGTGGCGCCAGCCAAGAGAAAGTGGCGCCACAATGATAGTGATTCAGATGTAGAGCAGATTGCTCTACCAGATATTGACTCAGATGATGATGATAGCGGCGACGCCGGGATGATATGCTTGCTCCACCTAGAGGCACTGATTCTGATGTTATTCCCCCGGGGTCTGCCACTGCCGGAGAGGTTGCTGAGACGGCCGGTTTCCATCAGGAGTTCGTAGTTGGTGATCAAGAGGAGGAGGAGTCGGATGATGAGCCCCTCACTAGGACTGTGGGAAGCAAAGTTGTTCCCACAGAACACGGGCTTAGGGTGGTTGGTGAACACCCTCGGGACTCCACAGAGAGAGAGACTGACCCGAGCTATGCTCCGGGTTCAGTGGGCAGAGCTGCAGGGGAGCATCCACTTCCACCGGGACTAGGAGGAAGAGGATGGCTCAACCCCACGGACTGAAGAAGAAGAAGCGTCGCCTGACCTTCGTTACCACTGCTGCCACTACTTCCACCACCACAGCCACCACTACCACCTCCACTGACATACCACCCATCACCACAGCCACCACATCCACTACAGCTACCACAGCCACCACCTTACCTACCACCACTGTATCCTTCCCATCCACCACCATACCATTCACACCTACATCACCAGCACCTGCTTATCCCCCATATTCACCACTGCTACTACCACCACCACCTCACATCATGCCGGACCTTCAGCCCAGCCATCACATGTATATGGATCTACTCTACCTCACATCGGGGTAGAGGAGCAGCTGTCGACGCTTAACCGTATGGTGATGCGCCTGCTAGCTGCAGATGAGGAGAAAGCGGCGCAGATTCGCCAGTTGACCGACCTGACTGCTGCCCAGTCTCAGCAGATGGCAGAGCAGGCTCGGGTGATAGATCAGCAGAACCAGCTAATCGATGCTCAGAGAGTTGAGATGTCCCAACTCCAGGACCAGTAGGCCCAATCAGCCAAACGTATAGAGGAGTTGGAGACTACCAACAAGACGATTATGCTGAGGTTAAAAGGGTCAAAGGATGAGCCTTTGAAGATAAAGGAGGGTGATGGGGATGATGGAGATGATGACGATGACGATGATGATGAGGATGAGGATGATGATGAGGATGATGAAGAGACTGAGGAAGAAAGGACAGAAGGTAGAGATGATGATGACGAAGCAGAAGGAGGGGATGCGGCTGCATCGGCCTCTGCTTCTGGTCAAGAACGAAGATCTAAGCATCGACAGGACCAGTCATCTACCACTTCTGCTCCTCCGAGCGACGAGCCCAGGATTCAAGACAAAAGTACAGATTAGATGTCTTATGTATTTATTTATTTTGTGTTTGAATCATGTAATGAAAAACAAGTGTGTTGAATGTTTATATATTAAGTTTATATAATTCTGTTTGATTACTTACTAATGGCTTATGTGTTGAATGTTTAAATCAAACAGAGCCAAACTTTCAAAGGGATGAGTTTGACATTGCACCCCTTCAACAGGTCAAGACTCAACTAACCATGATTCTTGATCTGCAAGGGATTGTAAGAAGGTCTGTGAGTTATACCCCTGAAGAATGGGAAATAATTCATGACCTATCTAACGAGCAACTGGCAGAGATGTTCAGACTCAATCCTGATGAAATTGTCAAGGATGCTCCAACAGTTGACTCAACCAGTGATGAAGAACTAAATGACGTTGATGAAGTTGAGGTTGAAGATACTGCAGAAGAGTACCCTCAGTACGCTGACAACGAGGGTAATGTGGTCCCCAATCTGGGTGAGTCCCTAGTCAGTGATACGTTTGAGGTACTAGACAAGTTGGAGCAGGAAACAGAAAAGACCAAAGGAACAGCCCAAGCCTCAAATGATGACGTAGACATTCGAAAGGCTGAGTGGGCTGCCTGTTTTGAAGAAGTGAGAGCCCAGCGTGCTGCACCAAAGAAAGATGCCTACACCAAGCTCTACAGAGTCAAGAAACACCATAAGGTGTCAGGCAGGATTATTGCATGGGCTTATTTTGATGACCTTAACGCGTATGCAGTTAAGAGGGAACAGGGAATAGAGTACTTCAGGTTTCCACATGATCTGAAGACTCTACCTGGTTTTGAGCTCAACCAGCTGGCTAAGCTAAAGCTGTTGTATGCTGACCCACGAAAGATGTCAGGCTGGTTCGAGGCTGCCCTGAAGAAGGAGTACCACACCAGATGGGTTAACTTCAGACCACAACAGCCTACGAGGTACATAAGAAGGTCTGAGGTTGATGCCATTACTGGCAAGCCCAAGATTGTGTTGAAGTGGAGTCCTCCGCACACTATGTCAAGAATCCCTCTCAGGGAAATGCCACAGGACTTCACTCCACACTTCAAATGGTGGTACTATGATTGGAGAACTACTGAAGCTGTCATAGTTCTGAATAAAGAGGGCCAAATGGATACTATCAGGGTATTCGACCCGATGTGGCTAACCAACTTGTCTGCTAATGATGTCTATACATTATACAAGTGGCCACTGTTCTATGACACACAAGACATTGTACAAGCCCTCCAGTTCCAAAACGTTATACGACTTTTCTTTGCGTTTGAGATTCACGCAGGAGTCACTAAGGAGGAGAAGTACAAGAAGTATAAGGAGGTTATGCAGAAGACAAGAGATTAGATAGATCTAGGTCCAAAGGGGAGTTTGTTGATGCATGTATGTCCCTAGATCATGATTTGTAATGTAATGAATCTTGTCTGTCTGATTTCGATGTAATTGTATTGATTAATGAAATGACATGAATTGTTTGTTACTTGTTGTGTTAATATTTCATTAATGAGTCGTGATTGAATTGATTGGGTTTATGATTGTTTGAATGATTGCACATTATGTTATAGTAATTAAAACATTCAAACTTGACTTAATGAAGTTCTCATGCGAATGGCCCATGCGAATGGACCACACGCATGAATAACTTCATACGACTGACTCAATCGCACGACTGAACCAGGAGACTTGATCAGTCGTATGATTGACACATAAGATTGACTCAATCGCACGACTGAACACTCAGTCGTGTGGATGAATCAACCGCATGGTTCAATCGCACGACTGAACCATACTTATGGCCCAGTCGCACGATTGAACAATACTAACCTATAAATAGACCCAATTCGTGGAAAAACGTAAGCATTCATCCCATTACGATTCCAGACGTACCCTAGCCGTCCAGAGACCTCCCAAATCGTTCTCCAAGTTCACAGAGCACATTAGATCGATTCCTAATCGATTTCTAACGTTAGATTCAATTCTTGATTGATTCTTCGTGTGTTCTCACTGATTGGATCGCCAATCAAATAGGATTCCGCACTATTTGAGTTGGTTTAACACGCTAATCATTGGGTATTTCGTTCAAATACCAGGTCCTAACAGACAACAATAGTGTTATCTCAATCACAAAAAATCCTATGCAGCACTCAAGGACAAAGCACATCAATATCAGGCATCATTTAATTAGAGATAACTTTGAAAATGGGTTAATCAAACTAGTCAAAGTTAACACAAATGAAAAATATGTTGATCTATTCACCAAGGCTTTTTGATGAGCAGAGATTTAAATATCTTGTATCAGCTATTGGGATGATTAACTTTGAGTAGCTTTTCTTAAAACTTAATCATATTATTTTTAAAACATGTGTGTCCTAAGTTGTCTACTATGGAAGAAAAATCTTTTTGAAAGACATTCCTTAGATTTTTGAAAATTTTGATCTTTTTATCTTTCGGAAGATATGTATTTACCTTCGGAAGAAACTTAAATCTTAGAAAACAATCAACTACTTTAGTAGATTTACCATCGGAAGAAATTTTAGAAATATCTTCCAAAGCTTAAAATTTTACTTGACTACTTGTATGTTTTTGAAGAACAATTTTCTTCTGAAAGCAATTTACTCTCGGAAATTTTATTCTCCTTAGAATAAAATCTCTGAGTATTAAATCTCTTCCAAAGAAAAATTTTCAAAACTCTTTGAAATATCTTCCGAAGTTATTTTGCCTTCGGAAGCTTTTCATCAACAACTTCCGAAGCTAAATTACCTTCGGAAGCTTTTTAGACTTCCAAGAAAACTACTTTTTGGGCAAAAACAAACTACTTTTCAGAGGTGGACCGACATCCGGATTTCAAAGTTTATTCTCTTTCATTAACTTTGTCTTAAATCCATTTTATATATATACCCAACGGTTCCCCCCTATTTCACTCTCCTCTTCATCTGAACTATTCACAAAACCTAAATTCACCCACAAACCGCCTTTGTTCTTCACTTTCTTTCTTCGTTCTTAAGCTTTCAAAATGGCCAACCTCAACCGTAGAAATAGCCCAGATTTTTCCATGCAACTCCACAAACAACATAATCAGGTTGCTCTATTGGAGTCTGAGAAAGATCCTAATTTCTCAGAGGTTTATCAATTCTTGACTCTATCCAACTACTTCACCTCCCTTACCATTGATCCTCCTCTCTATGAGGATCAGTTGTTAGAATTTGGAAGACCTACCAAGAGGTCATCATGGATGGGGAGAAGGCACTGTCTGCCACAGTGCAGGGGAGGACAATCTTCATCACTCCAGCCATCATCAACACTCATCTTCAGATGGATGATGAAGAAGGTGTTGTCCTTTCCAAAGGAAACAGTAAATCATTATTTTGAGCAGATGGGCTATGAGGGGGATTTCTCTGAAAAGACCTTCAGGAAAGGGAATGTCTCATCCCAGTAGAAGTACCTACTTCATGTGGTCATCCACAACTTGTCCAACAAGCATGGGGGTTGGGACCAGATTCCTGAAGATCTCTCCTTCATTGTCCATGGAATGGTCCAGGGGATCAAAATCAAGTTATCTTAATTTGTTACAAATTTACTTGCTAATTTAGACTCCTTAGAGTATTATATGTTCCCTAGATATGTTCAACACATTCTTAACTGTGAACTGGGCTCACAGTTAAGGAGGACAGGTAATATTCTTAAATTGGGACTGATAAAGCCCGGCATCTTTAAAATCATGAAAAAGCCGACTGTTGGCTTCTCTAGGGTAGAAACAGCCCTTGTCCCAAAAATGTTAGAGCTCATTGCTCAAGGTGACAACCTAGCAACACAAGCTAGTGTTGAACCCACACCTTCTACCTCTTAACCACCCAAACAGCCACAAACACTCCTCACCTACCAAAAAAAATCCAAATGAACCCATGCTCAAGCTATTGAGCTTGTGCAGGCCCCCATATCATCACCTATACAGGAGGAAGTTGACACTAGAGCTCCCACTTCTCCTGAGGAGCAAACCACTCCCATCTCTTCAAGAATCAGTGTTGAGGTTCCTCATGCTCAGCCTGATGAGCTCATTAGCCCATCAGCCTTAAGCTTTCACTCTGAGTCTCAACACTCAAGTGAACAACCTTTAGGGGACAGTTACCATTCCCAGCCTCTAGATCTAAACCAACCCATTCCCAACCTAGAATTCTATGCTGATGAAGACATAGGATTCAGTGAGTACCATGAGTGTCTCTATTCCTCCCCTACTCAAAGAGAGATGAGTGCTCATGATTCTCCTATGTCTAGCCCACATCATTCACCTATTACTAAGGTGGATCTCTTTGAACCTGTTCAGGAGATCCATATGGAAGAGGCTCTCACTTCTGCAAGTGATTATATCATTAAGACCTCAACCATGGCAACTCAGCTCATTGATACTTCACTTGAAGCTATCAGTGAGCAGAGGAAATCCAGCAGCCAAGAACATGATGCTGGTGGTGAGAGTGAGGACTTTGGTCCAATTCTCTCATCCCCTAATGAGTCTTCTGATGAAGATGAGGGGAACATGAGACTAAAGGTGCAAAAATTGACAAAAACCTGCACCTCTTTAGTCTCTAAGGTTAGTCACCTTGAATCTCAGGTGACTATCTTACAAAGGAGGGTCAATGATCAGCAACTTGAGATATCTTATCTTAAGGAAAAACAAGAACACACAACCTGTGGATGTGATTGACTTAACTCCTAGCTCACCTGTGCAAGTGGGTGATGCTACCAAAAAGGAGGAGAAAGTCATAGCAATCACAGAACCTGGGAGTTCTTCACAGAGTATGGACATTGAGGACTCACCATCCTCACTTGCAGTTGTCCATGCTCAGTAACCTCCTCAAGTTCACTTTGATGTGGACTCTCTCATACAACAATTGTTTGAGGAGAGGATTCCAAGGGCTATGTCAACTCCACCCCAAGGAGCTTCTAATTACATTATTGGGTGGAGGTTTGTTGCTGATAGAAAAGCCCTCATACTTCAAAGAGTTCAAGGACAGCAAGAAGTCCTCAGTTTTCAGGCCTTGAACTACTATGAACGTCTTGACCTGGTCAACATGCCACTTGCCAATCCAAGCCAATCTAGGCAAGCTGACAGGATGGTTCTAAGGATTCAAGACTGGATTGCTGATGTCTTTAAAGCAAGAACACAAATGCAAGCAGGCAATGCCATTGGTCAACTGGATGTTGAGGTGGACCCTAACATTAGCTTCAAAGGGAAAACGTTGACTGAAGGCCCAGTGACGGAAGCTGTAAGCTCTTTTCACAACCAACAACTTCAACAATCCATTCCCTCAGTAAAACACCTGGTGGTGAAGGTGTATCATAGCCTCTCTCTGGCCAGAGCATGGAAGCTACTCCATGCAATGAAGGCAAAAGCTCTCTCCACCCTGAGTCACAAAGGTCTATGGGTCACAAAGGGAAAAGGATGTTAACTCCTGAGGAGATTGAGGAGGATGAGAGAGAGAGAGAGAGGAAGAGGAAGCTAAGGGGAGATAGTTCCACAATGTCCTCATGCTTTATGGAAGCTGCAATCAGGGTTGCCCCCAGACCAAACACTCAAGATGATGAGTTGAGGGCAGTCAGGATTACTTACCTGCAGACCCAGAACTATGACATTAATGAGATCATATCTCTCCCCTTAGAGGAACTCAATGAACTGGCTGACATGGAAGTGTTAAGAGAGATGAAGGAAGCAGAGGATGCAAGGTTGCTCCTCCAAATCTAAGAAGAAAAGAGACAGAAAAGATTGTACAAACATGTTCCTACTCTCTCTCCAGTTCAAGAAAGCCCTATGCAAGAGACTGTGGCAACACCATAAGAACCTCAGGCAGACAAAGAAACTGACATGCAAAATATGATAAATTACCTGAGTGCCATAGGACTCTACCAGGCAACTTTTGAGTATATTGAGTTTGAGTATCTCAAACAACTTGAACTCCAAGTCCTCAAAGAACAAAAGGCAACAAAGAGAAAAATGAGGGAAGAGGCTGCGAAGTCAAGAGCCATCATCCAAAAGAGTATGAAGAAGCATGTTGACAGACGAAGGATGATGAGCTTCTTGAAGCTATATGGATTCTCCGAAAGGAGACTTGGCCCACTGTCTCTGTAACATCCTGTAACTTTACGTTAATTAAAAGTTAACGTCGTTAAATCTTGTAAGGACTATTATTTCCTAATATGAAACTCATGGATGCCTTATGTGCTTGCAATTAACTTTTAATTTGTAAATTTATAGTTTCATTAAATTAAACTTAATGTTCAATAATGAAAAGATGCAAATAATGAAAAGAAGATTAATAAAAAAAATTAGTAACGATAATAAAATAATAATAATAATAATAATAATAATAATAATAATAATAATAATAATATAATGATAATAATAATAATAAGACTTAGTAATATTAATACTAATGTTTAAAATCTTAAAATAATTAATTTAAGGGGGGTTAGTTGTCATTTTTAAACACTTTAAATGAAAGTTTTTGCATGAAATAATAAAGGTTGAAAGTTGAGGGACCGTTTGGGTAAACTTTTGAAAACCATACCCCTCCCCCCTTTTTATTCCCGTTTTCCCCGGCCGGTCACCGGCCACCGCCGCCAAACCTCCGGCGAGCCCTTGTCACCCTTCAAAACGCATATAATAAACCTCCAAACCGTTCCAATCGCTTTGGGTATGCGATTCGAACATCATAATGAGTCTTAAAACGCCTTTAAAACACAGTTATGAACCTCTATGAATCGAATAACCGTCGCCCTTTTCTCGATTATCCGTTCGAGCATTTATTCATCTTAATAGAGCAATTAAACTAACCTAAACAAATCGAATGGGATTCGGTGTTCAATTTGGCACAAATCGAAACTAGGGTTCTTGTTATTTGGGGGATTCTGTTTGATTTGCTTTATAAGATATAGAAATGGGATTTTATCAGGCATAGGCGCCCAGCCTAATTGGTAAACGCACACAACCTTCACCTTGAGGTCCCGGGTTCGAACCCGGGCACCTCCTTTTATTTTGTTTTATTTTTTTAAGCCTTTTTAATTACATATAAAATTACAGAAAATTTATAATTAATATAAAAAATCATTTCTGATAATTAATATAAAGATTTTAGACACTAAATATTTTCTGAAATTTTTCTAATTTAAATATATTCATAAATAAAAATATATATATATATATATATATATATATATATATATATAAATATATATATATATATATATATATATATATATATATATGTATAAATATATATAAATCTTTTAGTTATTCCTTATAAAATGGATTTAAAATGATTGTTTATATTAATAAATTTTCATTGATCCAAAAGTTACTTCTAAAATCATGATTGTTTGTTTTAAAGAAAAAAATGTATTTATTTAAATTTTTATATTTAAACTTATTAGTTGTTACAAAAGGTTTTCTTTTAAATTAACTAAACATTTATTTATATTTGTTAGGACTTAAAAATATTTATGAACACTTAATTCTTTAAAGAATTAAATTCATAATTGTAGTAATTATATATAATTACTTAAAATATTTAAGAATATTTTAGCTAATTAATATTTTGTTATTAATCAAAATGCTATTTTCTTATTATTCTTAGATAATTAAAAAGACTTAATTGTATATTGAACCTCATCATTATTATATTTAATTTCATTTTTAAATACTTAAATACATATGTAATTCTTCTAATGGGTTTAAAATGAGAATAATTATTCTATAAATTTTGTTACTTGTCAAAACTCCTTAAAACTATCAAAGCCCTAATCATTAATAGAACGTTAATCTTATTATTAACTTTAATCTTTACCTTGTAATATATATGTTAGGTTCTTTATAATGGATACGTTGGATTATCTTTTAATCTTTTATATCATCTTGAAATGCATATATCAATGTGAGTATTTCGATACCCCTTTTGCTTATTTTCACACATTGGGGTGAAACATGTTAACTTATACTATTGCACTTGTAAACACATTTGAGACTTGTAAATCTATGGCATTTTATCTTGTTAAGTTGTGGTTAGTTGAACTTTCGTGATTACCATGTTATGGCGTTATATGTACAATCATTAACTACTGCTAGCCCAGCGAAGTCATAGATCTATGGGTAAGACAAGCCTGCTTGGTTGATCCAAGTACACTTAGCTGATCGTATATACTTTTAACGTTTGAGACTTGTAAAACTTTGTCAAGGTTTGATTGTTGCATTGTTCATAACATCCCTAATCACTTTATTCACTAACTTATGACTTGAATTGCCATCTTTTATATACTTATGTATTGAAAACTATGGAATGCTCACCAACATTTTTATGTTGACCTTTTATTTTTTAACATGTTTCAGGTATACCCCAAGTTTATGTTCTACCCTTTGAAGCTTGCACATCTAGGAATGGACCTAGTTAATTAAATGAAATAAGAATGATTTGTTACATTCTATGTTATGCTTTTAATTTCTTTGAGACTTATGTTGTAATGTTACAATTGAAACTTATGTTTAAATTATATTTGGATTATTAATAGCGTTATGTGGCTGTGAACGATCTTAACTCTCACTCCTCGACGTTTCCGCCGTCAAGGTTGGAGTGTGACAGATTGGTATCAGAGCCCATAACTATAGGGATTTAGGTTATTAGAAATGGTGACCTAGACTATAGTTTCATGAACCTCATAGAAAGATCCTTATACCTTTGTGCTTACATGTTGTTTGCATGCTACATAATGCCATGCCTTTTGTGCAACTTGATGCCTTAGTATAGGATTGCCTTATGTATACTTAAACTTAGTTACTTGTCTCCCTAAACTTAACTTTGACTCCTTGACCCTCCCCGACAAAATGAACTTCCTAAACTTATTCTTAACGATATGTGGAATCTACACTTATCATCTGGGTTCAATTCCTTAGACTCTATGTCTAATCTATGAAAATCTCATCAAGGTTTTGATTCCATGAACCAAAGAAATTTTTGTGACACATAGACACATGTATTCTGGATTTCCTGGGAAAAGGCCTTCGGGCTAAGGCAAGCATATCGTATAAATCTCATTGTGAGACCAGTTATGCTTACCTGGGGATTTCTGGGATGAGTGATAAACTATGGTCAACATACACAAGTCTCTATGGAAATGGGTCAACTTACCTTGACGTGTCAACGATTCCAAATGGTAATGCGTTACCAAATGGAACCGTCCTCTTCGTGTCTTAAAAATCCTTGATTCCTTGAACTGGTATCTCTTCATTCTTATCATACATAATGTTCCTGTTAATATTGAACCTAACCTATATTACAACTCTTACGTTTAAACACCGTTACACGTTGATCGTTTCATGTAACTATTTTTATATCTTGACCAACGTGAACATGGATCTTAATATACCCAAAGATATTGGGAATCTAAACCGAATGGTCATCAAAAACTTTAAACCGTTACTTATGGTTCTCAAGTCTTCTTAAGGATGTGTCCCATAACTAAGAACATGCAATACTATAGGTGGAATTCCTACATCTCGAGATACTTTGTCTAGGCAAAGTGTAAATGGTGATTTGACTCGATCATTGAATCCATTTACTTGACTCGAAACCCTTGAGATGAGTGATCACTTATAAGTACGCGTGTATTCAATAAGGCTATGGTTGACCTCATATATTGAGAAGTCCATGTATTCCGTTCGATTGTGAATCGAATGTTCACATCTCATTGTGGTGTTGAATAATTTCCTGCCCTTGAATTCGTCTTCCCGATTGAAACCATCCAAGATTTGAACACCACAACAACTTCTGCTATCTCGAACTTTGATCTTAAGCTTGTAAGCATGATTTTTTTTCTTTTGTTACATTGATGTAACTTGAAATTTTCCGAATTTCTAATTGATATTATTTTCCTTTCGTCGTTAAGTCAAACTCCGTACCGTCTGCACCGTGAGAGATGCAAGTGTTTGCAAGTCAACCTATGACTAAGAACACTCGTACCCCCTAAGTGATTCTAACTCATCAAAACCGGGGTGATTCCCTTACTTTGATGATTCTCTATTCGTTTCAATAAATGGTTTCCAATTGTGATTTATAAAATTTCATCCTCTGGATCGGGGTGATTTCCTTATCCCGAGGATTGACTTCAATTATTTTCTTTGGAATGACATTTCACAAATGACATGATCTTACCAAAATAGGATTGAAACACGTACTTTGGTGACAAATGTCAATCTTCAATTGTTTTCTTGCTATTATGAAATTCAATCATCAAGATAGGCGTGAATTCCATACCTTGATGATAATATCATCTTTATGAATTGTATTTGTTCAAATGAGACGACTTCATCAAAGTAGGAGTGAATTCTGGATTTTGATGAAGACGTTCATCTTGTTATATTTTGTTTTTTTTTTTTGTAAAACTTCACCGTTAAGATAAGAGTGATTTCCCTTACCTTAATGGTGAGTTACCTCGTCTTATTTCTGTGGATCCTCAACAAAGAATTGGGATCGAACATTTTGATTGGTAAGTTAGTGGTCATACCTTGGGAATACACCATCAAGTTAGGAGTGAAAACCACACCTTGACGACTATTCTCATTTCTTGATCTCCAACTTACCAAGGTTTTAAATCAAGTGACAAGAAACATGTAGTAACTTGAAGGGTGAACCAATGTTAGTGTTTGGACCTATCAAGCCAAAGCATGATTTCTGAACTTGAAAGGAGACCCGGTCACTCTAGGTTGATTTTGATTCCGAGCTTGGAGCATTTAAATTCTTAAATTGATTTCTTTCCCTTATCCTTATGTTTTGATTTGATCTAGCTATATCGAACCATTTATTCCCTACTTATCAGCTTTCATTCTGAGATATCATCAACACATGATTGTGTGATGGTAGTCTTCTTAAACAATCTTTCTACTAAATAAATACATTATCAACTTGTGGTTATGTCTTTCTAGTCATACGAATGTTCTCGACTGTACTTATGGGTTTGATGAATTACGTATGCAATCTATATTTGGAAATTTGTTACCTTGCAAATGCATGTCTTATTGTTTGCGTCATTTCTTGAATCGCTTTTGAACCCTTAATCTTGAAAATCATTGAATATTATCTTGGTTTTGAACAACAAGACTTGTTATTATCCTCATTGCGATGTGGATATAAGGGTTCATAAAATTTCGTAATTTGTAGTCATATGTGTGGCATAAAAGAAAAGACATAACTTGGCATGTGTCCAAGTGTCTTACTTTCACATATGACAAAACCTAACATCCGTGTTCCTGTGAATCTCCTGTTTAACTTCTCATCACTGAATGCCTCTTATTTTAGTTGTCATGATGACAATTGGTGCATTATAGACCGATTGGCTGATTTCATATTGACTTATGTGGGATAACGGGTCGAGAAATTGGCTTGTATCTATCTCAAATAGTCGTATACCGTGGTATGTCGTTAAACATCGATCACTAATTTGGATGATCAATTTATTTTCTGCTATTAGCAATGTTTCTAACTAACGTTGTGAACTCATCCCAAAATCTTCGCATATCGTATTATTCTTAGACCGATGATTGGTCAAAGGAGAGATACATATTCACAAGATATGCGTTAAGATCATTTCATTTAGTGACGTTTAGGATTCTTAAATCCTGACGGTTAACCTTTCTTACAATTGTGGTTTTTTTTTATTGATTTCAACACATCGCTTTACCACGAGATTATATTCTAGAAGTTGTGGCTTATAAGTCTAACATACCATGGTAATTCGTCATCGTCTTTCAACGTTTCATATGCCAAATTTCAAAGCGTCTCGTATTTCACTGGAAGAATTCAAATTGGCATGCATTATGTCAAGAATCTTGTAGAATTCCATAAGGGGAAGCATCTCATCCGTAATCAAACGTCAATCACTGCCCGTTGTACACTTATCTTTCATTATAACTCCTTTTGTTCATTTAAGTTTCATTCTTAATTTCGGGACGAAATTCTTTTAAGTTGGGGAGACTGTAACATCCTGTAACTTTACGTTAATTAAAAGTTAACGTCGTTAAATCTTGTAAGGACTATTATTTCCTAATATGAAACTCATGGATGCCTTATGTGCTTGCAATTAACTTTTAATTTGTAAATTTATAGTTTCATTAAATTAAACTTAATGTTCAATAATGAAAAGATGCAAATAATGAAAAGAAGATTAATAAAAAAAATTAGTAACGATAATAATAATAATAATAATAATAATAATAATAATAATAATAATGATAATAATAATAATAAGACTTAGTAATATTAATACTAATGTTTAAAATCTTAAAATAATTAATTTAAGGGGGGTTAGTTGTCATTTTTAAACACTTTAAATGAAAGTTTTTGCATGAAATAATAAAGGTTGAAAGTTGAGGGACCGTTTGTGTAAACTTTTGAAAACCATACCCCTCCCCCCTTTTTATTCCCGTTTTCCCGGCCGGTCACCGGCCACCGCCGGCCAAACCTCCGGCGAGCCCTTGTCACCCTTCAAAACGCATATAATAAACCTCCAAACCGTTCCAATCGCTTCGGGTATGCGATTCGAACATCATAATGAGTCTTAAACGCCTTTAAAACACAGTTATGAACCTCTATGAATCGAATAACCGTCGCCCTTTTCTCGTTTAGCCGTTCGAGCATTTATTCATCTTAATAGAGCAATTAAACTAACCTAAACAATTACCTAACAAATCTTAATCATTTGCAACCTCCAATTTTACCTGAAACAAGCACAAACATCCCGTTCGATTTCCCTTTTTATCACGACTCGCAAACGTACTCGAACGCCGTCTTCTGGACATCAATATTATAAATTTAAAGAGGGCTTTTGATCTCGGGGTGTAGTTGAAGCTTTCTGCACAATCAATTGTATTGTTATCAGCTTTTGCACATCGAATAAAACCGTGTTTGGCCGCGAACTGTTCTTCATTTCGTCTCCATCAATTTCATCTCAATCATGTAAGTTACGCATATCATTATGCTCGGTTTAACATGGGGAAACAAAGCCCTAACATTAATTGGATTAACTCGAACGATTCGGTGTTCAATTTGGCACAAATCGAAACTAGGGTTCTTGTTATTTGGGGGGATTCTGTTTGATTTGCTTTATAAGATATAGAAATGGGATTTTATCAGGCATAGGCGCCCAGCCTAATTGGTAAACGCACACAACCTTCACCTTGAGGTCCCGGGTTCGAACCCGGGCACCTCATTTTATTTTGTTTTATTTTTTTAAGCCTTTTTAATTACATATAAAATTACAGAAAATTTATAATTAATATAAAAATCATTTCTGATAATTAATATAAAGATTTTAGACACTAAAATATTTTCTGAAATTTTTCTAATTTAAATATATTCATAAATATATATATATATATATATATATATATATATATATATATATATATATATATATATATATATATATATATATATATATATATATATATATATATATATATATGTATAAATATATATAAATCTTTTAGTTATTCCTTATAAAATGGATTTAAAATGATTGTTTATATTAATAAATTTTCATTGATCCAAAGTTACTTCTAAAATCATGATTGTTTGTTTTAAAGAAAAAAAATGTATTTATTTAAATTTTTATATTTAAACTTATTAGTTGTTACAAAAGGTTTTCTTTTAAATTAACAAAACATTTATTTATATTTGTTTGGACTTAAAAATATTTATGAACACTTAATTCTTTAAAGAATTAAATTCATAATTGTAGTAATTATATATAATTACTTAAAATATTTAAGAATATTTTAGCTAATTAATATTTTGTTATTAATCAAAATGCTATTTTCTTATTATTCTTAGATAATTAAAAAGACTTAATTGTATATTGAACCTCATCATTATTATATTTAATTTCATTTTTAAATACTTAAATACATATATAATTCTTCTAATGGGTTTAAAATGAGAATAATTATTCTATAAATTTAGTTACTTGTCAAAACTCCTTAAAACTATCAAAGCCCTAATCATTAATAGAACGTTAATCTTATTATTAACTTTAATCTTTACCTTGTAATATATATGTTAGGTGCCTTATAATGGATACGTTGGATTATCTTTTAATCTTTTATATCATCTTGAAATGCATATATCAATGTGAGTATTTCCATACCCCTTTTGCTTATTTTCACACTTTGGGGTGAAACATGTTAACTTATACTATTGCACTTGTAAACACATTTGAGACTTGTAAATCTATGGCAATTTATCTTGTTAAGTTGTGGTTAGTTGAACTTTCGTGATTACCATGTTATGGCGTTATATGTACAATCATTAACTATTGCTAGCCCAGCGAAGTCATAGATCTATGGGTAAGACAAGCCTGCTTGGTTGATCCAAGTACACTTAGCTGATCGTATATACTTTTAACGTTTGAGACTTGTAAAACTTTGTCGAGGTTTGATTGTTGCATTGTTCATAACATCCCTAATCACTTTATTCACTAACTTATGACTTGAATTGCCATCTTTTATATACTTATGTATTGAAAACTATGGAATGCTCACCAACATTTTTATGTTGACCATTTATTTTTAACATGTTTCAGGTATACCCCAAGTTTATGTTCTACTCTTTGAAGCTTGCACATCGAGGAATGGACCTAGTTAATTAAATGAAATAAGAATGATTTGTTACATTCTATGTTATGCTTTTAATTTCTTTGAGACTTATGTTGTAATGTTACAATTGAAACTTATGTTTAAATTATATTGGATTATTAATAGCGTTATGTGGCTGTGAACGATCTTAACTCTCACTCCTCGACGTTTCCGCCGTCAAGGTTGGGGTGTGACAGTCTCTATCCACTATGGATGAGCACATCAGGGTAATCAAGCAGAAGATCAAGAGAGGAGAGCTCATTGACTTACACTCCCCACCAAGTCAAGCCCCTCCTAAAGTGGAGGTTAAGGTTGAACAATTTGAGACAACACAACTTGGACCTCCTGCTAAGTCTAAGCAAGCTTCATCTTCTGATCCACAGCACGGTCAAACTCCCTCTCTTTCTGAACCTGTGATGGAGGTAGATCCAACTGAGAAAGACAAATTGAAGAACAAGGTGTTGAAGGCCAGTCTTCTAAGTTGAAACTTTCAAAGAGGAGGAAAAGGATGGCCTCTAGACCCAATTCAAAGAAGAAGAAGAAGTCAGAGTCATCCACCTCCAAGCCTCATGATGAATCAGATCATCCTGAGAGAGTGCATGAAGAGGCAGCCCAATCAACTCCAATTCAAGTGGCTCCTCTTGCATCAGAAAGACCCATCTTATCCTGTACATTCACAACTAATCCAGAAAGATGGCATGTGATCAAAGATCAAGGTGGTGAAAATGTCTACACATGGCAAGACCTATTCAACCTACCTCTATATGATCTCCTTGAGATGAGAAGACACTATGAGAGTCTGAGTGATCCTAACCATCTAATGAAGAAGGGTATGGTCATAATCATGATGAGGACTGTCAACATCTAAAGGTCTTTAAATGTTTTGGTAGCATCAACTTAGGGGGAGTTTGTAAGGTTTCAATATGGCTGATGCATCTAAAACATTCAAAGTCTTTCCTACATGCATGCACTGAAGTATAGAGTAAAGATGCTTCAGAAGTTTTACACCATGCACTAGAAATATTCTAAGTGTAAAATCTTCCAAAGCCAAGACCAACATCTTTCAAAGCCAAAAGTGAAGTCTTCCGAAGCTTCAAAGACAAAGTCTTCCGAAGCCAAGAAGTGAAGACAGATTTCTTCCAAAGACTTTTGAACACATGCTTTATCTGATGTACTTTACCATAAAGCTGGATCACCTTTCCGCTACAACTTTGTTCAGTCACCAACTTACATAAGTTGGTGAAAAGGTCCATGCTTTTGGTAACTGTACATTAAGGCCTTGAGTCTGTGCTTTCTACTTTTTGTACTTTTATCCTTTTTTATTATATTAGGATGTGAGCTATGGCATGTCATAGTCACTAGTCAAAAGGCAATCTGCCTTTTGACTCTACATTTGATTTTGTTGTCTAGTTCAAATGTTTTCAGCTGGCCTTCAAAGTATGGTCGGATGTAGGATGTAGTATAAAGTATCTTAGGTCCTTGTACCTTTCTTTATGCTTTGTAATAATTGTAAAGAACTTGAGAGCAATATACAGCATTCTTGAAAATCAATATATATGTTGTTTGCTTCTTCTTCTGTCTCATATTTACTTGTGTTCTTAGTATCAATCACATAAGTTACCAGTTCCCTATTTGATCTGTTAAGTATTCTAAAGCTCTCTCCTCATTGTGTGTTGTGTTGTAAGTGACCATCCCTTGAACGGTCCTACATTATGTGTGTTTTGTGGGTTCATTTGTGTGTTTTGGTGGGTTTTTAGGTGTTTGAACTCATTGAGCATTCGGGTTTGAAAAAGTCTTACATGAAAGTTGCAAGAGGTGAGTTCTAGATCCCTGTTTTTACATGTTTTAACTTGTTTTGGGGCTGGAAATACATGTTGTAACGTTTTTATTAAATGTGGGTGTGTACCCGTATGCATTTGTGTGTGTATTGTGGGTGGGTGTATGTGGGGAATGATTTTTTGAGTTATGTTCATGTTTGTGGGAATGTTTATGTTGCTTAGTATGCTAGAACTAGGATAGAACATGTTAGAATGATGATTCGGGGGACTGAATTATTATGTTAGTTTCAAATTAGTTGCTCATGCTCCTAAACAGTAGTCCATGCGCCCAACTGCCCAAAAGCCTAAGTGTTCCCAAAGCGCCTAAAGATCATGCACCCCAATAGTACCCTAACGCCCAAAGTGCCCATGCGCCTAAGTCAGGCTCATACGCCTGCATAGTGTCCATGCGCCTAGGATTTTTCCCAGACGCCTAAGTATTCTCATGCGCCCATATAGTGTTCATGCGCCTAGAAATTTCCCATGCGCCTAAGTGTTCCATGCGCCTTAGAGGTCATGCGCCCGCATAGTGGTCATGCGCCCACATAGTGGCCATGTGCCTGCATATTGCCCATGCGCCTAAACACTTTGAATTTATTTTGAATTTTTGGGAAATAGGGATTTTTAGGTTATGATTAGTGATGTTCCCGGGGATGATGTATGAAGTCTTATGATGATGTGTGATGATCTTATGTATGTTTAAGTTTTGTTTCTTTATGTTCCTTATTATTATTATTACGTGGCTTTACGTGGTGTGATTATGTTAATGAACGTAAAGTATTATCTTAACGAAGCGAAAGATTTAAGATAATGAAAGTGGAATATAATGAATGAACGAATGAAAGTCTTGCAAGCAAATATAAGGAGGTTCATAACTCCATGAGAGTTGTTAGCTCAACTATGTGTTTTATAGCTGCGACCTTGGCTAACTCATGAGCGTTCACACACAGGGGGAGTCAGTCTTGGTGACTGCTTCATACGTGCGATATGGGATCCTTGTCGCTTAACCCTAGATGATATGGCTTTGTGCCCAAGAGGGGGGTTTAGCATATGACAGGATCTAGATAGAAGTGAAAGAGAACGATGAATGTACGAAACGTACGATGTGCACGAAAACGAATGATGACGATGATAATAATGTTATTATCTATGTGTATGTACGATGTATGACCACGTGCGAAAGTAAAAAAAGATGTTTGAACTAATGAAAGGCAAAATATATTTTATAAAACTAGAACTCACTCAGCAACGCTGAGTTTTATGTATTTTCCAGTTGGCAAGTAAGAGTTGCTGAGGATGGCACGGGTGCAGCTACTTGGCATGTTTTGGATGGCATCCATTTTATATTATAATGATGTTTTTTGTTGTAATGCAATCAAACAATATTTTGTAACAATTAACAATGTTGTATTATTTGACAAAAGCGATTATTAATATATGAAATGGGTTTAGTTAAATGATTCTGCTGTGTTATTTAAATAAAGTTTTGTGAAATTTTGAATATGTTGTGCAATGATTATCCAAGTGTAAGCGATCCGGGAACGGGGCCTTACAGGAATACTTAGGCTTAGAGGGTGGTCCCCCTTTCTCGCATAAAAGCGATCAGAATTCGAACACGCCGCGTTTTACTAGGAAGGATCGAACCATGGGAACGAATCTACAGGGCTATCACCTTCTTTGTCCAGATCTTCCAACCTTTTCACAATTACAGTTCACAGCGCCCTTGACTAAACTAATTCGAGCGGTGGCTGGGCAGTGCTCTTTGTGGTCGCGGAGGTAGAACTCGGAAGGACACAACCCCGACCAGTCGGCCTGTACTGCTAAAGAAAAAGGGCTATGGAGATGAATGCCAGTCTTGATTTGACTAGGTTAGAGAAGATGACGGTAATACTAATCCAATCAGCGGAAACCATATCCAAAGGCATGTCTGCAATGCGTTCGGCATTCCTTCGTAGCTCCTTTGTCACTCTACAATCCTCCTAACTTCAGTTATCCAATATTTGCCTTCATAAATCAACATCCGAAGACAGAGTCTTCCTTCTTCCGAAGTTCAACACTTAGAAGAATTCAAGACAATGACTTCCGAAGCATGAAGGCCTGAAAAAAAAACTCAAGCCACAGAAGAAGTAGCCTCTTCCGAAGTATAAGTGGCTTCGGAAGAAATTGTTCTTCCGAAGCCAGTTAACCTTCGGAAGAACCTACTATGAACCACTGGACATAAGTATGGTCCCTCTGACACTCCGCTGCAACCTATGAGATATTGCATGGTGCTTTCCCACGCCCAGTTAGTCACAGTTACCAACTTTAGTTGGTGACAAAAGGTAAGTCATGGACATGTCATGACTACCAAATCTTAGATAGTATTTTATCTTAGATACCTTACTTCTTGCAATGTAGTATTTGTTTAGTCGTAAGTTTCCAGCTGGTATCAAAGTATATCCGGCTGTAGATAGTAGTATATATAGTTTCTCATTGTAACTCATTTAGCATGCTTGTTAGAGTCTTGTAATACTTGAGTTGAGAAGTAATATATACAAGTATCTTGAAAAATCTTTCTCTTGTGTTTGTTTACTTAATATATTATTATCAACTCTTAGAGGATTTTACATCATCAAATCGAGTGTGACTTAGTGAGTTTGAGTGATAACAACTGTGTTGAGTGACCAAACCCGATCCTGCAATTGGTATCAGAGCTTCTTAGGCTCTTGATTATCAGATCTTACCATCCTAATCAACTTTTTCATCACTCACTCACTTCACTCGAAATGACCCTCAACCAAAAATCTGAATGTGAAATAGGGACGATGACCAAAGCACCTATCATCACCACTAATAACTTCAGATCATGGAGTAGACATATTGAAGGCTTCATCATATACCAAGAAAGGTTGCAGCACCGGCTGGAAATGGTGCTAAGATAGAGAAGGTGGTTGATGATTATTCTGATGAAGACTACAAATGGCTGGATATTGATAGCAAAGCTATGACTGTTCTGATGACTGCCATACCGAACTCCATCATTATGGGTTTTGTTGATACATGTATGTCCTTAGATCATGATTTGTAATGTAATGAACTTGTCTGTCTGATGATGATGTAATTGTATCGATTAATGAAATGATATGAATTGGTTGTTACTTGTGATGTTTAATATTTCATTAATGAGTTGTGATTGAATTGATTGGGTTTATGATTGTTTGAATGATAGCACATTATGTTATATTAATTAAAACATTCAAACTTAACTTAATGAAGTTCTCATGCGGATGGCCCATGCGAATGGACCACACGCATGAATAACTTCATACGATTGACTCAATCGCACGATTGAAACAGGAGACTGAATCAGTCGTATGATTGACACATAAGATTGACTCAATCGCACGACTGAACACTCAGTCGTGCGGATGAATCAACCGCATGGTTCAATCGCACAACTGAACCATACTTATGGCCCAGTCGCACGATTGAACAATACTAACCTATAAATAGACCCAATTCGTGGGAAAACGCAAGCATTCATCCCATTACGATTCCAGATGTACCCTAGCCGTCCAGAAGCCTCCCAAATCGTTCTCCAAGTTCATAGAACACATCAGATCGGTTCCTAATCGATTTCTGACGTTGATTTCAATTCTTGATTGATTCATCGTGTGTTCTCACTGATTGGATCGCCAATCAAATAGGATTCCGCACTATTTGAGTTGGTTTAACACGCATTCACTCGGTATTTCGTTCAAATACCAGGTCCTAACAAGTGGTATCAGAGCTTTGGCTCTTGATTTCGTGTTGATTCAATCAAGATTGCATAAAAGTTTGTGTTTTTGCACGAAAAACGCAATCTTTAGCATCAAAAGTGATCTTGGACGTTCCCTGCTCATTGAAGTTCAGTTTCTACGGACTTAGACGATTTGGACTTGCAAAATTTCGAATTTTTACGGCTGAAACCCGTCAAACCTAGAAATTTTCGCAAAACAGCAGCTTCAGTCGCACGAGTGACCCATTCGCAGTGCTCATTCGCACGACTGGACCTAGTCGCACCCCCATTCGGCCGACTGAACCGTTCGTTCGCATAGCTCATACGCACCAGATTCATTCGCACGACTGAACCATTCGCCCTGTTCAGTCGCACGGTTGAACCAATCGCAGAGTTCATACGCACGATAAGACCATTTGCATCCTTCAGTCGCATCAGTTAAAGTTGATTTGATTAGATTCTAAGTTTATTAACCATGGAAGATCAGATGTCAGCCTTTACTGCTGGGAAGGACTCAAGAATTCAGAACCTGCTGCTGCTTTGAGAGTGAGGTGGGTATTCACAATAAACCACCAAAGCTCTTGACTTTAGATGAGTTTCCCCACTGGAAACAACGTTTTGAGATCTACCTCAATGGAGTAGATCCTAATCTGTGGGAAGCTATCGAGGTTGGGTATAGTACACCGGTGGGAGCAGATGGAGTAAAATTAACGTTAAGTGGGATGACTGACGCACAGAAAGTAAAGTATAATGCAGAGAAAAGGGTTTATGCGTTGATAACTCAGTCGATCCCCAAAGACATATTCCACCAGTACTCAGAGAACAAGCAGTCCAAGAAACTGTGGGATGAGCTAGAGAAAAGGTATGATGGGAATGCATCATTAAAAGCAATCAAGGCAAATGAGTTAAAGAAGGAATTCGATAACTTCTCATCGATTGGTAACGAGAGTTTAGATGAAGTCATAGACAGATTCTACCACTTGATGAGCGAGTTGCATACACATGGAGTGGAAACAACTATGGAAGAGAAAGTAAGCAACTTCGCAGATGGATTGCCTGATAAGTGGGCTTCATTCGTGTCTAATCTTAGACAGAATGGAATGCTTGTAAAGCTGGATATAAATGACTTTATTCTCAAGCTGCGTGAAGAAGCACTAAGGATGAAGTATAGAGCACAGAAGTCTTCGTATACACAAAACCCAGCTTTATACAATGCCACGCCTCAAGCTAAGACATCTGGAGCACCTCTCCAGACAGCATTTGTGTCTAGCTCGTCAGGTCCTTCACATGCTTCTCCTTCTGGATCAGACACGTCAGGGTCGTCATGTACCCATTATATTGGATCCGAAGCAAGTGCTACCAAATTGAAGACCGAGAACCTCGGTAATGTGACCGTAGAAGTAGCACGAGAGCATATGGATCTTCTCGCCGCAGTAGTTCATTCATATGATGGACTTGTGGCTGGGAAGATTGGAAACTGTCATTTGGCAGATGAAGACTACGAGCAGGTAGATGAAATGGAGCTTGAAAGAATGGATATAATGTGGGCCTTAGCTAGCGCTGTCCGAAGGGCGAAGAAGTTTGTTAAGAAGACAGGACAAAATTTGATAGCTACTAAGGATACCACATTTGGTTTTGACAAGAGCAAAGTGACCTGCTTCAACTGTGGAGAGAAAGGGCACTTTAAGAGGGAATGTGTCAAGCCAAAGAAGACGGGTAATGGGAACCCGTTCTCATCCTTTACTCGCCAAGACAAGCAAGCCTCTAGTTCTACTTCATCAAACAAGGACCCAAAAGCCTTAAGTGCGAACGAGTGAGTCAGTCGCACGACTGAACTTCAGTCGGACGACTGGAGAAGGGCGACTGACCCAATCGCACGACTGAGTCCCACTCGCACGACTGAAAGGTGCAAATGAACTCAGTCGCACGATTGGATCTAGGGTTGATATAAATAGAGGTGGAGTCGGTCGCAGAGACTCATCACCCTCAAATCGCCCCTAAATCGCACATCCTACCGTTACTCTGCCAAAATTTGATTTGCCCTAGTTTTCTCTTTGATTGTGTGTTGCTGACGTTCGCTAATCCTCATACAGGTACTTTGAAGTCCACTTCCATCAAAATCAGAAAGATTGGAACCCTAAATGGGTTAAATCGACTGTGAAATGCGAACCGCGACATGCACACCCTAATAACCTATTAAAACTAAGCAATATGTTAAAATTGAGTAAAATAGGTTGTTAGTAAAGAGAATGCGACACTAAAGAACCGGTTAATTGAGTTATAGGACTTAGTTTGCGTAGATTCGAACGTTGAACGACTGAACACCTGAGACAGACGACTGGTCGTACGGATGAACTTCAGTCGCACGACTGAAGGGAGCGATTCACTCAACCGCACGACTGAACCATGCGAATGAGACTCAGTCGCACGACTGGTGTAACCGCACAAGAGTACATGCGCATGAGTCCAGTCGCACACTCAGTCGTGCGCATGAGGTCAATCGCACGTCTGAATCTCAATCGCACGATTCAGTCGCACGACTGTCTTCAGTCGTACAACCTCAATCGCATGACAGATAGTTTTCATTCAAAGTCTAAGTGTTGCATTATATTCTTAGCCAACGAAACTAACGTTTATATTATTGTGTGTTACAGATGGCGAGTCGATGGAATATGAGCACCAAGCACAACATATGTGCTCACCTGGACTTGACATCCAGGAATGCAGCTGACTTCACAGGCATTATTACATTTCTACAGAGATCCAGGATCGCTCATGCTATATCCACTCCTTGCACACCATACAGATCAGTGCAGCAGGCCTTCTGGGAAGGCGCATCTGTAGATAGATCCACCGAGCCTCATTGCATCAGGAGCTCGATTTTTGGTGAGGCTATTACTGTATCTGAGGAGGATCTGAGGATAGTTCTACAGTTTGGGGACGATGCTGAGTGTCCCACTTGTCTACACCCCCTCACGGTCCGAGGATGTTTCATGTGAGCCAAGTACTCTGGGGACATCAATGCCGGGGTACTCAACAAGAGTAACCTCTGTCCCCAGTTTAAGTACCTTGCGCACGTGCTGCTGAAGTGTATAGCATCAAGGAAGGGAGGTTTTGACGAGCTCTCCGACCAGATCCAGAACGCATATGCTGCGTTGGTGCTGAACCACCCGTTCAGCTTCTCCAAGATGATATTCACTTACTTGGTGGAGAACCTCGAGGGGAAAGGGAAGGAAGGCTTCTGTATGTTCCCCAGATTTCTACAGATGATCATTGACCAGAAGCTTCCCTCCCTGCCGAAGGAGAAGGAGGACGTTGTTGTTCTTGAGGTTATGGACGACACTACACTCGGTAGGATGAAGGTATACAGGGGGAAGCAGGTGAAGCCCCCTGTCAGGAGGTTGTTTGGGCATCTGGCCCGTGCTGATTATGTGGCGCCAGCCAAGAGGAAGTGGCGCCACGATGACAGTGATTCGGATGTAGAGCATATTGCTATACCAGAGACTGACTCTGATGATGATGATAGCGGCGACGCTGGGGATGATATGCCTGCCCCATCTAGAGGCACTGATACAAACGTTATTCCCCCAGGGTCAGCCACTGCCGGAGAGGTCGCAGAGATGGCCGGTTTCCATCAAGAGTTTGTTACTGGTGATATAGAGGAGGAAGAGTCAGATGAGGAGCCCCTCACCAGGACTGTGGGAAGTAAAGTAGTCCCCACAGACCACGGGCTTCGGGTGGTTGGTGAACACCCTAGGGATTCCTCGGAGAGAGACACTGACCCGAACTATGTTCCGGGGTCAGTAAGCAGAGCTGCAGGGGGAGCATCTACTTCCTCCGGGACTAGGAGGAAGCGGATGGCTCAACCCCATGGATTGAAGAAGAAGAAGCGTCGCTTGACCTTCTTGACTACTACTTCCAGCACCACAACTACCACTACCACCACTACTGACATACCACCCATCACCACAGCCACCACAGCCACTACTCCCACTACCACATCCACCACCTTACCTACCACCACTGTATCCTTCCCATCCATCACCAGACCATTCACCCCTACTTCACCAGCATCAGCTCACCGACCCATATTCACCACTGCCACTGCCACCACCACCACACATCATGCTGGACCTTCAGCCCAGCCCTCACATGCTCAAGGATTCACTCTACCTCACATCGGGGTAGAGGAGCAGCTCTCAGCGCTAAACCGTATGGTGATGCGTCTGCTTGCTGCGGACGAGGAGAAGGCGGCGCAGATCCGCCAGCTGACCGACCTGACTGCTGCCCAGTCTCAGCAACTGGCAGAGCAGGCTCGGGTGATAGACCAGCAGAGAGTCGAGGTGTCCCAACTCCAAGACATGCAGGCTCAGTCCGTCAAACGTATAGAGGAGTTGGAGACGACCAACAAGACTATTATGCTGAGGTTGAAGGGGTCGAAGGATGAGCCCCTGAAGCTAAAGGAAGGTGACCGGGATGATGGAGATGACGATGATGAAGATGAGGATGAAGATGAGGAAGATGATGATGATGAGGAGAATGAAGAAGACAGGACAGAAGGACGTGATGATGATGACGAGGCAGAAGGAGGGGATGCGGCTGCATCGGCCTCTGCTTCAGGTCAAGAGCGGAGATCTAAGCATCGACAAGACCAGTCATCCACTACTTCTGCTCCTCCGAGCGACACGCCACAGATTCAAGACAAAAGTACTGATTAGATGTTTTATGTATTTATTTATTTTGTACTTGAATCATGTAATGGAAAACAAGTGTATTAAATGTTTATATATATTAAGTTAATATAAGTCTGTTTGATTAATTACTAATGATTTATGTGTTGAATGTTTATATCAAACAGATCCAAACTTTCAAAGGGATGAGTTTGACTTTGCTCCCCTTCAAATGGTCAAGACTCAATTAACCATGATTCTTGACCTACAAGGGATAGTGAGACGGTCTGTGAGTTATACCCCTGAAGAAGGGGAGATAATTCATGACCTATCTGATGAGCAACTGGCAGAAATGTTCAGACTCAATCCCGATGAAATAGTGAAGGACGCTCCAACAGTTGATTCAACCAGTGATGAGGAACTGAATGACATTGATGAAGTTGAGGTTGAAGACATTACTGCAGAAGAGTATCCTCAGTATGCTGACGCCGAGGGAAATGTGGTCCCCAATCTGGGTGAATCCCTAGTCAGTGATACTTTTGAGGTACTAGACCAGATGGAGCAGGAAACGGAAAAGACTGAAGGAACAGCCCAAGCCTCCAATGCAGACGTAGATATTCGCAAGGCTGAATGGGCTGCCTGTTTTGAAGAAGTAAGAGCCCAGCGTGCTGCACCAAAGAGAGATGCCTACACCAAGCTCTACAGAGTCAAGAAACACCATAAGGTGTCAGGCAGGATTATCTCATGGGCTTATTTTGAAGACCTTAACGCTTATGCAGTTAAGAGGGAGCAGGGCATAGAGTACTTCAGGTTCCCACATGATCTGAAGACTCTACCTGATTTTGAGCTCAACCAGCTGGCTAAACTAAAGCTGCTGTATGCTGACCCGAGAAAGATGTCAGGCTGGTTTGAGGCTGCCCTGAGGAAAGAGTACCACACCAGGTGGGTCAACTTCAAACCTCAACAACCTACGAGGTATATCAGACGTTCTGAAGTTGATCCCATAACTGGTAAGCCAAAGATATTGCTGAAGTGGAGTCCCCCGAGAACAATGTCGAGAATCCCTCTTAGGGAAATGCCACAGGACTTCACTCCCCACTTCAAATGGTGGTACTATGATTGGAGAACCGCTGAAGCTGTCATAGTGTTGAATAAAGAGGGCCAAATGGATACGATCAGGGTATTCGACCCAATGTGGCTAACCAACTTGTCTGCTAATGATGTCTACACATTATACAAGTGGCCACTATTCTATGACACGCAAGATATTGTACAAGCCCTCCAATTCCAAAATGTCATAAGACTCTGCTTTGCTTTTGAGATACACGCAGGAGTCACTAAAGAGGAGAAGTACAAGAAGTATAAGGAGGTGATGCAGAAGACAAGAGAATAGATAGATCTAGGTCCAAGGGGGAGTTTGTTGATACATGTATGTCCCTAGATCATGATTTGTAATGTAATGAACTTGTCTGTCTGATGATGATGTAATTGTATCGATTAATGAAATGATATGAATTGGTTGTTACTTGTGATGTTTAATATTTCATTAATGAGTTGTGATTGAATTGATTGGGTTTATGATTGTTTGAATGATAGCACATTATGTTATATTAATTAAAACATTCAAACTTAACTTAATGAAGTTCTCATGCGGATGGCCCATGCGAATGGACCACACGCATGAATAACTTCATACGATTGACTCAATCGCACGATTGAAACAGGAGACTGAATCAGTCGTATGATTGACACATAAGATTGACTCAATCGCACGACTGAACACTCAGTCGTGCGGATGAATCAACCGCATGGTTCAATCGCACAACTGAACCATACTTATGGCCCAGTCGCACGATTGAACAATACTAACCTATAAATAGACCCAATTCGTGGGAAAACGCAAGCATTCATCCCATTACGATTCCAGATGTACCCTAGCCGTCCAGAAGCCTCCCAAATCGTTCTCCAAGTTCATAGAACACATCAGATCGGTTCCTAATCGATTTCTGACGTTGATTTCAATTCTTGATTGATTCATCGTGTGTTCTCACTGATTGGATCGCCAATCAAATAGGATTCCGCACTATTTGAGTTGGTTTAACACGCAATCACTCGGTATTTCGTTCAAATACCAGGTCCTAACAGGTTTTGAACATTGCTAGTCAGCTAAAGAACTCTCTGATTCTTTAACTCAGATGTACTCAAGCTCCAATGACTCCAAGAAAGATTCACTGAAGCAACAATTTGAAAACTTCACTTATATTGCAGGAGAGACCCTTAGCCAACAATACTTTAGGTACATGGATCTTATTTCCTCCTTTCAGTCTGTGGGAATAACTCTTGAGTTGAGAGATCTCTCAAGAAAGTTCATAAGTGCACTCCCAAATGAGTGGACTTTCTACAGTGACTCTATCAAGAGGACAGAAAACTTGAACACCCTCACCATGACTGAACTATATGACATTCTAGGTGGATACCGTGTAGAGATGGAGAACAAGAGAGGCCACCAGGTGAGCAGACCCTCAAGCCTTCCTGCTATCAATGCTTTAATGGTTGCTGAAGGCTCAAGAACCCCCAACCTCAGTAGTACCTGACTTACTCCCAGCAGTCATCTTGTTTTCCTATGCCATACATCGTATTTCCTGAGACTCCAAGGTCTCAACAAGCGCAGTCAAGAACTTCCAGGACAACTGTGCCTTTGTCTCATGGAATGGACATTCTAGTGATTTTGCAATTCTGCTTTTATGATCTTGAATGTTTTAGCCCAGATGATGTTGAATACATGAACATTGTGCGAAGAAGTTCTTTAAGAGAACTGGAAGGCAATTTCCCCAAAACCCAACTAACAGCAAGTTTGGGTTTGACAAGACAAAGGACAAGTGTTACAACTGTAACCAGCTAGGTCACTTTGCCAGGGAATGCAAGGCTCCTAAATCCAACCCGGGAGCCACTCAAGCCTCCACACATCCCACCACACCTAAAGCCACCGAAAAGTCAACTTAACAACACACAGCTGCTGTTGCTCAAGAGGTTGGCTGGAACTCCATATTGCAGGATGTGACTCCTGCTCAAGCATTGGTGGTTGGAACTGATGACAGCAAGGTATTTGAACATCTCTGTACTCCAGCTTGCATTGATAAAGTTAAGATGTATCAGGACTATAATATGGAAATTAAATCTGATATTGAGTCTTCGAATATCCTAAAATCTTCTTTTAAAAGGGCTGATCTGACTATCAAAAGAACATTAAAGAGTTAGAGAAAACTGTGTCCTCTTAAAAACATGAACATACCAACTATAGGACTCAAATAAAAGATTTAATATTCAAATTGACTGAGGCTCAAGCCCAGCTAGTAATAGCTGAGGCTCAAGCCAGGAAGCATGCTATTTCTGAGCAAAACTTCCAAGCCATTCTTGCATCATCCTCCCACTAAAAAAATTGTTAACAAAACAAAGGAGGGTTGGGAACCAATAAAATTGCTCCACCAAACTCTTATAAGTCTATCAGACAACCAAGATGTGGGACTGAAGAGCAAGAGGTTCTAACGGCTGACCCACCACTACATGAGTTGAAGAATGATGCAACTATGAAGACCATCACAGGGAAAGACTAGGTAAATCAACCCATTCCCACCAGTGATGATCAACCCCTAACCATCAAAGCAAGAAGAAACAGGGCTAAGGCAGCCAGAAAAACTGCCAAGAAAGTGGCTGAATTTAAGATGAAGATAGACCCAAAAGAAAAGGGTGTGTTCATTTCAGCTGGATTCCAGGTGGTTGGAAGCTCTAATCTTGGAAAGAGTGCAGTACCAGCACTCTTGTTCTGCTGAAGGATCAAAAGTTAAAGGGTAAGACTGTTGATGAAGACAAGAAAAGCAAGAAACAATAGTCTTCACATCCCACAAAGGTTAACATTGCATGCATAATGTGTGGTTTACAAAACCATATGTCTAAAGATTATTACTACAATCTTGCAAGCACACATTATGCAAATAATGTTAAGAAAGAAGGAGTCAAGGAGAGTTTCACATTTGGACCCTATCACATGGTCCAAGTGATGAGAAAAGGAAAGCTTGTTTCCGAAGCAAAATTGCTTTCAGAAGAAAATCATTCTTCCGAAGGGAAAATAGCTTCGGAAGTTAAGCCAAAGAAAAATCAAAAGAACAAAAGAGTTCCTTTGAAACCTTCCAAGAAGAAGACTGCTTCAGAAGAAAAGGTGGTGAAGGCTTCTTCCGAGAAAAGAGAAGCTTCAAAAGAATGCCATGCTGCTCAAGCTTCAACAAGCTCATCTACATTGATCAGCCAAGGGATGGAATGGAAGATCAGACAAGATGCTACAGCCCAAACCTCTTCTTCACAGACCTTTATTGAACCCTCTCCCATACACTTTGGTTCAATTATGTCATCCTCATTGGAAGAGCCCAAGACCAGCAAGGCTTAGGTTTCCAATAATAACTAATTTTTTCACCTTATGTGCAGGGACATCCACATGAAAAGAATAACAATGTGTGGATTGTAGATAGTGGATGTTCCAGGCACATGACTGGGAATAGATCTCTTCTTTAACATTTTCAACATTTTGATGGAGGTCTTGTTCAATTTGGAGGTGAGACCGGAGGATACATTTTAGGCAGAGGAAATGTATCCAATGGCAAGTTAACGGTCGACAAAGTAAACTTTGTTAAACAGCTTGAACACAACCTTTTAAGTGTTTCTCAATTCAGTGATCAAAGCACCAAATGCTTTTCACAGAACGTGAGTGCATTATCCTTAAACCCAGGATGACAATTCCTCACGAATTGGTGCTTCTTAGATCTCTCAGGAAAGGGGATATGTACAAGCTGGATATGAACAATGCTTCCACATTGGGTGAAGTATCATGCTTTCTTTCCAAAGCTGATGGTGATGATTCAACTCTATGGCATAAACGTATGTCTCGTGTCAATTTTAAAACCATGAATAAATTGGTTAAAAATAACTTGGTACATGGTGTGCCTAAAAAGGAATTTTTCTGTAGAGACAACTGTGTTGCATGTCAGAAAGGAAAGCAACATAGAGTGTCTCACAAATCCAAAGAAGTTAACTCTATCACCATTCCATTACACTTATTGCACATGGATCTATTTGGTCCCACAAGTATAATGAGCATTGGAAGAAAATCATACTGCCTTGTGATTTTTTATGATTTTACTAGATTCACATGGGTATTCTTTTTAAGAACTAAAGATAAAATAGTTGAAACTTTAAAATCTTTTATTCTTAAAATTGAAAATCAAATTGATCACAAGGTTAAGATAATTAGGAGTGATCAAGGGACTGAGTTTAAGAATCAAGTTCTTGACTCATTTTGTAACTTAAAAGGGATTGCCAGACAATATAGTGCCCCTAGAACTCCTTAACAAAATGGTGATGTTGAGAGGAGAAATAGGACACTTATTAAGGCTGCTCGAACTATGTTAGCTGATTCAAAACTACCTCTAACATTCTGGGCAGAGGCAGTCAGCACTGCATGTTATGTGCAGAATAGGGTTCTTGTAGTTAAGCCACATGAAAAAAACCCCTTAGTTATGGAACAAGAGGCCACCGTTTATTTGCTTTCTTAGGTCCTTTGGCAGCAGGTGTACCATACTTAACACAAATGACAATTTGGCAAAATTTGCTAAAAACTCAGATGATGCTATCTTTGTTGGATATTCCTCTACCTCTATTGCTTATAGAGTGTATAACATTATAATCATCAATTTGAGGAATCATCCAACATTGTTGTTAATGAGCACACTCCTTGTGTTAGGGGAATGGCCCTGATCATATTTTTTATTTAGAATTGCTTCTAAATTATTCTAAACCCTCTTGTGAGAATGTTTTAGCTGGAACAGGTACTCAAAGTGATTCTGATGATGACCAACTATTTGAGTTACCCAGACCTCTTCTAAGTTCTCCAAGAGTTGCTGAAAATCAAGCTCCCACAATTGGCAGATCTGATAGCATAACTATCTAAGGAACTAGTGGAGCTTCAAAACGTTGTCAACAAAGTGAGCCTCAAAACTCATCTGGTGACAATGCACAACACCACGCTGATGGAAGTAGCATTTTGGAGAAACAGGCTGTTAATGCTGCTTCACAGCCAACCGATACTGATACTGTTTCTGCTTTATTCAATCAGTCCTCATTAAATGAATGTGAAACTTCAACTGGGCAAAGTGTTCCAAACTCTGAGCAAAATGTTTTCCAATTTGGATTTATCCATGCAACTGGATGTGATCCCTAGGCTTGGGATTCACAACACTCACCCAGCTGAAAATATCATAGGAGATGTCTCTGAAGGTGTGAGAACAAGGGACAAACTCACAATGGGAATGTCTGCTTGTACTCATGCTTCCTATCTCAGATGGAGCCCAAGAAGGTAGAAGATGGCTTAAAAGACAGTAGTTGGATTGAATCAATGCAAGGGGAATTGATTCAATTCAAGAGACAAAAGGTTTGGAACCTATGTCCACTACCATCTGGTCACGTACCAATAGGCACAAAAGGGGTATTCAAGAACAAAAGAGACGATAGAGGCTTGATTATCAAGAACATGGCAAGACTGGTAGTTCAAGGATACACTCAAGAGGAGGGAATTGATTACACTGATGTCTTTGCACCTGTTTCAAGACTTGAGGCAGTGAGGATCTTTCTTGCTTATGCTGCATCAAGGAATTTTTAGTCTACCAGCTTGATGTCAAGTGTGCCTTTCTATACAGGGATATAGATAGGGAAGTCTATGTGTGCCAGCCTCTAGGATTTGAAGACCCACAACACCCCAACTATGTGTGCAAACTGGATAAAGCTCTCTATGGGTTGCACCAGGCACCTAGGCTGTGGTATGAGACCTTGTCTCAGTTTCTCATGAAGAATGGCTACACTAGAGGTACCATTGACAAGAATTTATTCATAAGAAAGTCTAGGAAAGACATTTTGCTCATACAAGTCTATATTGATGACATCATATTTGGTTCCTCAAATGACCAAATGTGCAAAGACTTTGAAAGCATTATGAAGAAGAAGTTTGAGATGAGTTCCATGGGAAAATGGACTTTTTCCTTGAAATTCAGGTAAAACAGATGAAGGAAGGGTTCTTTATCAATCAATCTAAATATGTCAATGACATTTTAGAGAGATTTGATATGAAAGATTGTAAGCTAGCTAAGACTCCTATACCCAGGAATCACAATCTTTGTCCTGACTC
Source organism: Flaveria ramosissima (assembly GCA_025215565.1). Taxonomy (NCBI): domain Eukaryota; kingdom Viridiplantae; phylum Streptophyta; class Magnoliopsida; order Asterales; family Asteraceae; genus Flaveria; species Flaveria ramosissima. The sequence continues at coordinate 76,347,876 of CM046037.1, read as the reverse complement.
TAAGGGGGAGGATACTGATCGACATCAGTATAGGGCAATCATTGGATCTCTAATGTATCTTACAGCAAGTAGACCTGATATCATGTTTGCAACATGCATCTGTGCAATATATCAGGCTGCTCCAAAGGTGTCTCACCTAGTTGCTCCCAAGAGAATCCTCAGATACCTCAAAGGAGCACCTAAACTGGGTTTCTGGTATCCAAGGAACCCAACTTCAATCTCTATGGCTATACTAATAGTGACTATGGTGGCTGCAACATCAACAAGAAATCAACATCAGGAGGATGTCAATTTCTTGGTGGAAGGATCATCTTATGGAAATACAAGAAGCAATCATGTGTCTCAACATCAACTGCTGAAGCTGAATACATTGCTACTGCTAGTTAGTGTGCTTAGCTGCTGTGGATTCAAAACCATATGATAGACTATGGATTCAACTTCATGAGGACTCCTATCCATATTGACAACAATAGTGCTATCTCCATTATAGAAAATCCTGTCAAGCACTCCAAGACAAAGCATCTTGACATCAGGTACCATTTCATTAGAGATATTCATAAGAAAAACCTGATTAAACTAGTCAAAGTTGACTCGAATGAACAATATGCTGATTTGTTCACCAAAGCATTTCATGAACAAAGATTTAAGTATCTTATTAAGGCTATTGGGATGATAAACATTGATTAGTCTATCTCATTTGAAAAGCTTTTCAAAATGTGTCTTGTCTTTGTCAACACTATCTAAGCCCTGTTACAAAAAGTATTTCTTCAAAATTTGTTAAGTTTGAGTTATTCCAAAGAGAAATTAACTCTCGGAAGATATCTGATTTATCTTCCAAAGGAAAATTCCTCCAAGTTAGTTTTATCTTCCAAAGAGTTTTTAGTCTCGGAAAAAAATTCGACTTTATATTAAATCTACTTCCGAAACTTGAAAACTTCTTCGTTCGGAAGACCTTCTTACTCACGGAAGTAAATTTCTTATTGGATAAAATTTACCTTCTGAAGTAAGTTTGGCTTCGAAAGAAGAGATTACTCTTGGAAAAACTCTTATCTTCGAAAGAAAGCATTACTGTGTAACGGAAATCTTTTGGACCCCACACTGTAAAAGGTAGAGATCTTATAATAATGTCGGAATATTTTAAATGGTTTTAACCTTACCGCCCTTGTCACATCATACCCCAAACCATCACTTCACCTTATCCATCCACCATTTTCACCCATTTAAATACTTCCGACTAACTCCTTTAATCTTTTTACCACTTTCACAACCCTAAGTTTCCTTCGTCTTTAATTTACCCAAAATCTAACTCATTTCCTCTGTAATTTTCCCAAAAATGGCACTAAACCCTCAGCACAACCAGGTCGCACTCCTTGACTCTTCCAAGGATGGTGCTTCTCTGCAATCATCCACTTCCTTACCCAGTCAACCTATTACACTGCCTTAACTGTTAACCCCACCGTTTACTCAAACCAAATGGCAAAGTTTTGGGGGAACGGTCAGATTGAAACCCTGAACGAAGTTAGAGTTATTAGGTCAAGCATTTGCGGCCAGGAATTGATCATTTTCGAACAAACCATCGGGGAGCATCTAGAGCTCCATGATGAGGGTTCTCCTACGGAATCGCCAAATCAGACTAGGATGACACATATACCCAGATGGGATATGGCGGTGATATGAGCAGGTCAACTGTATACAAGTTCAATTTCTCCTACAACTGGAAGTTCCTGCTCCATAAAGTCCTTCACTGTTTGTCAAACAAGTCTGGGGGTTGGGATCAAATTCCCTATGAACTAGGATGCCTAGTTTACGGGTTGGTAAAAGGCCTCAGCTTTAACTACTCAAGGTTTGTGCTGACCAATCTCATGGGAAACCTTCAAAGGGAAACATTTTACATGTATCCTAGGTTTATTCAGCACATAATCAATTGTGAGCTGGATCAGAGTCAGTTTGTCTGTGCAGCTACTCTACCTATCCCTCACATGAGGCAAGACATCTTCAAATTGTGAAGAGAGTGTCCACCCACTACACTGGAAGACACACTGAGCTCCTTCTAGGCATGATTGAGCCAATGGCTCCTGGTGACATCCCTGTTAACCCCACAGGTGATGAACCCACACCAGCAATAACCACCATATTGCCAAATCTTCCTTCTGACCTCATTAGAATTACATACCAGAGACGCTCCAAGCGAACCCTTTTTCAATCTCCTCTAGTTGAACAAGTTCCCCCGTTCAATCCAAAAAGGCTAGAGTGGAAACATGGGCTCCCACTCAGTCTGAGGTCCTACCTTCCTTCACAATAGACCTCAATATGGGTATTGGGTCTCTTTAGTCTCAATCTCAAGAGCCCCAAACCCAAGCTGAAAACCCTCAGGATGAGTCTCTATACTCTCCTGAGCAGCCTAAAAAGGACAGCCCCATCATAGGCTCAATGCCATTAGACATTTATCAAGGTCCCGGGCCATTAGGCATAAGTTCTATATCTTTTACCGACCTTTTCATTGGTACTGATGAAGAGATCATGTCTCTTCAAGGTCATGATGTTGATCCACGACACCTATCTAAGGATCAACTGAGCCTAGAGAGATATCTGATTTCTAGCCCCCATCAGCAAACCCAAACTGAGGTGAGTCCCACTGGTGTGGAAGGGACTCATGTAGGTATGATACCTCATCTTCCTGTGATTCTTCTAAAGATAGTGGTAACATATCTGAGACTAAATGGACTCTTAGGATAGTGGTAACATATCTGAGACTAAATCTACGACAACCATGCCTTTTGATGACTCTGAGACATCATTAAGCAAGGGAAACCAGGGCGCCAATAAACCACAACTGGTGGTGAGGAGGAACATACTAGGTATGATACCTTATCTTCCCGTGATTCTTCTAAAGAAGATGAGGGAAGAATGCAACTCACAATCAGAGACCTACTTTCTAAAGTCTCAAACCTTGAATTCAGGGTTAAGACTTTAGAAGATAGGTTTGCCACTCAGCAACTTGAGATTGAAAATCTCAAGGCTCAACTAGCTGAAAAACAGACTGAGAGATCTGTTTGGCATGTACCAATACAAGTCTCTCTAACTTCTTCCTCTAGCTCATCCAGCTCTCAAGATGATGCTACCAAAAAGGGGGAGAATGTTCAGAGTAAAACACACATGGAGCAGCACAGCTTAGTTCTCTTTACACTCTTTTCAAGATATCCTGCTCGGTAATCAATTGTTTTCCCTGAGCCTCCTCCTGTCATCCTTTAAGTGGACCAAAGGATGCTTATAAATCTGAATAGGTTCCTAACCAGGTTCCTGATGGGCTCATCTCTTGAACAACAGAGTCCAGATGTTGTTGTGGCATACTTTGGAGCTGAAGAGTTCCAAAGGTTGAATGCACCATCTACCACTGTCAAAGGAGTTGGTCAACCAAAGGTCCACATTAAACCCGAGATTGAATACGAACGAGATATGGGGACTGATGGCCCAACAACTGAAACAGTTGGGATAAATAGTGCAATCCCACAAACTTCCGAATCTGAAGTCAAAGCCGCGTAGAAGTATTTCAAATTCCGAAGCTGAGATTCAAGTTGTGAAAGGACTATTTTCTCTGTCTGATGATCTAATTATCAAAGATGCAATCCTTGAACTGGCATCTGAGGTAAATAGTGAAAATTTTCTCAGATTCCCTCTCACTCAAACACCATCATCTCCACAAGCTTAAGTCACCACCCACCAACCAGAAACCTCTGCACAAGAACCTCCAAAGTCTCAAGCTTCCGAAGACATTAAAGGTAAAAGGAAGTTGACTGCGGAAGAACTGTTAGAGGAGGAACTGTAAGGTTTCATGTAAGGCTGATGCACGTAAAATATTCAAAGTCTCTCCTGCTCGCATGGACTTAAGTGCAAAGTAGAAATGCTTCGGAAGTTTTACACCCTACATCAGAATTATTCTAAGTGTAGATCTTCCGAAGCCAAGACCAACATCTTCCGAAGCCAAAAGTGAAGTCTTTCGAAGCTTCAAAGACAAAATCTTCCAAAGCCAAGAAGTTAAGACTTAGCTTCATGAGTACCATGAGTCTCTCTACTCTTCCCATACTCAAAGAGAGATAAGTGCTCCTGAGTCTCCTATGTCTAGCCCACATCAGTCACCCATTACTGAGGTGGACCTCTCTGAACCTGTTTAGGAGATCCATATGGAAGAGGCTCTCACTTCTTCAAGTGATTACATCATTAAGACCTCAACCATGACAACTCAGCCTATTGACACTTCAACTGAGGCTGTCGGTGAGCAGAGGAAATCCAACAGCCAAGAACATGAAGCTGGTGGTGAGAGTGAGGACTTTGGTCCAATTCTCTCATCCCCTTGTGATTCTTCTGATGAAGATGAAGGGAATTTGAGACTAAAGGTGCAAAAACTGTCAACAACATGCACCTACCTAGTCTCTAAGAATAGTCACCTTGAATCTCAGGTGTCTACCCTGCAAAACAGGGTCAATGATCAGCAACTTGAGATATCTTATCTCAGGGAGAAACTAGCTGGGAGACCTTTAAGGAGAGCTCAACCAGGAACACAAGAACCTATGGATGTGATTGACCTAACTCCTAGCTCACCTATGCAAGAGGGTGATGCTACTAAAAAGCGGAAAAGTTATTACAATCACAAAACCTGGGAGTTCTTCAGGGAGTATGGACATTGAGGACTCACCATCCTCACTTGCAATTATGCATACTCAGCAACTTCCTCAAGTTCACTTTGATGTGGACTCTCTAGACTCTCTTATTTAGAGTCTTTTTGAGGAAGGTATTCCAAGGGTTATGTCATCCCCACCCAAGGAACTTCAAACTACATCATTGGGTGGATGTATGATGCTGACAGAAGAGCCCTCATTCTTCAAAGAGTTCAAAGGATGCAATAGGTATTCAACTTTCAGACCTTGAACTACTATGAAGGTCTTGATCTAATCAACATGCCACTTGTCAACCCAAGTCAATCTAAACAAGCTGGAGGCTGGCACAAAGGATTCAAGACAGAATTATTGAAGAGTTCAGCCTAAGAAGGAGACAAAGGCAATTAGGTAATGTCATTGGTCAACTGGATGTTGAGGCAGAGCCTAAGATTAGCTTCAAAGGGAAAACCTTGACTAAAAGCCTAGTGATAGAGCCTGAGAGCCCTGTCACACCAACAACTACTTCAACAATTCATTCCCTCGGTGAAACACCTGCTGGTGAAGCTGTATCACAGCCTCTCTCTGGCCAGAGCTTGGATGCTACACCAAGCAATGAAGGCCAAAGCTCTCTCCACCCTGTGTCAGAAAGGTCTGTGGGTGACAAAGAGAAAAGGATTTTAACTCCTGAGGAGATTGAGGAGGAGGAGAGAGAGAGAGGAAGAGGAAGCTAAGGGGAGAAAGTTCCTCTGGGTCTTCAGGCTTCATGTAAGCTGCAATCAGGGCTGCCCCCAGACCAAACACTCAAGATGATGAGTTAAGGGCAGTCAGGATTACTTACTTGCAGATTAGGAGCTATGACATTGATGAGATTATATCTCTCTCTTAGAGGAACTCAATGAACTGGTAGACATGGAAATGTCTAGGGAGAGAAAGGAAGCAGACGATGCAAGGTTGCTCTTCCAAATCAAAGAAGAGAAGAAACAGAAATGACTGTACAAGCATGTTTCTACTCTCTCCCAGTTCAAGAAAGTCCTATGCAAGAGACTGTGGCAGCTCCACAAGAAGCTCAGGTAGACAAAGAAACAGATAGGCAAAACATGATCAACTACCTGAGTGCCACATGTCTCTACCAGGCATCTACACTTCTTCCCTTGTCCTTTGAGTACATTGAGTTTGAGTATCTCAAACAGCTTGAACTTCAAGTGCTCAAGGAACAAAAAACAACAAAGAGAAAGATGAGAGAAGAGGCTGCAAAGTCAAGAGTCATCATCCAAAAGAGTATGAAGAAGTCCGTTGACAGACAAAGAATGATGAGCTTCTTGAAGCTGTATGGATTCTCCGAAAGGAGACTTGGCCCTATGCCTTTATCCACAATGGATGAGCACATAAGGGTGATCAAGCAGAAGATCAAAAGTGGAGAGCTCATTGACTTACACTCCCCTCCAAGTCAAGCTCTTCCTGAAGTGGAGGTTAAGGTTGAACAACCTAAGACAACACAACCTGGACCTCCTGAGGAGTCTCAGCAAGCTTCATCTTCTGATCCACAGCAGAGTCAAACTCCCTTTCCTTTTAAACATGTGAGGGAGGAACACCTAACTGAGCAAGACAAGACTGATCAACAAGGTGCTGCAGGCTACTCTTCTCAGTTAAAGTCTTCAAAGAGGAGGAAGAGGATGGCTTCTAAACCAAAGTCAAAGAAGAAGAAGAAGTCTGAATCATCCACCTCTAAGCCTCAGGGAGAATCAGATCAACCTGAGGAAGTGCATGAAGAGGCAGCCCCATCAACTTCAATTCAAGTGGCTCCTCTTGCATTTGAGAGACCCATCTTATCCTGGACCTTCACAACTAATCCAGAAAGATGGCATGTGATTAGAGATCAAGGTGGTGAAAATGTCTACACATGGCAAGACTTATTCAACCTACCTTTGCATGATCTCTTTGAGATGAGAAGATTCTATGAGAGTCTGAGTGATCCTGACCATCTAATGAAAAAGGGTATGGTCATCATCATAATGAGGACTATCAACAGTTGAAGATCTTCAAATCTTTTGGTAGCATCAGCCTAGGGGAGTTTGTAAGGATTCCTATAAGTCTGATGCAGCCAAAACATCCGAAGTCTCTCTGCATGCATGCACTAAAGTACAGAAGTAGAAATGCTTCTGAAGTTTTACACCATGCACTAGAAAATATTCTAAGTGTAAAATCTTCCGAAGCCAAGACCAACATCTTCTGAAGCCAAAAGTGAAGTCTTCCGAAGCTTTAAAGACAAAGTCTTCCGAAGCCAAAGAGTGAAGACAGATTTCTTCCGAAGACTTTTATGTACATGCTTTTATCTGATGTACTTTACCATAAAGCTGGACCACCTTTCAACTGCTACTCTGTTCAGTCACCAACTTACATGAGTTGGTGAAAAGGTCCATGCTTTTGGTAACTGTACATTAAGGTCTTGAGTCTGAGCTTTCTACTTTATGTACTTTTATCCTTTTTGTAATATATTAGGATGTGATTTATGGCATTTCATAGTCACTAGTCAAAAGGCAATCTGCCTTTTGACTCTACATTTTATTTTGTAGTTGTCTAGTCTTATGTATCCAGCTGGCCTTCAAAGTATGGCCGGTTGTAGGATGTAGTATAAAGTATCTCAAGTACTTGTAACTTTCTTTCTATACTTTTTAATACTTGTAAAAGAACTTGAGAAGCTATATACCATATTCTTGAAAACCATACACTTGTGTTGTTTTCCATCTTGTTTTGTCTCACATTTTACTTGTGTTCTTAGTATCTTACTTATAAGTTACCAGTTCCCTATTTGATCTGTTAGAACTCTCCTCATTTTGTTTTTGTGTTGTAAGTGCATACCTTTAAACGGTCCTGTATTTGGTATTAGAGCATTCCAGACTCTTGATTGTAAGATCTCACCATGTTAAGATCCCTCACACACACATAAAATACTTAACAACTCAAATGGTAGCTATTACTAAAGCTGATATGGAAACTTGAACTATGATAAAGTCTCCACTGATCACTCCTGAAGACTTTGATACTTGGTGTCAAAGAATGGAAGGTTTTATCATGTCTCAAGATTCTAGGATGTGGGACTTTGTTGTTCAAAGACCTTACATACAAAGCACCCCTTTAGCTGGTAGTGGTGGTATGATTCCAAAGGCTGTGGCTGACTATTCTGATGAAGACAGAAAAAGAATAGAGATTGATCAGAAAGCCATGACAGCCCTTCCAACTGCTCTTCCAAACTCTATCTACAAAGGCTTCAAGAAGTTAAAAACTACCAAGCAACTATGGGAAGCACCTTTGAAGACCTGGACTGTATCCATCCAGATGATCTGGAGTACATGGAGATAGTTCAACAGATGGCTCTTCTCACTCACAAAGCCAAGAATTACTACAAGAGGTTAGAGAGGAAGTTTCCAAGCAATGCAGCCAGTGGAAAGTTTAGGTTGGATAAAAGCAAAGTGAAGTGTTACAACTGTAACTAGATGAGACACTTTGCATGGGAGTGTAAGGCACCAAGAACAAATGGTGGCCAAAGACAAGCCAGACCAAATTACACTGATAGAGCTCCCCAGAATAAGAAGCCAAAGTAGCAAGCTGTGACAACCCGAGATTTCAGATTAACGTCATTCTCCGTCGCTTTTATAATTAATAAATTTTAGTTATTAAATAAAAAGGGTTATCATTATAATTATTTCTAATACTTAATATTTATTAAATATTAATCTTAATTAAACTAAAACTAAGTAAAAACCTCAAATGTAAATCAAGTAAACTTGAGGGACCTAAATATCACTGCCAAAGTTGATTACTCTCTTATATGTAACCACCCCCTCGGTTTCTCTTCCAACACCCGAACCTTTTCCCTCATAACCCTAATCACTTGAACTTTTCCCCCTATTGTGACGGCAGACTTGTGCAACCTTCCTGCAGCCGTGAACCATTGTTCCTGCAGCCTTTGAACCATTGTGAATACATCATCAGACATCCTCATCGTTTTACCGCAAGCACGCCGATTAGTTCGATCGTCGCAATCGAAAACCGTTTTCTTTGCACTCGGCAGTCGCGGTTCGGAGCAGAGCAACACGGGTGGAATCCTCTCTTCTCCGCATCCTATTCGGTACGAATTCTCCGTTAGTTATTGCGTTCGTTTCGTCGCGGTTTCGGTGGTTTCGGCTCGTGGGTTGCGTGATTATGCCTCGGTGATTGTATGTTCGTCATATGTGTTGTTTCATGGTTGTTCCCGTGAGTATGTTGTATGTGTGCGGGTGGATATGTGTATCTATGTTTCGGGTGTATGTGGTTGTGTATGGTTATGCTTGCGTAAGTGTGTTTATGGTGTGTGTGTGTGTGTGTTTTTTTAATGTGTGTTTTAATGCGTGAGTGTGTGGCAGTGTGTGTTTATGGTGTGTGCATGTGTGTTTTCTTGTGTGTGTATGCATGTATAATGGGAATTTTTTTTATGTATGGGTTACTTTTTTTGGGTTATTTACATGGAATATTGGATGTATGTGTTGGGTGATTGTATGCTCATATACTGGATGTATGTTCATAGCTATATATATATATATATATATATATATATATATATATATATATATATATATATATATATATATATATATATATATATATATATATGTATATATATATATATGTCTAGATATGTATCTATATATATATATATATGTATAGCTATGTATATCCGTATATATATATCGATATGTCTAGATATGTATCTCTCTATATATGTATCTATCTCTCTATGTATAGATATGTATCTATCCGTCTATATCTCTTGTATCTCTATATCTATCTATCTGTATCTCTATCTATGTCTCTATCTGTATCTCTCTCTGTATCTCTCTGTCTCTCTCTCTCTCTCTCTCTCTCTCTCTATCTCTGTTGGTTGTGGAATCAATGAGTTTCGAGCACGAGTGTATTGATTTTAGGCTTCATTTGTGTGGTTTCGTGTTCGGAATTGGTTTCTATTTATACAATAGATACTTGTAAGGATTCCTGAAGTCTGATGCAACCCAAAACAGCTTAAGTGTCTCAGCAACATGCACTAAGTACTGAAGTGAAGAATGCTTCGGAAGTTTTACACAAAGCATTAGAAAATACTCTAAGTGTAAAATCTTCCGAAGCCAAGACCAATATCTTCCGAAGCCAAACATGAAGTCTTCCGAAGCTTCAGAGACAAAGTCTTCCGAAGCCTCATCCTATGAAGACAGATTTCTTCCGAAGACTTTTAGTACACATGCTTTATCTGATGTACTGTTCCATAAAGCACCTTTTCCGCTGCATCTCTGTAAAGTCACCAACTTACATGAGTTGGTGAAAAGGGCCTTGCTTTTGGTAACTGTACATTGAGGTCTTGAGTATTCAACTTTCCACTTTATGTACTTTATCCTTTTTTGTATTGTAAAAGGATGTGAGCTATGGCATGTCATAGTCACAAGGTCAAAAGGCAGATATGCCTTTTGATCCTACAATTGATTTTGTTAGTGTCTAGTCAATTGTATCCAGCTGGCTTTCAAAGTATGGCCGGCTGTAGGTTGTAGTATAAGTATTTCAAGTTCTTGTATCTTTTCTTTATGCTTTGTAACACTTGTAAGAGAACTTGAGAAAGCAATATACTGCCTCCTTGAAACCCAACTCTCTTGTTCTGTCTCTTTACTTTACTTGTGTTCTTTGTATCACTTTGGTTACCCAGTTCACTGTTTGATTAGAGCTTAGTTATTCTCCTCATTGTGTTGTTGTGTTGTAATTGTGGTTAAGCCCTTAAACGGTCCTGCAATTGGTATCAGAGCTTTCCAGGCTCTTGATATAAGATCTAACCATCTTAAGATCCCTCACACACACAAAAACTAAACTCTTCAAATGGCTGCCATCTCTAAGACTGATATGGAGACTGGAACCATGAACAAATCCCCACTGATCACTCTTGATGATTTTGACACCTGGTGCATGAGGATGGAAGGCTTCATCAGGTCTCTTGATTCAAGAATGTGGGAATCTGTTGAGAATGGACCTTTCATACCCAGCACCCCCTCTGCTACTGGTGCTGGTATGATTCCTAAAGATGTGGCCAACTACTCAGATGAAGATAGAAAAAGAGTAGAGATTGACAGGAAGGCCATGACTGCTCTTCAGACTGCTCTCCCAAACTCTGTATACAGAGGCTTCAAGAAGTGCAAGACAGCCAAACAGCTGTGGGATGCACTGAAGCTGATGTATGAAGGCTCCTCTGAAGCCAAGGAGAACAAGAAAGATCTTCTGAAGCAGCAGTTTGAAAATTTCACCTTCAAAGCAGGTGAGACCATGACTCAACAATACTTCAGGTATGTTGAGATTGTGGATACCCTAGTGGATGGAGGAGTTCCTCTTGAGAACAGGGACATTGTAAGGAAGTTCATGTCCTCACTTCCTAGGCAATGGACACACTATTGTGTGGTGATCAAGAGGACTGAGAACCTTAAGACTCTTACTCTTACAGAGTTGTATGGGATTCTCAGTGGATACCAGATGGAGATGAACATGCAAGGTTCATCTGGCAACTCCAACAATCAAATGGGTTCAGCCCTTCATGTGGTTGAAAGGGACAGCATAGAACCTCAGCATCATCTCTTATGCTACCCTGACAACTCACAAAAGGGTCCTTTCATCACCTTCCCGGAGACACCAAGGGAGAACTTTACTCAAGGAAGCCCATTCCAAGAGACAAGTTCTTCTCAAGCCTTTGTGTCTGCAGATGAAAGCTGTGGGAATTATCTCTTCACTCTTGAAGACCTGGACTGTATCCATCCAGATGACCTGGAATACATGGAGATAGTTCAGCAGATGGCTCTCCTCACTCACAGAGCCAAGAAGTTCTACAAGAGGACAGGAAGAAGATTTCCAAGCAATGCTACCAGCAGTAAGTTTGGGCTGGATAAAAGCAAAGTTAAGTGTTACAACTGTAACCTTATGGGTCACTTTGCCAGGGAGTGTAAGGCACCTAAAGCAAATGGGGGCCAAACACAACCCAGACCAAACTTTACTGACAAAGCTCCTCAGGCTGAGAAGACAAAGCAACATGCTGCTGTTGCTGTTGAAGAAGGAGGCTTTGACTGGAGTTTTCAGGTGGAGGATGCTTCTCCAAACCAAGCACTGATGGCTGACCATGATGAAGCCAAGGTATTGGAACATCTTTGCTCCCCTGAATGCATTGCTAAAGTAAATAGATACAGGTCCTATAACCTAGAGATGAGATCTGATCTTGAGTCATTAAACATATTAAAATCTGATTTTAGAAAGTCTGAAAATGATTACAAGTTAAAGATAGAAGACTTGGAGAAAACCATTTCAGTACTAAAACATGAACATACAGATTTCAGAACTCAGATCCAAGATCTCATCACTAAGTTAACTGAGTGCCAGGCTGAGCTTGTGATCAGCAAAGCCAAGGCAGAGAAGAGTGTTCTTGAAGAAGAGACCTTCAAGAACATGATATCCTCATCCCTGCACAACAAAGTTTGTTATCAAAATAGACAGGGACTAGGATCAAATGAGATAGCTCCTCCACACACAATCTTGTCTGTAAGATCTCCTAGGTGTGGAACTTGTGAAGATGAGCTTCCTCTCATAGATCCTGTAAGTGAGGATGATGAAGAAGTGATAGTGAAGAATTCCTCTGAGAAGAGTGAAGAAGAGGATTCTTCCAAGGGCCACTATCCTTCTGAGGAGAAGAAATCAACTGTGATGACCAAGTCCAAAAGAAAGAACTTGATCAGAAAGAGCAAAAGAAAGCAAAGAAGGCTCAAGAAATCAAGGCTACTTTTGATGCTAAGCAGAAACAAGTTTTTATCTCTGCAGGTTTCAAAGTAGTAAGGACTGAAGACATCAACCAAGACTCCTTAGCTAAGAGTCATGGTTCTTGTTCAAATCATCTCAGTGCCAAGAAGAAGACTGATTTGCTGTGTACCACTGCTGCACAGCCTGGACCATCAAACTCCAAGAACAGTTCACAGCCCAAAGGAACTGTCTCAGCATCTACCAAGATGAAGATGGAGAGGGATGTGACCAAAGTCAGTCTTGCTCTCAAAGGGAGACTTCTTTGAAGAAGATAATGTTATGTGTTATGTGTGAAAGTACTTCTCACATTGCTAAGGATTGCCCATACAATCCTAAAAGTACTGTCCACATGACTAAAACAAAGACTTCAAAGAGTCTCAAGAAATCTCAAGCTTCGGAAGGAAAGTCTGTTTCCTTCGGAAGCTCCAAATCAAAGAAGGAGGTAAGTGGAAAATTACCTTCGGAAGCAAAGTTGGTCTCGGAAGAAAGGAATTCTTCCGAAGCACTAAAGTCTGCTGCAGTGACTGTAGACTCTTCCGAAGGATCAGTCATCAAAACTTGTGAAGTTCTAAAAGCTTCTAAGGTTTTGAAGGTCAAGTCCAAGACTCCAAAGGTGGTGTGGAAGTCTAAGAAAGACCAAATGACTGAGGTTTCTCCATCAACAACAGCTGAAGATCCCTATAGTACAACCATAGGATCTATTACTGTTGCATTACCTTCTATTACTGTTAATGAGCCCAAGACAAGTAAGGCTTGGGTTTCCAAATGTAACTAATCATCTTCTCTGTGCAGGAACAGCTCAAGACCAACAGGAATGTCTGGATAATTGACAGTGGCTGTTCCAGGCACATGACAGGCAATAGGTCTCTACTCCATAATTTTGAGAGAATTGATGGAGGACCAGTTGCTTTTGGAGGAGATGAAGGTGGTTACATTTCTGGAAGGGGCAAGGTCACAAATGGTAAGCTCAGCATTGAGAAGGTAAACTTTGTTAAGGAGCTTGGGTACAATCTTCTGAGTGTATCCCAATTTTGTGATCAGAGTCATAACATGCTCTTTACTGAGCATGAGTGCATTGTTCTCAAACCTGGTGTGGTCATTCCTCATGAGCATATCCTGCTCAGAGCCCCCAGGAAAGGGAACATGTACAAGATGGATTTGCAAGAAACATCTCCCTCAGGAGAAGTTTCATGCTTTCTATCTAAAGCAAATAGTGATGAGTCTTTCCTATGGCATAAAAGAATGTGCCATGTAAACTTTAAGAACATGAATAAATTAATTAAACATGATTGGTAACTGGAATGCCAAAGAAAGAGTTTACTAGTGATGATCATTGTGTGGCATGCCTGAAAGGGAAGCAACACAAAGTATCTCACAAGCCTAAGGAAAAGAACTCCATCACTACTCCCCTACACTTGTTACATATGGATCTCTTTGGCCCCACCAGTGTAATGAGTTTAGGAAGGACCTCTTACTGTCTGGTGATCACAGATGATTTTACAAGATTCACTTGGGTTTCTTCCTTAGAACTAAGGATGAAACCCCTGAGATTCTGAAGAATTTCATCTTAAAAGTTGAGAATCAATGTGATCACAAGGTCAAAACCATAAGATGTGATCAAGGAACTGAATTCAAGAACCAAATCCTTGATGCATTTTGTGATGAAAAAGGTATTACAAGACAATATAGTGCTCCCAGGACTCCTCAGCAAAATGGAGTTGCTGAAGGAGAAACAGGACACTTATTGAAGCTGCAAGAACTATGTTGTCTGACTCTAAACTGCCTATCACCTTCTGGGCAGAGGCAGTCAATACTGCTTGCTATGTGCAAAACAGAGTTTTAGTAGTTAAGACACATGGTAAGACTCCTTATGAACTTTGGCACAAGAGGAAACCTTTCATTGGTTTTCTCAGGTCATTTGGATGTCCCTGCACCATCTTGAATACCAAAGATCAAATTGCCAAGTTTGCTGAGAAATCAGATGATGGACATTTCATTGGATACTCTTCTCAAGCTAAAGCTTATAGAGTATACAATCTCAGAACTAGAATTGTTGAGGAGTCAGCCAATGTGACTTTCAATGAGCACACTCCCTGTGTGGCTGGTTCTGGTCCGGATTGGCTGTTTGATCTTGATTTAGTTACCAACTGTTTTAACAAATCTTGTGAGCATGTTTCAGGATCTGCAGAAAATCTAAATACAGGTGATCCTGATCCAAGATTTGAGCTAGGAAGATCTTCAACTCATACATCTTCAGCTCCAGTTGGAACTACTTCAGCAAATGAGGTTTCTATCAGCACAACAATGACAAATTCAGCTGATACATCTGGCATGCCTTCAAATTCCAGCTCAGAGGCCTCTCAACCAGATAAAGAACCTCACTTGTAGAAGACAACAATGGTGATGGTGATAGTGATCAGGAATTCCTTGATGCTAATAACCACACCATAGATGACAACATCAATGATGTCTCACACTCATTGGATCAAGTTAATCTTGATAAGTGTGATAATGTGGAGGGTGAATCTTCAGGACCAGATTTAAATTTCTCAAATTTAGATCTTTCCCAGCAACTTGCTGTGATCCCTCAGCTAAGGATCCACAAGTCTCACCCCACCACAAACATCATTGGAGATGTTGTCACAGGGGTAAGAACAAGAGGACAAACCCATGAAGCAAATGTTTGTCTTCACTCTTGTTTCTTATCTCAGATAGAGCCCAAGAAAGTTGATGAAGCTCTAAAGGATGGAAGTTGGGTTGAAGCTATGCAACAAGAGCTGCTTCAATTCAAAAGGCAGAAAGTTTGGAACCTTTGTCCTCTTCCTCATGGGAAGACTACCATTGGAACCAAATGGGTTTTTAGAAACAAGAAGGATGATAGGGGAATCATCATCAAGAACAAGGCAAGACTAGTTGTTCAAGGATACACACAAGAAGAAGGGATTGACTACACTGATGTCTTTGCTCCTGTAGCAAGACTAGAAGCTGTTAGGATATTCCTGGCATTTGCTGCATCCAAGAACTTCAAGGTCTACCAACTTGATGTAAAGTGTGCTTTCTTATATGGAGTGATTGATGAGGAGGTTTATGTCAAACAGCCACCTGGTTTTGTAGACCCTGATCATCCTGATTATGTCTGCAAGCTTGACAAAGCTCTTTATGGGCTGCATCAGGCACCCAGGAAGTGGTATGAGACACTATCTAAGTATCTCTGCAAGCATGGATACAGAAGAGGTACTATAGATGGAACCCTCTTCATCAAAGGACAGGGAAATGACTTATTGCTGGTTCAAGTATATGTTGATGACATCATCTTTGGTTCAACTAATCCAAAGCTCTGCAAAGACTTTGAGAAGCTGATGAAGGACAGATTTGAGATGAGTTCAATGGGAGAACTCAACTTCTTTCTGGGAATTCAAGTGAAGCAGGTTGAAGATGGCATCTTCATAAGTCAGTCAAAGTATGTTCAAGACATACTCAAGAGGTTCAATATGACTGATTGTAAGATTGCTAAGACACCCATAGCCAGAAACCACTCCCTTGGTCCAGATCTTGAGGGGGAGTGTGTAGATGAGCACTTATACAGGGCTATGATTGGGTCTCTTATGTATCTTACAGCTAGCAGGCCTGATATCATGTTTGCTACATGTATTTGTGCAAGATATCAAGCCAACCCTAAGATGTCTCACTTAATCACTGTGAAAAGGATTTTAAGATACCTCAAAGGTGCTTCAACACTTGGTCTATGGTATCCAAAGAATCCAAATTTCAATCTGTATGCCTATACAGATAGTGATTATGGTGGTTGCAATATGACTGCAAAGTCTACATCTGGGGGATGTCAATTCCTTGGTGGAAGGGTGGTCTCATGGCAATGCAAGAAACAATCCTGTGTGTCTGCATCAACTGCTGAGGCTGAATACATTGCTGCTGCAAGCTGCTGTGCTCAAGTGCTTTGGATTCAAAATCAGATGCTGGACTATGGATTTAACTTCAAAGAGACTCCTATCCACATAGACAACAATAGTGCTATCTCTATCACTGAGAACCCTGTGCAGCACTCAAGGACCAAACACATCAACATCAGGTATCATTTAATAAGAGATAACTATGAAAAAGGATTAATTAAACTAGTCAAAGTTCATACAGATGAACAATATGCTGATCTGTTCACCAAAGCTTTTGATGAACAGAGATTTAAGTATCTGATATCAGCTATTGGGATGATTAACTTTGAGTAGACTTTTTATTAAAACTAATTCTAATTATTTCTTCTTAAAATATGTGTGTCCTAAGTTGTCTAGTTCATCACTTTCATAAGCTCATGTTTTCTTTGGATGTAAAATTCTTTTTGAAGACTTTCCTTAGATTCTTGAAAATTTCTGATACTTCGGAAGATAAAGATTTTATCTTCGGAAGAAAAACATGTCTTAAAATAAATAACTGTCTAAGAGATTTTACCTTCGGAAGAAGTAAAGTTCATCTTCCGAAGCTTAAAATTCTTATCTCAGACACTTATCTATTTTCAAGAACCTTTTCCTTCCGAAGCAAAATTAACCTTCGGAAGCTTTGTTTATTTTCATACAAAGCATTCAAGGTTTATTTCTCTTCCGAAGCATAAATTATCAAGACTCTCAGGAAAATCTTCCGAAGCCATTTTAGCTTCGGAAGCTTTTAAATCAAAACTTCCGAAGACAAATAAACTTCGGAAGCTTTTCGAATTCCAAGAAAACTACTTTTTGAGCAAAAGTAAACTACTTTTTCAGAGGTGGGACCGACTTTCGGATTTCAAAGTTTATCCTCTTTCATTAACTTTGGTTCAAATCCTTTTCATATAAATACCCAACGGTTCCCCCTCTTTCCCACTATCTTCCTCAATTCTACTGTTTCTCTAACCTAATTCTCTAAACCGCCTTTGCTTTCTACCTTTCTTCACCCTTAAGCTTCTGAAATGGCCAACCTTAACCGCAGAAACAACCCTGATTTCTCCATGCAACTACACAGGCAACATAATCAAGTTGCTCTGTTAAGCTCTGAGAAAGATGCAAGTTTCTCAGAGATTTGCCAATTCTTGACTCTGTCAAACTACTTCACCTCCCTGACCATTGATCCTCCTCTATATGAGGATCAGTTGCTTGAATTCTGGAAGACCTGCCAAGAGGTCATTATGGATGGGGAGAAGGCACTGTCTGCCACAGTGCAAGGGAGGACAGTCTTCATCACTCCGGCCATCATTAACCAACATCTACAGCTGGATGATGAAGAAGGTGAGGTGTCCTTCCCAAAGAAGCTGTAATCATTCTTTTGAGCAGATGGGCTATGAGGGAGATTTCTCTGTAAAGACCTTTAGGAAAGGGAAGGTCTCATCCCAATGGAAATTCCTGCTCCATGTGGTTATCCACAGCTTGTCAAACAAGCATGGTGGATGGGACCAGATTCCTGAGGATCTCTCCTTCATAGTTCATGGAATGGTTCAGGGGTCAAGTTCAGGTATTCACAATTTGTTTATACTAATTTACTTGCAAACTTAGACTCCTTAGAGTATTACATGTTTCCTAGATATGTTCAACACATTCTCAACTGTGAACTGGGCTCACAGTTGAGGGAAACAGGTAATATTCTTAAATTGGGACAGATGAAGCCCGGCATCTTTAAAATAATGAAGAAGCCAACTGTAGGCTTCTCTGGGGTAGAAACAGCCCTAGTCCCAAAAATGTTAGAGCTCATTGCTCAAGGTGACAACCTAGCAACACAAGCTAGTGTTGAACCCACACCTCTTTTGTCCCTACCATTAAAAAGACCAGAA
Source organism: Flaveria ramosissima (assembly GCA_025215565.1). Lineage (NCBI taxonomy): Eukaryota > Viridiplantae > Streptophyta > Magnoliopsida > Asterales > Asteraceae > Flaveria > Flaveria ramosissima. The sequence goes on along the minus strand of CM046037.1, from coordinate 76,329,570 downwards.
ATCACCCTCACCTACCAAAGAAAATCCAAACGAACCCCTGCTCAGACTATTGAGTCTGTGCAGGCCCCCAAATACTCAACCTTACAGGAAGAAGTGGACACTAGAGCTCCCACTTCTCCTGAGGAGCAAACCACTCCCATTACTTCACCTATCAGGGCTGAGGTTCCTCAAGCTCACCCTGATGAGCTCAATAGCCCAACAACCTTAAGCCTTCACTCTGAGTCTCAACACTCAAGTGGACAACCTTCAGGGGACAGCTACCATCCCCAGCCTTTGGATCTCAACCAACCAATTCCCAACCTATCCTTTTACACTGATGAAGACTTAGGATTCAGTGAGTACCATGAGTCTCTTCTCCTCCCCTACTCAAGAGAGATGAGTACCTCTGACTCTCCTCAGTCTATCCCCCATCAGTCACCTGTTACTGAGGTGGACACTTCTGAACCTGTTCAGGATGTCCATATGGAAGAGGCTCTCACTTTTGAAAGTGATTACATCATTAAGACCTCAACCATGGCAACTCAGCCCATTGGCATCTCAACTGAGGCTGCCAGTGAGCAGAGGAAAACCAGCAGCCAAGAAACTCAAGCTGGTGGTGAGAGAGAGGACTTTGGTCCAATCATCTCATCCCCCAATGAATCTTCTGATGAAGATGAGGGGAATTTGAGACTAAAGGTGCAAAAACTGTCAAAAACATGCACCTATTTAGTCTCTAAGGTTAGTCACTTGGAATCTCAGGTGACTACCTTACAAAACAGGGTCAATGATCAGCAACTCCAGATTTCATATCTGCAGGAAAAACTAGCTGGGAGACCTTTAAGGAGAGCTCAACCAGGAACACAAGAACCTGTGGAAGTGATTGACTTATCCTCCAGCTCACCTATGCAAGTGGGTGATGCTACCAAAAAGGGGGAGAAAGTTGTTACAACCACAGAACCTGGGAGTTCTTCAGAGAGAGAATGGACATAGAGGACTCACCATCCTCACTTGCTGTTGTGCATTCTCAGCAACTTCCTCAAGTTCACATTAATGTGGACTCTATAGAACTCTCTCATCAGGAGTCTCTTTGAGGAAGGCATACCAAGGCTGTTCTCATCTCCACCACTGGGAACTAACAATCAAATCATAAGGTGGAGGTATGATGATGACAGAAGAGCCCTCATACTTCAAAGAGTTCAAGGCCAACAAGAAGTTTTTCAATTCCAAAGCCTGAGCTTTTATGAAAGACTGGATTTAGTCAACCTACCACTTGTCAATCCAGCAATTCAAGACAAGCTGATAGGCTGGCTCAAAGAATCCAAGACAGGATCATGGCAGAGTTCTCTCTAAGAAGGAGACTTAGGGAATCAGGCAATGTCATCGGTCAACTGGATGTTGAGGTGGACCCTAAGATTAGTTTCATAGGGGAAACCTTGACTGAAGGCCCAGTGACAGAACCTGAGACCCCTGTCTCATCATCAACAACTGCTGCTGAGGTCCAAACTCCATCTGAGACACCTGCTGGTGAAGGTGTTTCTCAGCCTCTCTCTGGCCAGAGCATGGAAGCTACTCCAAGCAATGAAGGCCAAGCCTCAATCCACCCTGAGTCACAAAGGTCTGTTGGTGACAAAGGGAAAAGGATAATGACTCCTGAGGAAAGAGGAGAGAGAGGAGAGGAAAAGGGGAGAAAGGGAGAAAGTTCCACTGGGTCATCTAGCTTCATGCAAGCTGCAATCAGGGCTGCCCCAGACAAATACTCAGGATGATGAGTTAAGGGCAGTCAGGATTACCTACTTACAGACCAGGAACTATGACATTGATGAGATCATCTCCCTCCCCTTAGAAGAACTAAATGAACTGGCTGACAGAGAAGTGTCAAGAGAGTTGAAGGAGAAAGAGGATGCAATGATACTTCTCCAACTCAAAGAGGAGAAGAGACAGAAAAGACTTTACAAGCATGCTCCTACTCTCTCACCAGTTCAAGAAAGTCCTGCACAGGAAGATGTGGCTCCACAAGAACCTCAGGTAGATAAGAGGAAGATAGGATCAAAAATGATCAACTACCTGAGTGCCACAGGCTTCTATCAGGCAGATGCACTTCTCCCTTTGTCCTATGACTTCATTGAGTTGAGTATTAAAGCAACTTGAACTTGAGTTAGTCAGGAAAGAAAGACAACCAAAAGGAAACTAAGGGAAGAGCTGCAAAGTCAAGGGCCACCATTCAAAAGAATGCAAAGAAGTCTGTGACAGACAAAGAATGGTGAGCTTCTTGAAGCTGTATGGATTCTCCGGAAGGAGACTTGGCCCCATGTCTCTATCCACTATGGATGAGCACATTAGGGTGATCAAGCAGAAGATTAAGAGTGGAGAACTTATTGACTTGCACTCTCTCCAAGTCAAGTCCCACCTGAAGTGGAGGTCAAGTTTGAACAACCAGAGACACCTCAACCAGCACCTCCAGCTGAGCCCAGCAAGCTTCATCTTCTGATCCTAGGCAGGGTCAAACTCCTCTCCTTCTGAACCTGTGAGGCGGAGGAACACACAACTGAGGAAAGGACACTGATGATTCAACCATGGTGCTGCAGACCCTCTTCTCAGTTAAAGACACCCAAGAGGAAGAAGAGGATGGCTTCTAAACCAAAGACAAAGAAGAAGAAGCCAAAGTCATCTACCTCTGCACCTCAGGCTGAATCAGATCAACCTGAGGAAGTGCATGATGAGGCAGCCCAATCAACTCCTATTCAAGTGGCTCCTCTAACTAGTGAGACACCCATCTTGTCCTGGACATACTCTACCAATCCAGAGAGATGGACAGTTATAAGAGATCAAGGTGTTGAGAATGTCTACTCATGGCAAGACATAATCAACTTACCTCTGCATGATCTCTTTGAGATGAGAAGATACTATGAAAGTCTTGATGATCCTGACCATCTCATGAAGAAAGGAATGGTCCTGATTGTACTGAAGACTACCAACATTTGAAGATCTTCTAAGTGTTTTGGTAGCATCAGCCTAGGGGGAGTTTGTAAGGATTCCTGAAGTCTGATGCAACCCAAAACAGCTTAAGTGTCTCAGCAACATGCACTAAGTACTAAAGTGGAGAATGCTTCGGAAGTTTTACACAAAGCATTAGAAAATACTCTAAGTGTAAAATCTTCTGAAGCCAAGACCAATATCTTCCGAAGCCAAACATGAAGTCTTCCGAAGCTTCAGAGACAAAGTCTTCCGAAGCCTCATCCTATGAAGACAGATTTCTTCCGAAGACTTTTAGTACACATGCTTTATCTGATGTACTGTTCCATAAAGCACCTTTTCCGCTGCATCTCTGTAAAGTCACCAACTTACATGAGTTGGTGAAAAGGGTCTTGCTTTTGGTAACTGTACATTGAGGTCTTGAGTATTCAACTTTCCACTTTATGTACTTTATCCTTTTTGTATTGTAAAAGGATGTGAGCTATGGCATGTCATAGTCACAAGGTCAAAAGGCAGATATGCCTTTTGATCCTACAATTGATTTTGTTAGTGTCTAGTCAATTGTATCCAGCTGGCCTTCAAAGTATGGCCGGCTGTAGGTTGTAGTATAAGTATTTCAAGTTCTTGTATCTTTTCTTCATGCTTTGTAACACTTGTAAAAGAACTTGAGAAAGCAATATACTGCCTCCTTGAAACCCATACTCTCTTGTTCTGTCTCTTGCTTTACTTGTGTTCTTAGTTTCACCTTGGTTACCCAGTTCACTGTTTGATTAGAGCTTAGTTATTCTCCTCATTGTGTTGTTGTGTTGTAATTGTGGTTAAGCCCTTAAACGGTCCTGCATATATATATATATATGTATATATATATATATACATATATACATATATATATATATATGTATATATAATATATATATATATACATATATATATATATATATATATATATATGTATGTATAGATATATATATATATGTATATATATATGTATATATATGTATATATATATATATATATCTATCTATTATATATACATATATATATATATATATATGTATATATATATATATATATACATATATCTATATATATATATATATATCTTTAGAGTGTGAGTTTTTGTTGTAGGTGGGTAATTTTTTTTAAATATGTATGCTAAGTGTCATATGTATGTATATATAATAAGTATATTATATGTGTATTGTACGTTATAAATAATGTCGCCTTTATTATATAAATTTATATAGTTAAAATGTATAAAGAATACATATATGTATTCCCACGAATACGCGGGAATAATTGAGTTTTGTGTGTGCATGACTTTATGTTTGACCGTGTTTACTTGTGAGTGGGGAAAATCGATAACCGACACCGTATCCGAGTCGTGAATACGAAACCGTACGACCAAATTATTAGTATTTAATATTAATTATATATTATATGAAATTTAGGTATTTTGGAAACCTAATCATTTGTGCTTTCATTTATTCGTTGATGTGCATTCAAGGTGAGTTCTCAGCCCTACTTTCATATTACACTCTCTTTTAGGGGGGAGAGAAACATGTTGTTTTCATAAACATACAATACTTAGATTGGTAATACTGCATATACTGGTTTACTATTGTGATACCACTACGCCTCGTTCGGACCGTTAATATAGTATTAGCAAGGTGATTGTTAGTAGATCTACTGGGTTTGACAAACCCCACCCGGGCTAGTCGCGCTAGCTTGACTGGAGGTCAAACGGGTGAATGGTTAGTCTTTTTATAGTGTTGTGGTCTGGTATCCACAACCGGGACATTCATTATATTATTACTGTCAGCTCGGTCGCGAAATTCATACATATAGTGACTTGTTGTAGGCTAGCTACCTACTTTTATGCTTTGATTACTTAATCTGGATTTCATTGCTATTACTTACTGTTTTCTGATAAACATGTGAACTCACCAACCTTGTGTTGACACTTTAGCATGTAACTTTCAGGTTCTTAAGCTGCGCACGAATAGGAACATCTCGCATTTTATCATCGTAGAGTCAAATGAACAATCTACATTTTTCTATAAATTATATTTATTTGGTTTGCGCGTGTTTGCGCCGTTTAAATTATGGTTTATACGCTTCCGCACTTATTTTCATGTTTTGTATTTAATTCTGATTTTAAGAAACTTTATTTAATTTAGAAATTATACTTTGTAATTGTTGTGTCGTTTGGTGTAACTAATGGCTAAGATCCTGGTATGTCACGCGCCTAACGGTATCACCCCGTTTGTGGAAATTGAGGGTGTGACAAATTGGTATCAGAGCCAATGGTTATAGCGAACTAAATAAATATGCATTTCAGTTGCATTGCATTTAGACTATAGCCTGATGCCTTAGTTACACGCACATAGACACGTTTAGCTTCATCTTTATGCCTTGTTTGTTTGCAATACTTGCTTGGGATTTGCCTGGTGTGGTATATTCTTGTGAACATTCGGCTACAGGAATGACATAATCATCTCTTCATTCGATGTTTACGAGCAAAGGGCTAGTTCGTCCTAATTTCCCGTTGTTACCTCACGTTTCTTCGTACAAGTGACTCCGAGTTACTGTGAGTCACGAGAAGGTTATTTACGAATTACCTATACCTTACCTTTTACATTATACCCCTCGAAATTGGATACAACACCATTGATACCTAGCTTGGATGATTCAATAAAAGCATGTTCTGTCTCCAGTTAAATGTGTTTTGCAGACGAGAGTTGCGTCTGCCAATCTTTCTTTTTCTACCTTGCCACTTCTCTGCCTTATGGAACAGGTAATAGCTGTACTTGCGGCTACCATAGACATTACGCGAAAACTCATCAAAGTTTACTTACGATAATGTTATTTACTCATTTGACCTGAGCGCATCGACGATTCCTTGCCCAAGTGAATGTTTACCCAATCGATTCTTTCGTACAACCTTGGTTAATCAACCTATGGTTTAATAACTATATTTTTAATACCTCTATCATTGATAACACTCTAACTTGACAAGGTATGTTAACTCGGATGAGAGGAACCAGGGTGACCATGCAAAGCAAATTACCATCACGGGTGCACACGTAATTGTAATTTGTCGTGCATGAGAAGTCTAGAGAACCCTATCGATTGATAACAGTCATAGTCAGTACAAATTTTTAATTCTATACTTTGGGGACACGAGAGTCTGAATCCGTTTAAAACTTCACTAAGGATATGGAAGCAATCCTTCATCTCCACTTGTATGAAAGTTTTAATCCATCTGGATCCATCGACTTCCATTGATTTCCTCGTCTATTTATTTTCTATTATCTATTTTGTCCATGGGACTTTTGTTCTTTTTCACACCTAGCTGGGAAGGATGTTTTCCATCCAACTGATGTTTTGAATTTTAGTATTTGGTTTGATTCATTGTAAACGTATTTACAATTTATTTGATCAGAAATTATTATTTGAACTTATTAGTTGTGTGTGTGCTAAACTTTTTTAAATTACTTATACTTAAATGAAGTAGATATGTTGCATATTGCTTATTTTTGTATGTTGTGGTTGTTAAGAATGTCTGGAATTGGCCGAGGACGCGGACGTGGTCGTGGCACCATCAACATGACCCCAGCTGAACTGGCAGCCCTAATCAATCAGCATGTGGCTGATGCTCTTGCAAATCCTAATCTCAATCCGCAGGCCGCTCCAATCGGTAAGCAATACCAAACTTACTCCTAACGTTAACCTTTTGTCATCCTGGTTAAGTCGAAATACTTATTCAAAATTTCTAAAGACCTGATCTAAACTCGTTGCAGGACAAAAAGCATGCACCTTCAAGTCCTTCATGGACTGCAAGTCAAACCCATTCAAGGGAACTGAAGGAGCAGTGGGACTACTCCGTTGGTTTGAGAAATTGGAGTCAGTGTTTGAGATTTGCAAGTGCCCTGCTAAGAGTAGAGTGAAGTATGTTGCCGGCACGATGGACGGTGCCGCACTGAGCTGGTGGAACACGCAAGTCCAAATGTTGGGTGTTGAGACTGCAAATGCTACAACCTGGGCAGATTACATGAACTTATTAAAGGAGGAATACTGTTCCAGGGATGAAGTACAAAAACTAGAAACTGAATTTTGGAACCTGAGGATGGTTGGTTCTGAGATTGAAGCTTACACCACTCGTTCTCACGAGTTGGCTACTCTGTGTCCTACTATGATCAACCCGGCTTACAAACGAGTTGAGAGATACATTGACGGGCTGTTACCGGAGATACAGAGCATGGTCACCGCTGCTAGACCAACCACTATCCAGGAGGCTGTCCAATTGGCCTACAAGCTGACTGACCAAGCCGTCACGCAGGACAAACTGCCCCCGCGTGGTGCTACAAGCAGTTCTAATGACAACAAGAGGAAGTGGGAACCTTCTACCAATGGAAAACAATCTTCATCCTCCACTCCACAGCAACAACACAGCAGGAGATTTAACCAACCACAACCTATTCAAGACTCGGGTAGTTTTGGCGGCTACCATGGCAACCTCCCAAAATGCAACAAATGCAAGTTTCATCACAACGGGCAGTGCACGAAGAACACTTGTGAGAGATGTGGAAGGTTTGGACATGTTTCCAAGAATTACAGGGTGAACCTTTCAGTAAAAGCACCTCAACAACCACCAAAGAGAACTACAAACTGTCTGGGTGTTAAGAATGTGGACAATCTGCTCACTATAGGAGGGAGTGTTCGAAACTAAAAAGGAATGGTAACAATGGTGCTGATAACCACCCTGGCAACGGCAACGGAAACGATAGGGGCAACGGTAATGGTGGAGCCAAGGGGAGAGCTTTCATCATTGGATTAGGTGAGGCTCGTAATGATCCTTCTATTGTAACTTGTAAATTTCCTATCAATGGTTGCTTTGCCTCTGTGCTATTTGATTCCGGTGTTGATAGGAGTTTCATTTCGCATAAGTTCAGTCGATTGCTAGATGATAATTTTGTAGCCCTAGATACGAATTATACAGTAGAAATAGCAAACGGTAAGATCATCGAGTCTTCTCGCATATACAGGGGTTGTAAGATTAGTCTATCTGGGCATGATTTTGATATTGACCTTCTATCAATTACACTCGGTAGCTTTGATGTCGTTGTGGGCATGGATTGGTTGTCTAAGAACCAAGCCGAAATCATTTGTCGTGAGAAACTCGTTCGACTACCTTTGCCTAATGGAAAGATACTCACTGTGGAAGGCGACAAGAGTGGTGCAGTCGTTGGCATCATCTCATATATGAAAGCATAGAAGTGGTTGAGGAAAGGGCATTCGGCGATTTTAGCCCTAGTTACTGAAAAGATTACTGAGGAGAAACGACTGGAAGACATTCCGATTGTTAGAGATTTTCCTGAGATATTTCTCGAGGACCTACATGGCCTTCCTCCACACAGGCAGGTAGAATTCCAGATTGAGTTAGCACCTGGAGTAGCTCCGATCGCTCGGGCGCCGTACCGTTTAGCACCGAACGAACTACAAGAGTTATCCAAGCAATTGCAGGAATTACTGGACAAGGGATTTATACGTCCGAGCTCTTCACCATGGGGAGCTCCAGTGCTTTTCGTGAAGAAGAAAGATGGAACCTTCAGAATGTGTATTGACTACCGAGAGCTGAACAAGGTGACAATCAAGAATAGATATCCACTTCCGTGCATTGATGACATGTTTGACCAGTTGCAAGGATCAAGCTACTATTCCAAGATCGATCTGAGATCAGGTTATCATCAGCTACGAGTTCGAGAGGAAGACATCTCGAAGAAGGTATTCAGAACTCGTTATGGGCACTATGAGTTTGCAGTAATGCCTTTTGGATTGACCAATGCTCCAGCAGTTTTCATGGACCTCATGAACCGTGTTTGCAAACCTTATTTGGATAAGTTTGTCATTGTCTTTATTGATGACATACTAATCTACTCTCAGAATAAGGAAGATCATGAGGAACATCTGAGGATCATTCTGGAATTGTTGAAAAATGAACAATTGTATGCATAGTTCTCAAAATGTGACTTCTGGATGCGAGAAGTGCAGTTTCTTGGTCATGTGGTAAACGAAAAGGGTATACATGTAGATCCTTCAAAGATTGAAGCAATCAAGGATTGGGCGGCACCGAAAACGCCTACTGAGGTGCGACAATTCCTTGGTTTGGTAGGTTATTATAGGCGATTTATCGAGGGATTCTCAAAGTTAGCACAACCTCTAACTTCCCTAACCCACAAGGGAACCATCTACAAATGGGGCAGCCAAGAGGAATCAGCATTTCAGACACTTAAGGACAAACTCTGCAGTGCGCTGATCCTAGTTTTACCAGAAGGAACTGATGACTTCGTTTTTTATTGTGATGCATCCATCTAGGGTTTGGGATGTGTACTGATGCAACGCAACAATGTCATTGCTTATGTGTCTAGACAACTCAAGGTACATGAGAAGAATTATACAACGCATGATCTGGAACTAGGAGCTGTGGTGTTTGCCTTGAAGATCTGGAGGCACTACTTATATGGAACCAAGTGCACGATATACACAGACCACAAGAGCCTCCGGCACATATATGACCAAAAAGAGCTGAATATGCAGCAACGACGATGGCTAGAACTGCTAAATGACTATGATTGTGCCATCAAGTATCACCCACGTAAGGCTAATGTGGTAGCCGATGCCCTCAGCTGAAAAGAAACCCCTAAACCTCGTCGAGTACGCGCATTGCAATTGACCATTCACTCGGATCTGCCAGAGCAAATCAAGGATGCCCAATCTGAAGCCTTAAAAGTTGAGAATCTAAAGGAAGAATCCATGCGAGGCATGGAGAAACAGCTAGAGACCAAGACTGATGGAATTCGTTATTTCGTAGAACGGATCTGGGTACCACAATATGGGAATTTACGAGAGCTAGTAGTGGATGAAGCTTATAAGTCACGCTACTCAATTCACCTGGGTTCAGACAAGATGTACCTAGATCTGAAGGAGTGTTACTGGTGGCCGAACATGAAAGCTGAAATTTCCACCTATGTTGGTAGATGTCTAACTTGCTCTAAAGTTAAGGTGGAATACTAGAGACCATCCAGTTTACTTCAGCAGCCGGAACTTCTAGTGTGGAAATGGGAGCAGATCTCGATGGACTTTGTCACAAAGTTGCCTAGGACTCCCAGCGGATGCGATACCATTTGGGTTATAGTAGATCGCTTAACAAATCCGCTCATTTCCTAGCAATCCGAGAGACTGATCGAATAGAAAGTTGACACGGATTTATTTGAGAGAAATAGTCTCCTGGCATGGTGTACCGGTATCTATCATATCTGATCGTGACGCTCGGTTCACTTCTCATTTCTGGCAATCTTTACAACGATCATTGGGAACGCGGTTGGACATGAGTACTGCGTATCATCCACAAACCGATGGTCAGAGTGAGCGTACGATTCAGACATTGGAAGATATGTTGCGTGCCTGTGTGATTGATTTTGGCAGCAACTGGGAAACTCATTTACCATTGGTTGAGTTCTCCTACAATAACAATTATCACACATCAATAAAAGCCGCACCCTTTGAGGCACTATATGGGCGTAAGTGCCGATCACCTATTTGTTGGGGAGAAGTTAGAGAAAGCCAACTTACAATTCCTGAGCTTGTGCACGAGACGACTGAGAAGATTGTGCAAATACGTAACTATATGGCAGCAGCACGTGACCGACAGAAGAGTTATGCTGATAAACGTCGTAAGTCGTTGGAGTTTCAGATTGGTGATAAAGTACTCTTAAAAGTCTCACTCTTGAAAGGAGTGATACGCTTTGGAAAGCGTGGAAAACTAAAACCTAGGTACGTTGGACCGTTTGAGATTGTCAAACAGGTTGGTCCAGTAGCCTATCAACTGAATTTACTGGAAGAGCTCAGTGGAATACACAATGTGTTCCACGTGTCTAATCTGAGGAAGCGTTTATCTGCTGACTCACTTGTCGTGTCATTAGAGGAACTGGAGATTGATGAACAGCTTTGTTTCATTGAAGAACCAGTTGAGATTATGGATCAAGAAGTCAAAACCCTAAAGCGTAGCAAGATTCCCATTGTGCGTGCTAGGTGGAATTCAAAACATGGACCAGAATTTACCTGGGAACGCGAGGATCAAATGAAGAAGAAATACCCCCAATTGTTCAAAGATCAGGCATCAACCTCCCAAGGTATCCATTTTTTTAAGATATCTTTCTTTCAATTTCGAGACGAAATTCCCTTCAACAAGGGGATGATGTCACAACTCTCGCGAAACCGCGAAAGCGTACATTGCTTTGTTCTTACATCTCTTCGTTTTGGGTTTGTGTCAGAAATTCCAGAAACCTAAGCAAGCTTCTGAACACTTTTCTATTGTTTCTGTTAAATCAACCGTTATGTGTTAACCTTAAGTTCTAATTTTCGGGACGAAAATTCCTTCAACAAGGGGATGATGTGACAACCCGAGATTTCAGATTAACGTCATTCTCCGTCGCTTTTATAATTAATAAATTTTACTTATTGAATAAAAAGGGTTATCATTATAATTATTTCTAATCTTAATATTTATTAAATATTAATCTTAATTAAACTAAAACTAAGTAAAAACCTCAAATGTAAATCAAGTAAACTTGAGGGACCTAAATATCACTACCAAAGTTGATTACTCTCTTATATGTAACCACCCCCCTTCGGTTTCTCTTCCAACACCCGAACCTTTTCCCTCATAACCCTAATCACTTGAACTTTTTCCCCATCGTGACGGCAGACTTGTGCAACCTTCCTGCAGCCGTGAACCATTGTTCCTGCAGCCTTTGAACCATTGTGAATCCATCATCAAACATCCTCATCGTTTTACCGCAAGCACGCCGATTAGTTCGATCGTCGCAATCGAAAACCGTTTTCTTTGCACTCGGCAGTCGCGGTTCGGAGCAGAGCAACACGGGTGGAATCCTCTCTTCTCCGCATCCTATTCGGTTGTTGGTCCATGTGATCGAAAAATAGTGCAAATGATGTGATGAATTGCTCAATATCTAAAAACCATGCTAAACAATGACAATTGAGAAGATAGGATACAATTCTAACACATATTTGATAACAAAATGAACAATAACAATCAATAACATGAAGCACAATGATATTTCTTTGTAATAACTGCTTGGAATAGGTGACTTGCAACAATGATCCACGATTAGGGTTTTGCAAGCTTACCTTACAATGAAAATTAACAAAAGTATATATAGCAGTTGTAGTTTCGCAGACAGTTTCGCTACCAGCGAAACTGTCATGCCGAAACTACAGTTTCGCCCGGCAGAACACAAGTTCGACGGGTAAACTAGAACAGCAAACTGTGAGCTAATTTACAGATTCGCTCACAGTTTCGCTGGACTGCTAAAAACACACAATTCTAAGAACATACAAAAAGAAACTAACAAAAGTCCTATTACAAGTAAAGTAAACAAACTATACTAAGGTGAGTCCAACCTATACATGATCTTCAATACTCCCCCTAGGTTGGATCTCACCATCTTCACTCTTCTTGATTTGACTTGTCAGCTCCAGTTTCCTCTGCTGCCATTGATTTGTCTTCGTTACCTCCTGCAGCTACGTCCTCAGAAGCTTCAGCCAATGATCCTCCATGGTCCTTTCCTGCATCACTAGCTTCTTCAGAATGACCACTAGCCTTTGCAAATTGCCTGGTCAAATCTTGAACATCCATATTAAACTCATCCTGAGCTCTCACCCTTTCAGCTAACTTCTTGACCTCCGACCTTACTCCCCTGATCTTGTAGGCAACATTCATAAACAAACTAGCTTCTTTTCTAGTTTCCTCTCCAGCCCCAGCCTTAATGTGATTTTCACATAATACCAAAAGATCTTCATCACAAAAACTAAACAATTCCATCGGATCAAATACTCTAAACTCCTTTCCTTGTTTAACTCTGATCACAGCCTCTCCAGTATTATTGTCATAAAACCATTTCTCAAAGTCCTGTAGTTGTTGGGGAAGAGGATTAGCCAATTTTACCCGATTTACAGTCTTTGGAGGTTTAACTCTTAGTACAATCCTTCCCTTTCCCGTCTCCCAGTCTTTATCCTTCTTTGATCTCTTTCTTTCAGCTTTCATATACCCAAAAGACTCAAAATTATCATTAAGCCCATTTTTTATCTCCTTCTCAAGAAATGAGGCTTTTTCACTTAGATGAGCATTGATTAGAGGTAGAGTTGCCAAACGCCTTAAATCCCATTTAGGAAAGGTCTTAAAAGCCTTCCTCTTAAGCATATAACTGATATTTCCTCCCCGTCTCTTGATCATAAACATCTTTAAGCTTGAATTGTAACACCAGCTTATAATTTTCTTATCAGCTTCCTTCCTGCTTAATCCCTCCAAGTGTTGGAACAAAGGAGTGATTTCTTCTACCTCCTTCTCTTTCACCAACCAATCATTTTTATCCATTTCAAAAACATCTGCATCATCCTCTCCCTTTTTAGCAACATAGATCAATGGTCGCTCATCAACTTCATAAAACTCAGGTTCTGAATCATAGTCTATGAGCTGTTCATCTTCCTCTTCTTCATCAACCAACCCTTTGCCTTTATCAGATACTCCTTCAGTAGTAGCTGTTACAACAACTTCTTCACCAACCAGATCTTTTTCAAAGTCAAATTGCATGTTTACAAACCCAGCCTCTATAATATCTTCCTCATCATTTCTTCCAACATCCTCTCCTGGAGTTTCCTGCTCTCCTGCACCAGTAGTTGCTGCACCAGAAGTGCCCTCTCCTACCTTAGATGAAGTACCCACATTCAGAAATGAGTACTTTGATGTATCAGTCAAATCATCTAACTCAGATTGAGTTAGTTGATTAGGTAGGCCGGCTGCAACTTTCAGCTGTGTAATCTCCTCAAACAACTTCTTCACCAGTCTGTTTTGATCAACTAACATCCTCTGCATTCCTTCAATCACTTCATCTTTCTATCTTTCTCTGATTTCCTGATTTGTAAGTTTAGTCTTGATCATACTCAGTTCATTAGCCAACGAAGTATTCAAGTTGCGTATCATATCCTCATCAAGGTTTTCACTAGCCTCTCTTCTAGTTGTAAATCCTTCATGTCTATGCTTGGTTCGTCGCTCAGGCTCAGCAAAATCAGTTTTCTTCTTAGACCTCCTTTCTTTTTCAACCCTAACTTCCTCAGCTTGTGCAGCAATATCCTCCTCAAAATCATAATCTTTTTCTTTGGCATATCTCTTCCTTTTCTTTGTAGCATCAGCTTGCTGTACTCTTGTTTCTTCATCTCGTTTATTCTCTGACTCATCCACCCGTCTAATATAGTTCCACCGTTCTAAAGGATACATTTTTTCTCAAAGATGGGTGATCTTTCCACTGAAGTCGTGGCGAATGGCACAACAGTCAGCAAAGATACGAGGATTCATCTGTACCAACCTCTTAATCTCTCCATGTTTTGGAACATGAGGTATAAGATCATCAAAAATCATCTGAAGAAAACAAGGATACAGCAGCCATTTGTCTTTCTTTAAGGCCATCACATTCTCCGCCATGCACGCAAAAATCAATCTAGCAATATTGGCCTTCTCCCCTTTACAACACAACACCATTGCCTTAGCCCAATCAATATTAAGACCATCGGATCCACCTTTACGGTGATCTAGACACATGATAAAAACATGAGCAATGTATCTCCACTCTTTAGATAAGAATGACTTCTTGATCTCCTTCCGGGAACCAAAGGCTGGTCCCTCATATCCCATACTTCTAAAGGCTTGAAACACCTCAGAATCTGTCATAGCCACTTCATCTCCTGAATCTTCTTCAAGTCTTAGAATCCTCGAAACAGTCTCAGCAATGATCGTCACTTCGTGATCAACAACTTTGGCAGTGATCCGCTGTACATCTCCTCGAGTATCATACTCTGCAGATCGCCAAAAATCTCTAATATGAAGATCATAAATGGTAGGCGAATGAGATATGGCATGAGCTATAGGTGATCTTTGAAGCCATCTGATACAATCTCTAAATCCAGCTGCCTTAGGATGAGTATCATCTAAAATGGTTGTGATATTATTCCGCTCATCAAATTTGAGATTAGCCATGATAACCTGATGAAGAAATCAGATAAGTTGAATGAGAAATTAAGAAAAAAAGAAAATAATACTAAAACAGTTAAAACTAACAGTTTCGGCAAGCGAAACAATAGTTTCGCTCATTAAAACATGTTAGTTTCGCTGAACAAAAGACAGTTTCGACAATGAAAACTAACAGTTTCGGCAAGCGAAACAATAGTTTCGCTGTAAAAAAATAGTTTCGCTGTTCAAAAGAAAACATGACCAAGCGAAACTGTACAAGCTTAAGACCAGATTCTGCGAAACTAAAGATAATCTGGCGAAACTGTTAAGTTCGCCCGGACAGCATAACTTTACAGTTTCGCTGAGAAGTAGAGAACTTTCGTTCAGTTTCGCAGAAGAATCTGCAATTTCGCTGGATGAACAGCGAAGCCACCGAAGAGTCAAAATTCAAATGTCTTAAAAGAAGTTGATTTTAACCAGATTAAATGATAGTACATGGTTCGAAACTCACATGCGAAGCAAAGGAAACGATCAATCGGTCCAAAACACAACCAAAACTCAAAATCGCCCACTAAAGTCACGGTAAACCCTAAAGAACTACACAGGTCGTTTTTGCGAAAGTGTGAGAAGAATTTCGCAAAAACGACTTAAATAGCAAATAGTTTCGCAGTGAGCGAAACTATAGATTCGCAGGGCGAAATTGTAATTTCGCTAAGAGAAACTGTAATTTCGCTAAGAGATAGTCAGTTGAAAACTAATTAGAAAACCTAGCGAAATTGCAGTTTCGCCTTGCGAAACAACTAGCGAAAGAATAGTTTCGGCACCTTTTTTTTTAACATGAAGCACGTCACATAATGAGATCTAAATTAATCAGAGATCACATCCTCTAGGTATTTATGAACATAAAGATGATCAAAAATCATCGACCGGCAATGAGATCATACTGAATACGAGATCTGATCACAATCTGCACAGGAACAACTGAAATTAGAACAAATCAATAACGATTGCTGATATGTTTCTCCACTTAAACTCATGGTGTTTTATCCAAAATCTGGATTTTTATATGCACAATCATAGTTCTCACTTCACAATCACTACATATTTCTTGACAATTCATTTCTTATCTTGATAATCAGTGTAGTTTGGAAGATCTTCTTTGATAAATTTTTATTTTTGTACAATTTTATAAAAAAAATGAAAAAAATATAAAAAAATAAATAAAAATAAATAAAAAAAAAATTTTTGCAAAAACAAAAATTTAGGGGGAGAGTATAGTAAATAAAAAAATGAAAAGAGAGCTGGGAGAAAAATGAAAAGAGAACTAGGAACTTGATTCGAGATGACTGAGAAATGATTGTATATCATCTTGAAATGCTTGTTTCTGCATGACTTGCGTTTTTAAAATGAGAAATGATAGTAACTGATACTGGTTTCTGATTTACATCTTATTTTTAATTGCAAATAATAGAAAAACAAACAGATTCTTTAATGATATGCTTGGTAGACTCAGCCTGAAGAATAAAATAGACAACAGCATAATGATTTAAATTAAAACTGTTGGATTATTTATGCCCAAGACACATAGAACATTGATGTGGTTAGTACGTCATGATCCAAGTCGGGTCATACCCAATAACAAGCTTAGCAAACACCGAATATTATTTAATTGATGATATGATCATACAATTAAATAAATACACCAATTTAGAAAATGGGTTTTCTAAATAAGTTGCATATGAGATTGAACAACTTATATGGATATTTTGTTCATGGATATTATTTGTAATGTTGTTTAATTTAGTTAAGTAACATCAAATAATAAAAGTGTGTGTATGTTATATAATTAAAAGGTTAATTATATATATATATATATTAATCTTTAGCTTAACAAAAGATTAATATATAAGGACCTTTGGGGAAAATAACAAAGAGGTGAACAACCCTAAAAGGGTGAAGAGAATTCGGCCGCCCCCTTAGAGAGCAGGCCTCTCTCTTTTGGTTTTGTGTTGTTCTCTCTTGAGTTTATGCTCTCTAAGAACACACACATACACTCCAATCTCTCATCTCTCTCATATATGCAAGAACCTCAAGGCACAAACCCCTCCGATCTAGAAGAATATCTCGGTTGTAATAGGGTCTTTCAGCAGCTTTGATTTCGGCTGAAAATGGGTTCAGCAGCCTATAAGGTTCGTTTTTGGTGATGAAATCCTAGCAACAAAGGTGCTTGCTTGGTGCTTGTGGGTATGGAAACTTGAGGACACCTCTTCTTGGTGTCTTGGCTGCTCAAAAACATCATTCTCTTCCTCCTTCATCACGTTTTTCAGCAGGTTGCAAAAGGTAGTTTGTATGTTCATATTGTATGCTTGCTTTTCACATAATAAAGATCCTCTTGTTATGGGTTTGTTTGTTTACACATGATAATGGTAATTTTCAGAAACTTTAACATGTTTAAAGTAGTATATTCCGCTGCGTTTCATATGTTTAAATGGTTAAACAAGATGTAAATGATCCAACAAACCCCAACAATGGCATCTAGAGCCGGTTATGTGGAAACTAGCATCATTATCCTTGTAAAATCAGTTTTAAAGGATGTTTATCAAGTCATTAGAGGCTGATTTTGGTTGATTTAATAAACCCCATGTCTTTCAAAGTTACATCTTCATGCTTATGATTAAACTTTAAAAGATAGGAATGTCAATTGGTTGATATGTTTTGGTTGTTGTTTGTTTGGACAAACAAACACTAATTTTAAGTTTATGTTGGCTGAAAATTTGGGGTTTGATGGGGTTTATTTTGTTTGTTGAATGATGTTTATGATTGTTCATTTGATGGTGCATAACCTAGCTTAGACCTTGTGTTGTTTTGTTTTGGTTGCATGTTTGTTTTGGTCATTTTCGTTCAATTGGGTTGTAAGTTTTGTGCTTGTAATTTATCTATTTATTCATTGGGATGTAATAATAGATTAGGAGTATTTCTCTTTTACTAGAAAATATGTATTAGGATATATATTATGTAAATGAAGATGATCGGGAAGGAAGCACAAAAGGAAGACACAAGGTGGACTTGAAGCATACGGATGCGACATCAAGTGGGAGATCCATTGTGATCTCAATTTTGTGTTGTGTTCAACCCTTAGGAAAGACCTAATGATAACACTTGTGATGGCAAACAAGTGTTGTCAACATAGTGGCTATGGTTATGCACATGTGGTTGTTTGATATATGCTTGTTTGATCATTCATTTTATGTTGATTGTTTGATATATGGATATGCTTAACAATCTAAATAAATTATCATAACAAGCTGAATTTTTGGTTCCTAATCATTAAGTGACTAATAAAAGGTTATTAAAAGGATTAATGATTTCAAAATAAAAGAAGTTTTATTAAAAGAGAACCATAGGGTACCATGTATTTGAAAGCATGCGAATACAAGGTACATAGAGTTTTCATAACTAGATTCAATGAAAACATAAATCCCTTTGGTAACAAGTCTAACACCTTCCTTTTACACGACACTCGAATCACTTGGGAACTATTTGTGGGATAAAGGTCACCTAACCACTTGTAGGGACCTTGTATCTTTGAGGTGAGTCTAACGTGCTTGTGGGATAAAGGTCACCTAACCACTTGTATGTGAAAACTCACACGTGTGTGTAAGTAGGACGACTTGAATTGGAAACCATGTGATTAGGGTCACCGAAGCATGGCGTACAATGGTGTTGATGGGATTAAACATGCCGACTAAACATATGATGTTTAACCGATCCCATAAGACTAGAAGTTGCAATAGGTTGCAATTGTCAACTGTTGACTACCTTGTTTAAATGTAACCATCATTTAAATGTAACGTTGAATTCTAGATTTTAATTATTAATTGTCTATGAGACGTGTAAAGGGTATTAATAGTTAAAATGCAATTTTTCAGAAATACTAAAATGAACTTTGTAATTTTGTAGTAATGGCCGCAAACCACGATGCTACTACCCCGACCGTCCCTACCCTATCACCGAGAACCATCTTCAAAGGGGATCGTCTTAACCATAATAACCTTATGGACTCAATTTCGAAACTTGAGAATCGTTCTCAAAAATGAGTAAAGGCCTATGTCCTTGACGATCCCATACCTTACCAACCAACGCTGTTGATGTTAAGGCTATTGATGATTGGCTTAGGCACACTAAGGATTCTGTGCAAGTATCCTACCTCATGTTGGGAATATGATTCCCGAACTCCAAAATGTTTTGGAGCATCATGGGGCATATGACATGATAATCTAGTTGAAGGAAATGTTCCTTCAACAAACTTTAGTAGATTGCTTCGATACGGTTCGAGCACTTTATGCATGTCACATGGAAGAAACCCAATCGATATCATCTTATATATTCTTAAGATGAAAAGCCACATTGATAGCCTCAAGATGCTTAACTGTCCTGTCTCAAAGTAGTTGGCCAAGGATTTGATCCTTGATTGCCTAACTAAAGGTTTGAGACATTCATAATAATCTGTAATATGAATGGGTGGGACAAGAGCATTGGTGAACTTCACGCAATGCTCAAAGCAACCGAGGCAGGGATGGGTAGAGAGGTTCTACCTATTCTCCCAATCAATGAGGGAGGCTAAAAGAAATGGCCAATCCCGATCCTAAGGCAATTATCGCCAAAGGAAAGGAATACATCAAAGCAAAGGTTAAAGCGAAACCTCGAAAAAACCTAAGCTTATGAAGCCTAAGATAATGGAGAACGATCCATGCTTTGAGTATGGAGAGATAGGATAATGAAAAGGAATTGTCCCTCCTATCTCAAGGAGTTGAAAGACAAGAGGGATGTTGAGCAAACCTCAAATACAATTTCCATGATTTACACATCGTATTAAATGTCATTTCTTCAAACACATGGGTATTGGATACCGGATGTGAGACTCATTCTTGAAATTGTTGCAAAGGGGTTCAAAAGAAATGTGCGCTTCAAGGAAGGAAACTCTATTTTGAGACTTTCAAATGGTTTGGAAGTTGTTCTCAAAACATTTTTGTATGCACCTAGTTTGACTAGGAACATAATTAATGTTTCCTATTAAAACAATATGATCATGATTTAAAGTTTGTAATTAATGGTATTAAGTTTTATGGATGATGTATTTCATTTTAAGGACATGCCTTTTAATGATATCCATGAATTGGTTCATGATAATTCGTCCTATAATAACTCATTATACACATTAAGCACCAAGAAACTTAAAATGGGTTTAAGTTATTATTATCTTTAACATTGTCATCTTGGTCACATAAACAAGAATTGGATTCAAACACTTCAAAAGAATGGTCTTTTGGAAACAAATGAAAATGTTTCATTTGATAAGTGTGAACCAAAAGACTTATTAGGAATGATACATTTGGATGTATATGGTCCTTTTAAGACAATGACAAAGACTGGTGAAAGATGCTTCATTACTTTTACCGACGATTACAGTCGCTATTATTGTGTGCACTTGATGACACATAAGGATGAAGCTTTTGAAATGTTCAAAATCTTCAATAATGAGGTAGAAAATCAACTCTACATAACTATCTATGTTCTTCATTCTGATAAAGGAGAAACTGAACCCTATTTGGATATGGTTCAATTTATTATGGCTATGAGCTTACCATCTTTATCATTTTGGGTTTTCGCATTGCTCTCTGGGGCACATATTATGAATATGACCCGGACAAAGAAAGTGTATATAAGTTGAGAATCCACAGAGACTGTATGGGATACTGTTTCTTTGACTCAACGGAGCAAAAGTATTTATTGCTCGAAAGGCTAAGTTCTTGGAAACCGAGTTCTTTATGGAAGGAATGACGTATAGAACTGTGGAACTTGATAAGAATCAAAATCCACAAGCCGGTACACTTTTGGTTGACACTAGCTACCAACAAGAGGTTGTTGATGATAATCAAGAGGTTGATAAATATACACAAAACGTTCACAAATCTGGTAGAGTTAGTATTCCATATAAGTGATATGAATATTCCAAGAATGGATGCTATGTGGTTGACCCCTGTAGGCTAACCATATACCAAGATGCTATGTCCAATTTGGATTGGGACAAATGGCTAGAAGCCATGAACGTAAGGATGCAATCCATGTATAACAACCAAGTTTGAGAATTGGTTGACCCTCCACTTAACTCCAAACCGGTTGGATACAAGTGGGTTTTCAAGATGAAATCAGATATACATGGAAACTTGAATACTTATAAGTCAAGACTTATAGCATAAGGTTTCATCAAACTCAATTGGTTGATTATGATGAAACTCTTACGCCTGTGGCAATGCTAAAGTCGATTAGGATTTTATGTGCCATAACTGCGTATTCTGAGTATGAGTTTTGGCAAATGGATGTCAAAGCCGCTTTTCTTAATGGACATCTCGAAAAGACTGTTCATGTAGTTCAGCATGATGGTTTTGTCGATCCACGACATCCTAATAAAGTATACAAGTTAAAGTGATAAATCTATGGATTGAAACAAGCATCGAGAAGGTTGTGTATATATGAAAGTTAGTGGGAGCATAATTGTATTCTTAGTGTTGTATGTTGACGACACACTACTATTTGAAAATAATATTCCAACCTTGGAAGGTGATAAAACCTAGCTTGGAAGATGTTTTCATATAAGATCTTGTTTAAGCTACCCCTATTTTGAAATAAGGATCTATAAGGATAGATCGAGGTGGTTGATAGGGTTAAATCAAAATGCATATATTGATAAAACCTTGAAAATGTTCAAGATGGAAAACTCTTAGAAAGGTATGGTACCCATTCAAAGAGGGACAGTGTTGACTACGTCTCAATGTCCAAGCTCATAGGATGAGCAAAATCAAATGAAAGATATCCCATATGCATCTGCTACAGGATTCATCATTTGTGTGATGATATGCACTAGATCGGACGAGTCATGCTTATTAAGTATGACAAAGTAGATACCAATAGAAATAACCATCGGATGGCTCTTAAAAGTATATTGAAATACCTTAGTAGGAATAAGGATATGTTTCTAATATACGGATCTGTTGAAAAGGAAGTCGTTGTAAAGGGTTACACGGATGCAGGCTTCCAAAACTGTTCAAGATGATTTTCGATCACAATTAGGGTATACTTCCATTATGAATGGAGGAGAAGTGTCCTTGAAAGGTTCAAAGCAAGACACGGTAGCATTGTTCACTACAAAAATCCGAATACATAGCCGCTTTATTGGCAGCTTGGGAAGCTGCATGGATAAGTTTGTCCATTGCTTATCTAGGGATAGTCTCTACCATTCAAGACCCCTAGTAATCTTTGGTAATTACGTGGGTACGATTGCTCAAATCAAGGAACCCCGTACTCATCAAAAGACTAAGCACCTTGAGCGGAGATTCAACATCATAAGGGATGGAGTTGAAAAAGGGTAAAGATATGTATTCGTAAAGTTCATATAGATCAAAACATTGCTGATCCACTTACGAAGCTCCTTGTTGAGGGCAAAGTATGAGGGTCATACTTGTGCCTTAGGACTTCGATTTTCTGGTGATTAGAATTGATCTATTTAGCATATAAAATATGGAACAATTGTAATATTTAACTCTTTTATATATTTGAGTTATGTTCCCTTTTAGCATGTTTATATCCATGAATATGTTTTTATTCTAAATGTCCGTAGTCGGTCATACTTGTGGGAACAAATATGAATGTAAGACTATTATGAACATGGATTGGTAGATATTCATAAGGTATGAATATAGAGCAATTGGTTGCTACCAAGGTTCATAGATATTTGTGGGATGCAAATATTGGACTGACCCGCGTCTCAAATTTTACTACATAGAATCTCATTGATTGATCATAAGTAATTTTGAGTAAAGGCGAATATCATTTAGTATCCTCAGACCTGAGATGCATATTGGGTTTTGATATTCATCAAATGTTATACCTTGAGTTAGTTCTTCACTGTTCTGAAATAATGGATAGTACATAAGGCTATGTTCAGGTGTGACACAAGGTGATTGTGAGAAACGTATGCAGTCAAGATGGGATTTGTTCCTCTTATTCGTTGAGAGCAAGATGTCTAAGGCCTGATTAAGTTAAATCAACAAGGAATGATCATTATGTGTCTTTGGATTTAACAGGACATCTGAAACAAAAGGATAGATGATCGATTCACCTAAATCATTTCAAGTTTGGAACTTGAAAGGGATGATGTTATTGAATGGCTTTTAAGTCATGCGTATTAAGGGTAGTAAACCGTTGTTAGGCGGTATTTACTGCTTGCATCAATATTCTACGTATCTTGTGCAAGTGGGAGATTGTTGGATTATTTATGCCCAAGACACATAGAACATTGACGTGGTTAGTACGTCATGATCCAAGTTGGGTCATACCCAATAACAAGCTTAGCAAACACCGAATATTATTTAATTGATGATTTGATCATACAATTAAATAAATACACCAATTTAGAAAATGGGTTTTCTAAATAAGTTGCATATGAGATTGAACAACTTATATGGATATTTTGTTCATGGATATTATTTGTAATGTTGTTTAATTTAGTTAAATAACATCAAATAATAAAAGTGTGTGTATGTTATATAATTAAAAGGTTAATTATATATATATATATCTATATTAATCTTTAGTTTAATAAAAGATTAATATATAAGGACCTTTGGGGAAAATAACAAAGAGGTGAACAACCCTAAAAGGGTGAAGAGAATTCGGCCGCCCCCTTAGAGAGCAGCCCTCTCTCTTTTGGTTTTGTGTTGTTCTCTCTTGAGTTTATGCTATCTAAGAACACACACATACACTCCAATCTCTCATCTTTCTCATATATGCAAGAACCTTAAGGCACAAACCCCTCCGATCTAGAAGAATATCTCGGTTGTAATAGGGTCTTTCAGTAGCTTTGATTTCGGCTGAAAATGGGTTTTCAGCATCCTATAAGGTTTGTTTTTGGTGATGAAATCCTAGCAACAAAGGTGCTTGCTTGGTGCTTGTGGGTATGGAAACTTGAGGACACCTCTTCTTGGTGTCTTGGCTGCTCAAAAACATCATTCTCTTCCTCCTTCATCATGTTTTTCAGCAGGTTGCAAAAGGTAGTTTGTATGTTCATATTGTATGCTTATTTTTCACATAATAAAGATCCTCTTGTTATGGGTTTGTTTGTTTACACATGATAATGGTAATTTTCAGAAACTTTAACATGTTTAAAGTAGTATATTCCGCTGCGTTTCATATGTTTAAATGGTTAAACAAGATGTAAATGATCCAACAAACCCCAACAAAAACATCATGCTTAAGGATGTCTGGATTTACGCAATCATTTTGGCATGCACAAAAACTGAGTCCCCACAAAAATTGGATTGAGAATTGATCTTTCACCCACCATGATACAAATCATATATGTCATATCTTTGATCCATGTCTGGTGTATTTATGTGTCCTGTGTTTGTGCTAATCTCCTCTGCTGTACGGAAGTACTGACTTGGAGAGATGATCTCCTCTGCTGTACGATAGTACTGACCTGGAACTCTCATCGGCACATGATTAAATGGTCATCTCCTTTGTTATACGTGAGTATAGACCTGGAGCTCTCACCATTTTGGTCTAATTTATGTCAAATCATCTAAACGATGAATTCATCACAGAATGCAATATTCTGTCAATAATCACTTGTACGCTAATGCACAAGCCTTGCTCTGTAAAGATCGTTACAAAATTCAAGAAATCCTGAGGTTGGGTGAGGGTTTTTGCCAAATGATTGTGGGGTCCTAGCATTCTAAAGCATTTAATCGAACCTTAACGAATCATTTACTGCTTGTTGAAAAAGATAGGGCATGAGTTTAAGTGGACAAACATATCAGCAATCGTTATTGATCTGTTTGAGAATTTCAAAATCATTTAAAGACTGTGATTAGATTCAGTTATTAGTGTGATCTTATTGTTTGTTGATGATTAAATTCATCTTTGTGCTAAAGTATATCTTGAGGATATGATCTCATGATCGATTCAGTTCTCGGTTTAAAAAAAACAAAAAACAAACAAAAAACAAAAAAACAAAAAAAACAAAAAAAACAAAAAAAATTAAATAATAATAATAATAATAAATTTTTGGAAAAATAAAAATTTAGGGGGAGAGTATAGTAAATAAAAAAAATGAAAAGAGAGCTGGGAGAAAAATGAAAAGAGAACTGGGAACTTGATTCGAGATGACTGAGAAATGATTGTATATCATCTTGAAAAACAGTGATTTTTATATGCACAATCACAGTTCTCACTTCACAATCACTACATATTTTTTGACAATTCATTTCTTATCTTGATAATCAGTGTAGTTTGGAAGATCTTCTTTGATAAATTTTTTATTTTGGTACAATTTTATAAAAAAAATAAAAATAAATAAAAAAATAAATAAAAATAAATAAAAATAATAATAAAAATTTTTTTGCAAAAATAAAAATTTAAGGGGAAAGTATAGTAAATAAAAAAAATGAAAAGAGAGCTGGGAGAAAAATGAAAAGAGAACTGGGAACTTGATTCGAGATAACTGAGAAATGATTGTATATCATCTTGAAATGCTTGTTTCCGCATGACTTGCGTTTTTAAAATGAGAAATGATAGTAACTGATACTGGTTTCTGATTTACATCTTATTTTTAATTGCAAATAATAGAAAAACAAACAGATTCTTTAATGATATGCTTGGTAGACTCAGCCTGAAGAATAAAGTAGACAGCAGCATAATGATTTAAATTAAAACATCATGCTTAAGGATGTCTGGATTTACGCAATCATTTTGGCGTGCACAAAAACTGAGTCCCGACAAAAATTGGATTGAGAATTGATCTTTCACCCACCATGATACAAATCATATATGTCATATCTTTGAGCCATGTCTGGTGTATTTATGTGTCCTGTGTTTGTGCTAATTTCCTCTGTTGTACGGAAGTACTGACCTGGAGTGATGATCTCCTCTGCTGTATGATAGTACTGACCTGGAGCTCTCATCGGCACATGATTAAATGGTCATCTCCTTTGTTATACGTGAGTGTAGACCTGGATCTCTCACCATTTTGGTCTAATTTGTGTCAAATCATCTAAACGATGAATTCATCACAGAATGCAATATTCTGTCGATAATCACTTGCACACTAATGCACAAGCCTTGCTCTGTAAAGATCATTACAAAATTCAAGAAATCCTGAGGTTGGGTGAGGGTTTTTGCCAAATGATTGTGGGGTCCTAGCATTCTAAAGCATTTAATCGAACCTTAACGAATCATTTACTGCTTGTTGAAAAAGATAGGGCATGAGTTTAAGTGGACAAACATATCAGTAATCGTTATTGATCTGTTTGAGAATTTCAAAATAATTTAAAGACTGTGATTAGATTCAGTTATTAGTGTGATCTCATTGTTTGTCGATGATTAAATTCATCTTTGTGCTAAAGTATATCTTGAGGATATGATCTCATGATCGATTCAGTTCTCAGTTTAAAAAAACAAAAAACAAAAAAAAAACAAAAAACAAAAAACAAAAAAAAAACAAAAATTAAAAAAATTAAAAAAATTAAAAAAATTTTTTTGCAAAAATAAAAATTTAGGGGGAGAGTATAGTAAATAAGAAAAATGAAAAGAGAGCTGGGAGAAAAATGAAAAGAGAACTGGGAACTTGATTCGAGATGACTGAAAAATGAAAAGAAAAATGAAAAAGAATTCTTCGTTAGTTATTGTGTTCGTTTCGTCGCGGTTTCGGTGGTTTCGGCTCGTGGGTTGCGTGATTATGCCGCGGTGATTGTGTGTTCGTCATATGTGTTGTTTCATGGTTGTTCCCGTGAGTATGTTGTATGTGTGCGGGTGGATATGTGTATGTATGTTTCGGGTGTGTGTGGTTATGTATGGTTATGCTTGCGTAAGTATGTTTATGGTGTGTGTGTGTGTGTGTTTTTTTAATGTGTGTTTTAATGCGTGAGTGTGTGTGGCAGTGTGTGATTATGGTGTGTGCGTGTGTGTTTTCTTGTGTGTGTATGCATGTATAATGGGAAATTTTTTTATGTATGGGTTACTTTTTTTGGGTTATTTACATGGAATATTGGATGCATGTGTTGAGTGATTGTATGCTCATATACTGGATGTATGTTCACAGCTATATTATATATGTATGTTGAGTGTGAGTTTTTGTTGTAAGTGGGTAATTTTTTTTTAAATAAGTATGCTAAGTGTCATATGTATGTATATATAATAAGTATATTATATGTGTATTGTACGTTATAAATAATGTCGCCTTTATTATATAAATTTATATAGTTAAAATGTATTCCTACGAATACGCGGGAATAATTGAGTTTTGTGTGTGCATGACTTTATGTTTGACCGTGTTTACTTGTGAGTGGGAAAAATCGATAACCGACACCGTATCCGAATCGTGAATACGAAGTACGACCAAATTATTAGTATTTTAATATTAATTATATATTAAATGAAATTCAGGTACTTTGGAAATCTAATCATTTGTGCTTTCGTTTATTTGTTGTTGTGCATTCAAGATGAGTTCTCAGCCCTACTTTCATATTATACTCTCTTTTGGGGGGGAGAGAAACATGTTGTTTTCATAAACATACAATACTTAGATTGGTAATACTGCATATACTGGTTTACTATTGTGATACCACTACGCCTCGTTCGGACCGTTAATATAGTATTAGCGAGGTGATTGTTAGTAAATCTACTGGGTTTGACAACCCCACCCGGGCTAGTCGCGCTAGCTTGACTGGAGGTCAAACGGGTGAATGGTTAGCCTGTTTACAGTGTCGTGGTCTGGTATCCACAACTGGGGCATTCATTATATTATTACTGTCAGCTCGGTCGCGAAATTCATAGACATGGTGACTTGTTGTATGCTAGCTACCTACTTATATGCTTTGATTACTTAATCTGGATTTCATTACTTACTGTTATTTGATAAACCTGTGAACTCACCAACTTTGTGTTGACAATTTAGCATGTTTTTTTCAGGTTCTTAAGCTGCGCACGAATAGGAACATCTCGCATTGCATTTATCATCGTAGAGTCAAATGAACAATCTACATTTTTCTGTAAATTATATTTATTTGGTTTGCGCGTGTTTGCGCCGTTTAAATTATGGTTTATACGATTCCGCACTTATTTTCATGTTTTGTATTTAATTCTTATTTTAAGAAACTTTATTTAATTTAGAAATTATATTTTGTAATTGTTGTGTCGTTTGGTGTAACTAATGGCTAAGATCCTGGTATGTCACGCGCCTAACAGTATTACCCCGTTTGTGGAAATTGAGGGTGTGACACAAGATGCAGTTGCTGTTGAAGAAGGAGGCTTTGACTGGAGCTTTCAGGTGGAAGATGCTTCTCCAAACCAAGCACTCATGGCAGACCACGATGAAGCCAAGGTATTGGAACATCTTTGTACTCCTGAATGCATTGCTAAAGTAAATAGATACAGTTCCTATAACTTAGAGATGAGATCTGATCTTGAGTCCTTAAATATCTTAAAAGCTGATTTTAAAAGAGCTGAAAATGATTATAAACTAAAAATAGAGGACTTAGAGAAAACCATCTCAACTCTTAAACATGAGCACACCAACTACAGGACTCAGATCAAAGACCTCATAACTAAGTTGACTGAATGCCAGGCTGAGCTTGTGATCAGCAAAGCCAGGGCAGAAAAATGTGTTCTTGAAGAAGAGACCTTCAAGAACATAATATCCTCATCCTTGCATGCAAAAGTTTGTTATCAAATAAGCAGGGACTGGGATCTAGTGAAATAGCTCCTCCACACACAATCTTGTCAGTAAGATCTCCTAGGTGTGGAACTTATGAAGATGAGCTTCCCCTCATAGACCCATTGACTGAAGAGGATGAAGAGGAGATGGTGAAGAATGGCTCTAAGAAGAGTGAAGAAGAGCATTCTAAGAAGGGTCACCATCCCTCTGAGGAGAGTAAAGCTGTTGGGATGACCAAGTCCAAAAGAAAGAACTTGATTAGGAAGGCCAAGAAAAAGTCCAAGAAGGCTCAAGAGATCAAGGCCACTTTCAACTCTGCACAGAAACAAGTCTTTATCTCTACAGGATTTGAAGTGGTTAAGGCTGAAGACACAAACTTGAACTCCAACAACAAGAGTTCTAGTTCTTGTGCAAATCATCCCATCATCAAGAAGAAGGCTGATCAGTTGTGCACCACTACTGTACAACCTGAACCATCCAGCTCCAAAGGTAGTTCTATCCCTACAAGAATTGCCACAGCATCTGCAAAGATGAAGATGGAGAAGGAAAGTGATCAAGTTCAGCCTTGTTCACAAAAGAAGACTCCTAGAAGGAAGAAAATAGATTGTCATGTGTGGGAGTACTTCTCATCTTGCTAAAGATTGTGTTTACAATCCAAAGAGTACTCTCCACATGACCAAGAAAGAAACTTCTACGAGTTTGGAGAAGAAGAAGCAAGCTTCGGAAGGAAAATCTTTTTCCTTCGGAAGCTCCAAAATGAAGAAGAAGACAAGTGAAAACTTGCCTTCGGCATTCACTCTGAGTCTCAACACTCAAGTGAACAACCTTCAGGGGACAGTTACCATCCCCAGTGTTTAGACTTAAACCAACCAATTCCTAACCAAATCTATACTGATGAAGACTTAGCTTTTAGTGAGTACCATGAGTCTCTCTACTCTTCCCCTACTCAAAGAGAGATGATTGCTCCTGAGTCTCCTATGTCAACATTACTGAGGTGGAACTCTCTAAACCTGTTCAGGAGATCCATACGGAAGAGGCTCTCACTTCTGCAAGTGATTACATTATTAAGACCTCAACCATGGCAACTCAGCCCATTAACACTTCAACTGAGGCTGTCAGTGAGCAGAGGAAATCCAGCAGCCAAGAACATGAAGCTAGTGGTGAGAGTGAGGACTTTGGTCCATTTCTCTCATCCCCCCAGTGATTCTTCTGATGAAGATAAGAGGAATTTTAGACTAAAGGTGCAAAAACTATCAACAACATGCACCTACCTAGTCTCTAAGGTTAGTCACCTTGAATCTCAGGTGACTACCCTGCAAAACAGGGTCAATGATCAGCAACTTGAGATATCTTATCTCAGGGAGAAACTAGATGGGAGACCTTTAAGGAGAGCTCAACCAGGAACACAAGAACCTGTGAATGTGATTGACCTAACTCCTAGCTCACCTATGCAAGAGGGTGATGCTACCAAAAAAGGGGAGAAAGTCATTACAATCATAGAACCTGGGAGTTCTTCAGGGAGTATGGACATTGAGGACTCACCATCCTCACTTGCAATTGTGCATACTCAGCAACTTCCTCAAGTTCACTTTGATGTGGACTCTCTAGACTCTCTCATTCAAAGTTGAAGGTATTCTAATGACTATGTCATCCCCACCCCAAGAAACTTCAAACTACATCATTGGATGGAGATATGATGCTGACAGAAGAGCCCTCATTCTTCAAAGAGTTCAAGGGCAGCAAGAGGTATTCATCTTTCAGACCTTGAACTACTATGAAGGTCTTGACCTGATCAACATTCCACATGTACAACCTAAGTCAATCAAGACTAGCTGGCAGGTTGGCACAAAGGATTCAAGACAGAACTACTGAAGAGTTCAGCCTAAGAAGGAGACAAAGGCAATTAAGTAATGTCATTGGTCAACTGGATGTTGAGGCAGACCCTAAGATTAGCTTCAAAGGGAAAACCTTGACTAAAAGCCTAGTGATAGAGCCTGAGAGCCCTGTCACACCAACAACTACTTCAGCAATTCATTCCCTCAGTGAAACACCTGCTGGTGAAGGTGTATCACAGCCTCTCTCTGGCCAGAGCTTGGATGCTACACCAAGCAATGAAGGCCAAAGCTTTCTCCACCCTGTCTTAGAAAGGTCTGTGGGTGACAAAGAGAAAAGGATTTTAACTCCTGAGGATATTGAGGAGGAGGGGAGAGAGAGTGGAAGAGGAAGCTAAGGGGAGAAAGTTCCTTTGGGTCTTCAGGCTTCATGTAAGCTGCAATCAGGGCTGCCCCCAGACCAAACACTCAAGATGATGAGTTGAGAGCAGTCAGGATTACCTACTTGCAGACCAAGAACTATGACATTGATGAGATCATATCTCTCCCCTTAGAAGAACTCAATGAACTGGAGACATGGATATGTCTAGGGAGAGAAAGGAAGCAGAGGATGCAAGGTTGCTCTTCCAAATCAAAGAAGAGAAGAGACAGAATAGACTGTACAAGCATGTTCCTACTCTCTCCCCAGTTCAGGAAAGTCCTGTGCAAGAGACTGTGGCAGCTCCACAAGAACCTCACGTAGACAAAGAAACAGATAGGCAAAACATGATCAACTACCTGAGTGCCACAGGTATCTACCAGGCATCTGCACTTCTTCCTTTGTCCTTTGAGTACAGATAGGCAAAACATGATCAACTACCTAGAGGTTAAGGTTGAACAACCTGCGAAAACACAACCTGGACCTCCTGCTGAATCTCAGCAAGCTTCATCTTCTGATCCACAGTAGGGTCAAACTCCCTCTCCTTCTGAACATATGAGTGAGGAACACCTAACTGAGCAAGACAAGAATGATCAACAAGGTGCTGTAGGCCAGTTTTCTGAGTTAAAGTCTTCAAAGAGGAGGAGAAGGATGGCTTCTAAACCAAAGTCAAAGAAGAAGAAGAATTCTGAATCATCCACCTCTAAGCCTCAGGGAGAATCAGATCAACCTGAGGAAGTGCATGAAAAGGCAGCCCCATCAACTCCAATTCAAGTGGCTCCTCTTGCATACCCATCTTATCCTGGACCTTCACACCTAATCCAGAAAGATGGCATGTGATCAGAGATCAAGGTGGTGAAAATGTCTACACATGGCAAGACTTATTCAACCTACCTTTGCATGATCTCTTTGAGATGAGAAGATACTATGAGAGTATGAGTGATCCTGACCATCTAATGAAGAAGGGTATGGTCATCATCATAATAAGGACTGTCAACAGCTGAAGATCTTTGTTAGGACCGTTTTCGTACGGAGTACTAACGGATTCTACATGAGACCAGATCAAATAGCACGGAATTCTATTTGATTGGCGATGCAATCAGTGAGAACGACAACCTGATCGATCTAACGATGAAACAAACGTTAAGAATTGATTAGAAATCGATAAGGAACGAACTTTGAAGTTGGATATGCTCTTTTGGACGCTCTGGACGGCTAGGGTTTAATAATCTTCGAAGTCTACGTTTTTCCACGAATTATGTGGTATTTATAAGTTTCCGGTGTTCATTCGTACGACTGAACCATTAGCATGGTTCAGTCGTGCGACAACTCATGCAGATGATTCATACGCACGACTGAAGGTTCAGTCGTGCAGCTGAGTCAATCTTATGTCAGTCATGCGACTGATCTAGTCTCCTGGTTCAGTCATGCGACTGGTCCATAAGTATGATTCATTCATGCGTAAGACCCATAAGTATGGTCCATTAGCATGAATAACCACCAATAATATGAAATATTTAAAGATAAATAAACATCAAGAACATATCATATTTCATTAAGTAGTTACATTACACATGTGTAAGAAATGAAAGACTTTTAAATTAAGAACATAAACTAGGAACATGATGTATCAACAAACTCCCCCTTGGACCTAGTTTATTCTATTGTCTAACATGCTTTTCTCCAAGTTCTTCTGTCTTTCTTTTGCTGTTGCTCTCGTGGCATGCAATTGCTCCAATATTGAAACCAAATTAGGCTTCAGTTCCAATTTTTTTTCTTCAATTAGCTTCCTCTGTTCTTGGTCGTTAGCATGGACAACACACAATCTTCAATCGGTTCCTTAGAAGATACTTTATCAGGCTGAATTTATCAAACTGCAGATGCACTAGGAGCTTAGTTTCAACTTCATGGTCATCACCTTCTTCTAGGATCTTTAGTACTTCTTCATCAAGCTTTTGGCTCTATTGTGGATCAATCTACTATTCATAAGCTTGGGAGATCTTCCTCTGAAGCCAATACGCTTAGCCTATTTACTAACCTTCTTCACATGCTCTTGAAATTTCTTGTACTTCTCTTCTCTGGTGACTCCTGCGTGTATCTTGAACGCAAAGTAGAGTCGTATAGCTTGTTGGAACTGTAGAGCTTGTACAATATCTTGCGTGTCATAGAACAATGGCCACTTGTATAAAGTGTAGACATCTTCAGCAGATAAGTTGGTAAGCCACATTGGGTCAAATACCCTGATTGTCTCTATCTTTCCTTTTCTGTTCAGAACTATGACCGCTTCCCCCGTCCTCCAGTCAAAATACCACCATTTGAAGTGTGGAGTGAAGTCCTGAGGCATCTCCCGTAAAGGAATCTTAGACATTGTGTGGGGGGGACTCTAATTCAACACCACCTTAGGTCTTCCAGATATAGGATCAACTTTAATCTTATAAATGAACCGCTTAGGTTATTGAGGCCTGAAGTTGACCCATTTGGCGTGGTATTCCTTTTTCAACGATGTCTCAAACCATCCTGACATCTTCCTCGGGTTGGCATACCAAAAATCTAAGCATGCCAATCGGTTGAGCTTAAAACCCGGAAGTGTCCTCAAATCATGTGGATATATGAAGTATTCAATCCCTTTCTCCCTTTTAATAGCATAGACTTCCAATCTTCAAAATATGCCCATGCGATAATCTTGCCTGACACTTTTTGATGTCTATTGACTCTGTAAAGTTTGGTGTAGGCATTTTGTTTTAGAGGTGCGCGTTGGGCTTTCATTTCAGCAAAACAAGCTGCCCATTCAGCTTTCTTAATATCAACATTTGCATCTGAAGCTTGGGCTTTACTTTCATCCTTCCCTTTTTCTTTCTCCATCTCCTCCAGCTTATCAAAGGTATCACTGCCAAAAGTTTCACCCAAGTTAGGGATAACGTTGCCCTCAAGGTCAGTGTACTGTGGATAGTGATCAGATGTGACATCTTCAACTTCGATCTCATCCACTCCTTGTAGCTCCTTAACACTCAAAACATCAACTTCTGGAGCATCTTTAACCAGCTCATCTGGATTCAGTCTGAACATCTCAACGAGCTTGCTCGTCAGTCAGATCATGTATGATTTCTCCTTCTTCAGGAGTGTAGCTCATTGACCTTCTGACAATCCCTTGCAAATCAAGAATCATAGTTAGCTGAGTCTTGACTTGCTGAAGGGGAACGACATCATACTCATCAGTTTGTGGATATTTGCCTTTTCCCTGATCCTGTGTCTCCTCAGCTGGAGTTGCAGAGGATGTAGCTCTTTTGGAGCTCCTCTCCTTGTGAGCCGCTTGAGTTGAGGCTGATGCAGATGCATAACCTTCTTGATCATCATCATCATCCTCATCATCTTTCTTACCCTTTCCACTTCCTCCAGCTTCCTCATCATCATCACCTTCTTCTGATTCATCATCTGACGTATCCTCATCATCATCATCTCCACCATCATCTCCATCACCTTTGATCTTTAGGGGCTCACCCTTGGTTCCCTTCAGCCTTAGCATCAACTTTTTGTTCTTCTTCTCCAACCCCTCAATCCTCTTGACAGACTCCTTTACAAGCTCATTTTGAGCCGTTAGTGCACGGTGAGCACGAACTAACGCTCTCTTGTGAGCAGTGTTCTTATCTGTCAGCTGTGCAATCTGCTTGCCTTAGGCGTTGTTGACCGCTATCAGCTGGTTCATCTGATTTGCTCTCAGCTCATCTGTAGCTAACAGCTTCAGCACCAATCTATTAAGGTTTGCCAGCTGGTCCTCTAACCCGAAAGTGGGTAGAGCAGAGCCCGATGTAGGTGGGAAGTGGGTGGATGTTTTGGCTTGGGGAATAGGTGGATGTAGTGGTGGATGTGGTGAAGATGGGAGTAGGTATGGAAGTGGGTTGTCATGGAGCTGTGTTGGGTATTATAGGTGAGGTGGATGTGAATGTATGTGTGGTGGTGGGAGTGTTAATGGTTATGGTAGTGGCTGTGGTAGTGGCTATGGTAGTGGTGGTGGAAGGACTGATGAAGATAATCTTCTGCCTCTTTCCCTTCTTCCCATGGGGTTGGGCCATCCTCTTCTTCCTGGAGCCCTTGGCTATCTGGGCTCCCCCTAAGCTGATGGGCTGGTCGGGTGTGTATGTTGGATCACTGACATCGGTCTCATCACCCTTAGAACCAGCTTGGCGTCCACCAACCGCCTCTTTCCCCTTCTCGGTAGCCACAACCCAGCTACCGACTCGCCTGACAAGAGGCTCATCATCAGACCCTTCTTCTTCATCTAACTGGAAATTCTGGTGGAAAGCAGCCTGCTTAGATCCACCAAGTGCATTAGACGTACCATGTGGAGATGGTGGAGATATAGTAGAAGTGTTAGTGGCCTTTGATTGACTGGGACCAGTATCTCCACCACCTTGACCGTCATCCTGATCATCATCATCATCTTCCTCTTCATCAGTGGGTACCACAATAGGCTCAACATCGGAATCACTATCATCGTGACGCCATTTCTTGCGAGGAGGTGCCATATAGTCTTCATTGGCCAGATGCCCAAACAATCTCTTGACCGGGGGTTTCACCTGCTTTCCCCGGTATACTTTCATCCTGCCCAAGGTGGTATCATCCATCACCTCAAGCACCACTGCATCATCTTTCTCTTTAGGCAGCATAGGAAGCTTCTCATATATGATCATTTGTACGAAACGTGGATACATACAGAAGCCTTCCATGCCTTTGGCTTCAAGGTTCTCGATCAGATAAGAAAAGAGCATGCGAGAGAAACTGAATGGGTGGTTCAGTACCAGTGCAACGTATGCATTCTGGATTTGATCTGACATCTCATCAAATCCTCCCCGCCTGCAGGCTATACACTTTAGGATCACATGTTCCATGTACTTGAACTGGGGGCACATGTTGCTCTTGTTTAGCACATCGGCATTGATGTCCCCAGTGTACTTTATCCTTAGAAAGCAACCTCGAACTGTCAGTGGATGCAACTTGGTTGGGTAGTCTCCGTCCTCACCCAGATCTAAGACCCTCCTCAGGTCATCTTCAGTGATCTCTATGTCTCGTCCGAAGATAGAGCTCCGGATATAGTATGGCTCAACCGACCGGTCAACTAAGGCACTTTCCCAGAAGGCCTGCTGAATAGATCTGTATGGTGTGCATGGAGTCGAGATGGCCTTGTAGATCCTCGATCTACGTAGGAAGGCAATAATCCCAGTGAACTCAGAGGCGTTCCGGGAAGTAGCATCGAGATGAGCACATATGTTGTGCTTGGTGCTCATCATCCATCTTTCAGCCATATTGCTACAACACAAGAAATATATACAATAGACTGGTTGTAAGAGTTGACGGTTGAATTTTGAATGATTTTGATCAACTGATTCAATCATACGACTGAACCATACGACTGAGTTCAGTCGTACGGTTGAGTTCAATCGTACGATTGAGCCTGTGACTGAGCTCAATCGTGTACGTAGCCATGCGGTTGAGTCGGTCATGCGACTGGACTCAAACGCATGATTCACTCGTGCGATTGAATCATGCGTCTGGCTCAGTTTGGCGACTGAAGTTCATCAGCATGTCCATTCGTATATCTCACTGTTTAGCACCATAGACTTGAATCTTTGTCAAGACGTGACCATACACTTCGTGTTTAGATTCATTTGGACCGCAGAGACTCGAATTAACACTTAGTATTGTTTAAACCACCATTAGTGTCCATTTAATAGGTCTATTTTAAGAGTTTAGTCCTGATTATTGATCTTAACAGCTTCGGTCATTTAGGGTTCGATTAAACCCTTCATTTGGGTCGATTTCAGTTGCACTGTACCTGTAGATGAGTAGGAAACACGTTAGTATCACAATCAAGCGGTAATTTCAGTACTCAAAATTTTTGCAGAGTGTCGTCGTATGAGCGATTTTTGAGAGTTTTGAAGGGTGATAAAGAATACGACCGACTAACCCCCTTATTTATATTGTTTTTAAGATTCAGTCGTGCGACCCATACGCATGATTCAAGCGTGCGACTGGGGTTCAGTCGTGCAACTGGCTCACACTCCTTCATCCAGTCGTACGAGTGGTTCAGTCTTATAATCCAATGGCATGTTTGTTTCCATACTCATTGTCCAATCGTGACTTGTTCATACTTATGGTTCATACGTACGACTGGCTCATACTTATGATTCAATCGTGCGATTGGTTCATATTTATGATTCAATCGTGCGATTGACTCATACTTATGAGTTTGACCTCATACACTTCCATACACTCAAAATCTAACTTGTGATATATAACATTATGAACAACGATCATCTCAGACATGACCTTTTTAACTGAACATCATTTGATCACCTCAGACGTGATCCTTTTAATTTGAAAACATTTGATCACCTCAGACGTGATCCTTTTAGCTTGTGATTCACAGTGTTCATCTAGTTACATAGTCCGACATCTACGTAAAGCAAATAACAAAGACAGAGAAACAATTTGAAATAACACAAACAAAGAGAGAAAACATAATTTTGTGTTTTTGGTTTGAGGTGGATTGAAACCTTTTAAAATCAATTAACCGATTTTTCCTCCTGAACAGAACAACTTCATGTTATTTTAATCATTTCTGGAGAGATTCATATGGGATCATACAGGTATATCACAATTATTTGGGACCTCTTTAGATCGTTGTGAATACTAGATTCTTATTTGTTTGAGAGTCAATAACACTTGTAGGAAATCATACTAGAGCTATAAGATGCACACACTGATTTTGACAGTCGAGAGTTGCAGTCACGATGATTGTCAGTATGTTTGTCCACTTAAATCCATACACAGATTTTTGACTCACATTGGTGATGAGTTAGGTTATATTATTTCAACAAGCATTTGTGGATCCCACACTTATATGGTAATCAACATTCCTCAGGAGATTTTTGAGCGGTCTACGAGTATTTGACAAAAAGAAACTATTCTAAGAGCTTTCAGAGAGATGCCAAGCCTCAGGTCAGTGCCATCGCACAGCAGAGAGGCGCAAACAACAATGAATTCTAGAATATTTAGGTTATGCTTATCCTCAGGTCAGTGCCATCGCACAGCAGAGAGGCACACAACCTATCTTCTTGTTAGAGCACCTTTATTTCTTTTGCACATAACGCACCAACAATATTAGTCATTAGCTTGATTGCGCTTAACATTTTTTTCATGTGCTTTGCTCATTTTATGGTCATTCGCACATATTTGTGGCGTTTATTTTGCTCGTCACCCTTATTGGAAATGCGTTGATTGTGTTAACCAGGGATAAGATGAGAACCCACAGCAAGTTGAACAACTTAGTTTGAATTTGATTCACCAATTAAGTCTACTCGTCTATTGTGTTGAATCTACTGACACATCATATAATGAACTAGCAACCTCTAGGTCTACTTTCTTTATGTTACCTCAGTAGCAGACTAGTTCACTATCATTTTTCCTCTATTTTGCTTAGACTTCTCAGACTTGTAATTTGAATATAGCATGTTGATCATTTAAATCCTTTTGATGTCCCAAATAATTAGTTCCCTATATACTATCATTTTCCATAATTGTTTAATCAATCTCATAGATTTGATTTCTTAACTTTCAGCTAATCTGCCCGCCCTCGTTTTTTTTTGTAATTAAATACAGAAACTATCTAAAACTAAACTATTCTCCCTCTAGAATTATAAAACCGAAAATATTTTTGTGTTTTTGGATTTTGAAAGACAGGAAAATAAAATTAAAAAAATAAAAAAAATATATGGCGGACTACAAACTCGACTCTTCTGGAATCACAGCACTTTTCTTTTTCACGCCATTGACCTCCAACAGATATAAAAACCGCGGTTTGTCAAACGCTTTTGTGTAAAGGTCGGCGCGTTGAAAATCCGTATTGATTTTAACAACATCGATTAATTTCTTTTCAAAACAGTCACGTATAAAGTGATATTTAATATCGATGTGTTTAGTTTTTGGGTGTTGGACAGGATTTTTAGTAACAGCATCTGCAGCAGAATTATCAACAAAGGTAGGGGTGTTAGGAAATTGCAACCATAGTCTCATATTTGCTGTTGAATCCAAATGATTTCAGAGCAACAGCTTGCAGCAGCAACATATTCAGCTTCACATGTTGACAGAACAACAAATGTCTGCTTCTTACACTGCCAGGTGACTAACCGTCTTCCAAAGAACTGACGTCCTGCTGATGTTGACATGTAATTCATCTTGCAACCACCATAATCCGAGTCACTATACGCTGTAAGCTCAAAGTCATCATCATGAGGATACCATAAAGATCAAATAGCGCGGAATTCTATTTGATTGGCGATCCAATCAGTGAGAACGACAACCTGATCGATCTAACGATGAAACAAACGTTATGAATTGATTAGAAATCGATTAGGAACGAACATTGAAGTTGGATATGCTCTTTTGGACGCTCTGGACGGCTAGGGTTTAATAATATTTGAAGTCTTTGCTTTTCCACGAATTATGTGGTATTTATAAGTTTTCAGTGTTCATTCGTACGACTGAACCATTAGCATGGTTCAGTCGTGCGAATGACTCATGCGGTTGATTCATACGTATGACTGAAAGTTCAGTCATGCGACTGAGTCAATCTTATGTCTCAGTCATACGACTGGTCCAATCTCCTGGTTCAGTCGTGCGACTGGTCCATAAGTATGATTCATTCATGTGTATGACCCATAAGTATGGTCCATTAGCATGAATAACCACCAATAATATGAAATATTAAAAGATAAATAAACATCAAGAACATATCATATTTCATTAAGTAGTTACATTACATATGTGTAAGAAATGAAAGACTTTTACATTAAGAACATAAACTAGGAACATGATGTATCAACAATCTTTATATGTTTTGGTAGCATCTGCCTAGGGGGAGTTTGTAAGGATTCCTATAAGTCTGATGCAGCCAAAACATCCAAAGTCTCTCTGCATGCATGCACTGAAGTACAAAAGTACA
This sequence comes from Flaveria ramosissima, assembly GCA_025215565.1. Lineage (NCBI taxonomy): Eukaryota > Viridiplantae > Streptophyta > Magnoliopsida > Asterales > Asteraceae > Flaveria > Flaveria ramosissima. The sequence goes on along the minus strand of CM046037.1, from coordinate 76,289,511 downwards.
AATGCTTCGGAAGTTTTACACCATGCACTAGAAAATATTCTAAGTGTAAAATCTTCCGAATCCAAGACCAACATCTTCCGAAGACAAAAGTGAAGTCTTCCAAAGCTTCAAAGACAAAGTCTTCCGAAGCCAAAGACTGAAGACAGATTTCTTCCAAAGACTTTTATGTACATGCTTTTATCTAATGTACTTTACCATAAAGCTGGACCACCTTTCCGTTGCAACTCTGTTCAGTCACCAACTTACATGAGTTGGTGAAAAGGTCCATGCTTTTGGTAACTGTACATTGAGGTCTTGAGTCTGAGCTTTCTACTTTATGTACTTTAATCCTTTTTGTAATATATTAGGATGTGAGCTATGGTATGTCATAGTCACTACAGCACCTATTTGATCAGTTATGTACTATAATCCTTTTTGCTATCTTGTTCTATCTCACATTTTACTTGTGTTCTTAGTATCTTACTTATAAGTTACCAGTTTCCTATTTGATCTGTAAAGTGTTCTAAAGAACTCTCCTTATTGTGTTGTTGTGTTGTAAGTGCATACCCTTAAACGGTCCTACATGGTCCCTCATGACAATGATAGGATCATGTGGCTTTTCAACAAACAACAAGATCCTATGAACAAAGAGAGAAAGACAGCTTCCAGAGAAAAGCTGAAGAAGAAGAAGAAAGAGGAAGAAACTTAACTTGTAGCTGTCAAGAAGATGGGTGACAAATCTTGGATGAAGGATTATCTCAGGGCCCATGGCTTCTCTGGCAGGCAAGTTGGCCCCATGTCTGAGAAGACCCTGCAGCGACATGTCAGTGATATCAAGGCTGACATTCGCTTTGGAAGAAGGAATGAGATGTACAGAAGAGTACAGGGGATGACTTCTAAACCAGCAACACAACCACAACCTCAACCTGAACCAATCCCTTTCCCTTTCCCCATCAAAACCGAGCCAACCACTGAGCCATACACTCCTGAAGCCACACCATCAGCTATACCCTCTTCCTCACCCATTCCCTCACAACAACCACCATAACTACCCATCCTCAAACCCAAAACACTCCCTAGAACCCAACCACTACCTACCCAACACCCACCCAAGTCATCTTCTCAACCATCCAAACCTCTTTCCTTAGAAGAATTCAAGGAGATCAAGAGGAAGCTCATCAACTGCACCACTCTAAGCAATATCTTTTGTGAGGAGGGGTCCATCAAACTAACCTTCATTGATGGATCCTCATGTTCCCTCACAGAGAACAATTCTTTGATCTGCCTAGAGGATCACTGTACCAGGCACTTAGACTCTTGGCAACCAACCTTGACTCTCTTAGGGAAGAAGAGAAGTTGTTGAGAAGAAAGCTGGTGACTCTACATGACATTAGGAAGGGTGACAAGTTACCATCTCAACCCCTTGTTCCTAGAAAGAAAATAGTCCGGTGGAGGTTCAACAGGCTCAATGCCTCTTCTCTGTTACACTTAAGCATATTTGACATTGCTGAGCTAGTAGAGAAAACCATTCTCCAATCCCTCCAACTCTAAGGTAGCTGCTCACGTCAGAAATCACCTGAGCAGCCTTCATCTGACTGAACTAACTGCAAGAACCAATATTGAAGAAGGGTTGAAGCTGAGAGAGAAGGAAGAAGAGGAAGGGTCAACCACCAAAGGCAAAGCCTTCTTACAAATGGTTGAAGGCCCTGAATTGGAACCTATAGTTCGATGGGAATATGACTATAATTCCTGTCAACTCTCTTCAGAGGGACACAACAAAGGGTACATGTCATTCAAAGTAATAGACTAGATCTTCTATCTACGAATGACTTGTACAAACTTCTCAGCACCACATCTGGAAAGAACAAAGAGACAGATAAGTATCTTCTCCCTTTGGTGCTGAAGGTTTTGAGAAGTAGAAAAAGTGAAGTTTTGATAGCATCAACCTAGGGGGAGTTTGTTGGATCAAGTAAGGATGGTGCAACCAAAACAAACACATAAACAATTTTGGTGCAACTGATGAAGAACTTCCGAAGGCAAAAGCAAAACTTCCGAAGGCAAATGCTGAGCTTCCGAAAGTCAAGTCTGAAAGAGCTTCCGAAGAGGAACTCTAACTTCCGAAGACAAAGTCTTCCTTCTTCCGAAGTTAAACACTTAGAAGAATTCAAGACAATGACTTCTGAAATATGAAGGCCTGAAGAAAAACTCAAGCCTCGGAAGAAGTAGCCTCTTCCGAAGTATAAGTGGCTTCGGAAGAACTTGTTCTTCTGAAGCCAGTTAAACTTCAGAAGAACCTACTTGAACCAGTATGGTCCCTCTGATACTCCGCTGCAACCTCTGAGATACTACATGGTGCTTTCCCACGCCCATGTAGTTGACCATACTTTATTACATTGTTCATCATTTATCAGTTAGTACAGTTACTAACTTTAGTTGGTGACAAAAGGTAAGTGTAAGGATTCCTTTAAGTCTGATGCAATCCAAAACATCCAATGGCTCTCTGCAAGCAATGCACTAAAGAACTGAAGTAGAATTGCTTCGGAGGTTTTACACCATGCACTAGAAATATTCTAAGTGTAAAATCTTCCAAAGCCAAGACCAATATCTTCCAAAGCCAAATATGAAGTCTTCCGAAGCCTCAGAGACAAAGTCTTCGAAAGCCTCATCCTATGAAGACAGATTTCTTCCGAAGACTTTTAGTAACATGCTTTATCTGATGTACTGTTCCATAGAGATGGACACCGTTCCGTTGCATCTCTATAAAGTCACCAACTTACATAAGTTTGTGAAAAGGTCCATGCTTTTGGTAATTGTACATTGAGGTCTTGAGTCTGTAACTTTCTACTTTATGTACTTTATCCTTTTTGTAATAGATAAGGATGTGAACTATGGCATGTCATAGTCACAAGCTCAAAAGGCAGATATGCCTTTTGATTCTACAATTGATTTTGTTTGTGTCTAGTCAATTGTATCCAACTGGCTTTCAAAGTATAGCCGGTTGTAGGTTGTAGTATAAGTATTCCATGTTCTAGTATCTTTCTTTATGCTTTGTAACACTTGTAATAGAACTTGAGAAAGCAATATACTGCATCCTTGAAACCCAAAACTCTTGTTCTGTCTCTTTATTATTACTTGTGTTCTTTGTATCATTATTGTGGTTAATCCAGTTTATTGTTTGATCAAGTTTGGTTAATCTCCTCTTTATGTTGTTGTGTTGTAATTGTTAAGCCCTTCACCGGTCCTGCAATTGGTATCAGAGCATTTCAGGCTCTTGATATAAGATCTCACCATCTTAAGATCCCTCACACACACAAATACTGAACTTTCAAAGTGGCATCCATTTCAAAGACTGATATGGAAACTGGAACCATGAACAAGTCCCCACTAATCACTCTTGATGACTTTGATACCTGGTGTATGAGAATGGAAGGTTTCATCAGGTCTCTAGACTCAAGAATATGGGAATCTGTTGAAAATGGACCTTTCATACCCAGCACTCCTTCTGCTACTGGTGCTGGTATGATCCCCAAAGATGTGGCTAACTACACTGATGAAGATAGGAAGAGAGTAGAGATTGATAGAAAAGCCATGACTGCTCTTCAAACTGCCCTTCCAAACTCTGTGTACAGAGGTTTCAAGAAGTGCAAAACAGCTAAACAGCTGTGGGATGCACTAAAACTGATGTATGAAGGCTCCTCTGAAGCCAAGGAGAACAAGAAGGATCTCCTGAAGCAGCAGTTTGAAAACTTCACCTTCAAAACAGGTGAAACCATGACTCAGCAATACTTTAGGTATGTTGAGATAGTGGATACCCTTGTGGATGGAGGAGTTCCTCTTGAAAACAAAGACATTGTAAGGAAGTTTATGTCCTCACTTCCTAGGCAATGGACACACTATTGTGTGGTGATTAAGAGGACTGAAAATCTAAAAACTCTTACTCTGACAGAGTTATATGGGATTCTCAGCGGCTACCAGATGGAGATGAACATGCAAGGTTCATCTGGAAGCTCCAACAATCAATTGGGTTCAGCCCTGTATGTGGTTGAAAGGGATAGCATAGAACCCCAACATCATCTCATATGCTACCCTGACAACTCACCAAAGGGTCCTTTCATCACCTTCCCAGAGACACCCACGGAGAACTACTCTCAAGGAAGCCCATTCCAAGAGACAAGCTCTTCTCAAGCCTTTGTGTCTTCTGATGAAAGTTGTGGTAACTCTCTTTTCACTCTTGAAGACCTGGATTGTATCCATCCAGATGACCTGGAATATATGGAAATAGTTCAGCTGATGGCTCTTCTCACTCATAGAGCCAAGAAGTTCTACAAGAGAACTGGAAGGAGGTTTCCAAGCAATGCAACCAGTGGAAAGTTTGGCTTGGATAAAAGCAAAGTCAAGTGTTACGACTGTAACTTGATGGGCCACTTTGCTAGAGAGTGTAAGGCACCTAAAACAAATGGTGGCCAAGCACAAACCAGACCAAACTATACTGACAAAGCCCCTCAGAATGAGAAGCCAAAGCAACAAGCTACTGTTGCTGTTGAAGAAGGAGGCTTTGACTGGAGCTTTCAGGTGGAAGATGCTTCTCCAAACCAAGCACTAATGGCAGATCATGATGAAGCCAAGGTATTGGAACATCTCTGTACTCCTGAATGCGTTGCTAAAGTTAACAGATACATGTCCTATAACTTGGAAATGAGATCTGATCTTGAGTCCTTAAACATTTTAAAATCTGATTTTAGAAAGTCTGAAAATGATTATAAACTAAAGATAGAGGACTTAGAGAAAACCATTTCAGTTCTAAAACATGAACATACAGATTTTAGGACTCAAATCCAAGATCTCATAACCAAGCTGACTGAGTGCCAGGCTGAGCTTGTGATCAGCAAAGCCAGGGTAGAAAAGAGTGTTCTTGAAGAAGAGACCTTCAAGAACATGATATCCTCATCCCTGCACAACAAGGTGTGTTATCAAAATAGACAGGGACTGGGATCAAATGAGATAGCTCCTCCACACACAATCTTGTCTATAAGATCTCCTAGGTGTGGAACATGTGAAGATGAGCTTCCTCTCATAGATCCTATAAGTGAAGAGGTTGAAGAAGAGATAGTGAAGAATTCCTATGAGAAGAGTGAAGAGGTGGATTCTACTAAGGGCCACTATCCTTCTGAGGAGAAGAAGACTACTGTGATGACCAAGTCAAAGAGAAAGAACTTGATCAGGAAGAGCAAAAGTAAAGCAAAGAAGGCTCAAGAGTTCAAGGCTACTTTTGACTCTAAGCAGAAACAAGTTTTTATCTCTGCAGGGTTTGAAGTAGTAAAGACTGAATACATCAATCAAAACTCTTCAGCTAAGAGTTCTGGTTCCTGTTCAAATCATCTCAGTACCAAGAAGAAGACTGATCTGCTGTGTACCACTGCTGCACAGCCTGGACCATCAAACTCCAAGAATAGTTCACAGCCCAAAAGAATTATCTCAGCATCTACAAAGATGAAGGTGGAGAAGGGATGACCAAAGACAGTCTTGCTCTCATAAGGAGACTCTTGTGAAGAAGAAAATGTTGTGTGTCATGTGTGAAAGTACCTCTCACATTGCTAAGGATTGTCCATACAATCCTAAAAGTACTGTCCATATGACCAAGACAAAGACTTCAAAGAGTTTCAAGAGGATTCAAGCTTCGGAAGGAAAATATGTTTCCTTTGAAAGCTCCAATCAAAGAAGAAGGTAAATGGAAAATTACCTTCGGAAGAAAAGTTGGTCTCGGAAGAAAGGAATTTTTCCGAAGCACTGAAGTCTGCTGCAGTGATAGTAGAATCTACCGAAGGTTCAGTCATTAAAACTTGCGAAGTCTCAAAAGCTTCCAAGGTTCTAAAGGTCAAGTCCAAGATTCCAAAGGTGGTGTGGAAGTCTAAGAAAGACCAAGTGACTGAAGTTTCTCCATCAACAACAGCTCAAGATCCCTCTAGCACAACCATAGGATCTATTACTGTTGCATTACCTTCTATTATACTTTAAGGCTTGGGTTTCCAAATGTAACTAATCATTTTCTTTGTGCAGGAACAGCTCAAGACAAACAAGAATGTCTGGATCATTGATAGTGGCTATTCCAGGCACATTACAGGCAATAGGTCACTACTCCATAACTTTGAGAAAATTGATGGAGGACTAGTTGCTTTTGTAGGAGATGAAGGTGGTTACATTTCTGGAAGGGGCAAGGTCACAAATGGTAAGCTCAGCATTGAAAAGGTAAACTTTGTCAAGGAGCTTGGGTATAATCTTCTGAGTGTATCCCAATTTTGTGATCAGAGTCATAACATGCTCTTTACCGTGCATGAGTGCATTGTTCTCAAGCCTGGAGTGGTCATTCCTCATGAGCACATCCTGCTTAGAGCCCCCAGGAAAGGGAACATGTACAAGATGGATTTGCAAGAAACATCTCCCTTTGGAGAAGTTTCATGCTTTCTATCTAAAGCAAATAGTGATGAGTCTTTCCTATGGCATAAAAGAATGTGCCATGTAAATTTTAAGAACATGAATAAACTAATTAAACATGATTTGGTAACTGGAATGCCAAAGAAAGAGTTTACAAGTGATGATCATTGTGTTGCATGCCTGAAAGGGAAGCAACATAAGGTATCTCACAAGCCTAAGCAAAAGAACTCCATCACTACTCCCCTACACTTATTACATATGGATCTCTTTGGCCCCACCAGTGTAATGAGTCTAGGTTGGACCTCTTATTGTTTGGTGATCATAGATGATTTTACAAGATTCACTTGGGTTTTCTTTCTTAGAACTAAGGATGAAACCCATGAGATTCTGAAGAACTTCATCTTAAAAATTGAGAATCAAAGCGATCACAAGGTCAAAACCATAAGATGTGATCAAGGGACTGAATTCAAGAATCAAATCCTTGATACATTTTGTCATAAAAAAGGTATTACAAGACAATATAGTGCTCCCAGGACTCCTCTGCAAAATGGTGTTGCTGAGAGGAGAAACAGGACACTAATTGAAGCTGCAAGAACTATGTTGTCTGACTCTAAACTGCCCATCACCTTCTAGGCAGAGGCAGTAAACACTGCTTGCTATGTGCAAAACATAGTTTTAGTAGTTAAGACACATGGTAAAACTCCTTATGAACTTTGGCACAAGAAAAAACCTTTCATCGGTTTTCTCAGGTCATTTGGATGTCCTTGCACCATCTTGAATACCAAGGATCAAATTGCCAAGTTTGCTGAGAAATCAGATGATGGACACTTCATTGGATACTCTTCCCAAGCTAAAGCTTACAGAGTATACAATCTCAGAACTAGAATTGTTGAGGAGTCAGCCAATGTGACTTTCAATGAACACACACCCTGTGTGGCTGGTTCTGGTCCTGATTGGCTATTTGATCTTGATTTAGTTACTAACTGTTTTAACAAATCTTGTGAGAATGTTTCAGGATCTGTAGAAAATTTAAATACAGGTGATCCTGATCCAAGATTTGAGCTAGGAAGACCTTCAACTCATACATCTTCAGCTCTAGTTGGAACTACTTTAGCAAATGAGGTTTTTATCAGCACTACAATGACAAATTCAGCTGATACATCTGGGGTGCCTTCAAATTCCAGCTCAGAGGCTCCACAACTAGATAAAGATACCTCAATTATGGAAGACAACAATGGTGATGGTAAAAGTGATCAGGAATTTCTTGATGCTAATAACCACACCATAGATGACAACATCAATGATGTCACACACTCATTGGATCAAGTAAATCTTGATAAGTGTGGTGATGTGGAGGCTGAATCATCTATGCCAGATCTAAATTTCTCAAATTCGGATCTTTCTCAGCAACTTACTGTGATCCCTTAGCTAAATCCACAAGTCTCACCCTACCACAAACATCATTGGAAATGTTGTCACAGGGGTAAGAACAAGAGGACAAACCCATGAAGCAAATGTTTGTCTTGACTCTTGTTTCTTACCCAGATAGAGCCAAAGTGTAAGGCCCCGTTCCCGGGAAGCCTCACAGTTGGTTAATCATAGCATAAAATCAGTTTAATAATAAAACATTGCAGCGAAAATAATTAGACATTCATTTAAAACTTAGAAACCATATTGTACTCATACATTTGTCCTTTAATTTCAAACAAAACATGCTAATTGTTCTTAAATTACAATAAATATTTCATAAATAGGAATGCCATCCATAGCTCCCCAAGTAGCTCTGTGTGCCATCCTCAGCATCAGCTCTTACCTGCCAACTATTATGCATAAAAGTCAGCTTCGCTGAGTGATATCTAGTTTTAAATAATATAAGAAAATATAAACTTTATCCTTCATATAATGACCATGCATACAACATAGTACATAACATTACTTGCATCATAATAAGCATGTTCATTATCTTTCATTCTTTCATTATCTTTCACTTTCATCATAAATGAGATTGCACAAAGCAAGAGCTCCATGTTGATCGACAACAAATGTCAATCCCTGTCGGTACACATGAATACGGTAGCTAACCCCCGACAGTTGATCCACACTGCAAGGCACATAGCCCGCTCATGAATACAGATCCATCATAATACATCAGACTCACATAAGTGAAGTCTATCATAGTGCTTGCAAGACTTTACATCATCAAACGGGCCCGGGGGTAACATTCATTAAGTTTCGCTTTTCATTAATATCATCTTCCGCTTTAATATATAATACTTAACTTATTAAGTACACAACATACCAAGTACTAGCCATCATATAACATAACCGACCCGCCGCGGGACAGCGGGGGTTCGGGGGCGGCAGCCCCTGACAGTGGGGTCCTAGGGGCAGCAGCCCCTAGTGGGGTCCAAGGGGCCACGCCCCTGGCTGGTCAGCGCGAAAAATTTTTATATTTAAACATTTATATAGCACATTTACTTATAGAAAAATCGTTCTTCCTGTTAAAACCCCTTAAAATCTTGGTCATTTAAAAACGTAAATTTAGTATGCATAATAGCCCCAAAACATGGAAAACTTATAAATAGGGGATCTAGAACTCACCTGGATACCACAAATAACTTCTAGGCTGAGCTTACAAGGCTAGGATCACTCTACACAGCCTGCAGAATAGCTAACACTTAAAGGGGTTAATTTCTGCCTAAATTCGCTGCTAATTTCCCTGCAAGATCAGCAATTTCGCAGCTAGATTCGCCAACACTTTCGCTGCTAGTTTCACCAGCAGTTTCGCTGCTAGTTTCGATAGCACATTCGCTGGCAGTTTCGCTGGCATCTTCGCTGCCAATTTTGCTGCCAGTTTCGCCCAACTTTCGTTGGAAAAACATGTCTGCGAAACTACCTGCGAAACTATAATTTCGCAGGAAGATCCACAGTTTCGCTGATTGAATATGCAAATTCGCTGGATGAATATACAGTTTCGCAGATCGCATAAAAATTACTAACTAGTCTGTTTTTAACCCAAAATCATAACTTTTTACGTCCAATCTCTTAGTTTATCATCCATGAGGCTAAATCTAAGCTTTATACATGATTTCATACGTAAAAATGTGACCTTTATGCGATTCTTTGCAACTTTTCAAAACCCAAAACCCTAGAATCCGGGTTTGATCTACAGAAGGGTTTAGAGGTCGATTCTTACCTGGATTTGTTGCTTCTTTCTTAGATCTTGATGCTCCAACACCCAGATCTTCAATATCTTCACCTTGGAAGCTTCAAATCTTGAGTTTTCTTCACTTTCTCTCTCTACTTTCTCTCTCTAGGAATTTTGGTGGCTAGGGTTGTAATGAGGAAGATGAAGCTGGTTTTGGGTGCTTAAGGGCTGATTATGGGCCTTTAATCCCATAGGCCACTACCCAATAAGCCTAATTTTAGCCCATGACCATTTCTTTACCTTATTAAAATACCCAATAATTAAGCCCATTATCCTTAATGACTCGAATTCCAAGAAAACTACTTTTTGAGCAAAAGTAAACTACTTTTTCAGAGGTGGGACCGACTTTCGGATTTCAAAGTTTATCCTCTTTCATTAACTTTGGTTCAAATCCCTTTTCACATAAATACCCAACGGTTCCCCCTCTTCCTCACTATATTCTTCAATTCTACTACTCCTCAAACCTAATTCCCAAAACCGCCTTTGCTTTTTACCTTTCTTCAACCTTAAGCTTCTCAAATGGCCAACTTTAACCGCAGAAACAACCCAAATTTCTCCATGCAACTTCATGTTGATACATGTATGTCCCTAGATCATGATTTGTAATGTAATGAACTTGTCTGTCTGATTATGATGTAATTGTAATCGATTAATGAAATGATATGAATTGGTTGTTACTTGTAATGTTTAATATTTCATTAATGAGTTGTGATTGAATTGATTGGGTTTATGAATGTTTGAATGAGTGCACATTAAATTTTATTAAATAGAACATTCAAACTTAACTTAATGAAGTTCTCATGCGGATGGCCCATGCGAATGGACCACACGCATGAATTACTTCATACGATTGACTCAATCGCACGACTGAACCAGGAGACTGGATCAGTCGTATGATTGACACATAAGATTGACTCAATCGCACGACTGAACACTCAGTCGTGCGGATGAATCAACCGCATGGTTCAATCGCACGACTGAACCATACTTATGGCCCAGTCGCACGATTGAACAATACTAACCTATAAATAGACCCAATTCGTGGGAAAACGTAAGCATTCATCCCATTACGACTCCAGACGTACCCTAGCCGTCCAGAAGCCTCCCAAATCGTTCTCCAAGTTCATAGAACACATCAGATCGGTTCCTAATCGATTTCTGACGTTGATATCTATTCTTGATTGATTCATCGTGTGTTCTCACTGATTGGATCGCCAATCAAATAGGATTCCGCACTATTTGAGTTGGTTTAACACGTAATCACTCGGTATTTCGTTCAAATACCAGGTCCTAACAAGTGGTATCAGAGCTTTGGCTCTTGATTTCGTGTTGATTCAATCAAGATTGCATAAAAGTTTGTGTTTTTGCACGAAAAACGCAATCTTTTGCATCAAAAGTGATCTTGGACGTTCCCTGCTCATTGAAGTTCAGTTTCTACGGACTTAGACGATTTGGACTTGCAAAATTTCGAATTTTTACGGCTGAAACCCGTCAAACCTAGAAATTTTCGCAAAACAGCAGCTTCAGTCGCACGAGTGACTCATTCGCACGACTAGACTCATTCGCAGTGTTCATTCGCACGACTGGACCTAGTCGCACCTTCATTCGGCCGACTGAACCGTTTCATACGCATAGCTCACACGCACAAGATTCATTCGCACGACTGAACCATTCGCCCTGTTCAGTCGCACGGTTGAACCAATCGCAGAGTTCATACGCACGATAAGACCATTCGCATCCTTCAGTCGCATCAGTTAAAGTTGATTTGATTAGACTCTAAGTTTATTAACCATGGAAGATCAGATGTCAGCCTTTACTGCGGGGAAGGACTCAAGAATTCAGAACCTGCTGTTGCTTGAGAGTGAGGTGGGTATTCACAATAAACCACCAAAGCTCTTGACTTTAGATGAGTTTCCTCACTGGAAACAACGTTTTGAGATCTACCTCAATGGAGTAGATCCTAATCTGTGGGAAGCTATCGAGGTTGGGTATAGTACACCGGTGGGAGCAGATGGAGTGAAATTAACGTTAAGTGGGATGACTGACGCACAGAAAGTAAAGTATAATGCAGAGAAAAGAGTTTATGCGATGATAACTCAGTCGATCCCCAAAGATATATTCCACCAGTACTCAGAGAACAAGCAGTCCAAGAAACTGTGGGATGAGCTAGAGAAAAGGTATGATGGGAATGCATCGTTAAAGGCAATCAAAGCAAAGGAGTTAAAGAAGGAATTCGATAACTTCTCATCGATTGGTAACGAGAGTTTAGATGAAGTCATAGACAGATTCTACCATTTGATGAGCGAGTTGCATACACATGGAGTGGAAACAACTATGGAAGAAAAAGTAAGCAACTTCGCAGATGGATTGCCTGATAAGTGGGCTTCATTCGTGTCTAATCTTAGACAGAATGGTATACTTATAAAGCTGGATATAAATGACTTTATTCTTAGACTGCGTGAAGAAGCACTAAGGATGAAGTATAGAGCACAGAAGTCTTCATATACACAAAACCCAGCTTTATACAATGCCACGCCTCAAGCTAAGACATCTGGAGCACCTCTCCAGACAGCATTTGTGTCCAGCTCGTCAGGTCCTTCACATGCTTCTACTTCTGGATCAGACACGTCAGGGTCATCATGTACCCATTATATTGGATCAGAAGCAAGTGCTACTAAATTGAAGACCGAGAACCTCGGTAATGTGACCGTAGAAGTAGCACGAGAGCATATGGATCTTCTCGCCGCAGTAGTTCATTCATATGATGGACTTGTGGCTGGGAAGATTGGAAACTGTCATTTGGCAGATGAAGACTACGAGCAGGTAGATGAAATGGAGCTTGAAAGAATGGATATAATGTGGGCCTTAGCTAGCGCTGTCCGAAGGGCGAAGAAGTTTGTTAAGAAGACAGGGCAAAATTTGATAGCTACTAAGGATACCACATTTGGTTTTGACAAGAGCAAAGTGACATGCTTCAACTGTGGAGAGAAAGGGCACTTCAAGAGGGAATGTGTCAAACCAAAGAAGACGGGTAATGGGAACCCGTTCTCATCCTTTACTCACCAAGACAAGCAAGCCTCTAGTTCTACTTCATCAAACAAGGACCCAAAAGCCTTGACTGCTCATGATGATGAAGGACAGGACTGGAGTTTTAGATTTGTCTCCCCAGAATCTAACATTGCCAGTGTTGAAGATATTGATGATGATTCTGCGAGTGAAGGTGATTTAGCAGTTGATATAGCAATGTCACACAGTGAAGAAACAACTGCAGCTGAAGTCAGTTACACACCAAAGGAGGAAACTTCCAAGTCAGATTCAGAAAAGTCAGAATCACCAGAACCAGAGACGTCTGATGCTGCGTTGATGGCTAACTCTTCTGAAACAACACAGGTAAGTACAACTGACCAAATGTTTAATAATCATGCTTGTTCTAACTGTGATATGTTTAGGAATAGCATTGATGAAAAATTTGCTAGGTTATTAGATCACAATGATAACTTAGTAAAGGACTTACAACTATGCACTGAGGCCAATAGAGTTCTAAAACAAAATGAGCATAGTTATAAAGAAAAGATAGACCTATTGACTAAACAACTTAGGGAAACCGAAGTAGTTGCCTTTAATCAATCAAATGACATTAGGTACTATCTAAACTCCCTAGAGGACACTAAGAAACAAAAGGCAGTTCTAGAAGTAGAAGTTAATTCCTTAAAACAGAAACTGCATAGTTGGACTAGTTCTTCACACATAGTTCAACACTTAGTGAGAGAAAGAAATAATGGGGAGGGATTAGGCTACAAAGTGGTTCCACCACCACCTGAGACCTTGATGAACACCAAGTCTAAACCAGTAAACAACAACCCAATCAAGGATCATGTGGTGACCACTCCTCTTGTTACTGATCCAGACACATCATGTTCATCTACTGCATCTGGACAGAAACAAAAGGAGGCCACTTCAAAGGCAAAGGGTAAATTGCCTTGTGTTAATCTGGAAAATGAATTTGAAAAGGTTAACTTAAAGTCAGGGTCAAACCGAGTCAAATCAGAACCCAAAAAGACTTCAAATGTTAATTTTTCACATGCTACAAGTCAAAAACCAGTTAACCAAAAGGTTGAACAAGTTAAACAGGTTAAAACAGTTAAATTTGTTAAACCAGAGAAAACATCAAACATGCAAGAGTCAAAACCTAAAGTGATTGATGTTACTAAAGTGTCACGCATTTCTCCACAAAGAAAGTCAAATTATAAGGTTGATAGCAGATTGTGCTACAACTGTGGAGAATGTGGACATATTGCTTCCTATTGTCCTTTCTATCAGACACCTAGGAAGAAGATTGATCTTCAGGACTCTAGACCTAGGTCTTCTAAGAGGAGTTCTCTAACTCCACCTAGAAGATCTAGTGAACCTAAAGTTCAACCTGTAAGCCAGACGACTGTTTATCATAAACAGGCATTGCCCAAATCTGGCTTATGGAAAGAGAAGACTACCTGTGTGACTGATACTGATGACAAGAAGAAATCTGAGTTACCCTCACCTTCTAAAGGTCAATGGGTAGAGTTTATGATGTGTGATGCCTCTGGGAAACCCAAGACAGTAAAGGCTTGGGTTCCTAACCTAAACTAATACATTTACTTGATATGTGCAGGGTGTTCGGTATAGCGCTGAGACTAACACGTGGATTATAGACAGCGGAGCATCCAGGCACATGACAGGAAATAGAGCCCTTTTATCAAATGTCAAACAAATAAAAGGAGGGCATGTTTCCTTTGCAGGAAACAAGGGAGGATACATCACAGCACAGGGAGAAGTGGGAAATCAGAAAGTTAAGTTTGATAAGGTGAACTACGTTCAACAACTTCAAAATAACTTGCTTTCTGTTTCCCAAATCTGCGATAAAGGATTTAAAGTCATCTTCGACAACAACAAGTGTTACGTGCTGAAGAAAGACTATATGATTCCAGAGGACCAAGTTCTAATGACTGCTTCAAGATATAAGGACCTATATGTCTTGGATCTGTCAACTGCTGCTCCAACGGATCATGAAGTGCAGTGCTTTCTATCTAAAGCTACTGAGAAGGACTCAATCTCCTGGCATAGGAGAATGGGACACATTAGTCAAAGGAAGATGAATCACTTGATTCAGAAGGACTTAGTGAGAGGAGTAAATGTCAAGAACTTCCAACTTCCTGACTTTTGTGTAGCTTGCAAGAAAGGCAAACAGACAAAGAAGTCTCATAAGGAAAAGAAAGTTCATTCAATAGAACTTCCTCTTGAACTTCTTCACATGGATCTGTTTGGTCCAGTCAGTACAAGGAGCATTGCAGGCGATCTGTACTGTTTTGTGGTCACTGATGACTACTCAAGGTTCACTTGGGTAATGTTTCTGAAATCCAAATCAGAAACATTTGAGTCATTCAAGGAATTAGTCACCACTCTGGAATCTCTCTACAAGCTAAAGGTTAGACAAGTACGCTCAGACAACGGGACCGAATTCAAGAATCAATGGATGGAGGCATACTGCAAAGAAAAGGGAATTGTTCATCAATTCACTTCAGCATACACGCCTCAGATGAATGGAGTTGCTGAGAGGAAAAATAGAAGCTTGATAGAGACTGCACGGACTATGCTGGCAGACTCGAAACTGCCTATCCAATTCTGGAATGAGGCAGTAGCAAATGCATGTTATACACTGAATCGAGTCCTAATAGTCAAGCGCCACGGAAAGACATGTTATGAGCTACTACAAAGACGCAAACCGAATTTGGAGTATCTTGAACCTTTTGGCGCGCCATGTACACTTCTGAAGAAGACGCAGGAAGGAAAATTCAGCGAGAAGGCAGATGAAGGAATCTTTCTAGGATACAACATACCGAATAAGCGAGTTTACAATAACTCAACGGGTCTTGTAGAAGTGTGGTGTAATGTCGACGTTCAGAGATATACCACACCACCTACAGGAAAAGGACCTGCCTACTTCTTCGATTATGATGGATTCTTCAAATCCTTCAACATACCTCTCTCTCCCTCGGACGATGAGCTAGCAACTAGGATGATGTATGATATTCTGAATACACCATCTAGCACACAGGGAGAATCATCTACTCAGTCAGGGGGAGTAGTCGACGTCAGTGACTCCTCCTCTGAAGATGAAGCTGAAGAAGATGACCAGAACAGTCAGGAGGAACAGGTTCCAGTTCCAGCAAGTCCACAAGCATCTACGAGTGATGCACCTTCGACTTCAGAACCTCAAACTCCAACTACCTCAGATGCAGAACCAAATGTTCATAATCTTGGTTCTGAGGTAGCTGTTCCTACTACTCCAGGATCACGACTAAATGTTTATCATCCCCTTGACAATGTCATTGGAGATGTCAGATCAGGAGTACAAACCCGAAATCAGTTGTACTCAGCTGATTACGCCTCGGTTATGGAGAAAGGTTACATTCATGATGGTGCCTATCGATGTTTTGTCTCGCAGGTTGAGCCAAAATATGTCAGTGAAGCACTCAATGATGAGGCGTGGGTGAGTGCCATGCAAGAAGAACTTCTGCAGTTTAAGAAGTTAGGTGTATGGACACTGGTTGATAAACCTAAAGGTGCTAAAGTTATTGGCACTAAATGGGTACTAAAATGCAAGAAGGAATGACCAAGGGGTCATTATCAGGAACAAAGCTCGACTGGTGGTTCAAGGTTTTCGCCAAGTCGAGGGAATTGACTACAATGAGGTGTTTGCACCCGTGGCAAGGATGGAAGCTATTCGTATCTTCCTTGCCTATGCATCGTACATGAAGATCAAAGTCTACCAATTAGATGTAAAGAGTGCATTCCTTCATGGGGAAATCAGAGAAACAGTCTATGTAAGTCAACCCGAGGGTTTTGAAGATCCTTATCATCGGGATAGAGTTTACAAGCTTGACAAAGCTTTGTATGGGCTTCATCAAGCTCCTCGAGCTTGGTATGAGAAACTCTCAACTCATCTTGTGAAACACGGCTTTCGCAGGGGAGTAATTGACTGTACACTGTTTATTAAGGAAAAGGATGGCGACCTACTGCTTGTACAGATATACGTTGATGACATAATCTTCGGGTCAAAGAACGAAGAGTTATGTAAAGAGTTTGAAGCAGTAATGAAGAAAGAATTTGAGATGAGTGCCATGGGGGAGATGAAGTTCTTTCTCGGGTTACAGGTGGATCAAACACCTAATGGAATCTTTCTACATCAGACCAAGTATGTAGGAGACATTCTCAGTCGTTTTGACATGGAGAATGCTTCTGCTGCTGGGACTCCACTTGCTACTAATCATGATATAGCACCGGATGATAATGGAGATCTAGTAGATGCCACTATGTACCGAGGAATGATCGGATCCCTCATGTATCTCACTGCCTCAAGACCTGATATTATGTATGCTACATGTCTATGTTCAAGATATCAGGCTAAACCAAAGGTCAACCATCTGATTGGGGTCAAGAGGATTTTTCGTTATCTGAAGGGTACACCCACACTTGGATTGTGGTACCCTCATGATGATGACTTTGAGCTTACCGCGTATAGTGACTCGGATTACGGGGGCTGCAAGATGAACTACAAGTCTACATCAGCAGGGTGTCAATTCTTTGGGAGAAGATTAGTTACCTGGCAGTGTAAGAAGCAGACATCGGTTGCCTTGTCAACCTGTGAAGCCGAATATGTTGCTGCTGCAAGTTGCTGTTCTCAAATCATCTGGATTCAACAGCAAATGCGGGATTACGGTTTAAAATTCTCATCTACTCCTATTTTTGTTGATAACTCTGCTGCAATTGCAGTAACTAAAAATCCGGTCCAACATCCTAAGACCAAACACATCGGTATTAAATACCATTTCATAAGAGATTGTTTTGAAAAGAACTTAATTGATGTGGTTAAAATTAATACTGATTTTCAACGCGCTGACCTCTATACTAAAGCCTTTGATAAACCACGTTTTCAATATTTATTAGAGGTCAACGGTGTTAAAAAGAAAAGTGAGGTAATTCCTGATGATGAAAATGTGTAGTCCGATGTCGTGTACTTAAATTTTATTTTATTTATTTGATTTGTCTATTTGATTTTAATTTTATTTAAACTCATGTTCTCTTGCTGTTTATTAAAATCCTAAAATAATTAAACCAGAAATGATTTTAGTATTTTAGGGGGAGAATATGTCAGCAAGTTAACATTAAAAAAAAAAACAAAAAAAAAAAAAAAAAAAAAAAAAAAAATGAGGGAGAAGGAGTAGCGAGCTGAAATAAGGTAGATTGTATCTGTGATACCGATTCAATACCTTTGGAAAATGATAGTACACAGGAACAAATCAAGAGGGACTTTAAGATTTAAGTGTTTGTAATATGCAAAAGTTCAAAGAAATAAATCTGTGTAGTCTAAGCAATACGAAAAGGAAAGATGATAGAAAACTGGCAACTCCTAAGGTGACACAAAGAAAGTAGACTTAGAGGTTGCTAGACCATATATGATATGTTGGTAGATTCAACACAATAGACAAATAGACCGGATTGGTGATTTCAAGATAAAACTAAAGTGTTCAACTGACTGTGGGCGTCCATCTTATCACTGGTTAACACAATCAACAATATTCCAATAAGGGGTAATGAGCAAGTAAACGCCACAAATGTGTGCGGATGACCATAACTAGAGCAAAGCAAAGAAAAAAAAATGAAAGACAAATGCAATAAAGCTAATGACTTATGTTGTTGGTGCATTTTGTGCAAAATAAAATAAGCTGCTCTAACAAGGAGATAGGTTATGTGCCTCTCTGCTGTGCGATGGCACTGACCTGAGGATAAGCATAACCTAGATATTCTAGAATTCATTGTTGTTTGCCGCCTCTCTGCTGTGCGATGGCACTGACCTGAGGACAGGCTTCTCTTTGAAAGCTCTAAGAATAGTCTCTTCTTGTAATAATACCCGTAGACCGCTCAAAAGCTCCTGAGGGATGTTGATTACCATATAAGTGTGGGATCCACAAGTGTTAGTTGAAATAATTACACCTAAATAAGTCACCAGTCT
Organism: Flaveria ramosissima; assembly: GCA_025215565.1. Classification (NCBI taxonomy): domain Eukaryota; kingdom Viridiplantae; phylum Streptophyta; class Magnoliopsida; order Asterales; family Asteraceae; genus Flaveria; species Flaveria ramosissima. The sequence continues at coordinate 76,270,843 of CM046037.1, read as the reverse complement.
GTGTCAAAAGTCTGTGTATGGATTTAAGTGGACAAACATACTGACAATCATTGTGGCTACATTCTCAAAGGTCCAAATCAATGTGAGAATCTAAGAGTTTCAGTATGATTTCCTTATGTTGCAAAAGACTCTGGATGAACATCGAGAACTTGAGCATCAAAAGGTTTTATAACGAGTCCCAAATGATTTGAATTGCCTGTATGATTCCAAAAATTGAATTGGTCCAGATGTGATCAACCTAAGTTGAAGCTATCTACTCCCGATCCAAATCCCGTAGATATCAATCTCTGGATTTATCTCTCACAAAAAGCCAAAAATATGTCTGATTATGTAATTAGTTTAAATTCTTAAATTAGTTAGTTTTGTTTTTAAGTTTTAATTTGAGTCAAGTGTCGGGCTACATCAGGAAAATCAGAAGGAATAAACTCACTAAAAGGGTCATGTCTGAGATGACCATATGTTCTTTGAAAGGTTATATCAGTCACGTCTGAGGTGACAAAGTATTTTTAAAAGGGGTCACGTCTGAGGTGACCAAAGTGGGTAAAAGGATCACGTCTGAGGTGATCAAAGTGTTTTCAAGATAAAAGGATCATGTCTGAGATGATCAAAAGGTCATAACGTTAATTAAAAGAGTCTAAAGGTAAATTGGTAAAATAGCAGAAAAATTAACTAAGTATGACCCATTCGCACGAATGGACCATACGTATGGACTAACCATACGAATGAAGTCCATTCGCACGAATGGATCATACGATTAGTCCAATCGGATGCTTAAGTGCGAACGAGTGAGTCAGTCGCACGACTGAACTTCAGTCGGACGACTGGAGAAGGGCGACTGACCCAATCGCACGACTGAGTCCCACTCGCACGACTGAAAGGTGCGAATGAACTCAGTCGCACGATTGGAACTAGGGTGGATATAAATAGAGGTGGAGTCGGTCGCAGAGACTCCTCATTCTCAAATCGCCCCTAATTCGCATATTGTACCGTTACTCTGCCGAAATTTTATCTGCTTGATTTTCTTGTTGATTCTGTGTCACTGACGTTCGCTCATCATACAGGTACTTTGAAGTCTTATTCCATCGAAATCAGAAAGAATGAAACCCTAATTGGGTTAAAACGACTGTGAAGTGCGAACCGCGAATGTCAAACCCTAATAACCTATTAAAACTAAGTAATATGTTAAAATTGAGTAAAATAGGTTGTTAGGGAAGAGAGGCGACACTAAAGAACCGGTTAATTGAGTGATAAGACTTATTCTGCGTAGATTCGATCTTGGGACGACTGAACACATGAGACAGACGACTGGTCGTCCGGATGAACTTCAGTCGCACGACTGAAGGGTGCGAATCACTTAATCGCACGACTGAACCATGCGAATGAGACTCAGTCGCACGACTGGTGTAACCGCACAAGAGTACATGCGCATGAGTCCAGTCGCACACTCAGTCGTGCGTATGAGGTCAATCGCACGTCTGAACCTCAATCGCACGATTCAGTCGCACGACTGTCTTCAGTCGTACAACCCCAATCGCATGACAGATAATTTTATTCAAAGTTTAAGTGTTGCTTTATACTCTTAGCCAACGAAACTAACGTTTATATTATTATGTGTTACAGATGGCGAGTAGATGGAATATGAGCACCAAGCACAACATATGTGCTCACCTGGACTTGACATCCAGGAATGCAGCCGACTTCACAGGCATTATTACTTTTTACAGAGATCCAGGATCGCTCACGCTATATCCTACTCCCTGCACACGTACAGATCAGTGCAGCAGGCCTTCTGGGAAGGCGCATCTGTAGACAGATCCACCGAGCCTCATTGCATCAGGAGCTCGATTTTGGTGAGGCTATCACTATTTCTGAGGAGGATCTGAGGATAGTCTTCAGTTTGGAGATGATGCTGAGTGTCCCACACGTCTACACCCCCTCACGGTCCGTGGATGCTTCATGAGAGCCAAGTACTCTGGGGACATCAATGCCGGGGTACTCAACAAGAGTAACCTCTGTCCCCAGTTTAAGTACCTTGCGCACGTGCTGCTGAAGTGTATAGCATCACGGAAGGGAGGTTTTGACGAGCTCTCTGACCAGATCCAGAACGCTTATGCAGCGTTGGTGCTGAACCACCCGTTCAGCTTCTCCAGGATGATATTCAGTATTTGGTGGAGAACCTCGAGGGGAAGGGGAAGGAAGGCTTCTGTATGTACCCTAGATTTCTACAGATGATCATTGATCAGAAGCTTCCCTCCCTGCCGAAGGAGAAGGAGGACGCTGTTATCTTGAGGTCATGGACGACACGACCCTTGGCAGGATGAAGGTACCAGGGGGAAGCAGGTGAAGCCCCCTGTCAGGAGGTTGTTTGGGCATCTGGCCCGGGCTGATTATGTGGCGCCAGCGAAGAGGAAGTGGCGCCACGAGGACAGTGACTCAGATGTGGAGCATATAGCTATACCAGAGACTGACTCTGATGATGATGATAGCGGCGACGCCCGGGGATGACATGCCTGCCCCATCTAGAGGCACAGATACAGACGTTATTCCCCCGGGGGTCAGCCACTGCCGGAGAGGTCGCAGAGATGGCCGGTTTCCATCAAGAGTTTGTCGCTGGTGATATCGAGGAGGAGGAGTCAGACGAGGAGCCCCTCACCAGGACTGTGGGAAGCAAAGTAGTTCCCACAGACCACGGGCTTAAGGTGGTTGGTGAGCACCCAAGGGACTCCTCGGAGAGAGATACTGACCCTAACTACGTTCCGGGGTCAGGTAGCAGAGCTGCAGGGGGAGCATCTACTTCCTCCGGGACTAGGAGGAAGCGGATGGCTCAACCACATGGGTTGAAGAAGAAGAAGCGTCGTTTGACCTTCGTGACTACACTTCTACCACACAGCCACCACTACCACCACACTGACATACCACCCATCACCACAGCCACCACAGCCACTACTCCTACTACCACATCCACCACTTTACCCACCCCACTGTAGCTATCCCATCCATCACCAGACCATTCACCCCTACTTCACCACCATCAGCTCACCGACCCATATTCACCACAGCCACTGCCACCACCACCACACATCAGGCTGGACCGTCAGCCCAGCCCTCACATGCTCATGGATTCACTCTACCTCACATCGGGGTAGAGGAGCAGCTCTCAGCGCTTAAACCGTATGGTGATGCGTCTGCTGCTGCTGACGAGGAGAAGGCGGCGCAGATCCGCCAGCTGACCGACCTGGCTGCTGCCCAATCTCAGCAACTGGCAGAGCAGGCTCGGGTCATAGACCAGCAGAGAGTTGAGGTGTCCAACTCCAAGACATTCAGGCTCAGTCCGTCAAACGTATGAGGAGTTGGAGACGACCAACAAGACTATCATGCTGAGGCTGAAGGGGTCGAAGGATGAGCCCTGAAGCTAAAGGAGGGTGACGGGGATGATGGAGATGATGATGATGAGGATGATGATGAGGATGATGATGATGAGGAGATGATGATGATGAGGAGACAGAAGAAGATAGGAGGACAGAAGGACATGATGATGATGACGAGGCAGAAGGAGGGGATGCGGCTGCATCGGCCTCTGCTTCAGGTCAAGAGCGGAGATCCAAACGTCGACAAGACCAGTCATCCACTACTTCTGCTCCTCCGAGCGACACTCCACAGATTCAAGACAAAAGTACTGATTAGACGTTTTATGTATTATTTATTTTGTACTTGAATCATGTAATGAAAAACAAGTGTATTAAATGTTTATATATATTAAGTTAATGTATGTCTGTTTGATTAATTACTAATGATTTATGTGTTGAATGTTTATCAAACAGATCCAAACTTTCAAAGGGATGAGTTTGACTTTACTCCCCTTCAAATGGTCAAGACTCAGTTAACCATGATTCTTGACCTACAAGGGATAGTAAGACGGTCTGTGAGTTATACCCTGAAGAAGGGGAGATAATTCATGACCTGTCTGATGAGCAAATAGCAGAAATGTTCAAACTCAATCCCGATGAACTAGTGAAGGACGCTCCAACAGTGATTCAACCAGTGATGAGGAACTGAACGACATTGATGAAGTTGAGGTTGAAGACATCATGCAGAAGAGTATCCTCAGTACGCTGACGCCGAGGGAAATGTGGTCCCCAATTGGGTGAATCCCTAGTCAGTGATACTTTTGAGGTACTGACAAGATGGAGCAAAAGAAAAAGACTGAAGGAACAGCCCAAGCCTCCAATGCAGATGTAGATATTCGCAAGGCTGAATGGGCTGCCTGTTTTGAAGAAGTAAGAGCCCAGCGGCTGCACCAAAGAGAGATGCCTACACCAAGCTCTACAGAGTCAAGAAACACCATAAGGTGTCAGGCAGGATTATCTCTTGGGGATTTTGAAGACCTTAACGCTATGCAGTTAAGAGGGAGCAGGGCATAGAGTACTTCAGGTTCCAACATGATCTGAAGACTCTACCTGGTTTTGAGCTCAACCAGCTGGCTAACTAAAGCTGCTGTATGCTGACCCGAGAAAGATGTCAGGCTGGTTGAGGCTTGCCCTGAGGAAAGAGACCACACCAGGTGGGTCAACTTCAAACCTCAACAACCTACGAGGTTATATCAGACGTTTTCTGGAGTTGATCCCCCCATATACATGGTAAGCAAAAGATAGTGCTGAAGTGGAGTTAAACGAACAATGTCGAGAATCCTTTAAGGAAATGCCACAGGACTTAACTCCCCACTTCAAAAGGTGGTACTATGATTGGAGAACAGCTGAAGCGGTCATAGTCCTAAACAGAGAGGGCCAAATGGATACAATCAGGGTATTCGACCCGATGTGGCTAACTAACTTGTCTGCTAATGATGTCTATACATTGTACAAGTGGCCACTGTTCTATGACACGCAAGATATTGTACAAGCCCTCCAATTCCAAAATGTCATAAGACTCTGCTTTGCTTTTGAGATACACGCAGGAGTCACTAAAGAGGAGAAGTACAAGAAGTATAAGGAGGTGATGCAGAAGACAAGAGAATAGATAGATCTAGGTCCAAGGGGGAGTTTGTTGATACATGTATGTCCCTAGATCATGATTTGTAATGTAATGAACTTGTCTGTCTGATTATGATGTAATTGTAATCGATTAATGAAATGATATGAATTGGTTGTTACTTGTAATGTTTAATATTTCATTAATGAGTTGTGATTGAATTGATTGGGTTTATGAATGTTTGAATGAGTGCACATTAAGTTATATTAAATAGAACATTCAAACTTAACTTAATGAAGTTCTCATGCGGATGGCCCATGCGAATGGACCACACGCATGAATAACTTCATACGATTGACTCAATCGCACGACTGAACCAGGAGACTGGATCAGTCGTATGATTGACACATAAGATTGACTCAATCGCACGACTGAACACTCAGTCGTGCGGATGAATCAACCGCATGGTTCAATCGCACGACTGAACCATACTTATGGCCCAGTCGCACGATTGAACAATACTAACCTATAAATAGACCCAATTCGTGGGAAAACGTAAGCATTCATCCCATTACGACTCCAGACGTACCCTAGCCGTCCAGAAGCCTCCCAAATCGTTCTCCAAGTTCATAGAACACATCAGATCGGTTCCTAATCGATTTCTGACGTTGATATCAATTCTTGATTGATTCATCGTGTGTTCTCACTGATTGGATCGCCAATCAAATAGGATTCCGCACTATTTGAGTTGGTTTAACACGTAATCACTCGGTATTTCGTTCAAATACCAGGTCCTAACACTTCACAGGCAACACAACCAAGTTGCTCTGTTAAGCTCTGAGAAAGATGAAAGTTTCTCAGAGATTTGACAATTCTTAACTCTATCAAATTACTTTACCTCCCTAACCATTGATCCTACTCTGTATGAGGATCATGTGCTTGAATTCTGGAAGACCTGCCAAGAGGTCATCATGGATGGGGAGAAGGCACTGTCTGCCACAGTGCAAGGGAGGACAATCTTCATCACTCCGGCCATCATCAACACTCATTTGCAGCTGGATGATGAAGAAGGTGAGTTGTCCTTCCCAAAGGAAGCTGTCAATCATTCCTTTGAGCAGATGGGCTATGAGGGAGATTTCTCTGTAAAGACCTTCAGGAAAGGGAAGGTCTCATCTCAGTGGAAATACCTAGTCCATGTGGTTATCCACAGCTTGTCAAACAAGCATGGAGGGTGGGACCAGATTCCTGAGGATCTCTCCTTCATAGTGCATGGAATGATTCAAGGGGTCAACTTCAGGTACTCTCAATTTGTCTATACTAATTTACTTGCTAACTTGGACTCCTTAGAGTATTATATGTTTCCAAGATATGTTCAACACATTCTCAACTGTGAACTAGGCTCACAGTTGAGGGAAACAGATAATATTCTTAAATTGGGATAGATGAAGCCCAGCATCTTTAAAATCATGAAGAAGCCAACTGTAGGCTTCTCAGGGGTAAAAACAGCCCTTGTCCCCAAAATGTTAGAGCTCATTGCTCAAGGTGACAACCTAGCAACACAAGCTAGTGTTGAACCCACACCTTCTACCTCTTTACCACTAAAAAGGCCTCAAGTAACCCTCACTTACCAAAGAAAATCCAAACGAACCCCTGATCAAGCTATTGAGTCTGTGCAGGTCCCCATATACTCACCTTTACAGGAGGAAGTGGATACTAGAGCTCCCACTTCCCCTGAGGAGCAAACCACTCCCATCTCTTCAACTATCAGGCTGAGGTTCATCATGCTCACCCTGATGAGCTCACAAGCCCAACAGCCTTAAGCCTTCACTCTGAGTCTCAACACTCAAGTGAACCACCTTCAGGGGACAGTTACCATCCCCAGCCTTTAGATCTAAATCAATCTATTCCCAACCTATCCTTCTATACTGATGAAGACTTAGGATTCAGTGAGTACCATGAGTCTCTCTTCTCTTCCCCTACTCAAAGAGAGATGAGTACTCCTGAGTCTCCTCAGTCTAGCCCACATCAGTCACCTATAATTGAGGTAGACACTTCTGCACCTGTTCAGGATGTCCATATGGAAGAGGCTTTCACTTCTGCAAGTGATTACATCATTAAGACCTCAACCATGGCAACTCATCCACTGACATCTCAACTGAGATTGCCAGTGAACAGAGGAAAACCAACAGCCAAGAACCTCTAGCTGGTGGTGAGATAGAGGACTTTGGTCCAATCATCTCATCCCCCAATGATTCTTCTGATGAAGAAGATGGGAATCTGAGACTAATGGTGCACAAATTGTCTAAAACATGCACTTACCTAGTCTCAAAGGTCAGTCACCTTGAATCTCAGGTGACTACCTTACACAACAGGGTCAATGATCAGCAACTTCAGATTTCATATCTTAAGGAAAAACTAGCTGGAAGACCTTTAAGAAGAGCTCAACCAGGAACACAAGAGCCTGTAGATGTGATTGATTTATCCTCCAGCTCACCTATGCAAGTGGGTGATGCTACCAAAAAGGGGGAGAAAGTCATTGCAGTCACAGAACCTGGGAGTTCTTCATAGAGAATGGACATAGAGGACTCACCATCCTCACATGCAATTGTGCATTCTCAGCAACTTCCTCAAGTTCATATTAATGTGGACTCTATGGACTCTATCATCAGGAGTCTCTTTGAGGAAGGTATACCAAGGGCTGTGTCATCCCCACCTCAAGGAACTTCAAACTACATCATAAGGTGGAGGTATGATGCTGATAGAAGAGCCCTTATTCTTCATAGAGTTCAAGGGCAACAAGAAGTATTTGACTTTCAAAATTTGAACTTCTATGAAGGTTTGGATCTAGTCAATATGCCACTTGTAAATCCAAGCAACTCAAGACAAGCTGACAGATTGGCTCAAAGATTCCAAGACAGGATCACTGCAGAGTTTAGCTTAAGAAGGAGACTTAGGCAATCAGGTAATGCCATCGGTCAACTGGATGTTGAGGTGGACCTTAAGATTAGTTTCATAGGGGAAACCTTGACTGAAGGCCCAGTGGCAGAACCTGAGACCCCCGTCTCATTATCATCAACTGCTGCCGAGATCCACATTCCCTCTGAGACACCTGCTGGTGAAGGTGTTTTTCAGCCTCTCTCTGGCCAGAGCATGGATGCTACACCAAGCAATGAAGGCCAAACCTCTATACACCCTGAGTCACAAAGGTCTGTGGGTGACAAAGGGAAAAGAATTTTGACTCCTGAGGAAATTGAGGAGGAAGAGAGAGAGGGAAAGAGGAAGCTAAAGGGAGAAAGTTCCTCTGGGTCTTTAGGTTTTATGCAAGCTGCAATCAGGGCTGCCCCCAGACCAGATACTTAAGATGATGAGTTGAGGGCAGTCAGGATTACTTACCTGCAGACCAGGAACTATGACATTGATAAAATCATTTCTCTCCCCTTAGAACAACTAAATGAACTGGCTGACATGGAAGTGTCAAGAGAGATGAAAGAAAAAGAGGATGCAAGGTTACTTCTCCAATTCAAAGAGGAGAAGAGACAGAAAAGACTCTACAAGCATGCTCCTACTCTCTCCCCAGTTCAAGAAAGCCCTGTATAAGAAGATGTGGTTCAACAAGAATCTCAGGTAGACAAAGAAGAAGATAGGATCAAAATGATCAACTACCTGAGTGCCACAGGCTTCTATCAAGCAGATGCACTTCTTCCCTTGTCCTATGACTTTGTTGAGTTTGAGTACTTAAAACAACTTGAGCTTGAGTTAGTCAAGGAGAGAAAGACAACTAAGAAGAAGCTAAGGGAAGAAGCTGCAAAGTCAAGAGCCATCATCCAAAAGAGTATGAAGAAGTCTGCTGACAGACAAAGGATGATGAGCTTCTTGAAGCTGTATGGATTCTCCGAAAGGAGACTTGGCCCTATGTCTCTATCCACAATGGATGAGCATATAAGGGTAATCAAGCAAAAGATCAAGAGTGGAGAGCTGATTGACTTACACTCTCTTCCAAGTCAAGTCCCACCTGAAGTGGAGGTTAAGGTTGAACAACCTGAGACAACACAACCCGGACCTCCTGCTGAGCCTCAGCAAGCTTCATCTTCTGATCCACAGCAGGGTCAAACTCCTTCTTCTTCTGAACCTGTGAGGGAGGAACACCCAACTGAGAAAGACAAGGATGATCAACAAGGTGCTGCAGACCAGTCTTCTCAGTTAAAGTCATCTAAGAGGAAGAAGATGATGGCTTCTAAACCAAAGTCTAAGAAGAAGAAGCCTAAATCATCTACCTCTACACCTCAGGCTGAGTCAAATCAACCTGAGGAAGTGTATGAAGAGGCAGATCAACTCCAATGCAAGTGGCTCCTCTTGCAGCTGAGACACCCATCTTATCCTGGACCTTCTCTACCAATCTAGAAAGATGGCATATAATTAGAGATCAAGGTGTTGAGAATGTCTATACATGGCAAGACATAATCAACTTACCTCTGCATGATCTCTTTGAGATGAGAAGATACTATGAAAGTCTGAATGATCCTGACCATCTGATGAAGAAGGGTATGGTCATGATTGTGTTGAAGACTACTAACATCTGAAGATCTTCTAAATGTTTTGGTAGCATCAGCCTAGGGGGAGTTTGTAAGGATTCCTTTAAGTCTGATGCAAACCAAAACATCCAATGTCTCTCTGCAAGCAATGCACTAAAGAACTGAAGTAGAATTGCTTCGGAAGTTTTACACCATGCACTAGAAATATTCTAAGTGTAAAATCTTTCGAAGCCAAGACCAATATCTTCCGAAGCCAAATATGAAGTCTTCCGAAGCCTCAGAGACAAAGTCTTCCGAAGCCTCATCCTATGAAGACAGATTTCTTCCGAAGACTTTTAGTAACATGCTTTATCTGATGTACTGTCCCATAAAGCTGGACACCTTTTGGCTGCATCTCTGTAAAGTCACAAACTTACATAAGTTGGTGAAAAGGTCCATGCTTTTGGTAACTGTACATTGAGGTCTTGAGTCTGTAACTTTCTACTTTATGTACTTTATCCTTTTTGTAATACATAAGGATGTGAACTATGGCATGTCATAGTCACAAGGTCAAAAGGCAGATATGCCTTTTGATTCTACAATTGATTTTGTTTGTGTCTAGTCAATTGTATCCAGCTGGCTTTCAAAGTATAGCCGGTTGTAGGTTGTAGTATAAGTATTCAATGTTCTAGTATCTTTCTTTATGCTTTGTAACACTTGTAATAGAACTTGAGAAAGCAATATACTGCATCCTTGAAACCCAAATCTCTTATTCTGCCTCTTTATTATTAATTGTGTTCTTTGTATCATTATTGTGGTTAATCCAGTTTACTGTTTGATCAAGTTTGGTTAATCTCCTTTTTGTGTTGCTGTGTTGTAATTGTTAAGCCCTTCACCGGTCCTGCAGTAAGTCATGGACATATCATGACTTTCAAATCTTCGATAGTACTTTATCTTAGATACCTTACTTCTTGCAATGTAGTATTTGTTTAGTCGTAAGTTTCCAGCTGGTATCAAAGTAATAGTAGTATATATAGTTTCTCATTGTAACTCATTTAGCATGCTTGTAAAAGTCTTGTAATACTTGAGTTGAGAAGTAATATATACAAGTATCTTGAAAAACCTTTCTCTTGTGTTTGTTTACTTAAAATATTATTATCAACTCTTAGAGGAATCTGCATCATCAAACCGAGTGTGACTTAGTAAATTTGAGAGATAACAATTGTGTTAAGTGACCAAACTCGATCTTGCAATAAGGTTGAAATTTACTCAAATATACTTTAAACAATTAAAAAGTTAAATAAATTATAAATTATGTAATTGGATAGTGGTGGTTTTCACGGTTTTTAATTATAAACATGGTTTTCATTTGATCTCTCTCCTATATATATTAATATACATATATATATAGATATACATATACAGATAGAGATATACATATAGAGAGAGAGATAGAGAGAGAGAGATAGAGATACACGAGAGAGAGAGAGACTATAGAGAGAGAGAGATAGAGACAGATAGAGAGAGAGAGACAGAGAGAGAGATGAGAGAGAGAGAGAGGGAGGAGAGAGGAGAGAGAGAGAGGAGAGAGAGAGGGAGAGAGATAGAGAGAGAGAGAGAGAGAGAGAGAGAGGAGAGAGAGAGAGAGAGAGAGAGAGAGAGAGAGAGTGAGAGAGAGAGAGAGAGAGAGAGAGAGAGACACGAGAGAGAGAGACGAGAGAGAGACAGAGAGAGAGCGAGGAGAGAGAGAGAGAGAGAGAGAGAGAGAGAGAGAGAGAGAGAGAGAGAGAGAGATAGAGATAGAGAGAGATAGAGATAGAGAGAGAGAGAGAGAGATAGAGAGAGAGACTTAGAGATATAGAGACACACTATAGAGATAGATACATATATATATATGTATATATATATGTATTATATAGTATCTATATATATATATATATATATATGTGTATATATATATATGTATATATATATATATATATGTATATGTATATGTATATATATATATATGTATATGTGTGATCTATATATATGTATATATATAGGTATATATATATATTTTTGGATCTAGAAAGGCTGTTGCAACCAAAACCAAGTCACTTAGAAGATTTTGGTACAACAAACAAAGGACTTCCGAAGCTAAGTATGGAACTTCCGAAGGAAGAAGGAGCACTTCCGAAGACTAAGTGTAAAACACACTTCCGAAGGAAAACTCCAACTTCCGAAGACAAAGAACCTACTTCCGAAGATCAAGACTTAAAGAGAAAGATCTGAAGTCAACTTCCGAAGTACAAGAAGTCCTCAAAGCCTCGGAAGCATAGAAGCCTCTTCCGAAGTATAAGTGGCTTCGGAAGAACAAGTTCTTCCGGAGCCAGTTAACCTTCGGAAGACACTCCTATTATCCAGTGGACATAAGTATGGCCTCTCTGACACTCCGCTGCAAATCTCTGAGATACTGCATGGCGTTTTCTCAAAAGCCATGTAGTTGACCATACTTTAATCCACTGTTTATCTTTTTATGTTAGTACAGTTGCCATCTTTAGTTGGTGACAAAAGATAAGTCATGGACATGTCATGACTACCATATCTAGATAATACTTTATCTAAGATACCTTAACTTTAGCATTGTAGTATATGCTTTAGTCTTAGGTTTCCAGCTGGTATCAAAGTATATCCGGCTGTAGGATCTAGTATATATAGTTTCTCATTGTAACTCTTGTTTCTTGCTTGTAAGTCTTGTAATATCTTGAGTTGAGAAGTAATATATACAAGTACCTTGAAAATTATTCTGCTTGTTCCTTTGCTACTTATTATATTATTATCAACTCTTGTAAAAGAAATTACTACATCTGATTTGAGTGTTTACATAAGTGAGTTTGAGAGAAATACAAGTGTTTAAGTGACAAACCTGATCCTGCAATTGGTATCAGAGCTTTTTAGGCTCTTGATTGTGAGATCTTACCATCCTAATCAACTAGTTTTTCTCTCTTCCTTATACCTCACTCAAAATGGCCCTCAACAAATCTGAAGTAGAGATGGGAACGATGACCAAAGCTCCCATCATCACCCCTGAAAACTTCAGGTCTTGGAGCAGAAGAATGGAAGGCTTCATCAGGTATCAAGACAGCAAGATGTGGCAATCCATTGTCAATGGCCCGTATAAGCCAAAAGTAGCTGGTGGAAACGGTGCCATGATTGAGAAAGCCGTTGAAGATTATTCTGATGAAGACAGGAAGAAGCTTGACATAGATAGCAATGCTATGACTGTTCTGATGACTGCAATCCCAAACTCTATCATGGTGGGGTTTGAGCATTGTAAGTCTGCCAAAAAACTCTTTGATGCTCTTTCTCAAATGTACTCAAGCTCAAATGACTCCAAGAAGGACTCACTGAAGCAGCAGTTTGAGAACTTCACCTATGTTGCTGGAGAAACTCTTAGCTAGCAATATTTCAGGTACATGGATCTTATTTCTTCCCTTCAATCTGTGGGAATCACTCATGAACTCAGAGACCTTACTAGAAAGTTTATGAGTGCTTTACCCAAGGAGTGGACATTCTATTGTGTCTCTATCAAGAGAACAGAGAATCTGAATACACTCACCATGACCGAACTCTATGGGATCCTTGATGGATACCGTTTGGAAATGGAAAGCAAGATGGGTCATCAGACAAGCAGACCCTTGAGTCTTCCTGCTAGCAACGCTTTAATGGTTGCTGAAGGCTCATGAATCTCCCAGTCTCAGCAATACCTGACCTACACCCAGCAGCCATCTTGTTCCTCTGGGCCTTACATCATATTCCTGAGACTCCATGGTCTCAACAAGCTCAGCAAAGCTCCTTTCAGGAGAGCTGTGCATTTGTCTCAGGAAGTGGGCACTCAAATGACTATCAATACTGCTTTGATGATCTAGAGTGTTTTAGCCTGGATGACATAGAGTATGTGGACATAGTCCAACAAATGGCTCTTCTAACCTACAGAGCAAAGAAGTTCTTTAAGAGAACCGGAAGGCAATTCCCTCAGAACCCAATCAACAGCAAATTTGGGTTTGATAAAAGCAAGGCCAAATGTTACAATTGTAACCAACTTGGTCATTTTGCAAGGGAATGCAAGGCTCCCAAGTGGGAACCCCACAGGCCTCCACACATCCCTCTACACCAAAGCCCACCGGAAAGTCAACAGAGACTGCTGCAATGGCTCAAGAAGTTGACTGGAGCTTCATGGTTCAGGATGTGACTCCTGCTCAAGCACTCATGGACGGAACAGATGAAAACAAGGTATATGATCATCTCTGTACTCCTCCCTGTATTGCTAAGGTTAAACTGTCGCAGGACTATAATATGGAAATTAAATCTGATATTGAGTCTTTAAATATTTTAAAATCTGACTTTAAAAGGGCTGAATCTGACTACCAAAGAAAAATTGAGGTGTTAGAGAAAACTGTGTCCCTCTTAAAACATGAACATACAAACTACAAGACTCAAATCAAGGATTTAATATCCAAATTGACTGAGGCTCAAGCCCAGCTTGTCACTCCTGAGGCTCAAGCTAGGAAGTATGCTATTTCCGAGCAAAACTTCCAAGCCATTCTTGCATCATCCTCTCACTCAAAACTTTGTTATCAAAACAAAGGTGGGTTGGGAACCAATGAAATTTCTCCACCACACTCTTATAAGTCTATAAGACAACCAAGGTGTGGTACTGAAGAGCAAGCGGTTCCATCTGGTTGACCCACCTTCTCATGAGTCAAAGAATGATGCAACTATGGAGACCATCACAGGGAAGGAACAGGTAATTATGCCCACCCAGCCAATGATGATCAAACCCTGACCACCAAAGCCAGAAGAAGCAGAGCTAAGGCAGCCAGAAAAACTGCCAAGAAAATGGCTGAGTCCAAGCTAAAGATAGACCCTAAGCAAAAGGGTGTATTCATCTCAGTTGGATTCCAGGTGGTTGGAAATTCTGATTCAGGAAAGGAGTGCAGTACCAGTACTCCTATCCTACCAAAGGATCAGAAATTAAAGGGAAAGGTTGCTGATGAAGAGAAAAAGAACAAGAAACAGCAATCCTCTCATTCCCAGAAAGTTAACATTGCATGCATAATGTGTGGTCTGCAAAACCACATGGCTAAAGATTGTTACTACAATCCTGCTAGCACACATTATGCAAATAATGTTAAAAGAGAAGGAGTCAGGAAAGGTTTCTCATTTGGACCATATCAAATGGTTCAAGTGATGAAAAAGGGAAAGCTTGTTTCCGAAGCAAGGCTTCTCTCGGAAGAAAATTCTTCTTCCGAAAGGAAAAAGGCTTCGGAAGTTAAAGCTGTAAAGACTCAGAAAAGCAAAAGAGTCCCCTTGAAACCTTCCCAGAAGAAGACTGCTTTGGAAGAAAAGGTGGTGAAGGTCTCTTCCGAAAAGAAAGAAGCTTCAGAAGAATGCCAAGCTACAAAAGCTTCAACAAGCTCATCCTCTATGATCAACCATGGGATGGAATGGAAGATCAAGGAAGATGTTGTAGCCCAAACCTCTTCTTCAAAGACATTCATTGAACCTCCATGCATAAATTTTGGTTCAATTATGTCATTATCTTTGGAAGAACCCAAGACCAATAAGGCTTGGGTTTCCAATCAAAACTAATTATCTCACCTTATGTGCAGGGACATCCATATGACAAGAATAACAACATTTGGATTGTAGATAATGGATGCTCCAGGCACATGACAAGGAACAGATCTCTCCTTCAACAATTTCAACATTATGATGGAGGTCCTGTCCAGTTAGGAGGTGAGGCCGGAGGATATATTTCTGGCAGAGGAAGTATATCCAATGGAAAGTTAAAAGTTGACAAAGTTAATTTTGTCAAACAGCTTGAACACAATCTGTTAAGTGTTTCTAATTCTGTGATCAAAAGCATCAAATGCTTTTCACAGAACATGAGTGCATTATCCTCAAACCCGGGATGACAATTCCTCAGGAATTGGTGCTTCTTAGATCTCCCAGGAAAGGGGATATGTACAAGCTTGATATGAACAATGCTTCCCCAATGGGAGAAGTATCATGCTTTCTTTCCAAAGCTGATGGTGATGAGTCAACACTATGGCATAAACGAATGTGTCATGTCAATTTTAAGACAATGAATAAGTTGGCTAAAAATAACTTGGTACATGGTTTGCCTAAAAAGGAATTTTCTGCAAAGATAACTGTGTTGCTTGCCTGAAAGGAAACAACACAGGTCTTCTCATAAATCCAAAGTTGTTAACTCTATCACCACTCCATTACACTTATTGCACATGGATCTATTTGGTCCCACAAGTATAATGAGCATTGGAAGGAAATCATATTACCTTGTGATTGTTGATGATTTTACTAGATTTACATGGGTATCCTTTTTAAGAACTAAAGATGAAACTGCTGAAACTTTAAAATCTTTTATTTTTAAAATAGAAAATCAAGTTGATCACAGGGTTAAAATAATTAGAAATGATCAAGGGACTGAGTTTAAGAACCTAGTTCTTGACTCATTTTGTAACTCAAAAGGGATTGCCAGACAATATAGTGCTCCTAGAACTCCTCAACAAAATGGTGTTGCTGAGAGGAGAAATAGGACACTTATTGAGGCTGCTCGAACTATGTTAGATGATTCAAAGCTGCCTCTAACATTCTGGGCAGAGGCAGTCAACACTACATGCTATGTGCAGAACAGGGTTCTTGTAGTAAATCCACATGGAAAAACCCCTTATGAGTTATGGAACAAGAGGCCACCGTTCATTGGCTTTCTAAGGTCCTTTGGCAGCAGGTGTACCATACTTAACACAAAAGACAATTTGGCAAAATTTGCTGAAAAGTCAGATGATGCTATCTTTGTTGGATATTCCTCCTACTCTAAAGCCTATAGAGTTTATAATATTAAAAACCAACAATTTGAGGAATCTTCTAACATTGTAGTTAATGAGCACACTCCTTGTGTTAGGGGAATGGCCCTGATTATATCTTTGATTTAGAATTGTTTCCAAACTATTCTAAACCATCTTGTGAGAATGTTTCAGCTGGAACAGGTGTTCAAATGATTCTGATGAAGATCAACTGTTTGAGCTTCCTAGACCTATTCCAAGTTCTCCAAGAGTTGCAGCAAATCAAGTTCCCACTATTGAAAGATCTGACAGTATAACCATTTCAGAAGATAGTGGTACTTCAACAAGGGATTCACCTGCTGATTTTCAACTCTCTTCAGGTGACCCTGCACAACACCAAACTGATGAAAGCATCATCTTGAAGGAACAGGCAACTGTCAATGATGTTTCACAGCAAAGAAATGATGATGTTTCTCTTTCATTCAATCAGTCCTCATTGAATGAGTTTGAAACAACAGCTGGACCAAGTATTCAAGCTCCTGAGCAAAATATGTCCAACTTGGACTTATCTTTGCAACTGGAGGTGATTCCTAGACTCAGGATTCATAACACTCATCCAGCTGAAAACATCATAGGGGAAGTCTCTGAAGGTGTGAGAACAAGAGGACAAACTCATAATGGGAATGTCTGCTTGTACTCATGCTTTTATCCCAAATGGAACCCAAGAAGGTGGAAGATGCCTTGAAAGATAGTAGCTGGGTTGAATCAATTCAAGGGGAGCTGCTTCAATTCGAAAGACAAAAGGTTTGGAACCTATGTCCGCTACCATCTGGTCAAGTACCTATAGGCACTAAATGGGTATTCAGAAACAAAAGAGATGATAGAGGCTTGATTATCAAGAACAAGGCAAGACTAGTGGTTCAAGGATACACTCAAGAGGAGGGAATCGATTATACTGATGTCTTTGCACCTGTTGCAAGACTTGAGGCAGTTAGGATCTTCCTTGCTTATGCTGCATCCAAGAATTTCACTGTCTACCAGCTTGATGTCAAGTGTGCCTTTCTATATGGGGATATAGATAGGGAAGTCTATGTATGCCAACCTCTAGGATTTGAAGACCCACAGCATCCAAACTATGTGTCCAAGTTGGATAAAGCTCTATATGGGTTGCACCAAGCACCTAGGCTGTGGTATGAGACATTGTCTCAATTTCTCCTGAAGAATGGTTACACTAGAGGTACCATTGATAAGACTCTTTTCATAAGAAAGTCTGGGAAAGACATCTTGCTCGTTCAAGTCTATGTTGATGATATCATATTTGGTTCCTCAAATGACAAAATGTGTAAAGACTTTGAGAGCATTATGAAGAAGAAGTTCGAGATGAGTTCCATGGAAAAAATGGACTTTTTCCTTGGAATTCAGGTAAAGCAATTGAAGCAAGGGTTCTTCATCAATCAATCTAAGTATGTCAATGATATCTTAGAGCGATTTGATATGAAGGATTGTAAAGCAGCAAAGACACCTATACCCAGAAACCACAATCTCTGCCCTGACTCTGAGGGGGAGGATACTGATCAACATCAGTACAGAGCAATTATTGGTTCTCTGATGTATCTCACAGCAAGTAGACCTGATATCATGTTTGCAACTTGCATTTGCGCAAGATATCAGGCTGCTCCAAAGGTGTCTCACCTAATTGCTGCCAAGAGAATCCTCAGATACCTCAAAGGAGCACCTAAACTAGGTCTCTGGTATCCAAGAAATAATGATTTTAATCTCTATGGTTACTCTGACAGCGATTATGGTGGCTGCA
The DNA here is from genome assembly GCA_025215565.1 of Flaveria ramosissima. NCBI lineage: Eukaryota > Viridiplantae > Streptophyta > Magnoliopsida > Asterales > Asteraceae > Flaveria > Flaveria ramosissima. The sequence continues at coordinate 76,252,703 of CM046037.1, read as the reverse complement.
ACATCAACAAGAAATCAACATCAGGTGGATGTCAATTTCATGGTGGAAGGATCATCTCATGGCAATGCAAGAAGCAATCCTGTGTCTGTACATCAACTGCTGAAGCTGAATACATTGCTACTGCTAGTTGCTGTGCTCAGCTGCTGTGGATTCAAAACCAAATGATAGACTATGGATTCAACTTCATGAGCACTCCTATCCACATTGACAACAACAGTGCTATATCCATTACTGAAAATCCAGTGAAGCACTCCAAGACAAAGCACATTGATATCAGGTATCATTTCATTAGAGATATTCATGAGAAAAATCTTATCAAACTAATCAAAGTTGATTCAAATGAACAATATGTTGATTTGTTCACCAAAGCCTTTGATGAACAAAGATTCAAATATCTCATTACAGCTATTGGGATGATAAACATTGATTAGTTAATCTCATTTGAAACCTTTTAATGTGTAAAGTCTCATGTCAAAACAATCTAAGCCCTGTTACAAAAGATCGTTTTCTAAATTTTATCTAAGTATGAATTCTTCCGAAGAGAAATTAACCCTCGGAAGATATCTTGCATATCTTCCGAAGCAAATTTCTCCCAGGATAATTTTCTTCTCGGAAGAGTGTTAAGTCTCGAAAGATGCGATTGATTTCATATCAGATCTACTTCCGAAGCATTTAACACACTCCACCTGAAAAGCAAAATATACTCTCGGAAGTAAGCAATTTACCTTCGGAAGTAATTTTGCCTTAGGAAGAATATTACCTTCGGAAATGCTTTATACTCGGAAGAAAGATTTTACTGTGTAACGGAAATCTTTTGGGCCCCACACTGTAAAAAGTAAAGATTTTGTTAATGATGTCGGATTATTTAAATGGTCTAACCTTACCGCCCATGACACATCATCCACTGAACCCTCACATCATCTTATCCAAAACCCTCTTTAAACTGCCATTTCACCCATTTAAATACTTCCGGTTAATCACTTACATCCTTTTAACCCAAATTACTGCCCTAAAAGCTTTCTTCTTCTCCAATTTACCTTATTCCGAACTATCTTTCTGTCATCTTCTTCAATGGCACTAAACCCTCAGCATAACCAGGTCGCACTCCTTGATTCTTCAAGGGATGTTGACTTCTCCGATATCATTTCTTTTCTGACCTAATCCTCATACTACACTGCTCTGACTGTAAACCCTACTATTTATTCAAACCAAATGTCTGAATTTTGGGCAAATGGTCGGATTGAAACCCTAAATGGGGTTCGTGTTATAAGGTCGAGCATTTGTGGCCAAGAGTTGGTCATCTCTGAACAGATCATCAGGGAGCATCTCGAGCTTTATGATGGGGGCGCTCCAACGGAATTCCCCAAAACAGATTTGGACCGTTCTTATCTCCGAATGGGATATGGTGGAGATGTCAGCAGATCAACTGTTTACAAATTCAACTTCTCCTACAAATGGAAGTTCCTACTGCATGTGGTTCTTCACTGCCTGTCTAATAAATTTGGGGGATGGGATCAAATCCCATATGAACTTGGGTGCTTAGTTCATGGGTTGGTACAAAGCCTCCGCTTCAACTATTCAAGGTTTGTGCTGACTAACCTAATGGGAAATCTTCAAAGGGACACATTCTTCATGTATCCCAGGTTTCTCCAGCACATAATCAATTGTGAGCTGGACCAGGGCAAGCTTGTCTGTGCAACTGCTCTGACTGCTCCTCAAATGAGGCCGACCATCTTCAAGACCTTGAAGAGAGTGTCTACCAACTTCACTGGAAGAGATACTGCACTACTTCCAGGTATGATTGAGCCAATGGCTCCTGGTGACATCCCTGATAACCCCATAGGTGATGAACCCACACCAGCAACTACCCTCACCCTGCCAAATCTACCTTCTCCACCCATTACATTTACCTATCAGAGACTTTCCAAACGAACCCTTGTTCAATCTAATCTCATTGTACTGAAGGAGCCTCAATGGATCCTCAGGACAGTGGTAACGAAACTGAGATTGAATCTACGGCAACCATGCCCTTTGATGACTCTGAAAAGAGACATCATTATGCAAGGGAAACCAGGGCGCCAAGAAACCACATCTGGTGGTGAGGATGAACATACCAGGTATGTTACCTTATCTCCACATGATTCTTCAAAAGAAGATGAGGGAAGTATGCAACTCACCATTCAAGACCTACTTTCTAAAGTCTCAAACCTTGAATCAAAGGTTAGGACTTTAGAGGATAGGTCTGCCACTCAGCTACTTGAGATTGAAACTCTCAAGGCCAAACTAGCTGAGAAATAGATTGAGAGGTATGTTAGGCATGTACCCATTCAGGTCTCCTTGACCTCTTCCTCTAGCTCATCAAGCTCTTAGGATGATGCTACCAAAAAGGAAAGAGTGTTTAGAGACAAAGTCAAAGACAGGAAACCCAAATTCAAGCTCTCACTTCTTTGAGCTCAAAGTATCCTATGCAACAAGCTGCTATTTTCCCTGAGCCTCCTCCAGTTGTTTTTCAAGTGGATCAAAGGATGCTCCAGGATCTCAATAGGTTCTTTAACAAGTTCCTATTGGAATCCCTCATAGAACAGCCCAGCCCTGATATGTCTGTGATTTACTTCGGAGTTCAAGAGCTTTAGAGGTTGAATGCACCTTCTACCACTATCGAGGAAGTTGGTCAACCTAAGGTCCAAGTGGAACCTGAGATTAACTTCGAAGGGGAAACAATGACTGATGGCCCAGCAACCGAAACAGTTGGGACAGAAAGTGTATTTTCACAGACTTCCGAAGCACAATTCAAAACTTCCGAAGCTGAGATTGCTGCTGCGGAAGGACTATTCTCATTATCCGATGATCTAATAGTCACAGATGCAATTCTGGAACTTGCATCTGAGGTTAATAGGGAGGATTTTCTCACCCAACCATTAGCTCTGACATCTGCATTGACTCCAGCTCCCATCTCTACTACCCAACCTGGATCTTTTATCCAAGAACCCCCAAAGTCTAGTACTTCCGAAGACATCAAAGGAAAGAGGAAGATGACTTCGGAAGAGCTTCAGGAGGAAGAAAGGTTGAAGAAGCTTAAAAGGAAAGGTAGGCTTCCAACTGGGAAACTGTTAGCTGCAAGTACCAAAGCAGCTGCAGCCAACCAGGAGGCAGTCAACAACCGAAGAAGAGTAGAGGTCATAGATAGACTTGTTGGTCTAGGGGCTGCAACTGAAGATGTACTCCTGCTACCATTAGAGGACTTGATAGAGCTGGAAAAGGCAACCTTGCTGCTTAAACAACTAAAAGAAGAGGCTGCAAGGTTGGCCTTAGAAAAGGAAAGGGAGAGAAAGGAAAGAGAAGCTGATCTGCAGCTCAGGAGGGAAAGAATAACCTTCCTACTCTCCAGAGGTTTCTCTCAAGAAGAGTTGTCTCCACATAACAATGATATGATCTTGTGGCTCTTCAACAAAGAGCAAGATCAAATGGAGAAAGAGAGAAAGAGAGCTGCAAGGGAGAAGCTTATGCAAAAGAAGAATAAGGAAGAGGAATCTGGACTGACAGCTGCCAAGAAGATAGGTGAGAAGGCCTGGATGAAGAGTTATCTCAAAGCTCATGGCTTCTCTAGCAGGCAGGTGGGTCCCATGTCGGAAAAGACTCTCCAGCGACATGTCAGTGACATCAAGGCTGACATTCGCACGGGGAAAAGGAAGGAGATGTATAGAAGGGGACAGGGGATGACCTTCAAAGCAACCACTCAACCTAAACTCCAAACCCAACCTCACCTGAACCTATACCCTTTCATTTCCCAATCAAAACCGAACCAACTTCTGAACCATTCACCCCTGAACCCACACCATCACACCTACCAACCTCCTCACCTCAACCACCTAAACTACCTATCCTCCAACCCAAAACCTTAGCCAGAACCCAAACACCTCAACCTACCCATCAACCAATCAAAACATCCCCTCAGCCTTCTAAACATCTCTCCATGGAAGAATTCAAGGCAGTCAAGACAAAGCTCATAAACTACACTACACTTAGCGACATCTCTTGTGAGGAGGATTCAGTCAACTTGACTTATGTTGACGGATCCTGAAGTTCCCTCACAAGAGATCAATTTCTTGATCTGCCCAGAGGAACTTTGGACCAACCTGCAAACCTCCTTGGCCTCAATTCAGACACGTTGAATGAAAAAGAAAAGAAGCTGAGGAGAAAGCTGGTGACTCTACTGGATACAAAGAAAGGAGACAGGGTACCAAGACAACCTCTTGCACCCAGAAAGAAGATCATCCAGTGGAGGTTCGAAGACTCTTCTCACAACTTTGTTGTTGAAAGAGAGAATGGAGAGCTCAACAGGCTGGGTGCCTCATCTCTTCTACACTTGAGTAGTTTTGACATTGCTGAGTTAGCAGAGAAGCCATTCTCCAACCCTTCAAACTCCGATATAGCTGCCCACATCAGAAATCATCTAGGCAGCCTTCATATGGCCGAGCTTACTGCTAGAAGCAAGGTTGAAGAGGAGTTCAAACTGAGAGAGGAGGAGGAAAGGAAAGGATCAGCAACCAAAGGCAAAGCCTTTCTACAAATGGTTGAAGGTCCTGAACTTGAGTCCATAGTTAGATGGGAGTATGACTATAACTCCCGTCAACTAACCCTCTTCAGGGGGACACAACAGAGGGTACATGTCATTCAAAACGATAGACTGGATCTCCTATCCACCAATGACTTGTACAAGCTTCTCAGCACTACTTCAGGGAAAAACAAAAAAAAAAAGACAAATACCTTTTGTCCCTGGTGCTGAAGGCTTTGAGAAGCATAAATAAGTGAAGTTTTGGTAGCATCAGCCTAGGGGGAGTTTGTTGGATCTAGAAAGGCTGTTGCAACCAAAACCAAGTCACTTAGAAGATTTTGGTACAGCAAACAAAGGACTTCCGAAGCTAAGTATGGAACTTCCGAAGGAAGAAGGAGCTCTTCCGAAGACTAAGTGTAAAACACACTTCCGAAGGAAAACTCCAACTTCCGAAGACAAAGAACCTACTTCCGAAGATCAAGACTTAAAGAGAAAGATCTGAAGTCAACTTTCGAAGTACAAGAAGTCCTCAAAGCCTCGGAAGCATAGAAGCCTCTTCCAAAGTATAAGTGGCTTCGGAAGATCAAGTTCTTCCGAAGCCAGTTAACCTTCGGAAGACACTCCTATTATCTAGTGGACATAAGTATGGCCTCTCTGACACTCCGCAGCAAATCTCTGAGATACTGCATGACGTTTTCTCAACAGCCATGTCGTTGACCATACTTTAATCCACTATTTATCTTTTTATGTTAGTACAGTTGTCATCTTTAGTTGGTGACAAAAGGTAAGTCATGGACATGTTATGACTACCATATCTTAGATAATACTTTATCTAAGATACCTTAACTTTAACATTGTAGTATATGCTTTAGTATTAGGTTTCCAGCTGGTATCAAAGTATATCCGGCTGTAGGATTTAGTATATATAGTTTCTCATTGTAACTCTTGTTTCATGCTTGTAAGAGTCTTGTAATATCTTGAGTTGAGAAGTAATATATACAAGTACCTTGAAAATTATTCTGCTTGTTCCTTTGCTACTTATTATATTATTATCAACTCTTGTAAAAGACATTACTACATCTGATTTGAGTGTTTACATAAGTGAGTTTGAAAGAAATACAAGTGTTTAAGTGAGAAACCCGATCCTGCATATATGTATATATATATATATATATATATACATAGAGAGAGAGATAGAGATAGATAGAGAGAGGAGAGAGGAGAGAGAGAGAGGGAGAGAGAGAGGGAGAGAGAGAGAGAGAGAGAGAGAGAGAGAGAGAGAGAGAGAGAGGGAGAGATAGAGACAGAGAGAGACAGAGAGCGAGAGAGAGAGAGACAGAGAGAGAGAGACAGAGAGAGAGAGAGACAGAGAGACAGAGAGAGAGAGAGAGAGACAGAGAGACAGAGAGACAGAGAGACAGAGATAGAGAGAGAGAGGGAGAGAGAGAGGGAGAGAGAGAGAGAGACAGAGAGAGAGAGGGGAGAAGAGAGAGAGAGAGAGAGAGAGGGATAGAGAGAGAGAGAGAGAGAGAGGAGATAGAGACAGAGAGAGAGAGAGAGAGACAGAGAGAGACAGAGAGACCTAGAGAGAGAGATATAGACAGAGAGAGACAGAGAGAGAGACAGAGAGAGATATACAGATAGAGACAGAGATACAGATAGAGATATATATATATACATATATATATAGATATATACAGATACATATATATATATATATACATATATGTGTATATATATATATAATATGTATATATAATATATATATATATATATATATATATATAAAAGCTTAGCTCACAATTTAACTCGTGAAATTAGACGACCCGGGTTGGATCGTTCATAAATTAGCCAAACCCAAACTCACTTGACTCAGCTCGGCTCTTATCTATAACCTCGTATGACGTTATTGAACAATTTGATTTCCTTTAATCCTTATCAAAAATATATAATGAGTTGTAACATATTATATATATATATATATATATATATATATATATATATATATATATATATATATATATATATATATATATATATATATATATATATATATATACACACGTCACAATATTATAAATCGCATACTAATGAGAGATATTATACCCTTTTTAGAATGACTAAACAACATACTTATTATATTGTCACATTTTAAGTTCATCCTGTGTATGTTGATTACACGTATGAGTCATATAGAAATTAGTTTTCTCCCTAATTTTGTCTCTTTGTTTACTTTAGAAAAAAAGAATTATCAACGGTTGATCTCATCATATCCACGGGTGCGAAAACCAAGGTGGTGCACGTTGATATATACCCATTCTCCATATTCAAACACTTGCATTGCATTCGAAGCAGAGCATGTGATTGTGATGGGGCGCCATGAGGAGGACAGATTGCTGTTAGAAGGAAGACTTGTACAGGTAATAATCTATTTCACAACAATCAATAAACCAAAACGCTGAAATTCAATTCAATTACTGTTTAAGTTTGAACCCTAATTCGTTTTCACAATTAGAGTTGGATTTAGTCAGAGAATATTGTGTCGATCAATAGGGCTAAGTGATGATTGGTAATCTGTTTTCCCTTTCAATTTGATACTTAATAGCTTCGAAGTTGTCTGAACAAAGATGAAATCGACCACAGTGATGTGGGTGTCTCATGTAATTTTTGGAATGTTTATATGATTCAAGCTTTTTCATATCATGTTTTTAGACTAAAAAAGAGGAGGCGAATTTAAGAAGGGGCTTTTTGTTCCAGTTTTATGATAAGTAGGGTGTATTATGGTCATGTTTGAAGGCAAGATATGATAGAACACGAAAATTTACAGCTTTGATAGATAACAAACGAACAACGATTAGCCCGATTCGAGATGGCAAATCTCCGATACAAGAACAAGATAATTATACCAAATTACTCGACCCCCAAACTAGAACATCTAAAAACAAATATATAGAAGATAACATGGTTCTAACTGTCCCACTAAGTTACCCCCATTCCCTGATTAATCGGATCAATCCCCACATCCTGGATCTACTCTTTTTTTCCTGCCATCCTAGCTTGACTGGGTCTGCCCCGACCCAGTTTGACCCAGCAAGTACGTATCATGACTTGGGTTCGTATCAAGATACGTGTTCATCTTAGCACTTATGATGATGATTCTTTATTGTTTTGAGAAAATAAACCTTTAGTGTGCGAGGAACATGGTTGGATGGTGATACTAATTTGAACCAAGTTTGTATTTCACCTGCCATGATAGCAACCATATCTGTGAGTGATGTGACTTTGACTTCTAAGTAATTACGCCCAGGAAATTATGATCTTCTTAAACTTTATGGGTGGCTATACATAAAGTTCCAGTAACTAATCATTTCTAGGCGGTAAATTCCTAGTACAATTTGAGTTGATGATTTGGGTTATGTTTATGTTAGTAAACACTGGGATGTGGGTATAGTAAAATGTTGGGCTAAAAAGGAAACAAGTCACATCAGTTGATTGGTTCAAAAGTCCCAAGTGCATTAACAACCTTCTAAACCGCTTTTCTCTGTAAATTAGATTATTATTGTAATAATATACTTCTAGTGATCGTACCAATTATGTATAAAATATTTGACAAAAGTGTTTCCCAAGCTGATTCGACCCGCACCAGTTTTGCCCACTTGTAATATTATCTTTGAAGAAACTGATCTAAATAGTTTACTTAAGAACTGGTTCTGTTAGTGATAGAGCAAAACATGACTTGTTTGTGTAGACTGAGGACAGCCTGTACACTGGAGATGGTTCAGTTGATATTAAGGGGAGGCGTGTTTTAAAAAGCAATACTGGAAACTGGAGAGCATGCCCCTTTATCCTTGGTATACACGATTCATAATCTTCAATGATTATCTATCAAATACATGCATTGTTGTTATTAAGAGTTTTGAGTTGAGACAGGGAACGAGTGTTGTGAGAGGCTTGCCTATTATGGAATTTCTACTAACCTTGTCAGTTACCTCACCAAAAAGTTGCATCAAGGAAACGCTGCGGCTGCTAGAAATGTTACCACGTGGCAAGGCACTTGCTACCTCACTCCCCTTATTGGTGCTGTTTTGGCAGATGCATATTTTGGAAGATATTGGACTATTGCTGCCTTCTCCACCATATACTTCATTGTAATTATAAACATATGCCTTTTAATTCCTTCCTTTTATAACAGATTTATATTATGATTATACGATTGATTGCATGCTTATTTTTCAAGGGAATGTGCACATTGACTATTTCAGCATCAGTTCCATCTTTGAAGCCTGTTGAGTGTGTGGGTTTTAATAATAATTGCCCTTCAGCCACCCCTAGTCAGTATGCATTCTTCTTCACGGGGCTCTATCTTATTGCACTTGGGACTGGAGGGATCAAACCATGTGTTTCATCTTTTGGGGCTGATCAGTTTGATGACACCGATTCGAAGGAGAGGGTATCAAAAGGATCCTTCTTCAATTGGTTTTATTTCTCTATCAATATTGGTGCATTAATTTCAAGTTCCTTGATAGTTTGGATTCAAGATAATAAGGGGTGGGGCCTAGGGTTTGGAATCCCCGCTTTATTCATGGGTGTGGCTATTATTAGTTTCTTTCTTGGAACTCCTCTTTATAGGTTTCAGAAACCTGGTGGTAGCCCTATTACACGAATGTGTCAGGTGTTGGTTGCATCATTCCGTAAGTGGAATCTGTCACTTCCTACGGATACCTCCCTTCTGTATGAAACTCCCGACAAACAATCTGCAATCAAGGGAAGCCGCAAACTCATTCATACAGATGAACTCAAGTAAGTAATTTTCAAACCTCAGTAATCTGCATCTTTTAGTTGAAAACTTAAAACGCAACTTGGCCTTAAGGTGGCAGAAAACCAGAAGACGTTGAGTTCGAATCTGAGACCTTGGACTCAAGCACTCATTACTTTGCCACCCCCTTGAAGATTAGTAATCTGAACTTAATGTCATTTGGATTTTGTTCACAGGTTCCTGGATAAAGCTGCTGTGCCCTCACCTATTGGAAACATCAATGACGATCCTTGGAGGTTATGCACAGTTACACAAGTAGAAGAACTGAAAATCTTGATCCGGATGTTTCCGATCTGGGCAACAGGGATAGTTTTTTCAGCAGTTTATGCCCAAATGTCAACCATGTTTGTAGAACAAGGGATGATGATGGACACAACAATTGGTTCGTTCACCATTCCTGCTGCTTCTCTGTCAACTTTTGACGTTATCAGTGTCATCTTTTGGGTGCCTGTTTATGACCGGATCCTTGTCCCCATAGCAAGAAAATTCACAAATCAAGGAAGAGGCTTCAGTGAGCTTCAAAGGATGGGCATCGGTCTCTTTCTATCCATTCTTTGCATGTCAGCTGCAGCTTTGGTGGAAATAAAGCGTCTTGATGTGGCAAAGTCGCTGGGGCTAATCGACCAAAATACTCCTGTTCCAATTAGTATCCTTTGGCAGATACCGCAGTATTTCTTGTTGGGTGCTGCTGAAGTGTTTACTTTTATTGGGCAGCTTGAGTTCTTCTATGATCAGTCACCTGATGCTATGCGGAGCTTATGTAGCGCGCTTTCTTTACTCACGAATTCATTAGGGAATTACTTGAGTTCGTTTATATTGACAGTGGTGACATCTATCACGACTAGTGGTGGGCAGCTTGGGTGGATACCTGATAACTTGAATCAGGGCCACCTTGATCGCTTTTTCTGGCTTTTGGCTGGGCTTAGTTTCTTGAACATGGTGGTCTACATGTTCTGTGCTAAGTTATACAAGTCGAAACTGCCCTCTTAGCTTTTACAACAATGTATCATTACTTTAGACGGCCTTTGTATTCAGTAGTGATATATATATAGTATAATGTGTGTTGTACATTCCTTGTTACTATACGTTGAACCAGAATCACTAAACAAACCATTTTATTGTTAGATTAAAAATTCGTGTGGTATTAGTGAAATATCATGTGTAATTATTGAGACTTGTGAGTCATGACATGTGTGTTTTTGAGAAATGGTATTTAAAAAACAGAAAGGGCTAAGATGGTTAGTTCGGACATACCAATCAAGGTGTTGAAGTGCTTGGAGGAAGGAGCTTAATGGTTAACATAGTTGTTTAACATTATTTTCAGGATTGAAAAGATGACAACCTAGTGGAAGAGTAGTGTTCTAGTACTCATATATATAAGAACAATGGAGAAGCTCAATGTTGCACCAACTATATGATAATAAAGCTATTAAATCATACTATAAAAATCTGAAAAAGAGTTATGGATACAATAATCTGACGAAAAACCTAGGTTCCTGCAAACTAGTTTGGATTTATGCCAAGGCAATATATAACGGAGTCATACACATTCTGAGACTTGTGGAAAAGTAAAGGGAAAAGAAACGAGTTTTTCTGTTTATTGATCTAGAAAAGGCTTTTGACAGTGTGTCACAACATGTCATCTGGGAGAGTCTCCAACGTAGACGGGTTCCTAAAAGATATATTTAGATAATCAGATATATGTATAGTGGGAGACATCGACTTCTTTCCCAGTGAAGGTGGACCTCCATTAATGATCGGCATTGAGTCCATTTCTTTTTTTTTTGTGATAGTTTTGGATGAATTGTCTAAGTCAATGCAAGTGATAATTTTGTGTGGCATTAGAGGTGGCAAAGATGTAGATGTTAAGCTAGATGTGTGGCAACACAAGAATGGATCAGATAAGGAATGAGGTGTTCCAGGAGAGACTATGGGTGGTGTGTATCGCCAGACAAAATTAAATGGGTGAGATTGAGATAGTTTAGCCATGTGAAGAGGAGACAGATGATGGTGACAGTTAGAACTGTCGAAGATCTGACAGTAAAGGAAGGAGGAGGAAGATCTAAGTTGACTTGCGATGAGAAGATTAGACAGGATTTAAGATAGTCACATATCTCCGAGTACATGATTGACAATAGGAGTTCGTGGAGTTGTAGGATTAAGGTTAAGCACTTTTAAGGGAAACTTGTTCACTTAGCTTAGGATATGCCCCGTCTATGTATGTTATCTCATTATGATTATCTTACTGTCATCCTATTGTATGTGTTGTATATTTTTATGCTACATATTACATGCCATGGGTGTCACTATTATTTTTAAAATTGGGTGGAGTCAGGGGGTGACATTAGAAGTGGTTTCGCTATTTGTCCACATCTTACATCTCCTAGACCCTAGTTGGACTATATGTGGGATATAGTAGATATGTTTGTTTTGTTTTTTTTTAATACATCAAGATTACCACCGACTATTAATTATGTTTTAATAGATATAGGTATGGTTCTCTCCTTTTAATTTGACAAAAGAAGCTTAGAATCATATAATATTTTTTAAAAACTTTTATCAAAGATAAAAAAACTAAAAAGAAGAATAATCTTAGGATGTCTCAAAATAACCTTCAATGCATGCTCTGGATTTATTTGAATGAAAAGAAACCGGGTGCCTTGCTATAGATGGTGTAAAATGGTGCAACCTCACGACTCAGGAGATAAAAATGAGGCAGTGAATTAGAGATCTTTTTCTTTTCTTCTTTTTCACTACAACATATACTCGCACTGAAATGTGTATATAGAGCAACCTTACCAAGAATCCATATGTAAGTAATAAGAAATCAAAACAATATAGAGTGTTTAAAACCACAACCTCTTAAGTGGAATGCTAGACCATTAATAAAGATAGATAAAAAATCCAAACATTTGCTTTTCGAAGTAGATTCACACCAAGTAACCAAACATACAAGTTAATGCTAGTAAAAAAACGTTTTTCTTCTTTAGATGATGCTAGTACAAGTCAAGAAAACTCACTAAAACTAAAAGTAGAAGATCATATAAGAAACTCACAAACTTTACTGAGTTAATAGTTGTTCTGCAAAAAAGAAATGAGAGAGTTTTGTGTTGAATGTTTCTGCCCTAATTGAACACAAGTTGAATGTGTCTGCCCTAATTTTTAGCTTTTTTGTCATGTTATAAAAAGTGCTAAAGTTATCCTAGACTTTTGCAATCAATGTTATTGCTCGAACTAGGAAGAATAGCATGATGACCACTTTTCAGGTTTAAAATAATCTTGTTTTCTTACTTTATTTTGTAATTGATGCATTTTGTATAGTTTTCTTACATTTTTAGGATGCATAGAGTAGCACCATATTATGATTGAGCGGGTCCCAAGCGCGGCTAAGTAAGGACATCAGCCTCCCCTTGCCAACCTTCATGCCCTCACCCTTCACACACTTACTCACACACAATAACGTCGGTGACCAACGACCCCTCCCTTTCCCAAAGTCGCACGTGTGTGATGGTGTTGTCGGACGACTATAAGGTCACATCAACATCCCCTCCCCGATACAGGTACCACACCGTCCACCCTTGGTTAAATATGAACTCAATACCTCTATTTAAACCGTCATAAATAAATTAAGAACTGAAATAAACATAATATTAAATAATCATATTAAATTAGAAAGTGATGAAACAAAATAAGAGAAGTTATTATAAAGCGACTTAAAATGAAATTATAATCATATGTGTCTCGGAGGTTATATACTGAACACTAAATGTTACAAGAGCATGCAAAACCAATGAATCATTTATTATTTGAATCCTAAAACTTTTAGAATAAAAGAGAACGATAAAAATGCAAATTTTTAGTCCGTTTCTCCAAAATTTTAAAAATATAAGATGAACAAATTTGTTTATATCTACACAATGTATATCTTATGTATAATAAATAGTTATAACTTTGAAAATATATAAAAAATATAGTTTGATAGAATGTTATTTACATAATTGTACGCACTTGCATGTAAGAAGTTCATAATTAAACAAAAACATGAACCATTAACAAAGAAATTAAAAGAATTAGGTTTATTTGTTTATTTATTTATTTTTTATTCTCGAAATAATTTGGTGTTTTGTAATAAACCTCACCTATAAAATGATTTTTTTCTACAATGTGTACAAAAGTGGCAATGGTATTATTACGCAAGAAGAATTACATTTGCGTAAAATAATCACCCAGAATTATGCAACAATATCTCATGCATGATAATCTCACCATTGCTTAATAACTCTATCTCTGTGAAAAAAATTTCCGCCCATGCATTATAATTCCATGTGTAATGATTCTTCTTGCATTATAGTTTTGTACACTTTGCACACAAAATCCACTTTGTATAATAACTTTCCCCTATTGTGTTTGTGTGTAGAAACTCATATATAAATTTAATAATTTGAATCGTTTATATACATTGTTTCACTTAACAATCATATGTATATAATCTTGACTAGGTATTACATATTTAGATGACATTTGAATGCATACTTGACTAAGTTGTTTAGTATGTGACCCTTTAGGACAATATGTCAATTGATATGGTGTGTCTTGGGCGTATGATCCCATATTAAGTCTTCTAAGCGCTGATGGTCAATGGTTGGACACGTAACAAATGGAAGTTGGTTTTCTATGCCTCGCACAAACATAACACCATTACGCTTGCTATAGGGAAGATTTCTCAACCATACCCACATACCTTAGTTAGCATCTTCAACTTAGCCGTACATCAACCTTCGACAATTCTAGTTGTGAACTTGGAATTAAAAATCATTTAAGAAAGTATATAATGTGTTAGAAGGCTCACTCTGGTCGGTTGTCACTACTAGGACAAGTGTGGTAAGTCAAACCCTCCAATGAGATGTCCACATTTGAAGATTTGATGCTTCTAACGACAAAGAATATAAAGCAAGTCTTGGCATCAAAGTTGCTTGGAATGGTGGTGATGATGCCCAGGTTGATACAACGATAAATGCTGCAAAACTAAAACAAATGAGCTTGACATTGTTGTACGTGGTAGTGGTGAGCATCTTATTAAAAACCAGACGTGTGTACACTTCCTTATGTTTTTCTTTCTTCTCATGTTGTTGTTTAAGGTAATGAGATTAGTTTCATTTTCATTAAAAACCCAATGTGAACTTCATATCTTCGTCATCTTCAACTGTGATAACTTGCGTTGCTCTCTCAAAAAGCTTAAGATACTAGAATACACTCATTCACTAGTACCACCTCCTAGTTTACATCCACAAATTCATATCAATTTTTATCACAATGTCCCAACCTAGAAAATGTTTCCGAATTAATAAATGGCAACAAAATATACCTTAGGTCCATGAATACACCAATGTTGCTTCAATGATACTATAATAACAGTCTCGAGAGGTGTTGTCTAGGTTTGGCACCTAAAATATGAAAGTTAGATTGTTATGGCATGCATAAACATAACAACATTAGTGTTATCACACGGAAGGATTCTTCTCATGATTTGACTCCAATGTGAGAACAAGTGTAAGGTTAGGAGATAAAGAAAGAATATAAGTACGGATGAGTGTTTCGAAATACTAATTCCTTTCTTGGAGACTCATAGGTTAACAAAGGGTTATGCTCATGTGTTGGATCTAGTAAGGCTAGTGCAACCAAAACAACACTTAGAATAATTTTTTGGTGCAACTGATAAAGACTTTCGAAGGCAAAGCTACACTT
This sequence comes from Flaveria ramosissima, assembly GCA_025215565.1. Lineage (NCBI taxonomy): Eukaryota > Viridiplantae > Streptophyta > Magnoliopsida > Asterales > Asteraceae > Flaveria > Flaveria ramosissima. Next base: position 76,237,587 of record CM046037.1, on the reverse strand, counting down.
CCGAAGGTTAAAGATAAAAGAACTTCCAAAGAGGAACTCAGTCTTCTGAAGACTAAGAAATTCCTCTTCCGAAGACAAACACTTGAAAGGCTTCAAGACAAAGACTTCCGAAAAGACTTGAAGATTAGCAGAAGTCTCGAAAGAAGTAGACTCTTCCGAAGTATAAGTTGCTTCAGAAGAACTTGTTCTTCTAACGCCAGTTTACCTTCAAAAGAACCTACTATGAACCAGTGGACATAAGTATGGTCCCTCTGACAACCCACTGCAACCTCTGATATACTGCATGGCGCTTTCCCACGCCCATGTAGTTGACCATACTTTATTCCACTGTTCATTGTTTATCAGTTAGTACAATTATCACTTTAGTTGGTAGCCAAAAAGTAAGTCATGGACATGTCATGACTACCTAAACTACGATAGTATTTGTTCTAGATACCTTATTCCTACAATGTAGTATTTGTTTGGTAGTAAGTTTCCAGCTGGTATCAAAGTATAACAGGTTTTAGATAGTAGTATATATAGTTCTCATTGTAAACTCAGTTAGTATGCTTGTAAGAGACTTGTAAACTTTGAGTTGAGAAGTAATATATACCAGTATCTTGAAAACTATTTCTTGTGTTTTTGCTTACTTATTATATTATTATCAACTCTTAAAGGGTTCTGCATCATCATTCGAGTGTGACTTAGTAAGATTGAGAGATAACACTTGTGTTGAGTGACCATATTCGATTCTGCAATTGGTATCAGAGCGTCTTCGGCTCTTGATTGTGAGATCTTACTATCCCAAATCAACCAGATTCTTTACTCATACACTTACCTCACTCAAAATGACCCTCAAGCAGAAATCATCTGAATCTGAAATGGGAACGATGACTAAAGCTCCTATCATCACTCCTGATAACTTTGGATCTTGGTGCAAACGTATTGAAGGCTTCATTAGGTATCAAGATGGCAAGATGTGGAGATCTATCACCCATGGTCCCTACAAGCCAAAAGTGGCAGCACTGGCTGGAAATGGTGACATGTGAGGGTTAAGATTGTTCACAGCCACATAACGTTATCTTTAAATATAAGTATTATTAACATAAGTTTTGAAAGTGCAAATTACAATCATAAGTCTCAACATGAAGTAAACAAAACATAAGACAAATAATCCAAGACATTTTATTCATTAATCTAGGTTCAAATCCTAGATGTGAGCAACTTCAAGAGATGACATTAAACTTGAGCATTTCCTGAAACATGTTAAAAATAAAAGGTCAAATATGAAAGTTGGTGAGTTTCCAAGGGTTTAATGTACATAAATATATCAAAGATTTACAAGTAGCAATTCATGTCAACGGTTATGAATTATGCAAGTTTATAGAACACATATAGCTACAATCAAATCTTGACCAAGATTAATATTACAACTTTATAACGATTAGCTAAGTGTACTTGGTTCCCATGATGAACAAGTCATACGTCATCAGGTACATCGGCTTTAGCACCAAATAGGCTTGTCAGGCCCATAGATCTATGACGTCGCCAGGCTAGCAATAGTTAATGATTGTCAACATATAATTTATCTCATATAAAGCTCACAATAATACAAATAACCATGACAAAATATAAGTATGAATTGCTCGTGCGTTACCGGTATAAAACATTTACAAGTGTAAGTTGATAAGTTTAACATGTTTCACCCCAAAATGGTGTGAAATAATATAAAAATAGGCAAGAAAACTCACATGACCAATAAGTATATATATGATGATTAGAAGGAATAATAATCAACGTTCCAACAAAATCCTTCACAAGGCACCTGAACATATATATATTTACAAGATTTAAGCCCAATGATAAGTTTAACGTTTTAACGAGAACTAGGGTTTCAAGTAGAAATTGGGGATTTTTGTGAGTACTTTGAATAATGTAATAAATAAATTATACCATTTATGTCTTTTAATATAGTTAAAAATGAATTTAAACCATCTATAATAACTAATAAAGTTTAAACATACAATTTGAACAACATTTGAAATAAACGTGATTAATACGATGATAATTTAAAGGTTCGTTTGGACCAACAATAATTTATTAATTATTATTAAAAATCCATAGAAATAAACCAAGAACAACCTTTTATAAAATGTTTTATTAAAAATATTTACATTTAGAAAAATTACAGAGAATTATTGGTTGTCTTTAAAAATATTTAAAGTTTACAAAAACCATTTTTATATTTATTAAAAATTCTCTATAAATAATTTAAGGCTGAAAAAGCCTTTAAAAAAATAAATGAGGGTGCCCGGGTTCGAACGCGGGACCTCAAAGTCTCAATGTGAGTGTCTAACCAGTGAACCAGGGCCATGGCCGTGGTATCACTTGGTTTTAAAACCTTAAGAATCCAATTAAAAAGAAACCCCCAAATCCGATTGAGCCCTAGAACAAATTGATCCAAATTGAGGTTTAATTCGATATCAATTACTGAAATAAACATGGGGCTTTGATTCCCCATGTAATTTCGAGTATGTTGATGTGTTTAATTACCTGAATGAAGATGGTTTGAAGATGAACATGACGTAGAACAGGCCGCGGCTTATGTCGAGTGGATGGATGAGAAAACGATGAAGATAATATCAACTTCGTGGGTAGCTTTAGACATGTTCTTGATGCAAAGCCCCTTGTCAATTTCGGTTCAAATTACTCGAAAAGTGGGTTTCGATTAAGATGCAGACTCGCGATGAAGATGATGATCAATTTCGAAGTTTGAGTTTGTTTCAGGAGTAATTGAGAGTTTCAAACGATTAAGATTAGTTAAATGATTGTTTAGGTTAGTTTAATTAGATTATAATTATGATTTAATGCCTGAACGGCTATGGAGTTTAATGTATTTCGGTTATGTAATCGATTAGGCTAGAAACCGATGTTTTAACTTGATTAAAAGTTGCATTCACGTTCGAGGCATATTCCAGAAGGTTTTGGGATGGTTTTGGAATAAGAAACGACGAAATTTGGTGGTTTTGGGGTGGCCAGAAGGCTGCGGGAGTTTGACCGGAATAATGGCCGGAAAAACGGGGGTGAAAGGGGGAAACCGGTTTGGGTTTTAGTTAATTACACAAATGGCCCCTCAACTTTGATTTCTTATTATTTTATGCATAAAATTTCTTTTTAAAGTTTATAAAATGGCAAAACAAACCCCCTAACTTAATTACTTTAAGTTTTAAACATTTTTAAGTTTAATAATTTTTTACAAATTATTATTATTAGTAACAATATTTTATTATTATTATTATTATCATTATTACTATTATTTTAGTTATTATTATTATTATTATCATTATAATCTATTATTATTATTACTATTATTATTACTATTGTTGTTATTATTATTAAAATTATTATTTTTTTGTTATAATTATTATTATTATACAATTTAATAGCTTGATTATTAACTTTTATATATGAAAGATTAATGACAACAAAAAAGGATAAACATAAATAACCCATGAATTTCATAATTGACAACAACGATCCTTACAAGAATTAACGATGTTAACTTTTAATTAACGGAAAATACAAGATGTTACAGTCTCCCCAACTTATAAGAATTTCGTCCCGAAATTAAGAATGAAACTATACAAACAAATACGGGTACTTCTTCTTCATATGTTCCTCACGCTCCCAAGTAAACTCAGCTCCACACTTATTCTCCCTGCGAACCTTGACGATTGGGGTAGTTGTGGTTCTAGTCTTCTTCATAATACGATCCATGATTTCAACGGGTTTCTCGACAAAGTGTAATGACTCGTCGATCTGGATGTCGTCCAACGGAACATGCAGACTTTCGTCAGCCAAACACTTTCTCAAATTTGAGACATGGAAAACAGGATGAACTCCACTAAGGTCGGAAGGTAGTTCCAGTTTGTAAGCCACTTTCCCGATCCTTTTCAGAATCTTGAAAGGTCCCATAAATCTTGGATCTAGTTTACCCTTCTTTTCGAAGCGAACAATGCCCTTCCATGGTGAGACCTTAAGAAGAACCATATCCCCAACTTGGAATTCCAGTGGCTTACGTCGCTTATCGGCATAACTCTTTTGTCAACTTCTTGCCACTTCAAGGTTCTTGCGAATTATGGAGACTTTTTCGGTCGTTTCTTGTATAAGTTCAGGACCAGTGATGAAGTTTTCACCAATGTCGGTCCAGCAGATCGGAGAACGACATTTACGACCATAAAGCGCTTCGAAGGGTGCCATCTTGATACTCGAGTGATAACTATTGTTATACGAAAATTCCGCGAGTGGTAAATGCGTATCCCAGACACCACCAAAGTCAAGGACACAAAGACGTAGCAAATCCTCCAAGGTTTTGGATGGTTTGCTCGGTTTGACCGTCCGTTTGAGGATGGTAAGCCGTGCTTAAATCCAGTTGAGTACCCATGAGTTCTTGCATAAACGACCAAAAATGCGAAGTGAAGCGAGTGTCTCGGTCGGATATGATGTGCAAAGGTACCCCATGACGACTCACAATTTCATCAATGTATATACGAGCCAACCTTGATGTTTTGTAGGTGTCACGTACGGGTATAAAATGTGCCGACTCGGTCAATCGGTCAACGATCACCCATATGCTATCATGACCACGAGAGGTACGGGGTAGTTTAGTTATGAAGTCCATGGATATGTGTTACCATTTCCACATAGGAATCTCGGGTTGTTCAAGTAATCCACTTAGACGTTGATGTTCGGCTTTAACCTTCGTACACGCAAGGCACTTAGCTACATAAGTCGCTATGTCTTTTTTCATTCCAGGCCACCAATATTGACCACGTAGGTCCATATACATCTTATCGGAGCCAGGATGAATAGAATAACGAGTTTGATGACCTTCGTTCATGATAAAGGTAAGAAGATTATCACGATTTGGAACCAAAATTCGATTCGCGAAGTACATCAACCCATTGGGTTTCGTTTCTAGTTGAGCTAGAAGGTTATGCTCCAATTCCTCTATCATTCTTCCTTCTTGTTGAATCGTTTATTGAGCCTCTAAAATACTAGTCTTGATGTCGCTTTCAATACTCAAATTTTGTAGCAGCACAGTAGTCTCGTTGACATCTAGACGGATCTCGGTATCGAATTCTCCCAAAGTGTCAAACCATTGTCGTCGATCACGAATTTCTTGAAATGAGACCATCTTGTTGTGAACCTTTTGACTTAGTGCATCGGTTACGACATTTGCCTTACCAGGATGGTAACGAATGTCACAATCATAATCACTAATCAACTCAACCAACGACGTTGTCTCATATTGAGATCTTTTTGAATAAAAACGTGTTGAAGGCTTTTATGATCAATGTAGACTATACATTGTGTACCGTAAAGGTAATGCCTCCAAATCTTCAAGGAAAAAACCACAGCACCAAGTTCGAGATCGTGTGTCGTGTAATTCACCTCATGGACCTTTAATTGTCTCGATGCATATGTTATGACCAAAATCAATAAAATAAGTAAATAAAAATGAATTCCTCGTTGCATGAGAACACAACCAAGGCCTTGTTTAGATGCATCACAATACACGGTGAAATCATCATTTCCATCGGGTAGGGTCAAGATAGAAGCATTGCACAACTTGTGCTTTAATGCTTCAAAGGCTTCCTCTTGCTCGGACCCCCACTCGAATGGTTTATTCTTTTGAGTCAAAGATGTAAGCGGCTTCGCGATTCTTGAAAAGTTGGCAATGAATCGCCGGTAATAACCAGCAAGACCAAGGAAAGAACGAACTTCAGTTGGTGTTGTAGGAACACACCAATTCTTCATAGCTTCCACCTTTGCAGGGTCAACGTGAATTCCTTGGCTATTCACCACGTGTCCTAGAAATTGAACTTCCTCAAGCCAAAATTCACACTTTGAAAACTTCACGTACAGTTGTTCTTTCTTCAATAGCTCAAGAACTTGTCACAAGTGAACTTCATGATCGGTATTGGACTTGGAGTAGATAAGTATGTCGTCAATGAAGACAATCACAAACTTGTCTAGATAAGGCTTGCATACTCGATTCATGAGATCCATGAAGACAGCAGGAGCATTTGTTAAACCAAAAGTCATATTCATGAACTCATAGTGCCCATAACAAGTACGGAACACAGTCTTTGGGATATCATCGTCATGGACACGTAATTGATGATAACCGGAACGTAAGTCAATCTTCGAGAAAATGGCAGCTCCTTGAAGTTGGTCAAAAAGATCATCGATATGATGAAGAGGGTAGCGGTTCTTGATGGTAAGTTTATTAAGCTCACGATAATCGATGCACATACGAAACGACCCATCTTTCTTCTTCACGAACAGAACAGGTGCACCCCAAGGCGAAGAGCTAGGACGAATAAAACCCTTATCGGATAGTACTTGAAGTTGACTAGATAGCTCTTGCATTTCCGATGGTGCAAGTCGATATGGTGACTTAGCTACGGGGTTTGCTCCCGGAATCAAATTGATTTTAAACTCGACTTCACGTACGGGAGGTAAGCCACTAAGCTCATCGGGAAATACTTTAGGAAAGTCTCGTACAATCGGAACATCCTTAAGATCTTTCCCTTTGACTTTCGTGTTGACCACGTAGGCCAAGAAAGCCATATAGTTCTTGCTTAAGCATTTTCGGGCTTGAGTGCACGACATGAGTTTGAGCCCTTTAGAGGATTTCTCACTAAAAACTTTCAATGTATCCCCCGAAGGCAAAGGAATACGGATACATTTCTCAAAACAAATGATCTCGGCATGATGTTTGGCTAACCAATCCATGCCAATGATAACGTCAAAGCTTCCAAGTTTCATAGGGATAAGGTCAATAAAGAAATCATACGCGTCGAGGCTCAAAATACAATCACGAATAACAATATCAACGGTGATCGGTTCTCCATCGGCGACTTCAACGGTGAGAGGTCTTTCTAGTTTCGTATGTGGCTTAGCAAGAATAAATTCAAACTCTAACAACACAAAGCTTTTATCGGCTCCAGAATCAAATAGAACGTAGGCATAATTATTATTAATAAGGAACATACCTGTTCAGTTTTAAAGGTATTTAACGATACAGGTAAAGCATCAAAAGAATTAGATCATAAAAGTTGAGGTTGGGTTTAACATACCGTTCACCACATCGTTGTTTGCTTGTGCTTGGTTTGCGTTGATATTGAAAGCACGTCCTTAGGCTTGTGGAACGTTTCCCGCAAGATGAGGGCATTGTGGGCGGAAGTGACCAGGTTCCCCACAATTGTAGCAAACACGATTTGCAACCATCGCGGCATTGTTTGGAGCACGGTGACAAGTCACCACCAAGTGTCCATATTTACCGCACAATGTACAGATGCGGAACAGAGCGTTCCCTGGATGATGGTACCTACAAACGTTGCACATAGGTTGAGGACCAACATAAGCCCTAGCTACAGGCACTTGTGCCACAGGTGCAACCACATGTACAAGTTGTCTTTGAGGTGGTTTGGGTGCAGCCACAACAAAGTTGCGAGCCGGCGTAAACTTGCGTTTCTTGTTGCGTTTCTTGTTGTAAGACAATTCAGTTTTGGTCTCCTTAGCAACTTCAGTGACCGTCTTCTCAACCTTCTTAACACCCTTGACAGACATGGTGCCCGCTCGTATATGATTCTCGGTAAGTTGAGCGGTGATAGTGATAGCTTCCTCTAAAGTTGTGGGTCGACTATCCACCACAACATCTTGGATTTGAGGTGGTACCCCCTTGATGAACTTCTCGATGTTGCGAGGAACAATGTCGACCATATGGGGAAACATAATGCTCAACTCCTGATGCCTAGTTGAGTAGGGCAAGTGATCACCACCATCTTGCTTAAGGTTCCAAAACTCCTCTACCAGCTTTTGTAATTCACTTCTCGGGCAAAATTTTGCGATAGCAATGTTCTTGAACTCGTCCCAAGTCAGTGCTAACACAACATCAGCACCACGGTTTCTCTTCTCGCTATTCCACCAAGTAAGTGCCCTTTGTTGGAGCATACTAGTGGCATAACGAACCTTGAGCTCCTCGGGACACTCACAGTTGATAAACGTATTCTCCAAGCGTTCGAACCACTCGAGAAGTCCAGTGGCTCCTTCCTTTCCACTATAGCTAGTGGGCTTGCACGAACTAAAGTGTTTGAACGTGCAAGTTTGGTTGTTGTACCCTTGGTTCGCGCTATTCTCTCCTTGACCATTTCCATTGTTGCTTGAGTTGGTCATCATGGTGCTATTGAGTTCAGCAACCATGGTTGGTATGACAACAACCATTTGACGAGCAATCATGGCGGCTAACTTTTGGTCGGAACTTCCAAGCTTTCCATGGTGACGAGACATGCTGAATACAAAATAAATTAGTCATAGGAATTTGGAGATAAAAGGACAATAAATCAAACAAGGATTATTAAAGATTTTTAAAGCACATGGAATGATTCCATTTGGTAACGCATTACCATTTGGAAACGTTGACACGTCAAGGTAAGTTGACCCATTTGCCTTAGAAACTTGTGCATGTTGACCATAGTTTATCACTCACCCAGAAATCCCCAGGTAAGCATAACTAGTCCCGTAGGATTTATGCAAAATGCTTACCTTCGCCCGAAGGCTTTTTGCCAGGAAATCCAGAATACAGGTGTCTATGTGTCAGACAATATTTCTTAGGTTCATGGAATCAAAACCTTGATGAGATTCTTATGGATTAGACATAAAGTCTAAAGATTTAAACAATCGATATAAAACGTACGATCCCACGTGTCGTCACGAATAAGTTTAAGAAGTTTCACTCGTCGGGGAGAATAAAGATTTAAGAATAAGTTTAGGGGAGACAAGAAATAAAGTTTAATCAATTACAAGGCAAACCTAACTAAAAGCATCAAATTGCACATAAAAAGGCATCCCTAAAGAGATAGCATCATGTAGCATGCAACAACATATATTTCCAAGTATATAAAGATTATTCTATAAGGTTCATGCATAAACTATAGTCTAGGTCACCATTTCTAATAACCTAAATCCCTATAGTTATGGGCTCTGATACCAATCTGTCACACCCCAACCTTAACGGCGAAATCGTCGAGATGTGATGGTTAATATTGTTCACAGCCACATAACGCTATCTTTAAATAAAAGTATTATTATCATAAGTTTTGAAAGTGCAAATTACAATCATAAGTCTCAACATGAAGTAAACACAACATAAGACAAATAATCCAAGACATTTTATTCATTAATCTAGGCCCAAATCCTAGATGTGAGCAACTTCAAGAGATGACATCAAGCTTGAGCATTTCCTGAAACATGTTAAAAATAAAAGGTCAACTATGAAAGTTGGTGAGTTTTCAAGGGTTTAATATACATAAATATATCAAAGATTTATAAGTAGCAATTCATGTCAATGGTTATGAATTATACAAGTTTATAGAACACATATAGTTACAATCAAACCTTGACCAAGATTAAGATTACAAGTTTATAACGATTAGCTAAGTGTACTTGGTTCCCATGATGAACAAATCATACGTCATCAGGAGCCGGTAATACATCGGCTTTAGCACCAAATAGGCTTGTCAGTCCCATAGATCTATGACGTCGCTAAGATATCAATAGTTAATTATTGTCAACATATATCTCATATAAAGCTCACGATAATACAAATAACCATGACAAAATATATGTATGAATTGCATGTGCGTTACAAGTATAAAACATTTACAAGTGTAAGTTGATAAGTTTAACATGTTTCACCCCAAAATGGTGTGAAATAATATAAAAAGGGGCAAGGAAACTCACATGACCAATAAGTATATATATGATGATTAGAAAGGAATAATAATCAACGTTCCAATGAAATCCTTCACAAGGCACCTAAACATATATATATTTACAAGATTTAAGGCCAATGATAAGTTTAACGTGTTAACGAGAACTAGGGTTTCAAGTGGAAATTGGGGATTTTTGTGAGTACTTTGAATAATGTAATAAAGAAATTATACCATTTATGTCTTTTAATATAGTGAAAAATGAATTTAAACCATCTATAATAACTAATAAAGTTTAAACATACAATTTGAACAAGATTTAAAATAAACCTGATTTAAACGATGATAATTTAAAGGTTCGTTTGGACCAACAATAATTTATTAATTATTATTAAAAATCCATAGAAATAAACCAAGAACAAACTTTTATAAAATGTTTTATTAAAAATATATTTAATTATTTACATTTAGAAAAATTACAGAAAATTATTGGTTGTCTTTAAAAATATTTAAAGTTTACAAAAACTATTTTTATATTTATTAAAAATTCTCTATAAATAATTTAAGGCTGAAAAAGCCTTTAAAAAAATAAATGAGGGTGCCCGGGTTCAAACCCGGGACCTCAAAGTCTCAATGTGAGTGTCTAACCAGTGAACCAGGGCCATGGCCATGGTATCACTTGGTTTTAAAACCTTAAGAATCCAATTAAAAAGAAACCCCCAAATCCGATTGAGCCTAGAACAAATTGATCCAAATTCTGGTTTAATTCGATATCAATTACTGAAATAAACATGGGGCTTTGATTCCCCATGTAATTTCGAGTATGTTGATGTGTTTAATTACCTGAATGAAGATGGTTTGAAGATGAACACGACGTAGAACAGGCCGCGGCTTATGTCGAGTGGATGGATGAGAAAACGATGAAGATAATCAAATCAACTTCGTGGGTAGCTTTAAACAATGTTCTTGATGCAAAGCCCCTTGTCAATTTCGGTTTAAATTACTCAGAAAGTGGGTTTCGATTAAGATGCAGACTCGCGATGAAAATGATGATCAATTTTGAAGTTTGAGTTTGTTTCAGGAGTAATTAAGAGTTGCAAACGATTAAGATTAGATAAATGATTGTTTAGGTTAGTTTAATTAGATTATAATTATGATTTAATGCCCGAACGGCTATGGAGTTTAATGTGTTTTAGTTATGTAATCGATTAGGCTAGAAATCGATGTTTTAACTTGATTAAAAGTTGCATTCACGTTCGAGGCATATTCCAAAAGGTTTTGGGACGGTTTTTGGAATAAGAAACGACGAAATTTGGTGGTTTTGGGGTGGCCGGAAGGCCGTCAGAGTTTGGCCGGAATAATGGCCGGAAAAACGGGGGTGAAAGGGGGAAACCGGATTGGGTTTTAGTTAATTACACAAATGACCCCTCAACTTTGATTTCTTATTATTTTATGCATAAAACTTCTATTTAAAGTTTATAAAATGGAAAAACAAACCCCCTAACTTAATTACTTTAAGTTTTAAACATTTTTAAGTTTAATAATTTTTTACAAATTATTATTATTAGTAACAATATTATTATTATTATCATTATTACTATTATTTTAGTTATTATTATTGTTATTATCATTATAATCTATTATTATTATTATTACTATTATTATTACTATTGTTGTTATTATTATTAAAATTATTATTATTTTTGTTATAATTATTATTATTATACAATTTAATAGCTTGATTATTAACTTTTATATATGAAAGATTAATGACAACAAAAAAGGATAAACATAAATAACCCATGAATTTCATAATTGACAACAATGATCCTTACAAGAATTAACGATGTTAACTTTTAATTAACGGAAAATACGAGATGTTACAGAAGACTACTAGATGAAGACCTCAAGAGGATAGATATCGATAGCAAAGCCATGACTGTACTGCTTACAGCTATACCAAACTCCATCATTGTAGGCTTTGAGCACTGTCAGTCAGCCAAAGAACTCTTTGATGCTTTGTCATTGATGTATTTTGGTTCAAATGAGTCCAAGAAAGATTTCTTGAAGAAGCAGTTTGAGAATTTCTCTTACATTACAGGAGAGACCCTCAGCCAGCAATACTTCAGTCTGTGGGAGTGACTCTTGAAAAGAGAGATCTATCAAAGAAATTCACGAGTGCACTTTCTCATGAGTGGACTTTCTATTGTGTCTCTATCAAGAGGACATAAAATATGAACACTCTCACAATGACTGAACTATATGGCATCCTTGATGGATACCGTGTAGAGATGGAGACTCAGAGAGGCCATCAAATAAGCAGCACCTCTAGCCTTCCTGCTAGAAATGCTTTATTTGCTGCTGAAGGCTCAAGAATCCTTCAGTCTCAACAATACCTGACTTACTCCCAGCAGCCAACATGTTCTTCTGGGCCATATATCACCTTTCCTGAGACACCAAGGTCTCAACAGGCTCAATCATCTTCCTTTCAGGAAAATTGTGCCTTTGTTTCAGGAAATGGGCACTCTAGTGATTTTCAGTTCTGTTGTGATGATCTAGAATACTTTAGCCCAAATGATGTTGAATACATGAACATTGTCCAAAAAATGGCTCTGTTGACTTACAAAGCAAAGAAGTTCTTTAAAGGAACTGGAAGGCAGTTCCCCCAGAACCCAACAAATAGCAAATTCAGGTTTGACAAACCAAAGCCAAGTTTTACAACTGTAACCAGCTTGGTCATTTTGCCAGGGAATGCAAAGCTCCCAAATCCAATCTAGGAGCTTCACTCAAGCCTCAACACATCCTGCAACACCCAAAGCTGTTGCAAAGTCAACTAAACAACACACTACTGTTGTTGCTCAAGAAGTTGACTGTAGCTTCATGGTGCAAGATGTGACCCTGCTCAAGCACTTATGGCTGGAACTGATGACAGGATGGTATATGAAAACCTTTGTACTCTAGTTTGTATTGCCAAAGTCAAACTTTATCAGGACTATAACATGGAAATCAAATATGATATTGAGTCCTTAAACATTCTTAAATCTGAGTTTAAAAGAGCAGAATCTGATTATTAAATGAAAATTGAAGAGTTAGAGAAAACTTTTTCCTCTTTAAAACATAAACACTCAAATTATAGGGCTCAAATCAAAGATTTAATTTCCAAGTTATCTGAGGCTCAAGCCCAACTAGTAATAGGTGAGGCTAAGGCAATGAAGTATGCTATTGAAGAGTATAACTTCAAAACCATTATTGCATCATCCTGCCACTCAAAGGTCTGTTATCAAAACAAAGGTGGGTTGGAAACCAATGAAATTGCTCCACCACATTCTTATGAGTCTATAAGACAACCAAAATGTGGTACTGAAGAGCAAGAGGTTCCAACTGCTGACCCACCACCTCATGAGAAGAAGAATGATGCAACCATGGAAACCATCACAAGGAAGGACCAGGTAGAAAAACCCATTTCCACCAGTGATGATCAACCTCTGACCACCAAAGCCAGAAGAAACAAAGCTAAGGCAGCCAGAAAAACTACTAAGAAAGTGGTTGAGTCCAAGTTGAAGATAGACCCAAAACAAAAGGGTGTGTTTATTTCAGTAGGATTCCAAGTGGTTGGAAACTCTAGTCCAGGAAAGGAGTGTAATACTAACACTCCTATATAGCTGAAGGATCAGAAGTTGAAGGGAAAGACTGTTGATGATGAAAAGATGTGCAAGAAAAAACAATCTTCATACCCAATGAAGAGTAACATTGAATGCATAATGTGTGGTTTGCACAATCACATGGCTAAAGATTGTTACTACAATCCTGCAAGCACATATTATGCAAATAATGTTAAGAAAGAAGGAGTCAAGTAGGGCTTCACATTTGGACCTTATCACATGGTTCAAGTGTTAAGAAAAGGAAAGCTTGTTTCCGAAGAAAAGTTGCCTTTGGAAGAAACTCATTCTTCCGAAAGGAAAATAGCTTTGGAAGACAAGCCAAGGAAAAGTCAAAAGGACAAAAGAATTCCTTTGAGACCTTCCGAGAAGAAGACTTCTTCGGAAGAAAAGGTGGTGAAATCTTCTTCCAAAAAGAAAGAAGCCTCGGAAGTAAGTCATGCTGCTCAAGCTTCATCAAGCTCATCAACACTAATTAACCAAAGGATGGAATGGAAGATCAGAGAAGATGCTGCAGCCCAAACCTCTTCTTCACAAACCTCAATTGAATACCATGCATACATTTTGGTTAAATTATGTCATCCACATTGGAAGAGCCCAAGACCAACAAGGCTTGGGTTTCCAATAGTAACTAACGTTTTCACCTTATGTGCAGGGACATCCACATGAAAATATTGACAATGTGTGGATTGTAGACAGTGGATGCTCCAAGTACATGAGAGAGAACATATAACTTCTTCAATAATTTCAACATTTTGATGGAGGTCATGTTCAATTTGGAGGTGAAGCCGGAGGATACATTTCTAGCAGAGGAAGTGTATCCAATGGAAAATTAAAAGTGAACAAAGTAAACTTTGTCAAACATCTTTAACACAATCTTTTAAGTGTTTCTAAGTTTTGTGACCAAAAGCACCAAATGCTTTTCACAGAATATGAGTGCATTATCCTCAAACCCGGGATGACAATTCCTCAGGAACTGGTGCTTCTTAGATCTCCCAGGAAAGGGGATATGTACAAGTTGTGGAATAAACGAATGTGTCATGTTAATTATAAAACCATGAATAGTTTGGTTAAAAATAACATGGTACATGGTGTGCCTAAAAAGGAATTTTTCTGCAAAGATAACTGTATTGCATGTCTAAAAGGAAAGCAACACAGGGTATCTCATAAATCCAAAGAAGTTAACTCTATCACCACTCCATTATACTTATTGCACAGCCGAAGTCAGCCGAGGAGCGGAGTGACGTGCCTGCGCTACTAATGAGTGCCAGCACGTAGTCGTCTGCCTTGTGGTTGGAAGGAAATCATACTGCCTTGTGGTTGTTGCTGATTTCACTAGATTTAAATTGGTATTCTTTTTAAGAACTAAAGATGAAACTATTGAAACTTTAAAATCTTTTATTCTTAAAATAGAAAATCAAATTGATCACAAGGTTAAAATAATTAGAAGTGATCAAAGGACTGAGTTTACGAATCAAGTTCTTGACTCATTCTGTAACTTAAAAGGGATTGCCAGACAATATAGTGCCCCTAGAACTCCTCAACAAAACGGTGTTGTTGAGAGGAGGAATAGGACACTTATTGAGGCTGCTAGAACTATGTTAGCTGATTCAAAGCTACCTCTAACTTTCTAGGCAGAGGCAGTCAGCACTGCATGCTATATGCAGAATAGAGTTCTTATAGTCAAGCCCCATGGAAAAACCCCTTATGAGCTATGGAACAAGAGGCTACCGTTCATTGGCTTTCTTAGGTCCTTTGGAAGCAGGTGTACCATACTTAACACAAAGGACAATCTGGCAAAATTTGCTGAAAAGTCGGATGATGCTAACTTTGTTGGATATTCCTCTAACTCTATCGCCTATAGAGTTTATAATATCAAAAATCAACAATTTGAGGAATCTTCTAACATTGTTGTTAATGAGCACACTCCTTGTGTTAAGGGGAATGGTCCTGATCACATCTTTGATCTAGAATTGTTTCCAAACTATTCTAAACCTTCTTGTGAGAATGTTTCAGCTGGAACAGGAACTCAAAGTGACTTAGATGATGATCAACAGTTTGAGTTACCGAGACCTATTACAAGTTCTCCAAGAATTGCTGAAGATCAAGCTCCTGCAACAAGACACCCTGAAAGTATGACTATATCAAGAATCAATGGAGCTTCTACCAGTTGTCAACAAAGTGAGCCACAAAACTCATCAAGTGACAATCTCAACACTGCACAACACCAAGCTGATGGAAGCAGCAATCTGGAAGAACAGGAAGCTGTTAATGCTGTTTCATAACAAAATGTTATCGATGCTGTCTCTCCTTCATTCAATAAGTCCTCATTTAATGAGTGTGAGACATCAGCTGGTCCAAGTGTTCAATGTCTTGAGCAGCACTTTTCAAATTTAGATCTATCCATGCAACTGGATGTGATCCCTAGGCTCATGATTCATAACACTCACCCAGCTGAGAACATCATTGGAGATGTTTCTGAAGGTGTGAGAACAAAAGGACTGTCTAACAATGGGAATGTCTGCTTATACTCATGTTTCCTTTCTCAAATAGAACCAAAGAAGGTAGAAGAAGCTTTGAAAGATAGTAGCTGGGTTGAATCAATGCAATAGGAGTTGCTTCAATTCAAAAGACAAAAGGTTTGGAACCTATGTCCACTACCATCTGGTCAAGTACCCATTGGCACAAAATGGGTATTCAGAAACAAAAGAGATGATAGAGGCTTGATTATCAAGAACAAGGCAAGACTAGTAGTTCAAGGATACACACAAGAGGAAGGAATTGATTACACTAATGTCTTTGCACATGTTGCAAGACTTGAGGCAGTAAGAATCTTTCTTGCTTATGCAACATCCAAGAATTTTACAGTTTACCAGCTTGATGTCAAGTGTGCATTTCTATATGGGGATATAGATAGAGAAGTCTATGTGTGCGAGCCTCCAGGATTTGAAGACCCACAACATCCCAACTTGTGTGCAAATTGGATAAAGCTCTCTATGGGCTACACCAAGCACCTAGGTTGTGGTATGAGACTTTGTCTCAGTTTCTCCTGAAGAATGGTTACACCAGAGGTACCATTGATAAGACTTTGTTCATAAGGAAGTCCAGGAAAGACATTTTGCTAGTACAAGTCTATGTTGATGACATCATATTTGGTTCCTCAAATGACCAAATGTGTAAAGACTTTGAAAGCATTATGAAGAAGAAGTTTGAGATGAGTTCTATGGGAAAAATGGACTTTTTCCTTGGAATTCAGGTGAAGCAGATGAAAGATGGGTTCTTTATCAATCAATCTAAATATGTCAAAGACATTTTAGAATGATTTGAGATGAAAGATTGTAAGCCAGCAAAGACACCTATACCTAGAAATCACAATCTTTGTCCTGACTCTGGGGAAGGATACTGATCAACATCAATATAGGGCAGTCATTGAATCTCTGATGTATCTTACAACAAGTAGACCTGATATCATGTTTGCAACTTGCATTTGTGCTAGATATCAGGCTGCTCCAAAGATGTCTCACCTAGTTGCTACCAAGAGAATACTTTGATACCTCAAAGGAGCTCCTAAATTGGGTCTCTAGTATCCAAGGAATCAAGATTTCAATCTCTATGGCTACTCTGATAGTGACTATGGTGGCTGCAATATCAACAAGAAATCAACATCAGGAGGATGTCAATTTCTTGGTGGAAGGATAATCTTCTAGCAATGCAAAAAGCAATCCTATGTCTCAACATTAACTACTAAAGATGAATACATCACTGCTGTGGATTCAAAACCAGATATTGGACTATGGGTTCAATTTCATAGAGACTCCCATCCACATTGACAACAAGAGTGTCATTTCCATTACAAAAAATCCAGTCAAGCACTCCAAGACAAAGCATATTGACATCAGGTATCATTTCATTAGAGACATTCATGTGAAAAACCTGATTAAACTAGTCAAAGTTCATTCAAATGAACAATATGCTGATATGTTCACCAAAGCATTTGATGAACAAAGATTTAAGTATCTTATCACAGCTATTAGGATGATAAACATTGATTAGCTTATCTCCTTTGAAAACCTCTTCAATATGTGTGTTGTTTTGTCATACAATCTAAGACCAGTTACACAAGGTTTTTCTTTAAAAATCTACCAAGTATGAGTTCTTCCGAAGAGAAATTTTCCCTCGGAAGATGTCTTATTTGTCTTCCGAAAGAAAATTTCTCCAAGTTAATGTTCTCTTCCGAAGAGTTCTTAGCCTCGGAAGAACATTTGATGCTATATCAAATCTATTTCCGGAGGTTGAAAACTTCTTCATTTGGAAGACCTACTTACTCTCGGAAGTAAATTCCTCTTATGATGAATTTTACCTTCGGAAGTAAGTTTGGCCTCGGAAGACATTTCCTTTGGAAAACTTTTACCTTCGGAAGAAAACCTTACTGTGTAACGAAAATCTTTGGGCCTTATCAAAAGGGAAAGATTTTATTAATGATGTCGGAATATTTTAAATGGATTTAACCTTACCGTCTCTGTCACATCAGAACCCAAAATATCATTTCACTTTATCCATCCGCCATTTCACACCATCTAAATACTTCCGACCTCTCTCATTAATCTTTTTACCCACTTGCAAGCCCTAAGTTTTCTTCGTCTTCACTTTTACTCTCCCAAATTACTTCACTTTCTCAAGATCTCCCAACAATGGCCCTGAATCCCCAGCACAACCAAGTCGCACTCCTTGACTCTTCACAGGATGTTGACTTCTCTGAAATCATCCAGTTTTTGACCCAGTCCACCTACTACACAGCCCTTACTCTAAACCCCATTGTTTACTCCAATCATATGGCCGAATTTTGGGCAAATGGTCAAATAGACACCTTGAATGGAGTTAGGGTTATCAGGTCACAGATCTATGGACAAGAGTTAGTCATATCTAAACGAATCATTAGGGAGCACCTAGTGCTTCATGATAAACGCTCTCCTACTGAATTCCCCAAATCTGATTTAGAAGACACATATGCCCAAATAGGATATTGTGGAGATGTAAGCAGGTCAACTGTCTACAAGTTCAATTTCTCTTACAACTGGAAGTTCCTGCTTCACATAGTTCTCCACTGTCTATCAAACAAATCAAGGGGTTGGGATCAAATTCCCTATGATAAGGATGCTTAGTTCATGAATTTGTAAAGGGCTTCGTTTCAACTACTCAAGGTTTGTGCTAAATAACCTTAGAGGAAACCTTCAAAGGGAAACATTCTACATGTATCCCAGGTTTATTCAGCATATCATCAACTGTGAGATGGATCAAGACAAGCTTATCTGTAAAGCTACTCTTCTTTTCCCTCACATGAGGTCGAGCACCTTCAAGGTCCTGAATAGGGTGTCCAACAACTTCACAGGAAGATACACTGCACTTCCTCCAGGTATGATTGAGCCAATGGCTCCTGGTGACATCCCTGATAGCCCCACAGGTGATGAACCTGCACAAGAAACAACCACTTCAATGCCAATTCTTTCTACCCATCCCATAAAGTTCACATACCATAGACGCTCCAAACGAACCCTTGTTCAATCTACTCTGATTGAACAAGTTCCCTTTGTTCAATCCAAAAAGGCTAGAGTGGAAAGATGGGCTCCCACTCAGCTTGAGGTCCAACCTTCCTCCACTATTGACCTTAATATTAGTGTTGAGTCTAATCAGTCTCAACTTGATGAGCCTGAAACCCAAACCTTCAGCCTTTAGGGTGAGTCACTATACTCCCCTGAGCAACCAAAAAGGGAAAACCATATCACAAGCTTAATGCCTCTAGATATTGACCAAGGTCCCGCGTCATTAGGTATAACTTCCACATCCTTCACTGACCTATTAAGCAGTTCTGATGAAAGTTTCATGTTCCTTCAGGGCCATGATGTTGATCTACAACACTAATCTCTAGATCAACTGAGTCCTAAGGAACCTATGACTTCTAGCCCCCATCAGAAAAGCCAAACTGAGGTGAGTCCCACTGGTGTGGAGGGGACTCATGTAGATTCAGCTGTCACTACTGAAAGTGTCTCATTGAGCTCTCAGGATAGTGGTAACATCTCTAAGATTGAATCTACGAAAATTTTGCTTGTTGATGACTCTGAAAGAGCCATCACCTCGCAAAGGAAACCAGGGTGCCAAGAAACCACATCTGATGGTGAGGATGAACATACCAGGTATGTTATCTCATCTCCCCGTGATTCTTGTAAAAAAGATGAGGGAAGTCTGCAACTCATCATTCAAGACCTACTTTCCAAAGTCTCAAACTTTGAATCAAAGGTTAAGACTTTAGAAGATAGGTCTGCCACTCAGCAACTTGAGATTGAATATCTCAAGGCCCAACTAGCTGAGACACAGACTGAGAGATATGTCAGGCATGTACCAATTTAAGTCTCTTTGACTTCTTCCTCTAGCTCATCTACCTCTCAAGATGATGCTACCAAAAAGATGGAGAATGTCTAGAGTGAAGCACACATGGAGCACAACTTAGCTCTTTCATCTCTATCTTCTAAATACCCCGCTCAACAAACAACGGTCCCTGAGCCTCCTCCAATTACCTTTCAAGTGGACCCAAGGATGCTAATTGATCTAAATAGGTTCTTAACCAAGTTCCTAGTGAGCTCCTCACTTGAACAACCCTTACCAGATGTTGTTGTGGCATACTTTGGAGCTGAAGAGCTTCAAAGGCTGAATGCACCACCTACCACTGAGGAAGGAGTTGGTCAACCTAAGGTTCACATTGAACATGAGAACAATTTCGAAGGGGATATGGGGACTGATGGCCCAGCAACTGAATCAGTTAGGACAAGTAGTGAAATTTCACCATCTTCCGAAGCAAAAATCCAATCTTCCGAAGCAGAGATTCAAGCTGCGGAAGGAATCATTGGGTTATCTTCATTGTCTGATGATCTAGTTATCACAGAGGCCATTCTTGAACTAGCCTCTGAGATAAACAGTGAAGACTTTCTTAGAACTCCTCTATCTCAAACACCTTTATCACCACAAGCTCCACTTCCCACTCCCCAACCTGAATCCTCTAAACCAGAATCTCCAAAAGCTCAAGCTTCCAAAGACATCCAAGGTAAGAGGAGGATGACTGCGGAAGAACTGTTAGAAGAGGAAAGGATGGAAAAGCTCAAAAAGAAAGGTAGACTCACCACTGAGAAGCTATTAGCTGCAAGTAGCAAAGCAGCTGTAGCAGCCCAAGAGGCTATCAATAACAAGAAGAGGGTGGAGATTATTGACAGACTTGTCAATCTTGGAGTAGCAAATGAAGAAATGCTCCTCTTACCACTTGAGGAGCTGGTGGAATTAAAAAAGGCAACCCTGCTGCAGAAAGAACAAGAGGAAGGAACAAGGTTGACCTTAGAGGAGGAAAAGAAAAGAAATAAAGAGGAAGTTGAGCAACAACTGAGGAGTGAGAGGTTAGCCTTCCTATACTCTAGGGGCTATACTCTTGATGAACTAACTCCTCATGACAATGATACAATCTTGTGAGTTTTCCACAAGAACAAGATCAGATGGATAAGAAGAAAGAGGGGAACCAGGGAAAAGCTAAGGGAGAAGAAGAAGAAAGAAGAAGAAGCACAACTTGTGGTGTAACACCCCGAAAAGTCAAAACGAGTCATTAAGGATAATGGGCTTAATTATTGGGTATTTTAATAAGGTAAAGAAATGGTCATGGGCTAAATTAGGCTTATTGGGTAGTGGCCTATGGGATTAAAGGCCCATAATCAGCCCTTAAGCAACCAAATCAGCCTTCATCTTCCTCATTGCAACCCTAGCCACCAAATTCGTAGAGAGAGAAAGTAGAGAGAGAAAGTGAAGAAAACTCAAGATTTGGAGCTTCAAAGGTTAAGGGATTGAAGATCTGGGTGTTGGAGCATCAAACCACCATTAAAGAGCAACAAATCCAGGTAAGAATCGACCTCTAAACCCTTCTGTAGATCAAATCCGGATTCTAGGGTTTTGGGTTTTGAAAAGTTGCAAAGAATCACATAAAGGTCACATTTTTACATATGAAAACATGTATAAAGCTTAGATTTAGCCTCATGGATGATAAACTAAGGGTTTGGACGTAAAAAGTTGCGATTTTGGGTTAAAAATAGGTTGGTTCGTCATTTCAGCCCGTTCTGCGAAACTGGGCATTCATCCAGCGAAATTAGGTATTCGTCCAGCGAAACTGTGGATCTTCCTGCGAAACTATAGTTTCGCAGGTAGTTTCGCAGGCATGGTTTTCCAACAAAAGTTGAGCGAAACTGGCAGCAAAGATGCCAGCAAAACTGCCAGCGAAGATGCTAGCGAAACTAGCAGCGAAACTGCTGGCGAAACTAGCAGCAAAACTGCTTTTCTGGCAGCGAAATTAGCAGCGAATTTAGGCAGAAATTAACCCCTTAGAGTGTTAACTTGTCTGCAGGCTGTGTAGTGTCATTCTAGCCTAGAAAGCTTAGTCTAGAAGTTATTTGCAGTATCCAAGTGAGTTGTAGATCCCCTATTTATAAGTTTCTCCATGTTTTGGGGCTATTATGCATACTAAATATACGTTTTTAAATGACCTAGATTTTATGAGGTTTTATGTTGACATGTATTGGATATGTTGTGTTGGTTACCTATAAAGTATTATATATATTAAAGTGGAAGATGATATTAATGAAAAGTGGAACTTAATGAATGTTACCCCCAAGCACGTTTGATGATGAAAAGTCTTGCAAGCACTATGATACACTTCACTTATGTGAGTCTGATGTAGGATGATGGGTCCGTATTCATGAGCGGGCTATGTGCCTTGCAGTGTGGATCAACTGTTGGGGGTTAGCTACCATTTTCATGTGTACCGACAGGGATCGACATTTGTTGTTGATCAACATGGAGCTCTAGCTTTGTGCAATCTCGTTTATGATGAAAATGAAAGAATAAAAGATAATGAACATGCTTATTATGATGCAAGTAATGTTATGTACTATGTTGTATGCATGGTCATTATATGAAGGATAAAGTTAATATTTTCTTATATTGTTTAAAATTAGAACTCACTCAGTAAAGCTGACTTTTATGCATAATAGTTGGCAGCTAAGTGCTGATGCTGAGGATGGCACACGGAGCTACTTGGGGAGCTATGGATGGCATTCCTGTTTATGAGATCTTTATTGTAATTTAAGAAGAAGTAATATGTTTTGTTTACAATTAAAGGACAAATGTATGAGTACGATATGATTTCTAAGTTTTAAATGAATGTCTAATTATTTCCGCTGCAATGTTTTGTTATTAAACTGATTTTATGCTATGATTAACCAACTGTGAGGCTTCCCGGGAACGGGGCCTTACAAGTTGGTATCAGAGCCAAAGTTTAAGAGAATTGGGTAAACTGTTTTCAAAACCTAAACTTAAACTGAAAATGGGACCGAATGAAGGATGCCAATCCAAGTAGCGACGTGCCATCAGGTAAAGTTTCAAGTAAAACCGGAATTATGTGTGTGTGCTATGTGTTTTATGTGCTTCTAGATTTGAATGCTGACATGCGTTAGGATAGTGATTGCTTGGGATAGGAGAGTAAGGTAAGTGGTTAATCACACTTGGCCACTGTAATTAAGGACTTACCGTACTTACAATAAACTAAGTAACTATCTTGAATAACCATTTTAGTGTTTGAATCTTATAGGAATTAGTTATGGCTGGTAGAAAATCTGGGAAGGCAACCCAAGGAGTTGCTCGTGGCTGGCGTACTACTAAGCCACGCGTCTCCCAGAGCAAAGCTAAGGCTCCCGATACTGTTCACGAGGAGTCAGACCTCCATAGTCACCCGGAGGGGGAAGGATCAGCCACCCTCAAACCCATTGTGAAGGAGGCTATCACTGATGAAGTCTACAATGTCATGCAAAATGTCTTACCCTTGGTGGTGACTGAGGTGATCAAAGCAGTCAAGGATGGAGAGAAAGCCGAGAAGAAGGGGAAGAAAAGTGAGAAGAATTCATGAAGGTCCACTGGGAGGACTGAGGAATCTGAGGAGGAGCCATCAAACCCTAAGGTGGTAGTCCATGATGACGACAGTGATGAGGAGTCCGAGAGAGAGACTACTAGAGGGTGCAACTATGGGGCATTTCAAAGGTGCAAGCCCCCAACCTTTGACGGTAACGACAATGCTACTGCCGCTCATCGCTGGCTTAGAGAGATGGAAGCGGTACTGGAAATTAGTGAGTGCCGGGAAGATCAAAAAGTTAAGTTTGCCACTCATTCTTTCGTTGACTTAGTGTTGTGCTGGTGGGACAATGTTGTCCAGGCTGAAGGAAAGCGATCGATAGCCAGAATGAAGTGGTCTGAGTTGAAGGAGTTGGTGCTGGAGGAGTATTGTCCCTATTGGGAATTAGAAAAGATTGAGAAGGAGTTCTTGCATTTGGAGGCAGGGAACATGACTCATCAAGAGTATACCTCCAAGTTCAATGAACTTGCAAGACTTGTGCCAGACATGGTGACACCTGCGTCCAAGAAGATCAAGAGATACATGCAGGGTTTGCCCGTGGACATCAGGAGGCACATGATTGCAGCCAGACCAGGTACGTTTAGGTCTGTGGTGGATTTAGCTGGGAGACTGTATGATGAATGAGATCCGTTGCCTGTACAAAAGAAGGTGGAGAGATGGAGTGCGAATAAGAAAGGAAATGGGAAGAGGTTCGGAGGTGACAACTTCAGGATTGGGGAGAAGAGGGTGAGAGTTGAGGATCAATCAGAGAGGCGAGGAAATTCAGGTGAAGGAGGTGCGTGTAGGAAGTGTGGAAGGGGTCATTCAGGGGAGTGCAGAGTTAGGATGGGCAAATATTTCAAATGTGGAGGCGAGGGACACTATGCCAGGGATTGCAAGGCGGTGAAGTGTTACCAGTGTGGCGAGATGGGACATGTGGGGAGGGACTGCAAGAAAGGGAAATCAGGAGGATCAGGAACGGTTAAAGCTGGAGATAAGGGAAAGGGCGACGGTTTGAAGGCAAAGGCGAGGGAATTCAACATAACTCGCGAAGAGGCCAGGGCAGATCCAGAAGTAGTTTCAGGTATGTTTCTGGTAGACCATGAATATGCTTATGTGCTCTTTGATTCTGGTGCTAGTAGGAGCTTTGTGTCTGCTGCCTTTTGTCGTTTGTTGCATGATAAGAGTAGAAAGTTAGATGAGCCTTTCTATGTAGAAACAGCCATTGGTAAGTCCACTAAGGTAACTGAAGTGGTTGAGGATTGCCTGATTGAGTTAGAAGATTGTAAGTTCCCTGCTAGGTTGCATGTTATGGCCTTAGGAGGTTTCGATGTGGTGTTAGGCATGGATTGGTTAGCTACCTATGAAGCCAATATAGTATGTAGCAAGAAGGTAATTCGTCTAATAGCGCCCAATGGTAGGTCTGTTGTAGTTCGAGGGGATAAGGTGTGTTGTGTACCGAAGGTCGTGTCGATGATCACAGCTAAAACGTACTTGAGACGTGGGTGTAGCGCTTACTTGGCCTATGTAAAAGATATGAATGCGCCAAAGCCACAATTATCAGACGTGTCGGTAGTACGCGAGTTTCCTGACGTCTTTCCTGAAGACCTGACCGGTGTGCCGCCTGACCGCGAAATCGAATTCCAGATCGATTTGCTACCGGGAGCACAACCCGTCGCTAAAGCACCATATCGATTAGCTCCTTCGCAGATGGTAGAACTGAGGGACCAGTTGCAATATTTATTGGATAAAGGCTTCATCCGACTGAGTATCTCTCCATGTGGTGCTCTGTTTTTATTCGTCAAGAAGAAAGATGGTAGCATGCGGATGTGCATTGACTATCACGAGCTCAATAAGCTGAACGTACAGAATCGGCTTCCGTTACCAAGGATCGACGACTTGTTCGATCAACTTCAGGGTGCCAGCTGGTTTTCAAGGATAGACCGGCGGTCTGGTTACCACCAACTGAAGGTGAAAGAACAAGACATTCTTAAGACAGTGTTCCGTACGTGTTATGGACACTACGAATTTCTCGTCATGTCCTTTGGTTTAACCAACGTGCCAGCTGCTTTCATGGATCTCATGAATCGGGTATGTTGACCGATGTTGGATAAATCGGTGATAGTATTCATCGACGACATCTTGATTTATTCAAAAAGTGAAGAGAAACATGCCGATCATATTCGAGAAGTATTGGAGACGCTCAGAAATGAGAAGTTATATGCTAAGTTCTCTAAATGCGCATTTTGGCTTCGAGAAGTTCAATTTCTGGGTCATGTGGTTAATCCCAAGGGGATCAGGGTGGACCCTGCGAAGGTTGAAGCGGTGATGCAATGGGAACCTCCAAAGACGCCATCCGAGATTCGCAGTTTCTTAGGCCTGGCAGGCTACTATAGGAGGGTTATCCAAGATTTCTCCAAGATAGCTTCTCCTTTGACAAAGCTGACCCAGAAGGACGTGAAGTATGAATGGGGTACTGATCAGGAGAACGCCTTCCTAGAACTGAAGATGAGGTTAACTCAAGCCCCTGTCTTGACGTTACCTGAAGGGAACGAGGATCTGGTAGTCTATTCGGATGCCTCGTATGTAGGGTTGGGTTGCGTGTTGATGCAAGGAGGGAAGGTGATAGCGTATGCTTCTAGACAATTAAAGGTCCACGAGGCTAATTATCCTACCCATGATTTAGAGTTGGCTGCGGTGGTGTTTGCATTGAAGATTTGGAGGCACTACCTGTATGGGGTGAAGTGTACCATCTTCACTGATCATAAAAGTCTGAAGTATTTCTTCGAACAAAAGGAACTCAACATGAGGCAGAGGAGGTGGTTGGAACTGATCAAGGATTATGACTGCGAAATTCATTATCATCCAGGCAAAGCCAATGTGGTTGCTGACGCCCTTAGCCGGAAGGGACAACCCGAACCAATTCGGGTGAGGGCTTACCAGATAATCATGACGCCTGATGTTATGAAACAAGTGAAGGAGTTCCAGGATGAGGCATTAAGAGAGGACAGAGTCAACTCTGAAAGAATGAAAGGACAAGTTTCAGATTTGGGGGAAAAAACCCTAGGTGTTAGAACCCGATCTGTGAGAATGTGGATCCCTCTCTATGGGGACCTGAGGGAGAAAATCATGGATGGGGCTCACAAAACTCGATATTCCTTACACCCCGGTGCCACGAAAATGTATCAGGATCTGAAGAAAGATAACTGGTGGCCGGGAAAGAAGCGAGACGTGGCTAAGTACGTGAGCAAGTGCCTGACTTGCCTGCAAGTGAAGGCAGAGCACCAAAAGCCATGTGGGAAGATCCAGCCTTTGGACATTCCTGAATGAAAATGGGAACACATCACAATGGACTTCATCACGAAGCTACCTCAAACGACGAGAGGAAGCGACGCAATCTGGGTGATTGTTGACCGTTTAACAAAGAGCGCCCATTTCCTACCAATTCGTGAGACGTTTTCCTCTGAGAGGTTGGCAGAGCTATTTATCAAGGAGATCATGGCTCGTCACGGCGTGCCAGTGTCTATCGTTTTGGATAAGGATACACGGTTTACGTCCAAGTTCAGGAAGAGGTTTCAGGACTCAATGGGGACTAGACGGCATATTAGTACGGCTTACCACCCCCAAACGGATGGTCAGTCGGAAAGAACGATTCAAACGTTAGAAGACATGCTACGAGCGTGTGTAATTGACTTTGGAGGAAGTTGGAATGAGCACTTACCGTTGGCAGAATTCTCATACAATTATTGTTACCATACCAGCATTGGTATGCCACTTTATGAGATGCTGTACGGTAGGGAGTGCAGAACGCCCGTGTGTTGGGGTGACATCGGGCAAAGGAATTGGGAAGCCTTGAAGTGATCGAGGTCACGACCGAGAAGTTAGATAAGATCAAAGCATTCATGAAAGCCGCAAAGGATCGCCAGAAGTCTTATGCTGATAAGAGGCGTAGACCAATAGAGTTTGAAGTTGGTGACAAGGTTATGCTCAAGGTATCTCCCTGGAAAGGGATCATCAGGTTTCGAAAACGGGGAAAGTTAAGCCCAAGATTCATACGACCATTCCGTATTGTCGCGAGGGTAGGGGAAGTGGCCTACAGATTAGAACTACCTGATGAGTTGAGTGGAATTCACCCTACGTTCCATGTATCTCATCTCAGGAAATGTCTGGCAGATAATGATGCAGTTGTACCATTAGAAGACATTGAAGTCGATGAACAACTGAATTATGTAGAGCAGCCGGTGGCCATCCTTGATTGGAAAGAGGAGCACGTACGGAATAAAGTGGTTCCACTAGTATGAGTACAGTGGGGACACAGAAAAGGATCAAAATCTACGTGGGAGACCGAGGAGGAGATGAGGAACTTTTACCCTCAATGGTTTGATGACTGACAGGTTTCGAGAACGAAACCTAAATAACTGGAGGAGACTTGTAACACCCCGAAAAGTCAAAACGAGTCATTAAGGATAATGGGCTTAATTATTGGGTATTATAATAATGTAAAGATATGGTCATGGGCTAAATTAGGCTTATTGGGTAGTGGCCTATGGGATTAAAGGCCCATAATCAGCCCTTAAGCAACCAAATCCGCCTTCATCTTCCTCATTACAACCCTAGCCACCAAATTCATAGAGAGAGAAAGTAGAGAGAGAAAGTGAAGAAAACTCAAGATTTGGAGCTTCATAGGTTAAGGGATTGAAGATCTGGGTGTTGGAGCATCACCACCATTAAAGAGCAACAAATCCAGTTAAGAATCGACCTCTAAATCCTCCTGCAGATCAAATCCGGATTCTAGGGTTTTGGGTTTTGAAAAGTTGCAAAGAAACGCATAAAGGTCACATTTTTACGTATGAAAACATGTATAAAGCTTAGATTTAGCCTCATTGATGATAAACTAAGGGTTTGGACGTAA
Source organism: Flaveria ramosissima (assembly GCA_025215565.1). Classification (NCBI taxonomy): domain Eukaryota; kingdom Viridiplantae; phylum Streptophyta; class Magnoliopsida; order Asterales; family Asteraceae; genus Flaveria; species Flaveria ramosissima. The sequence goes on along the minus strand of CM046037.1, from coordinate 76,209,288 downwards.
AAAGTTGCGATTTTGGGTTAAAAATAGTTTGGTTAGTCATTTCAGCCCGTTCTGCGAAACTGGGCATTCATCCAGCGAAATTAATTATTCGTCCAGCGAAACTGTGGATCTTCCTGCGAAACTATAGTTTCGCAGGCATGGTTTTCCAACGAAAGTTGGGCGAAACTGGCAGCGAAGATGCCAACGAAACTGCCAGCGAAGATGCTAGCGAAACTAGCAGCGAAACTGCTGGCAAAACTAGCAGCGAAACCGCTTTTCTGGCAGCGAAATTAGCAGCGAATTTAGGCAGAAATTAACCCCTTAGAGTGTTAACTTGTCTGCAGGCTGTGTAGTGTGATCCTAGCCTAGAAAGCTTAGTCTAGAAGTTATTCGCGGTATACAGGTGAGTTCTAGATCCCCTATTTATAAGTTTTTCCATGTTTTAGGGCTATTATGCATACTAAATATACGTTTTGACCTAGATATTATGAGGTTTTATGATGACATGTATTGGATATGTTGTGTTGGTTACCTATAAAGTATTATATATATTAAAGTGGAAGATGATATTAATGAAAAGCAGAACTTAATGAATGTTACCCCGAGGCCCATTTGATGATGAAAAGTCTTGCAAGCACTATGATAGACTTCACTTATGTGAGTCTCATGTATGATGATGGGTCCGTATTCATGAGTGGGCTATGTGCCTTGCAGTGTGGATCAACTGTCGGGGGTTAGCTACCATTTTCATGTGTACCGACAGGGATCGACATTTGTTGTCGATCAACATGGAGCTCTTGCTTTGTGCAATCTCGTTTATGATGAAAGTGAAAGATAATGAAAGAATGAAAGATAATGAACATGCTTATTATGATGCAAGTAATGTTATGTACTATGTTGTATGCATGGTCATTATATGAAGGATAAAGTTAATATTTTCTTATATTATTTAAAACTAGAACTCACTCAGCAAAGCTGACTTTTATGCATAAAAGTTGGCAGGTAAGTGCTGATGCTGAGGATGGCACACGGAGCTACTTGGGGAGCTATGGATGGCATTCCTATTTATGAAATCTTTATTGTAATTTAAGAACAAGTAATATGTTTTGTTTACAATTAATGGACAAATGTATGAGTACGATATGGTTTCTAAGGTTTAAATGAATGTCTAATTATTTCCGCTGCAATGTTTTGTTATTAAACTGATTTTATGCTATGATTAACCAACTGTGAGGCTTCCCGGGATCTAGGCCTTACATGTGGCTGCCAAGAAGGTGGGAGACAAAGCCTAGATAAAGGCATATTTTAGAGCCCATGGCTTCTCTTGCAGCAAGTTGGCCCCATGTCTGAAAAGACCCTGCAGTGACATGTCAATGACACCAAGGCTGACATTCGCTCAGGAAGAAGGAAGGAGGTGTACCAAAGTATACAGAGGATGACTTCCTGACCTTAACCTCAACCTAAACCAATACCTTTCCCTTTCCCCATCAAAACTAAACCAACCACTGAACCTTACACCTCTAAACCTACACCATCAACCATACCCTCATCCTCACCTATTGCCTCATAACAACCACCTCCATTTCCTCATCCTCACCTATTGCCTCATAACAACCACCTCCATTTCCCATCCTAAACCCAAGTCATCTTCTCAACCATCAAAACCTCTAACCTTGGAAGAATTAAAGGAAATCAAGAACAAGATCATCAACTGTACAACTCTTAGCAAAATCTCTTGTGAGGAGGAGTCTATCGAACTAACATTCATTGATGGCTCTTCCTATTTGTTGGGTTTGTTGGACCAAATCAAACTAGTTTAACCATTTAAACATGAAAACGCAGTGGATTAACATCAAATAAATATCATTTGTAATCTGAAAATATGATTCATTTTATGACAACAACAAACCCAAGAACACAAGGATCTTATATATGTGTTTGAACTAGCTATCACCAATACATAACAACCCAAATAAGCAATACATACTACCTTCCTTAGGCTGCTGAAAAACGAGATATAGATGAAGAGAATTATGTTCTTGAACAGCCAAAACCACCAAGAAGAGGTGTCCTCAAGCTTCCATACCCACAAGCATCAAGCATACACCATTCTTGCTAGGATTTGAGCATCAAATCGGATCAAAAAGGCTGCTGGAACCTTGTTCCAGCCGTGAACATCAACAAAGCTGTTAGAGCTTTGTTCCAGCCATGATATCTTTCTTCCAAAGAAAGAGTGATGTTCTTGTGACCCTTTTGCATATGAGAGAGTGAGAGAGATCTGAAATGGAGAGTGTGTGAATTCTAGGAGAGACAAAACTCAAGAGAAAACCAAAGAAAACAAAAGGTGAGAGGGCTGCCCAAGGGGCGGCCGAATCCCTAATCATTTTAGGGTTTTTCCCCCAAAACCTTTTAATCCTTTTTAAACAAAAGTTTTTAATATGTTATGTAATTACCCTTTTAATTATATAACTTATACACACACTCCTATTATTTGATGTTATTTAACCAAATTAAACAACATTACAAATAATATTCATGAACAAAATATCCATATAAGTTGTTTAATCTCATATGCAACTTATTTAGAAAACCCATTTTCTAAATTGGTGTATTTATTTAATTGCATGATCATATCATCAATTAAATATTAATTGGTGTTTGCTAAGCTTGTTATTGGGTATGACCCGACTTGGATCATAACGTACTAACCACATCAATGTTCTATGTGTCTTGGGCATAAAGAATCCAACAATCTCCCACTTGCACAAGATACATAGAAGATTGATGCAAGCAGTAAATACCGCCTAATAACGGTTTACTACCCTTAATACGCATGACTTTAAAGCCATTCAATAACATCATCCCTTTCAAGTTCCAAACTTGAAATGATTTAGGTGAATCGATCATCTATCCTTTTGTTACAGATGTCCTGTTAAATCCAAAGACACAGAATGATCATTCCTTGTTGATTTAACTTAATCAGACCTTAGACATCTTGCTCTCAACGAATAAGAGAAACCAAATCCCATCTTGACTGCATACGTTTCTCACAATCACCTTGTGTCACACCTGAACATAGCCTTATGTACTGTCCCTTATTTCAGAATAGTGAAGAACTAACTCAAGGTATAACATTTGGTGAATATCAAAACCCAATATGCATCTCAGGTCTGAGGATACTAAATGATATTCGCCTTTACTCAAAATTACTTATGATCAATCAAAGAGATTCTATGTAGTAAAATTTGAGACGCGGGTCAGTCCAATATTTGCATCCCACAAATATCTATGAACCTGGCAGCAACCAATTGCTTTATATTCATTCCTAATGAATATCCACCAATCCATGTTCATAATAGTCTTACGTTCATATTTGTTCCCACAAACATGACCGACTACGGACATTTAGAATAATAAACATATTCATGGATGTAAACATGCTAAAAAGGAACATAACCCAAATATATAAAAGAGTTATATATTACAATTGTTCCATATTTTATATGCTAAACAGATCAATTCCAATCACTAGAATATCAAAGTCCTAAGGCATAAGTATGACCCTCATACTTTGCCCTCACAAGGAGCTTCGTGAGTGGATCCGCAATGTATTGATCGGTGTGAACTTTACGAATACATATTTTTCCCTTTTCAACTTCATCCCTTATGCAGTTGAATTTCCGCTCAATGTGCCTAGCCTTTTGAAGAGGACAGGGTACCTTGATTCATGTAATCGTACCCTCGTGATCACAAAAGGATTTCTAGGGGTCTTGAATGGTAGAGACCACCCTAGGTAGGCAATAAATTTCTTTATCCATGCAGCTTCCTGAGCTGCTAATGAAGCGGCTATGTATTCGGATTTTATAGTGGACAATGCTACTCCATTCATAATGAAGACATACCCCGATTGAGAATCATCTCGAATGGTTTGGAACTTGCATCTGTGTAACTCTTTACAACAAGTTCCTCTCCATCAGATCTGTATATTAGAAACATTTCCTTAGTCCTTCTAAGGTATTTCAATATACTTTTAATAGTCATCCAATGGCTATTATCTGATTCTTCTAATATCTGCTCGTCATGATTAACGCGCATGACTCGTCCAGTCTAGTGCATATCATCGCATACATGATGGATCCTATAGCTGACGCATATGGGATGTCCTTTATTTGATATTGCTCATCCTTTGAGCTTGGACATTGAGATGTACTCAATATTGTCCCTCTTTGAATAGGTACCATACTTTTCTTAGAGTTTTTCATCTTGAACCTTTTCAAGACTTTATTAATATATGCACTTTGATTTAAACCTATCAACCGCGTCGATCTATCCCTATAAATCTTTATTCCAAATATAGGCGGCTTAAACGAGATCTTATATGGAAAAACATATTCCAAGGTAGGTTTTAACACCTTCCATGGTTGGAATATCATTTCCAAATAGTAGTGTGTCATCAACATACAACATTAAGAATACAATTATGCTCCCACTAGCTTTCATATATACACAACCTTCTCGATGCTTGTTTCAATCCACAGATTGATCACTTTAACTTATATACTTTATTAGGATGTCATGGATCGACAAAACCATCATGCTGAACTATATGGACAGTCTCTTCGAGTTGTTCATTAAGAAAAGCGGTTTTGACATCCATTTGCCAAAACTCATATTCAGAATATGCAGTTATGGCACATAATATCCTAATCGACTTTAGCATTGCCACGAGCGTAAGAGTTTCATCATAATCAACCAATTGAGTTTTATGGAAACCTTATGCTATAAGTCTTGACTTATAAGTATTCAATTCTCCATGTCTATCTGTTTTCATCTTGAAAACCTACTTGTATCCAACCGGTTTGGAGTTAAGTGGAGGGTCAACCAATTCCCAAACTTGGTTGTTATACATGGATTGCATCCTTACGTTCATGGCTTCTAGCCATTTGTCCCAATCCAAATTGGACATAGCATCTTGGTATATGGTTAGCCTACTGGGGTCAACCACATAGCATCCATTCTTGGAATATTCATATCACTTAGATGGAATACTAACTCTACCAGATTTGTGAACGTTTTGTGTGTATTTATCAACCTCTTGATCATCATCAACAACCTCTTGTTGGTAGCTAGTGTCAACCAAAAGTGTACCGGCTTGTGGATTTTGATCCTTATCAAGTTCCACAGTTTTATACGTCATTCCTTCCATAAAGAACTTGGTTTCTAAGAACTTATCCTTTCGAGCAATAAATATTTTTGCTCCGTTGAGTCAAAGAAACAGTATCCCATACAGTCTCTGTGGATTCTCAACTAATATACACTTTCTTTGTCCGGGTCATATTCATAATATGAGCCTCAGAGAGCAATGCGAAAACCAAAATGATAAAGGTGGTTAGCTCATATAATAAATTGAACCATATCCAAATAGGGTTCAGTTTCTCCTTTATCAGAATGAAGAACATAGATAGTTATGTAGAGTTGATTTTCTACTTTATTATTGAAGATTTTGAACATTTCAAAAGCTTCATACATATGTGTCATCAAGTGCACACAATAATAGCGACTCTAATCGTCGGTAAAATAATGAAGTATCTTTCACCAATCTTTGTCATTATCTTAAAAGGACCACATACATCCAAATGTATCATTCCTAATAAGTCTTTTGGTTCACACTTATCAAATGAAACATTTTCATTTGTTTCCAAAAGACCATTCTTTTTGAAGTGTTTGAATCCAATTCTTGTTTATGTGACCAAGACGACAATGTCAAAGATAATAATAACTTAAACCCATTTTAAGTTTCTTTGTGCTTAATGTGTATAATGAGTTATTATAGGACAAATTATCATGAACCAATTCATGGATATCATTAAAAGGCATATCCTTAAAATGAAATACATCATCCATAAAACTTAATACCATTATTTACAAACTTTAAATCATGATAATATTGTAGTAATAGGAAACATTAATTATGTTCCTAGTCAAACTAGATGCATACAAAAGGTTTTGAGAACAACTTCCAAACCATTTGAAAATCTCAATACCCATGTGTTTGAAAAATGACATTTAATACAATGCGTGAATCATGGAAATTGTATTTGAGGTTTGCTCAACATCCCTCTTGTCTTTCAACTCCTTGAGATAGGAGGGACAATTCCTTTTCATTATCCTATCTCTCCATACTCAAAGCATGGATCGTTTTCCGTTACCTTAGGCTTCATAAGCTTAGGTTTTTCGAGGTTTCGCTTTAACCTTTGCTTTGATGTATTCCTTTCCTTTGGCAATAATTGCCTTAGGATCGGGATTGGCCATTTCTTATAGCCTCCCTCATTGATCGAGAGAATAGGTAGAACCTCTCTACCCATCCCTGCCTCGGTTGCTTTGAGCATTGCGTGAAGTTCACCAATGCTCTTGTCCCACCCGTTCATATTATAGTTTATTATGAATGTCTTAAAAATTTAGTTAGGCAATCAAGGATCAAATCCTTGGCCAACTATTTTGAGACAGGACAGTTAAGCATCTTGAGGCTATCAATGTGGCTTTTCATCTTAAGAATATATAAGATGATATCGATTGGGTTTCTTCCATGTGACATGCATAAAGTGCTCGAACCGTTTCGAAGCAATCTACTAAAGTTTGTTGAAGGAATATTTCCTTCAACTAGATTATCATGTCATATGCCCCATGATGCTCCAAACCCTTTTGGAGTTCGGGAATCATATTCCCACATGAGGTAGGATACTTGCACAGAATCCTTAGTGTGCCTAATCCAATCGTCAAAAAGCCTTAACATCAACAGCGTTGGTTGGTGAGGTATGGGATCTTCAAGGACATAGGCCTTTACTCATTCTTGAGAACGATTCTCAAGTTTCGAAATTGAGTCCATAAGGTTATTATGGTTAAGACGATCCCCTTTTAAGATGGTTCTCGGTGATAGGTAGGGACGGTTGGGGTAGTAGCATTGTTGTTTGCGGCCATTACTACAAAATTACAAAGTTCATTTTAGTATTTCTGAAAAATTGCATTTTAACTATTAATACCCTTACACGTCTCATGGACAATTAATAATTAAAATCTAGAATCCAACGTTACATTTAAATGATGGTTAGGTGACCTTTATCCCATTATTTAAATTAACAAGGTAGTCAACAGTTGACAATTGCAACCTATTGCAACTTCTAGTCTTATGGGATCGGTTAAACATCATATGTTTAGTCGCATGTTTAATCCCATCAACACCATTGTACGCCATGCTTCGGTGACCCTAATCACATGGTTTCCAATTCAAGTCGTCCTACTTACACACACGTGTGAGTTTTCACATACAAGCGGTTAGGTGACCTTTATCCCACAAGTACGTTAGACTCACCTCAAAGATACAAGTTCCCTACAAGTGGTTAGGTGACCTTTATCCCACAAATAGTTCCCAAGTGATTTGAGTGTCGTGTAAAAGGATGGTGTTAGACTTGTTACCAAATGGATTTAAGTTTCATTAATTCTAGTTATGAAAACTCTATGTACCTTGTATTCGCATGCTTTCAAATACATGGTACCCTATGGTTCTATTTTAATAAAACTTCTTTTATTTTGAAATCATTAATCCTTTTAATAACCTTTTATTAGTCACTTAATGATTTGGAACCAAAAATTAAGCTTGTTATGATAATTTATTTAGATTGTTAAGCATATCCATATATCAAACAATCAACATAAAATGAATAATCAAACAAGCATATATCAAACAACCACATGTGCATAACCATAGCCACTATGTTGACAACACTTGTTTGCCATCACAAGTGTTATCATTTGGTCTTTCCTAAGGGTTGAACACAACACAAAGACGAGATCTCCAAAGACCCCCCTTGAACTTGCATCCAAATGCTTCAAGTCCTTCTTTTGTGTCTTCCTTTAGTGCTTCCATCTTGTGCATCTTCTTTTATAAAATTTATATCCTAATACAAATTTTCTAATAAAGGAAAACATACTTAATCTATCTATTACATCACAAATGAATGAATAAATAGATTACATCCAAACAACAAGCACAAAGAATAATTATTACAACCCATAAGAATGAAATCAACCAAAACAAACATCCATTCAAAACCAAATCAACACAAGGTCAAGGCTAGGTTATGCACCAATATGAAACATCATACAAGAACCAAATAAACCCCCATATGACCCTAAATTTTCAGCCTACATAAACCATGAATTTAGGGTCTTTTGTCCAAACAAAAACATAATCAACTACTTGATATCTTACTTTCAAGATTTAATCACTAGCATGTTAGATATAACCTTAAAAGGTTGGGGATTTATTATCATCAACACAAAACAGCCCCAATATGGTTGTTAAAGCCTCATAAAACCAATTTTACAAGAACACATGAAACTAGTCATCCACATATCCGGCTCTAGATGCCAATGTTGGGTTTGTTGGACCAAATCAAACTAGTTTAACCATTTAAACTTGAAAACGCAGCGGATTAACATCAAATATATCATTTGTAATCTGAAAATATGATTCATTTTATGACAACAACAAACCCAAGAACACAAGGATCTTATATATGTGTTTGAACTAGCTATCACCAATAAATAACAACCCAAATAAGCAATACATACTACCTTCCTTAGGCTGCTGAAAAACGAGATATAGATGAAGAGAATGATGTTCTTGAACAGCCAAAACACCAAGAAGAGGTGTCCTCAAGCTTCCATACCCACAAGCATCAAGCATACACCATTCTTGCTAGGATTTGAGCACCAAATCGGATCAAAAAGGCTGATGGAACCTTGTTCCAGCCGTGAACATCAACAAAGCTGCTAGAGCTTTGTTCCAGCCATGATATCTTTCTTCCAAAGAAAGAGTGATGTTCTTGTGACCCTTTTGCATATGAGAGAGTGAGAGAGATCTGAAATGGAGAGTGTGTGAATTCTAGGAGAGACAAAACTCAAGAGAAAACCAAAGAAAACAAAAGGTGAGAGGGCTGCCCAAGGGGCGGCCGAATCCCTAATCATTTTAGGGTTTTCCCCCCAAAACCTTTTAATCCTTTTTAAACAAAAGTTTTTAATAAGTTATGTAATTACCCCTTTAATTATATAACTTATACACACACTCCTATTATTTGATGTTATTTAACCAAATTAAACAACATTACAAATAATATTCATGAACAAAATATCCATATAAGTTGTTCAATCTCATATGCAACTTATTTAGAAACCCATTTTCTAAATTGGTGTATTTATTTAATTGCATGATCATATCATCAATTAAATATTAATTGGTGTTTGCTAAGCTTGTTATTGGGTATGACCCGACTTGGATCATAACGTACTAACCACATCAATGTTCTATGTGTCTTGGGCATAAAGAATCCAACACTATTCCCTCACAAGAGAAGCATTTCTTGATTTTCCTAGGGGACCTTGGACCAGGCACTTCAGCTTCTTGCAACTAACTTTGATGCACTCAATGAAGAAGAGAAGAAGCTAAGAAGAAGGCTGGTGACTCTCTTGGACACCAGGAAGGGGAACAAGTTGCCATCTCAACCCCTTAATCCTAGGAAGAAGATTGTTCATTGGAGGTTTGAAGACTCTTCTCATAACTTCGTTGTGGAAAGAGAGAATGGTGAGATTAACATACTCAACACTCCATCTCTGCTACACTTAAGCAGGTTTGACATTGCTGAGTTAGCAGAGAAACTATTCTCCAATCCCTCCAACTCTCAAATAGATGCTCACATTCAGAATCATCTGAGCAGCCTTCAACTTGCTGAGTTGACAACAAAAGAAAGGATTGAAGAAGAGTTGAAACAGAGAGAAAGGGAAGAAAAGGAAGGGTCAATCAAAGGAAACACTTTCCTTCAGATGGTTGCGAAATTAGAACCCATAGTTAGATGGGAGTATGACTACAACTCCAATCAATTAACTCTTTATCGAGGGACAGAGCAAAGGGTACATGTCATACAAAGTAACAAACTGGACCTGCTATCTACAAATGACTTGTACAAACTTCTCAGCACCACCTTTGGAAAGAACAAAGAGACAGATAAATACCTTCTTTCCCAATGCTAAAAGTTTTGAGAAGCAGAAGACAGTGAAGTTTTGGTAGCATCAGCCTAGGGGGAGTTTGTTGGATCTAGTAAGGCTGGTGCAACCAAAACAACACTTAGAATATTTTTTTGGTGCAACTGATAAAGACTTCCGAAGGCAAAGTTGCACTTTCGAAGGTTAAAGATAGAAGAACTTTCGAAGAGGAACTCTGTCTTTCGAAGACTAAGAAATTCCTCCTCCGAAGACAAACACTTGGAAGGCTTCAAGACAAAGACTTCCGAAGTATAAAGACTTGAAGATCAGTAGAAGTCTCGGAAGAAGTAGACTCTTCTGAAGTATAAGTGGCTTCGGAAGAACTTGTTCTTCCGAAGCCAGATTACCTTCGGAAGAACTTGTTCTTCCGAAGCCAGTTTACCTTCGGAAGAACCTACTATGAACCAGTGGACATAAGTATGGTCCCTCTGACAACCCACTGCAACCTCTGATATATTGCATGGCACTTTCCCACACCCATGTAGTTAACCATACTTTATTCCACTGTTCATTGTTTATCAGTTAGTACAGTTACCACTTTAGTTGGTAGCAAAAAGATAAGTCATGGACATGTCATGACTACCTAATCTAGGATAGTATTTTATTATAGATACCTTATTCCTAACAATGTAGTATTTGTTTGGTAGTAAGTTTCCAGCTGGTATCAAAGTATAACCGGTTGTACATAGTAGTATAGTTCTCATTGTAAACTCAGTTAGTATGCTTGTAAGAGTCTTGTAAACTTTGATTTGAGAAGTAATATATACAAGTATCTTGAAAACTATTTCTTGTGTTTTTTCTTACTTATTATATTATTATCAACTCTTAAGGGATTCTACATCATCATTCGAGTGTGACTTAGTAAGATTGAGAGATAACACTTGTGTTGAGTGACCATATTCGATCCTGCATCATGTGACACATGGTCCCTCATCTACGTCAAGATTAATTATTTGATACAAGAGTTTCTTATCAGTTTAGCCAGTTATCGATGAAATAATGTGTCCTTCCAAACAAAACTAGCAATTTGTATCTTTGATATAAGGCACAATTACGACATTCTAATGCAGGGTGATTCCCTTGGTGGGTTTGGGTTTAGGTTTAGTGTGTGAAATAAGAAATGATATAATTAACAAGAAAATTAAATTTTTAACAATATATAAAAAATGATAGAGGACGGCATGTGTATGTGTGAAAGAGAGGATGTGACGATGGGAAAGAGAGTGTGCATTAGGTCATACGGAGTGGGGGACAAGGAGTGGTGGGAGAACCCCTCCCCTTTATGGGCACCACCCGTCCCTAAAGAATTTGGTGACCTTAAAATCGACCTGACAGATATTCCATTGTCACCACTGTTCCTTTATTCCCCAATTATGTCCGTTCAACTATCACATTACTATTATATGTTAAAATATCTAAATATCTTTTTACCTTTATATGACACTAAGACCAACGATTTTCTTACACACTACTTACTCACTCTTCAAAAACTACTTCTACTCTCTAAAAACTATGAACTCATCATTCCGTTTCGACAAAGAATCAAACCACTACTGAAAGCCTTGGCAAAAAAACCCAATCCTCACAACCTCCTCAACATATACGAAATATTTTCGATGTCACAACTAGGGGTGTCAATCGTGCCGGGTTGATGGGTTACAGGTAGCGGTTGTTGGGTCAGAATATCGAACCCGGACCTGAACCATAATCTTATTCGGGTCAAAAACTTCAACCCTAACCAAAACCTATATAAAATCATGTTATCCAAACCTGATTCGTTTAACCCATTTTTCTAAAAAAACCAAAATAATCAATGATAATTTAATATGGAAGTACTACTTTAAGATTGCAAATACAACATGATGTCAAATGTTATGGTTTTCAAGTTTAAAATATATTCTAATCTCTAAAGTGAAGTTGGAAACTTAAGTGCTAAATAAAATTTCTAAATTAAGAAAATAAACAAAAATAAGATAGTAATGCAAAAGTTAAAAGACCTATAATAATTATTTTTAGTATAAATTATTAATACGGGTTAACAGTTGTTTTCAAATGGGTTAACCCGAACACAAGTTATTTTCTAAATGGCTCAACCCAAACCTGACCTGTCTTTTGAACATGTTGTACTTCCCAACCCAAACCCTTTTTTTCATCGTGTTGGGTTCGGATTCAGGTTCATGTCATGAATTGTCACGCCTAGTCACTTTCAAAACTTCTGTCATGAGTGCTCTAATTTGAGTGACAAAACATTGTAGCGTCTGAGGAGAAGGTGGACGTAGCGATGGAGGAGGAGAAGGTGGAGATAGTGATGGAGGAGGAGGAGGTGGCGGTGGGGGAGGTACCGATTGCAAGTGTCCGTGCAAAGAACTTGTAAGGTTTACTGAAAGACTGATGCAACCAAAACAACACAAGTGCTTTCTGCGTGCATGCACTTGGTACTTAGTGCAAGTTGCTTCGGAAGTTTTACACTCTGCACAAGAAAATATTCTAAGTTAATGCAGGACCGTTTAAGGGTATGCACTTACAACACAACACAATGAGGAGAGTTCTTTAGAACACTTAACAGATCAAATAGGGAACTGGTAACTTATAAGTAAGATACTAAAATCACAAGTAAAAAGTAAGATAGAACAAGATAGCAAACAACACAAGTGTATGGTTTTCAAGAATGCTGTATATTGCTTCTCAAGTTCTTTTACAAGTATTACTAAGCATAGAAAGAAAATTACAAGTACTTGAGATACTTTAAACTACATCCTACAGCCGACCATACTTTGAAGGCCAGCTGAATACATAAGACTAGACAACTACAAAATAAAATTGACTGGGTGTGAGATTGATATTCTCACAAGGACCGAATATGATGATTGAGTCAATGATTGTATGGCGGAATCAAACAATCAAGGAACATTGAATGCAAGAAATACTCATAAATGCTCTTTGTATTAATGAAGGTGATCGGTTACACTGAATGTTAGGGTTTGAGCATTAAACAGTAACAGTACACCTTGAGAACATACGACTAAACAAAATATTCTGATTGTCTATAATGTCTATCAACAGTCACCTCACATACGAGGTTTTCTGTAACTCCAGGATGAACACTTGAATCTAATATTATGAAGATTTGTGAGATCAAACAATAATGAACACAATAAATCCCCTTTGATCTAATATGATTGCATATAATTTGAATAATGTGGAAACCCCAATGAAAATAGTCATTCAACCATTTTCCAACACTAATTACAATTAACTAATTTATAGTCTAGACTAATATTCACTAATTGCACTTAACTCCCAAGACTTAGGCTAATTAACACAAAATTACATATTAAGCATAAAAATAACTAAAAATAAGATAAAATATATTTTGTTCCCACAAAATATATTTATTACAATAAAACTTCTAGTCATCTAAATCTTCAACGTCTTGTCTTGGTTCCTCGTCTCGAACGTGTCGGGTTTGACTTTTGTTGACTTTGACCGTGACGTTGACTTTTGTTGACTGTCACTGTGTTGATAATATAGACTATCTTTCCAGCTCCAACAATACTCCCCCTTAGTCTATCATTATCAACACTTTCAAACGAATTCAGCACCGAAAAGTCAACATTAGAAAGATCTTCAAATTGAAGCTTTCTGAATCTGATGAGAAAAATTATTCATCTCATAAGCTCCCCCTATTTATATGCTCCCCCTTTTTGAGTGCAACCTTTGTGAAGATATTGGAACAGCTTTCTCAAATCTCTAATCTTGAGTGCTTCACAAGATGTAGGAAGAGGATTCCTCGCTCGGTGTCTTCTACAAACTTGAGGAACAGGTTCTCTGATCAGGTACACTGCTCACTTGATGATCGGCCATCACTTACAGCAAAAACCTGAAACACATCCTCAAACACAATCTCAACATTTCTAATTAGATCATTTCATTTTAACACAAATAAACTTGTGTTTATCTGTGTGTGAAAAACAAGCGAACCTGTGTTCGTTTATGCGTTATTTCTGTGAAATGCATGAAAAATGATAAACTGAAACAACATAATATGGAAGACCTAAAAGAAAGTGAAATGAAATTCTGTTATAAATTTTTTATTTTTTATTATATACATTTATTATAACATTCTGTTTTTATCTATTTATAAATTTTTTAATATAACCGAGAACTGAATCGATCATGAGATCACATCCTCAAGATATACTTTAGCACAAAGATGAATTTAAACATCGACAAGCAATGAAATCACACTGATAACTGAATCTAATTACAGTCTTTGAATGATTTTTAAAATTCTCAAACAGATCAATAACGATTGCTGATATGTTTGTCCACTTAAACTCATGCCTTATCTTTTTCAACAAGCAACAAATGATTCGTTAAGGTTTGATTAATACTTTAGAATGCTAGGACCCCACAATCATTTGGCAAAAACCCTCACCCAATCTCAGGATTTCTTGAATTTTGTTACGATCTTTATAGAGCAAGGCGTGTGCATTAGTGTGCAAGTGATTATCAACAGAATATTACATTCTGTGATGAATTAGATGATTTGACACTACTTAGACCAAAATGGTGAGAGCTCCAGGTCTATACTCACGTATAACAAAGGAGATGACCATTTAATCATGTGCCGATGAGAGCTCCAGGTCAAGTACTATCGTACAGCAGAGGAGATCATCACTCCAGGTCAGTACTTCCGTACAGCAGAGGAGATTAGCACAAACACAAGACACATAAATACACCAATCATGGCTCAAAGATATGGCTTATATGATTTGTATCATGGTGGGTGAAAGATCAATTCTCAATCCAATTTTTGTCAGGACTCAGTTTTTGTGCAGGCCAAAATGATTGCGTAAATCCAGACATCCTTAAGCATATATTTTAATTGAAATCATGATGCTGCTGTCTACTTTATTCTTCAGGCTGAGTCTACCAAGCATATCATTAAAGCATATGTTTGTTTTTCTATTATTTGCACTTAAATAGAAGATGTAAATCAGATAACAGCATCAGTTACTATCATTTCTCATTTTAAAACGCAAGTCATGCAAAAAACAACATTTCAAGATGATATACAATCATTTCTCAGTCATCTCGAATCAAGTTCCCAGTTCTTTTTTCATTTTTATTTACTTATACTCTCCCCCTAAATTTTTATTTTTGCAAACTTTTCCTTTTTTTTATTTTTATTTATTTTTTTATTTTTTTTTATTTTTTATTATTATTATTTTTTATTTTTTTTATAAAACTGTACAAAAATAGAAATTTACCGAAGAAGGTCTTCCAAACTACACTGATATGAATATAAGAAATGAGTTCTCAAGAAATATGCAGTGATTGTGAAGTGAGAACGGTGATTGTGCATATAAATATACAGATTGTGGATAAAATACCATGACCTTAACCTGTTTGTTCCGCCTCAAATTTGAATCAAGAACAATCTCTGTCAGTAAACCGGATTATTAACAGTCCTCCTGAATTGTTCCTGCACTCATTAACAAATTAGTTAGAAAGGGGAACCCAGACCATCGAAGTCCTGGAAGTTCCTTTTTCATCAAGATAAGTAACAAGCTTCTGCATACAACCGTTTAAACAATCGGGGATTGTTGTATCCTTCTTTTTAATTTGCCAAATTTGTTTCGGTTCAATTAACTTGGATTTGAATGAATTAAATTTGGAAATCATTTTCTGTTTAAGACCAGAAGGAAAAGAATTTGGTTTTAAACCTTTGGTCATTTTCATCTTTGAATCATGTGAAACCGGCTTCACATGAAAAGGTTTGGATGGAAGGTTTTTCATCCAACCATTCAAAGATGTGTGCTTTTTACCTCTTAATCCAGAGAAGCAACCCGTGTTGCCTTTACCATCTGGAACATTGTTTGTAGACTTACAGCTGGAGAAGCAATTCGTTTTGCCTTTACCATCCGTAGCAAGCCTTTGAGGACATTTATTAACCACATGACCTTCTTTTCCACACTCAAAACAAGCCTTGAATGGCTTTTGATACTTGACTGAACCGTGTGATGCAGATGGGGATGAGGATTGCTTTGAGCTTGTAGCAGATTCTTGCTTGTTTTGGCATTTGCTATGCTGAGCAGGGAATGAGATCTTCACTAATTGAGTGGGTTGTTTTGCAGTTGGAGAAGAGATCCGTATTGGTCTTAATTTAGCTTTTGGAAGCTTTTGAGACTTGACAATGTCAGGAGATATATTGATCTGTGAGGAACCAACACGCTCCTCTGTGTTTGATTCATCATCTGAGCTTGACCAGTATCGTATACACAGATCTGCTTCCAATGGATCTTGATTGACAGGAATAGGATGTGTTGTTGTTGAAACTTGATGATTAGGTGATTTCGGATTTATCTTTTCTTTCACAACCCTGACAGGCTCAAAAGTAGGAATTTCAAAAATGCTTTAAACTTATCAAAGAAGTTAGAAGAAATAGTAGATATAGATTTACAAACAACCGGGACTAAACAATCGTTAGCTTGACTGTCAGGATTAGATTTATTGTATCCCATACCAGTTGTAGAATCATAATCATCTCGCACCTCTTTAAGATTAACACCGCTCAAACCTGCATGCAAACTACTATTAGATTGTTCAAACAAATCATTTTTAGGATGAGGTTTGGGAATTGGTGAATAACATAAAGTAGAAGGGGTGGAACTGAATTAAATACAATTCACTATCAGATTTATATCCAATCCCATGTTTCACCCGCGCCCCTTGTTGTTTAGCAATAAGCTCATCATTTTTCATGTGTGAAAGGGCCCATTTATCAAGCTTTGTTTGAAGCTTTGTCGTTTCAAATTGAGCTAAGAGAGCCCTTTCTCTCAGAATGTTAATTTCAACGTTACGCTCCAAAATGGTTCTTCTTAAAAGAGCGTTTTCAGCCAATGCTTCATTAAGTTTCTTGAAAAAGCAATTTGATTTTTCTTTAATTCCTTATTGATTGTTTTTAATTCTTTTTCATTTTCCAATAACAATATGTTTGCCTTATAAATCCCAAATAACCGGATTTTGCATGACGAAGAACACATATCCTGAACAGTCTCACAAGGAAGACCCATGATAGTTCGTTCTGCAGCTAAGCTCTTTTCATAGTTGCAAGCCCATGTGATTTCGTGTTGTTCCTCTTGTTTGACCTTCAGCATCTTGTCAACCTCAAAATCTTTCTCTCTTTTATCAGCTTTTCCAGCCTTATCATCATCGGTTCTCATAGACTCTAGTTTACTGTCATTGTCGACTCTTAGAGCTTCACGATTCTCTTCAACAGTTTCTCTGAATTTAGAGTTTAAATCCGAATCAGTTCTCAATGACTTCAACTTTTCAATCATCTCTGTTTTTAATCAAGTATGCTTGTTACAAAACAAGATCAGTATTAAGCGCGTGGGTTTGATGTGGGAACACGGCTTGTTGAAATTCGTTTCTTTGGATATCCAGCTCGAGAGATTTTAGTCTGTTGATCATATCCATAAGTTTTGTGTCGACATAACCTCTTTCTTCTTGCTTCAGCATTTTAACTTGATGATTCCATTTGGATGGAAGAGACTCGAGAAGCTTTTGAATTTGTTCATGATTACTGAGATCAGGCAGATGCTTCTTTAGATTATTTTTTACTTTTAAAAATCGATCAATTAAATCTGACATTTTTTCTTTCTTTGTACCTGCAAAAGAGTCAAACCGGCTTTGTGCCATTGTGAGATT
The DNA here is from genome assembly GCA_025215565.1 of Flaveria ramosissima. NCBI lineage: Eukaryota > Viridiplantae > Streptophyta > Magnoliopsida > Asterales > Asteraceae > Flaveria > Flaveria ramosissima. The sequence continues at coordinate 76,191,495 of CM046037.1, read as the reverse complement.
ATCTGATTTAAAGTCTTCTGAAGATGACATGATTGTAAAAATTTTGAACAAATAAACGTCCCAAAATATTTTTCCCAAAAATTGTAAAGTAATTCTCCCCGGGAAAAATATTATTTTAAATGTCACGCTAGACAATCTTAGCAACTGGGATCAAGCTGCCAGGTCAGCTTGTGTTTTTTAACTAGCCCAAATTGTTAGCCCACGATTTGCTACCAAACCCAGCCCAATAAAAATAACCCATTTACCAAGTTTTTAAAACCCAGCCCGATTGTTAGCCCAACCCAAAGTCCATTTAACCTAATCAAACTCAAACACAATACACACATAAGTGTGAAGGTAGAGAGAGAGGCGGACGAGACTAGGGTTCCGGCGGGTTCTTTCCGGCGGCCGGAAAAAAATTCCGGCGAGTTATGGCCAGAACAACCTCTACCCTCACTAAACTCAACCTTCTGAATCCAACGGTGACCTCGGTTTTCTTTGAAAGTCAGAAACGACGGAGATATTGAGGAGAGAAGATTGTTGCAGCTAGGGTTCCGGTGATGGTGGCGGTGGCGGTGGCCATGGGAGCGGAGCGGCGTTGTTCACTGGTGGCGGTGTTAAACAGGAATTCTAAGCTTGGGATCTCTGCAGCCTGGCGAAGTTCGAAAATATGGTACGACTATTGCCCCAGGCTTGTATGCTCCAGTACATCAACATTTTTTTTGTTGTTCGTATGGACATGGCAGTTGATTGTAAGCCAGGTTCGAATTGCTTGCCTCTGGCTGGTTCAGAGGCCCAGTTTCTAAGAAGGGTTGAATTTCTGAAACATAATCTTTGGATTACACCTTACGCACTTGATGAAAATTTTCGGTGGGTTTTGCAGATTTTGGTGCATTTCCATTAACCTTTTTTGTCGTGTTGTTTCATGAACTACTCTCTAATAAATTTGTCTTTTAATGGAAACCCATTATGCTAAACTCAAAATATGTTTTTTTTAATTTCGCAACAAGATTTTTATAATTTCGCAGCCTCCTTTTTTTATAATTTCGCTGATTTTTCTTTAATTTTGCTAAAAATTTTGTAGTTTCGCCGGAGTTTGGAGTTTCGCCGGAAAAGAACAATTTCGCCGGAATCTGGTAGTTTCGCCGGAGTTGTAGTTTGCCGGAATTACAGTTTCGCCGGAGTTTCGCCGGAGTTTCGCACGAAACTGTAATTTCGCCGGAAACTTTGAACTTTCGTTCAGAAAGGTGCTAAATTCGCTGGATGAAGATGTTGAAGCTCCAAGAACACCAAGAACACACACTAGTGTGTGTGAGAGAAACTTTCAGATCTGAATTTTTCTTTCCATTTCTTGTATAAAATATGTTGTAGATCTGAAATATATGTTGAATATCTTCAAATTTATAATAGATTGTTGTAGATCTGATGACTTGATTGTGATTGGGATGAAATTTGAATTTTCAGATCTACTTTCTCTCTCTAGAAACCCGTTTCTCTCTCTAAAAATTGATGAGCATCTTTAAAATCGCAACAATTTCTTCAATTCTTCAATGCATTTGATCCAATAAGGCTTTGATACCAAATTGTAACTCCAGGATGAACACTTGAATCAAATATTATGAATATTTGTGAGATCAAACAATAATGAACACAATAAATCCCCTTTAATCTAATATGATTGCATATAAGTTGAATAATGTGGAAACCCCAATCAAAATGGTCATTCAACCATTTTCCAACACTAATGACAATTAACTTATTTATAGTCTAGACTAATATTCACTAATTGCACTTAACTCCCTAGACTTAGGCTAATTAACACAAAATTACATATTAAGCATAAAAATGTCTAAAAAGAAGATAAAATATATTTTGTTCCCACAAAATATATTTATTACAATAAAACTTCTAGTCATCTAAATCTTCAACGTCTTGTCTCGGTTCCTCGTCTCGAACGTGTCGGGTTTGACTTTTGTTGACTTTGACCGTGACGTTGACTTTTGTTGACTTTCACTGTGTTGATAATATAGACTATCTTTCCAGCTCCAACATTTTCTATTCATACTATAGGCTGACAAGATGCCTTTTACAAAATGACTAAACTACCCCTGACCTATACATCAGAGAACTATTCTAAGTACAAAAGTCTTCATCAACATTTCTTTTGTTCATCCGCATTAACTAATGCGGATGTGTTGATCTTCATCAGTATTTCTTTTCTTCTTCAGCATTGGTGTTTGGTCATCAGCATTGACAAATGCGGATGAGCAAACACTTGGCGCATTTGTTGTTGAGCATCCACATACCAAGTACTTGTCAGCATTTGTGTTCGGCTATACTTGTTCTATGTCATCCGCATATACAAATGCGGTTGGCCAACACTTGTCTTTTGTTCTTCATGTAGATTCTTCATCCACATTGGTTCTTGGACTTGTGGGATTTCCAGCAGAACAACCATCAACCCACCTCTTGAATTGGCATGTATGATCCCTTCAGGGTCCAACAATACTCCCCCTAAGGATTATACAACCTAAGTACTTCAAGGGTTTGATGGTGGATGAGGTTGTGAGGATTCTGCTGGGTCTTGTGCAGCTGGAGAGGAGACCAGTGGTTCTGTGAGTGATGGATCCATAATGACCTTTATCATGTTGACAAAGTCATTGGCTTCAGACATCTTTTCTCTACTAAGCACATGAATCTTCATCTGGCTCATGGTGTGAATGGCTTTAATGGGTAGCTTTCTCAGTAAGATAGGCTCCCAGATGGACACAGTTGACACTCCATCCCTATGAATCAAAAGGTATCCATCCACATCTACCTCTAACTTCACAATATTTCCCAGCTGCAGAGGAGTCTTCTTCTTCTTCCTCTGTTCTCTCTTGGCAATGATTCTATCATATGCCATCTTCAGAATCTTAATGCACTTTAAGAAGAAGTGCATGTCTGCTTCTCCCAGCTTATTGGTTATTTCTCTAAAGTTCCTTGTGTATATGTAGTGGATATAGGATTCATCTAATAATCTCATCTCATATCCACTAAACAATCTGATCTCAGTACCTTCTTTTCCTCCCCATCTTCTTTCAATCACCAACTCATATGTCTTTTCATCATAATAGACATTAGAGATTAGTTTGGAGGAATGAGTTCCAGCCACCATCTTTCTTTTCAATGATTCTGTTGGTTTCACCTTAAGCTCAGGAAACACCACTTCTTCGGCTGGTTTTGTTCTTTTCTTCTCAAGGGGGTTGATAAAGGATCTATCTTTCCTCATGCAGATAGCCTTGAGAGATTTGAAGTTGTCTGTTCTTCTAAAACATTCTCAGAATATCTTCAAACTCATAACCCCAGATTGGCTAGTTCCTTCAGATCATGGATTTCCATGGAGTTCACAAGAGCAGAGTACTCTATGAAGAATTGCATCAACCCTGAAATCCTTTTGACCATGAACATGTTCTAGTCACTGTCATACTTCCAAGCAATAATCTTCTGATCAGTCTTGCCTTTGGGAGTAGACACACCTCTGATCATCTCTGTAGTGGTGAGCCCTTCTTGAAGTTTCAACTGTGAAGGCTCTGCAAACCACTCAGGATATCTGTGCAAAACAGGTGCCAAAGAGTCATGATCTCTATGGGTGAGCTGCATGTCTTGTGCTGATACTCTGGTCCTTGGCTTTTTACTGGTAATCTCTTCTTCCAGTTTCTTCAGCCTCTCTTTCTTTTCATTAATCAACCTAAGGATGGCAGCCCTTAGGGAATTAGTCTTCATGTTGCCCAGTTTTCTCTTTGTAAATCCTTGATCAGACAAATATTCCTTCATTTCCCTGTCAGTCATACTGTAGGGATCAGGATACAGTGGTTGAGGAGTGGAAGTCTGCTTTGCCTTTGAGGATGATTTGACCACTAGAGCTTTGGGTGAAAGAGACTTTTCATACTCAGTCTCATAAGTAGGGTCCGACAGTTTATTTAACTTTTCTTCTTCTGCCTTCATTCCCTCATACGTCAACCCGAATACCTCATCAGGATCATACCCATGGTTGATCAAAAACATTGCTTTCACCATTAGATCATCAGTTTGGGCTTTTTCTACCATCTCCTATACTGATGCTTCCTCCTTCACAGGGCTTTCATGAGCTATTGGTTCATCCACCACATAGCCACCCTCTATCTCTCCTTCTTCTAGACCAATGAATTCAGCCTTCTTTTTCAATTGGGCTTCAGCTTTTTCATGCTTTTCTAAGAATTCAGCAATGGCTGCAAGGCTTCTGGGGTCATCTTTTTGCTTTTTCTTGATTGGTTCTTCTTCTACCATTGGTCTTTTTCCCTTTGCCTTCTCAGATAAGTATTTCCTCCTTCTGGTATAGGTTTGCATTCTTAGACCAGAAGAGGTTTCAGCCATTTCAGCCTCTTGTTGCACTTTTTCAGCCTTAAACTTTTCAGTTTCATCAGTAGCAACTGCTGATTCTTCTCTCTTTTGTTGTTCTTCACATAGTCTTCTAATAAGCTTTTTTTGTTCATCAGTCAATGATACAACAGGCACTATTTGCATACTCAATTCCTTCTCAATTGGGACATGAGATTGAGGAATGACTACAATGGGTTCTGCAACTGGCCTCTGATCAACAATGAAATCCCAAAAATCATCATCTATGATGAACTCTTCTGCAGTGAAGATGTCAAGGGCTTTAATCATATCATTAATATATATATATATATATATATATATATATATATATATATATATATATATATATATATATATATATATATATATATATATATATATCTATATATCTATATATATATATATATATATATATCTATATATATATATATATATATATATATATATATATATATATATATATATATATATATATATATCAGCCTCTTTAGTGTGAGTTTCATCTTGTTTGCTTGTGTAAATCACCATCTCCATGCTTGATCCATCATGTTTTGATTCACTTGTTTCTTCCACTTTCTCAGCCTTAGTGAATCTCATCCTTTTAGCAGGAGGGGAGTCATCACCACTCTCCCCTGATGTATCTCATCCTTTATTCATTTTTGATACCCATAAAAAGTGTTGATGTCACACATTCATGAAATGCGGATGAGTAAAAAGAAATGCGGCAGTACAAAAGTTTACCACATAAACAAATGCGGTTGAATACTTTTGCCCGCATAGGTTTTAACACTTCAAACTTTTTATGTATACTTCTTTGACACAAATGCGGTAGATTAAAATCCTTATCCGTATTAGTTTCACTTTGTTTTAAATGACATAAACAGTTACCCGCATTGGTTATATGCATGGGTTACCTTCACCCGCATTAACCAATGCACTTACCCGCATTAACCAATGCACTTACCCGTATTAAATTTTGAACTTGAATCAAAACCTAATGTTTCTGAAGACAAAGTTTTTCTAATTTTTCTTTCTTGTTATGAAGAATTTGTCTTTGATTGACTTGTGTCTTATGAAGTTTTTGACTGTTGTTGGGGTTGTTAATTCTTGCTTGGATTGACTTGTATATCAGATGTGATACAAGTTTCCCATTATTTGACTGCTCTTGGACTTCTTATGCTTCCATGAATCTGCATAAGCTGAGATGCTATAGTATAACTTCTGCACACACACAGACAGTTCCTTTTTGATTTGTTTTAAAAGTTTTAAGAAAGTAAATATTTATACAAATTGATCAAAATTTTAAATTACTCCCCCTAAAGTTTTTATCCACAACTAGATAGAAACTTTAAAGATTTAAAACTTTTGAACATAAAATATGTTTGATGTTTTTGTTTTCTGATTTAATCATGAAGAGGAAGTATACCTTTTGTTGGGATCATATCAATCTTTCATTACACATGTGCACTCTTTTTGTTAGTAAATTAGACATGTTTATGAACTTATTGATTGAAGGTATGTTTGTCCTCTTAAACTCATACCTGGTTAATATTTTAATGCATGTGATATTTATCATGTTTTGGTTGATTTGATTATTCAACATGTACCTCACACACAAAAGTATGGTATGATCAACCATCCTCATGTAATGCATGATAGAACTTTTTTACAGCTTTCTTGACCAGGTCACTTATGGTATGAGATCTCATTTTCACTGATCCTCATGGGATTCTTTTACTTTAATCCTTTTCATGATTTGATCCACATTGGGATTCTTTTTCACTTCACTTTGGAAGGTGATCCATGGTGGGATTCTTTTTGTTCATTCAAAAGGAATGTATTCTTTTGCTGATTCATCCAATTTGTATGTGTTCCTCATTGGGAATCTTTTGGATCATTACATCAGCACTATGTGCTTGTTTCTTCAGGTCTTTGCTCAGCAAAACAGAGAAGAAACTGATGTAGGTGAAAGAGATTCATAGAATATCATTACCTGGTGTGTTTAGGTTACTACACACACATACACTTGGATAGGCCAATACGTACTTGTACTCTGAGATGAGTGTTTCACAATTGAATAAGATATTAATTCATCACAGCATGTATTTTCTTTTCCAAGTTGAGCCTACCCACATATCAGGTAAGTCATGTCAGTCTTTCAAATTTTGAATTAAGCACAGTGAATGATATAACGACTGTAAATATATCATTTCCCATAGTATATATCATTTTTCTTCATCAAAATTGACCTTTTTTGTGATTTTCTAAATTTTTAAGTTGTTTTTGATGTTTTTGATTTCATTCAAGGTTAATCATGCCAATTGATTGAACTAGGTATTCAAACCTACTAGGTTCAAATGCCTTGGTGAATAAATCAGCCAATTGATTTTCAGTGGGAACTTGAATCAATTTGATCAACCCTTTTTCAGCACAATCTCTCAAAAAGTGATATCTTATTTCAATATGTTTTGTTTTTAAGTGCTAAACTGGGTTATTTGTTGTCACACCCCGACCGACGGCGGAATCATCGGGGCGGACGAATGTGAAACGATTGTTCATAACTCATGGAATTAAATAAGTTGAAATAATATTAATTGCCATTTTTCATTGAATAATACTAGACAATTAAGTCATTACTATACAACAAAGATATAAACAACAACATAAGATATTTAATTAAACTAAGTCCAAGTCCTATATGAGCAAGAAGAGTTCCTCAAGTAGCAGTCCTGAAACATGTTAAAAATAAAGGGTCAACTTTGAAAGTTGGTGAGTTTCCATGGGTTAAACATACATACATATATATATATATATATATATATATATATATATATATATATATATATATATATATATATATATATATATATATATATATATATATATATATATATATATATATATTTAAAAAGATTTAAAAGTAGCAATTCATGTCAATGGTTACGAATTATGCAAGTTTATAGAACACATATAGCTACAATCAAACCTTGACCATGAATAAGTTTACAAGTTTATAACGATTAGCTAAGTGTACTTGGTTCCCATGATGAACAAGTCATACGTCATCAGGAGCCAGCAATACATCGGCTTTAGCACCAAATAGGCTTGTCAGGCCCATAGATCTATGACGTCGCCAAGCTAGCAATAGTTAATGATTGTCAACATATAATGTATCTCATATAACACTCACAATAATACCAATAACCATGACAAAAAGTAAAGATGAATTGCATGTGCATTTACAAGTATCAAGATGTTTACAAGTGTAAGTTTATAAGATTAACATGTTTCACCTCTAAAGGTGTGAAATAAAGTAAAAAGAGGCATGGAAAAACTCACTTTGTATAATGATGGTTGTAGAGTACACAAGGAAGCTTAGATTTTAAGAGTCAAATGTGATGTTCTAAAGGATAAAAAAAGAAACAATAACTTGAGGTCGGAATTCATTACAAGAAGTTAGGACGTTCAGAGATTGTCAAAGCAAAAGGTAGATTGGAAAAGGATTATTGTACCAATTTTAGATTCTGGACAGAATGTTTTGTAGGTGTTTGAACAGGTTTTAAAAATTGCAAACGATTTCATAAAATTATAAAAATTTACAGTTTATTAGATCAAAATCCGTAAATAGGTCAAAACAGCAGCACAAGACAGAAGGTGCTGAAATGCGCACTTATCTTGTGAAGGCTATTGTTGAGTTGTCCGATTGAGTTTGAAGATGTATAAACTATCGTTAAAAAGGTAATTATAATATTGGGGTCTGATTTTACTCAAATTTAGTTTTTTGTGATCAAGTTATGGTCAGTTGAAGTCAGACTATATTCTGCCAAATATGTAGTAAGGGACTTATGTGCACTTTTAAAATTGCTAAATCATGAAACGGGTTAGAACAAATTTATTATGTCGATATATGCTATATTAGACTTCATTTGAGTTATAAAAAATATTCCAAGACTTTAGCATAGTCATCATTTAGAGAAATAATCTTGTGGAATAACCGAATGCGGCGGCATAGCCGTCCATATGCAAACGGGATTCTTTGTTTACGTTAGCGTGTTCTTAGTTTGATTTAGGAATATTAGTGATTGTTATAAGGTTAGTGAAAGTTAGAATGTTAATGATCAAATGATAATGATTAAAATTAAAAGAGATTTAGTAGAAGAAAGAATAAAAATAAGAACATGAGAACAATTGAATGTTAGGATGATTAGAACAATATAGATATACATAATATGAAAGTAATTATAATGTTACCTTAGTATTAGAAACTTCTTGATATTACTTCTAAAATAAAATTCTTGAAATTAATCATAACCAATGGATGAAAAAAAGATATGAGAGTGAGATTTTTGTAGAATGAGCAAATGAAAAGTGTGACCTAAAGCTTGCTTTTATAGTTGAGGTTAAGAGGGGGTTATTGTAGGACCGGTGAAGGGTATGCACTTACAACACAACAACACAATGAGGAGAGTTGCTTAGAACACTTAACAGATCAAATAGGGAACTGGTTAACTTGTTAATGAAAGATGCTAAGAACACAAGTAAATATGAGACAGAACAAGATGGCAAACAACACAAGTAATTGGTTTTCAAGAATGTTGTATATTGCTTCTCAAGTTCTATTACAAATGTTACAAAGCATACTCTAAAAGTTACAAGTACTTGAGATACATATACTACATCCTACAGCGGCCATTCTTTGAAGGCCAACTGGATACAATTGACTAGACAACTACAAAATCAAATGTAGAGTCAAAAGGCAGATTTGCCTTTTGACTAGTGACTATGACATGCCATAGCTCACATCCTAATATATTACAAAAAGGATAACAGTACATAAAGTAGAAAGCATGGACTCAAGACCTCAATGTACAGTTACCAAAAGCATGGACCTTTCACCAACTCATGTAAGTTGGTGACTTTACAGAGTTGCAGCGGAAAGGTGGTCCAGCTTTATGGTAAAATACATCAGATAAAAGCATGTCTCTAAAAGTCTTCGGAAGAAATCTGTCTTCACTCTTTGGCTTCGGAAGACTTTGTCTTTGAAGCTTCGGAAGACTTCACTTTTGGCTTCGGAAGACGTTGGTCTTGGCTTCGGAAGATATTATACTTAGAATATTTCTAGTGCATGGTGTAAAACTTCCGAAGCATTTCTACTTCTGTTCTTCAGTGCATGCATGCAGAGAGACTTTGGATGTTTTGGCTGCATCAGACTTATAGGAATCCTTACAAACTCCCCCTAGGCTAATGCTACGAAAACATTTAGAAGATCTTCAGATGTTGGTGGTCTTCAGGATGATGATGACCATACCCTTCTTCATCAGATGGTCAGGATCACTCAGACTCTCATAATATCTTCTCATCTCAAAGAGATCATGCAGAGGTAAGTTGATTAAGTGTTGCCATGTGTATACATTCTCAACACCTTGATCTCTTATCACATGCCATCTTTTTGGATTAGTTGTGAAGGTTCAGGATAAGATGGGTCTCTCAGCTGCAAGAGGAGCCACTTGAATTGGAGTTGACTGGGCTGCCTCTTCATACACTTCCACATGTTGATCTGACTCAGCCTGAGGTGTAGAGGTGGATGATTCAGGATTCTTCTTGTTCTTTGACTTTAGTTTGGAAGCCATCCTCTTCTTCCTCTTAGAAGACTTCAACTGAGAAGACTGGTCTGCAGCACCTTGTTGATCAGTCTTGTCTTTCTCAGTTGGGTGTTCCTCCCTCACATGTTTAGAAGGAGAGGGAGTTTGACCCAGTTGTGGATCAGAAGATGTAGCTTGCTGAGGCTTAGCAGGTGGTCCAAGTTGTGTTGTCTCAGGTTGTTCAACCTTAACCTCCACTTCAGGTGGGACTTGACTTGGAGAGGAGTGTAAGTCAATCAGCTCTCCCCTCTTGATCTTCTGCTTGATTACCCTGATATGATAATCCATTATGGATAGAGACATAGGGCCAAGTCTCCTTCCGGAGAATCCATACAGCTTCAAGAAGCTCATCATCCTTTGTCTGTCAGCAGACTTCTTCATACTCTTTTGGATGATGGCTCTTGACTTTGCAACATCTTCCCTCATCTTTTTCTTTGTTGCCTTTTGTTCTTTGAGCACTTGAAGTTCAAGCTGTTTGAGATACTCGAACTCAATGTACTCAAAGGACAAGGGAAGAAGTGCAGATGCCTGGTAGAGACCTGTGGCACTCAGGTAGTTGATCATGTTTTGCCTATCTGTTTCCTTGTCTACCTGAGGTTCTTGTGTAGCTGCCACAGCCTCTTGCACAGGACTTTCTTGAACTGGGGAGAGAGTTGGAACATGCATGTATAACCTTTTCTGTCTCTTCACCTCTTTGAATTGGAGAAGTAGCCTTGCATCCTCTGCTTCCTTCATCTCTCTTGACACTTCCATGTCAGCCAGTTCATTTAATTGCTCTAAAGGGAGAGATATAATCTCATCTATGTCATAGTTCCTAGTCTGCAGGTAAGTAATCCTGACTGCCCTCAACTCATCATCTTGAGTGTTTGGTCTGGGGGCAGCCCTGATTGCAGCTTGCATAAAGCCTGAAGACCAAGAGGAACTTTCTCCCCTTAGCTTCCTCTTACTCTCTTTCTCCTCCTCCTCAATATCCTCAGGAGTTAGAATCCTTTTCCCTTTGTCACCCACAGACCTTTGTGACACATGGTGGAGAGAGCTTTGGCCTTCATTGCTTGGTGTAGCAACTAAGCTCTAGCCAGAGAGAGGTTGTGAGACACCTTCACCAGCAGGTGTCTTACTGAGGGAATGAATTTCTGAAGCAGTTGTTGGTGTGAGAGGGCTCTTAGGCTCTACCACTGGGCCTTCAACCAAGGTTTTCTCTTTGAAGCTAATTGCAGGGTCTGCCTCAACGTCCAGTTGAGTAATGACATTACCTGATTGCCTTTGTCTTCTTCTAAGGCTGAACTCTTCAGTAAGTCTTTCTTGAATCCTGAGTGCTAACCTGTCAGCTTGTCTTGATTGACTTGGGTTGACAAGTGGCATGTTGATCAGGTCAAGACCTTCATAGTAGTTCAAGGTTTGAAAATTGAATACTTCTTGCTGCCCTTGAACTCTGTGAAGAATGAGGGCTCTTCTATCAGCATCATACCTCCACCCAATAATGTAGTTTGAAGTTCCTTGAGGTGGGGATGACATAGCCCTTGGAATGCCTTCCTCAAAGAGACTCCTAATGATAGAGTCTATAATGTCCACATTAATGTGAACTTGAGGAAGTTGCTGAGTATGCACAATTGCAAGTGAGGATGGTGAGTCCTTAATGTCCATACTCCCTGAAGAACTCCCAGGTTCTGTGATTGTAATGACTTTCTTTTCCTTTTTGGTAGTATCACCCTCTTGCATAGGTGAGCTAGGAGTTAGGTCAATTACATTCACAGGTTCTTGTGTTCCTGGTTGAGATCCTCTTAAAGGTCTCCCAGCTAGTTTTTCCCTGAGATAAGATATCTCAAGTTGCTGATCATTGACCCTATTTTGCAGGGTAGTCACCTGAGATTCAAGGTGACTAACCTTAGAGACTAAATAGGAGCATGTTTTTGACAGTTTTTGCACCTTTAGTCTCAGATTCCCCTCATCTTCATCAGAGGAATCATTAGGGGATGAGATGATTGGACTAAGGTCCTCTCTCTCACCACCAGCTTCAAGTTCTTGGCTGCTGGATTTCCTCTGCACATTGACAGCCTCAATTAAAGTGTCAATGGGCTGAGTTGTAATGGTTGAGGTCGTAATGATGTAATCACTTGCGGAAGTGAGAGCCTCTTCCATATGGATATCCTGAACAGGTTCGGAAGTATTCACCTCAGTGATGGGTGACTGATGTGGGCTAGACAAAGGAGACTCCGGAGTACTCATCTCTCTTTGAGTAGGGAAGAGTAGAGAGACTCATGGTACCCACTGAAACCTAAGTCGTCATCAGAATAGAAAGAGAGGTTGGGAATAGGTTGATTTAAGTCTAAAGGCTGGGAATGGTAACAGTCCCCTGAAGGTTGTTCACTTGAGTGTTGAGACTCAGAGTAAGGGCTTAAGGCAGTTTGGCTTATGAGCTCATCAGGGTGAGCATGAGGAACCTCATCCCTGATTCTTGAAGAGATGGGAGTGGTTTGCTCTTCAGGAGAAGTGGGAGCTCTAATGTCCACTTTCTCCTGTATGGGTGAGTATATGGGGGCCTGCATAGACTCAATAGCTTGAGCAGGGGTTCGCTTGGATTTTCTTTGGTAGTTGAGGGTGATTTGTGGCCTTTTAGGTGGTTAGGAGGTAGAATGTGTGGGTTTAACACTAGCTTGTGTTGCTAGGTTATCACCTTGAGCAATAAGCTCTAACATTTTTGGGACAAAGGCTGTTTCTACCCTTGAGAAGCCTACAGTTGGCTTCTTCATAATTTTAAAGATGTCGAGCTTCATCTGTCCCAATTTAAGAATATTATCTGTTTCCCTCAACTGTGAGCCCAGTTCACAGTTGAGAATGTGTGAACATATCTAGGAAACATATAATACTCTAAGGAGTCCAAGTTAGCAAGCAAATTTGTATAAACAAACTAAGAGTACCTGAACTTGACCCCTTGAACCATTCCATGTACTATGAAGGAGAGATCCTCAGGAATCTGGTCCCACCCTCCATGCTTGTTTGACAAGCTGTGTTTAACCACATGAAGCAGGTATTTCCACTGGGATGAGACCTTCTCTTTCCTAAAGGTCTTTACAGAGAAATCTCCCTCATAGCCCATCTGCTCAAAGGAATGATTTACAGCTTCCTTTGGGAAGGACAACTCACCTTCTTCATCATCCAGCTGCAAGTGAGTGTTGATGATGGCCAGAGTGACGAATGTTGTCCTCCCTTGCACTGTGGCAGACAGTGCCTTCTCCCCATCCATAATGACCTCTTGGCAAGTCTTCTCGAATTCAAGCAGATGATCCTCATAAAGAGTAGGATCAATGGTTAGTGAGGTGAAGTAATTGGATAGAGCCAGGAAATGGCAAACCTCTGAGAAACTTTCATCTTTCTCAGAGCTTAATCGAACAACCTGGTTTTGTTGCCTGTGAAGTTGCATGGAGAAATTTGGGTTGTTTCTACGGTTTAGGTTGGCCATTTGATAACCTTAAGGATGAAGAAAGATGAAGAACAAAGGCGGTTTGGGAGAATACAGGTTTAAGGAATAGTGTAATTGAGGAAGATAGTGAAAGAGGGGGGAACCGTTGGGCATTTATGTGAAAAGGATTTGAGACAAAGTTAATGAAAGAGGGTAAACTTTGAAATCCGGATGTCGGTCCCACCTCGGAAAAGTAGTTTACTTTTGCCCAAAAAGTAGTTTTCTTGGAAGTCGAGAAATCTTCCGAAGGTTATTTGCTTCGGAAGTTCTGAAGAAAAAGCTTCCGAAGGCAAATTGGCTTCGGAAGATATTTCAAAGGTTTTTTGAGAATTTTGCTTCGGAAAAGAATTTACACTTAGGGATTTTTTGTTCTAAGGAGAATAAAAACTTCCGAAGGTAAATTGCTTTCGGAAGAAACTTGTTCTTTAAAAACATACGGAGTACTTAAGTTGATTTTAAGCTTCGGAAGATATTTCAGAAACTTCTTCCGAAGGTAAAATTACTGAAGCAATTATTTGTTTACTAAGACATAAATTTCTTCCGAAGGTAATTTTAAATCTTCCGAAAGGAGATCAAAATTTTCAAAACTTGTAACTCCAGGATAATCAAACTTGAATCAAATCATGAAGAATTAGATCAAAATAATGATAAACACAATAAAACCCCTTTGATCTCTCTTGATTGCTAATAATATTGTTTACAAGTAAATCCCTCAATCAATTGGTCATACAACCATTAACCAACACTAATGACAATTAACCTATTTATAGTCTAGACTAATATTCACTAATTCCACTTAACTCCCTAGCCTTAGGCTAATTAACACAAAATTACATATTAAGCATAAAAATGACTAAAAACAAGATAAAATATATTTTGTTCACACCAAATATATTTATTACAATTAAACTCCTGGTCATATAAATGTTCAACGTCTCGACTCGGTTCTTCGTTTTGAATGTGTCCGGTTTGACTTTTGCGTTGACTTTGACCGTGACGTTGACTTTTGTTGACTTTGACTGTGTTGATAATATAGACTATCTTGTACAGCTCCAACAATACTCCCCCTTAGTCTATCATTATCAACGTCTTCATACGAATTCGGCCCCGAGAAATCAACAGTAGAAAGATCTTCAAATTAAAGCTTTTTGAATTTGATGAGAAAAGTTATTCATCTCATAAGCTCCCCCTATTTATATGCTCCCCTTTTCGAGTGCATCCTTTGTGAGTATATTGGAACAGCTTTCTCAAATCTCTAATCTTGAGTGCTTCAAAAGATGTAGGAGGAGGATTCCTAGCTCGGTATCTTCTGCAAACTTGAGGAACAGGTTCTCTGAACAGGTACACTGCTCAACTGATGATCGGCCATCACTTACAGCAAAAATCTGAAACACATTCTCAAATACAATCTCGACATTTCTAATTAGATCATTTCATTTTAACAAAATAAACCTGTGTTTATCTGTATGTGAAAAACAAGCGAACCTGTGTTCGTTTGTGCATAATTTCTGTGAAATGCATGAAAAATGATAAAATTGAAACAACATAATATGGAAGACCTAAAAAAAATTTGAAATGAAATTTTCTTATATTTTTTCTATTTTTAATGTAATTTATTATAACATTTTTTATTTGTATATTTTTTAATTACCGAGAACTTAATCGATCATGAGATCATATCCTCAAGATATACTTTAGCACAAAAATGAATTTATACATCGACAAGCAATGAGATCACACTGATAACTGAACTTAATCACAGTTTTTGAATGATTTTGAAATTCTAAAAACAGATCAATAACGATTGCTGATATGTTTGTCCACTTAAACACATGCCCTATCTTTTTCAACAAGCAGAAGATGATTCGTTAAGGTTCAATTAAATGCTTTAGAATGCTAGGACCCCACAATCATTTGGAAAAAACCCTCACCCAACCTTAGGATTTCTTGAATTTTGAAACGATCTTTACAGAGCAAGGCTTGTGCATTAGTGTGCAAGTGATTATTGACAGAATATTACATTCTGTGATGAATTCATCGTTTAGATGATTTGACACTACTTAGACCAAAATGGTGAGAGCTCCAGGTCTATACTCACGTATAACAAAGGAGATGACCATTTAATCATGTGCCGATGAGAGCTCCAGGTCAGTACTATCGTACAGCAGAGGAGATCATCACTCTAGGTCAGTACTTCCGTACAGCAGAGGAGATTAGCACAAACACAAGACACATAAATACACTAATCACGGCTCAAAGATATGGCTTATATGATTTGTATCATGGTGGGTGAAAGATCAATTCTCAATCCAATTTTTGTCAGGACTCAGTTTTTGTACAGGCCAAAATGATTGCGTAAATCCAGACATCCTTAAGCATATATTTTAATTTAAATCATCATACTACTATCTACTTTATTCTTCAGGCTGAGTCTACCAAGCATATCATTAAAGAATAAGATGTAAATCAGATAGCAACATCAGTTACTATCATTTCTCATTTTAAAAACGCAAGTCATGCAAAAACAAGCATTTCAAGAAGATATACAATCATTTCTCAATCATCTCAAATCAAGTTCCTAGTTCTCTTTTTATTTTTATTTACTTATACTCTCCCCCTAAATTTTTATTTTTGCAATTTTTTTTTATTTTATATTTTTATATATTTTATATTTTTTATTGTTTTATTATTATTTTTTTATTGTTTTTTTTATTTATATTTTTAATTGTTTTTAAACTGTACAAAAATAAAAAATTTATCAAAGAAGGTCTTCCAAACTACACTGATATGAAAATAAGAAATGAATTCTCAAAAAATATGCAGTGACTGTGAAGTGAGAACTGTGATAATGCAGATAAAAATCCAGATTGTGGATATAATACCATGACCTTAACCTGTTTGTGCCGCCTCAAATTTGAATTAGGAACAATCCCTGTCAGTAAACCGGATTACTAACAGTCATCCTGAATTGTTTCTGCACTCATAAACAGATTAGTTTGAAAGGGGAACCCAGGCCATCGTAGTCTTGGAAGTTCCTTTTACATCAAGATAAGTAACAAGGTTCTGCACACAACCGTTGAAACAATCGGGGATTGCTGTATCCTTCTTTTTAATTTGCCAAATTTGTTTTGGTTCAATTAACTTGGATTTGAATGTATTAAATTTGGAAATCATTTTCAGTTTAAGACCAGAAGGAAAAGAATTTGGTTTTAAACCTTTGGTCATTTTTATCTTTGAATCATGTGAAACCGGCTTCACATGAAAAGGTTTGGATTGAGGGTTTTTCATCCAACCATTCAAAGATGTTTGCTTTTTACCTTTTGAACCAGAGAAGCAACCCGTGTTGCCTTTACCAACTGGAACATTCTTTGTTGACTGTGATCCGGAGAAGCAATTCGGTTTGCCTTTACCATCCGATACAAGTCTTTGAGGACATTTCTTTACCACATGACCTTCTTTTCCACACTCAAAGCAAGCCTTGAAAGGCTTTTGATTCTTTGTAGTCCCGTGTTGTGCAGGTGGTGATGAGGATTGCTGTGAGCTTGTAGCAGATTCTTGCTTGTTCTGAAGTTTCCTGTGCAAAACAGGGAATGAGATCTTCACTGGTTGATTGGATTGTTTTGCAGTTGGAGAAGAGATCCGTATCGGTCTTGATTCAATTTTAGGAAGCTTTTGAGACTTGACACTGTCAGGAGATATCTTGATATGAGAGGAACCAACAGGCTCCTCTATGATTGATTCATCATCTGAGCTTATCCAGTCTCGTATACACAGATCTGCTTCCAAAGGATCTTGATTGACACCTCCTGTTGTGTTGGCTTCGCTTATAGGATTCTGATTGTCTGATGATTCAAAAATTGTTCCTTCTTTGACAAACCTGACCGGAACAAACGAAGGAATGTTACCTGATTTGAATTTGTTGAAGAAAGTTGGAGAAGCAACTGAAATTGGTGTTGGAGCATTAGAAGTGGAATTGGCATTAATCTTCTTATCAGACCCTTGCCTGAGGAATCCCAAACCTACAGGAGAATCATGCACATCTCTAACCTCTTTAAGATTAATGTTG
Source organism: Flaveria ramosissima (assembly GCA_025215565.1). Lineage (NCBI taxonomy): Eukaryota > Viridiplantae > Streptophyta > Magnoliopsida > Asterales > Asteraceae > Flaveria > Flaveria ramosissima. The sequence goes on along the minus strand of CM046037.1, from coordinate 76,173,947 downwards.
CTTAAACCTGCATTTAAACTATAGTTTCTGCAGCTTCAATCAAATCATTAGATGGATGAGGTTGAGGCATAGGAGAGTAACAATGGGTGCTAGGAGGAGGATAGACGTATGGATTTTCACCACAACCCACTCTTGTTTTAATCCTAGCTCCCCTCTGTTTACACAGTAGCTCTTCCTGTTTCATTCCGGATATGGTCCATCTATCAAGCTTTGTTTTAAGCTTGCTTGTTTCAAATTCAGCCAAAGTGACTCTTTCGTTTAAAAGATTAATTTCAACATTTCTTTCAAGAAGAGTTCGTTTTAAATGATCATTTTCTTTTAAAGCTTCATTTAATTTTATGAAATACTTGGCTTCATTCTTTTTAAGTTCTGCGTTTATGGTGGTTAAATCCTTTTGGTTATCTAAAAGTAACCTATTAGCTTTATACACACCAAATAACAAATTTTACAAGCAGAAGAACACATATTTTGAACTGTCTCGTATGGAATATCCAGGATGACTCTTTCAGCAGTAAGAGCCTTCTCACAGTTGCAACCTCTGGTATTTCGCTTCCATTCCTCTTCCTTCTCAGCATCACAAACTTCAGTATTCAACTCAGCTCCACCTTTACCCATTGATGTCTGCTTAAGCTCCTCTTGTACCTCTTCAGTTCCAGGTTTCGGTAAACCATCGGAATTGGTGCCAAAATCTGATCTCTCTTCTGGTTTCTCTTTGGAGTTTGAAGTGATCTTTTGAGTTAGATATGTCGCTTCATAGTACTCACGACGTTTGATATCCAACTCAATATCTTTCAGTTTGTTGATCACCTCCATCAGTTTGTAATCCTAAAAGCCTCTATCTCGTTTAATCGACTTGCCGTGTAAGCTCCATTCTGATGGGAGGGAATCAATCAATCTTAGAACTTGTTCATGATTTCCCAATTGGGCATCAAACTTCTTCAGATTGTTTGCCACCAACTGAAAACGATGAACAAAATCGGACATCTTTTCATTCTTTAAAGCTGCAAAATTATCAAACCGACATTGTGCAATTGTGAGATTATCAGATTCGAAGGATTTAATCAGTTCTGCAAAAGCCATTTTTATTTTTATTTTGTTTAAACAATTAAACGTCCCAAAAATATTTTTCCCAAATTTTTTGAATAATTCTCCCCCGGGAAAAATATATTCTTTATAAATGTCACGCTAGATAATCTTAGCAACTGGGGTCAAGCTGAAGAAATGATAGTTTCGCCGAAATTATAGTTTCGCAGAGCTAGTTTCGCTGTGAAATTTCGGCAGCAGTTTCGCTAGCCAAATGCTTTAGATTGCTTAGTTTCACCGACAATTTCGCACAAAACAAGCTTGAACTTTCGTTCAAAGATACTTTCGGCAGCAATTTCGCTTGTAATATGCACACAAGCACTGTTGAACTTTCGTTCAAGATCACTACTTTCGCTGAGATGCTGAAGTTAACTACAAAGTGTAAAACACTTGTAGTTTCGCTGAAAGAACAGGCAGTTTCGCTGGAGGAATTGGTAATTTCGCTGGACGAAGCTGAAAAGCTTTTTCAACACGAAATCAATCTGAAAACGCCCAAATCTTAATGGATTTGAAACCTGATGATTAACAGAGCTTTCCCAACCAATAACAAGTAAACTTCAATCAATTTCCATATCAATAACACTCAAATTTGATCCGAAATTGATGAAAACATGATGTGAACAAAAACAACCACAACCTCAACTTCTCTCTCTAAAAATCTTTAAATCTTCAGTGAATTTGATCCAAAATGGCTCTGATACCAAATTGTAAAACCAGGATAATCAAACTTGAATCAAATCATGAAGAATTAGATCAAAATAATGATAAACACAATAAAACCCCTTTGATCTCTCTTGATTGCTAATAATATTCTTTACAAGTAAACCCCTCATTCAATTGGTCATACAACCATTAACCAACACTAATGACAATTAACCTATTTATAGTCTAGACTAATATTCAATAATTGCACTTAACTCCCTAGACTTAGGCTAATTAACACAAAATTCCATATTAAGCATAAAAATGACTAAAAACAAGATAAAATATATTTTATTCACAGAAAATATATTTATTACAATAAAACTCCTAGTCATATAAATGTTCAACGTCTCGACTCGGTTCTTCGTTTTGAACGTGTTCGGTTTGACTTTTGCGTTGACTTTGACCGTGACGTTGACTTTTGTTGACTTTGACTGTGTTGATAATATAGACTATCTTGTACAGCTCCAACAAAACTCTAAGAAAAGGCTTTTAAAAATATTTTCTTCCAAAGAAAACAAGGGCTTATGAAGGTGATAGAATAGACTACTTAAGACACACAGGTTTTAGAAATAAATATGATTAAGTTTTAAGAAAAGCTATTTAAAGTTAATCATCCCAATAACTGGTAGAAGATATTTAAATCTCTACTCATCAAAAGCTTTGGTGAACGGATCAGCATATTGTTCATTTGTGTTAACTTTGACTAGTTTGATTAATCCCTTTTCAAAGTTATCTCTAATCAGATGATACCTGATATTAATATGCTTTGTCCTTGAGTGCTGCATAGGATTCTCTGTGATGGAGATAGCACTGTTGTTGTCTATGTGAATGGGAGTCTCCTTGAAATTGAATCCATAGTCCAGTATCTAATTTTGAATCCAAAGCACTTGAGCACAGCAGCTTGCAGCAGTAATGTATTCAGCCTCAGCAATTGATGCAAACATACAGGATTGTTTCTTACATTGCCAAGAGACTACTCTTCCACCAAGAAATTGACATCCCCCTGATGTAGATTTTGCAGTCATGTTGCAACCACCATAGTCACCATCTGTATAAGCATACAGATTAAAGTCAGAATTCTTTGGATACCAAAGGCCAAGTGAAGGAGCACCTTTGAGATATCTTAAAATTCTTTTGACAGTGACCAGGTGTGACATCTTAGGGTTGGCTTGATATCTTGCACATATGCATGTAGCAAAGATGATATCTGGCCTGCTAGCTGTGAGGTAAATAAGAGACCCAATCATTGCCCTATAGAAATGCTCATCAACACACTCCCCCTCAAGATCAGGTCCAAGGGAGTGATTTCTGGTTATGGGTGTCTTAGAAACCTTACAATCAGTCATGTTGAACCTTTTAAGTATGTCTTGTACGTACTTTGACTGATTATGAAGATGCCATTGTCAACTTGCTTCACTTGAATTCCTAGAAAAAAATTGAATTTCCCCATGGCATTCATTTCAAACTTGTCCTTCATCAGGTTCTCAAAGTCTATGCAAAGCTTTGGATTAGTTGACCCAAAGATAATGTCATCTACATATACTTGAACTAGCATTATGTCATTTCCTGTTCCTTTGATGAAGAGAGTTCCATCTATAGTACCCCTTTTGTAGCCATGTTGACAGAGATACTAAGATAGAGTCTCATACCACTTCCTTGGTGCTTGGTGCAACCCATAAAGAGCTTTATCAAGTCTGCAGACATAATTCGGATGATCAGGATCTGCAAACCCAGGTGGTTGTCTGACATACACCTCTTAATCAATCACCCCATAAAGAAAAGCACACTTAACATCAAGTTGGTAGACCTTGAAGTTCTTGGATGCAGCAAAAGCTAGGAATATTCTAACAGTTTCAAGTCTTGCTACATGAGCAAAAACACCTATGTAGTCAATTCCTTCTTCTTGAGTATACCCTTGAACAACTAGTCTTGCCTTGTTCTTGATGACAAGTCCTCTATCATCCTTCTTATTCCTAAAAACCCATTTGGTTCCTATGGTAGTCTTCCCTTGAGGAAGAGGACATATGTAAGGATTCCTATAAGTCTGATGTAGCCAAAACATCCAAAGTCTCTCTGCAAGCATGCACTAAAGAACAGAAGTAGAAATGCTTCAGAAGTTTTACACCATGCACTAGAAATATTCTAAGTGTAAAATTTTCCGAAGCCAAGACCAACATCTTCCGAAGCCAAAAGTGAAGTCTTCCGAAACTTCAAAGACAAAGTCTTCCGAAGCCAAAGAGTGAAGACAGATTTCGTTCAAAGACTTTTAGAGATATGACTTTATCTGATGTACTTTACCATAAAGCTGGACCACCTTTCCGCTGCAACTCTGTAAAGTCACCAACTTACATGAGTTGGTGAAAGGTCCATGCTTTTGGTAACTGTACATTGAGGTCTTGAGTCCATGCTTTCTACTTTATGTACTTTTCTCCTTTTTGTAATATATTAGGATGTGAGGAATGACATGTCATAGTCACAAGTCAAAAGACAGATACACCTTTTGACTCTACATTTGATTTTTGTAGTTATCTAGTCAATTGTATCCAGCTGGCTTTCAAAGTATGGCCGGCTGTAGGATGTAGTATAAAGTATCTCAAGTACTTGTAACTTTCCATCAATGCTTTGTAACTTGTAATAGAACTTGAGAAGCAATATATAGCGTTCTTGAAAACCAAATACTTGTGTTGTTTGCAATCTTGTTCTGTCTCACTTTTACTTGTGTTCTTAGCATCTTTCATTAACAAGTGAACCAGTTCCCTATTCGATTTGTTAAGTGTTCTAAGCAACTCTCCTCATTGTGTTGTTGTGTTGTAAGTGCATACCCTTCACCGGTCCTGCATTTGGTATCAGAGCATTTCAGGCTCTTGATATAAAATCTCACCATCTTAAGATCCCTCACACACACACACAAAATACTTAACAACTCAAATGGCAACTATAACCAAAGCTGATATGGAAACTGGAACTATGACAAAGTCTCTACTGATCACTACTGAAGACTTTGATACTTGGTGTCAAAGAATGGAAGGCTTCATCAAGTCTCAAGACTCCAGGATGTGGGACTCTGTTGTTGAAGTACCTTACATACCAACCACCACTGCTGCTATTGGTGGTGGTATGATTCCTAAGGATGTGTGTAAGGATTCCTGAAGTCTGATGCAACCCAAAACAGCCTAAGTGTCTCAGCAACATGCACTAAGTACTGAAGTGAAGAATGCTTCGGAAGTTTTACACAAAGCATTAGAAAATACTCTAAGTGTAAAATCTTCCGAAGCCAAGACCAATATCTTCCGAAGCCAAACATGAAGTCTTCCGAAGCTTCAGAGACAAAGTCTTCCGAAGCTTCAACTTATGAAGACAGATTTCTTCCGAAGACTTTTAGTACACATGCTTTATCTGATGTACTGTTTCATAAAGCACCTTTTCCGCTGCATCTCTGTAAAGTCACCAACTTACATGAGTTGGTGAAAAGGGCCTTGCTTTTGGTAACTGTACATTGAGGTCTTGAGTCTGTAACTTTCCACTTCATGTACTTTATCCTTTTTGTAATGTATAAGGATGTGAGCTATGGCATGTCATAGTCACAAGGTCAAAAGGCAGATATGCGTTTTGATCCTACAATTGATTTTGTTAGTGTCTAGTCAATTATATCCAGCTGGCTTTCAAAGTATAGCCGGCTGTAGGTTGTAGTATAAGTATTCCAAGTTCTTGTATCTTTCTTTATGCTTTGTAACACTTGTAAAAGAACTTGAGAAAGCAATATACTGCCTCCTTGAAACCCATACTCTCTTGTTCTGTCTCTTGCTTTACTTGTGTTCTTTGTATCACCTTTGGTTTCCCAGTTCACTGTTTGATTAAAGTTTAGTTAGTCTCCTCATTGTGTTGTTGTGTTGTAATTGTGTTAAAGCCCTTAAACGATCCTGCAGGATCACTTGCTTGAATTCTGGAACACCTGCCAAGAGGTCATTATGGATGGGGAGAAGGCACTGTCTGCCACAGTGCAAGGGAGGACAATCTTCATCACTCCGGCCATCATTAACCAACATCTGCAGCTGGATGATGAAGAAGGTGAGGTGTCCTTCCCAAAAGAAGTTGTTAATTATTCTTTTGAGTAGATGGTCTATGAGGGAGATTTCTCTGTAAAGACCTTTAGGAAAGGGAAGGTCTCATCCCAATGGAAATTCCTGCTCCATGTGGTTATCCACAGCTTGTCAAACAAGCATGGTGGATGGGACCAGATTCCTGAGGATCTCTCCTTTATAGTTCATGGAATGGTTCAGGGGGTCAAGTTCAGGTATTCACAATATGTTTATACTAATTTACTTGCAAACTTAGACTCCTTAGAGTATTACATGTTTCCTAGAAATGTTCAACACATTCTCAACTGTGAACTGGGCTCACAGTTGAGGGAAACAAGTAATATTCTTAAATTGGGACAGATGAAGCCCGGCATCTTTAAAATAATGAAGAAGCCAACTGTAGGCTTCTCAGAGGTAGAAACAGCCCTAGTCCCAAAAATGTTAGAGCTCATTGCTCAAGGTGACAACCTAGGAACACAAGCTAGTGTTGAACCCACACCTCTTTTGTCCTTACCCTTAAAAAGACCAGAAATCACCCTCACCTACCAAAGAAAATCCAAACGAACCCCTGCTCAGGCTATTGAGTCTGTGCAGGCCCCCAAATACTCAACCTTACAGGAAGAAGTGGACACTAGAGCTCCCACTTCTCCTGAGGAGCAAACCACTCCCATTACTTCACCTATCAGGGCTGAGGTTCCTCAAGCTCACCCTGATGAGCTAACTAGCCCAACAACCTTAAGCCTTCACTCTGAGTCTCAACACTCAAGTGAACAACCTTCAGGGGACAGCTACCATCCCCAGCCTTTGGATCTCAACCAACCAATTCCCAACCTATCCTTTTACACTGATGAAGACTTAGGATTCAGTGAGTACCATGAGTCTCTCTTCTCCTCCCCTACTCAAAGAGAGATGAGTACCTCTGACTCTCCTCAGTCTATCCCCCATCAGTCACCTATTGCTGAGGTGGACACTTCTGAACCTGTTCAGGATGTCCATATGGAAGAGGCTCTCACTTTTGAAAGTGATTACATCATTAAGACCTCAACCATGGCAACTCAGCCCATTGGCATCTCAACTGAGGCTGCCAATGAGCAGAGGAAAACCAGCAGCCAAGAAACTCAAGCTGGTGGTGAGAGAGAGGACTTTGGTCCAATCATCTCATCCCCCAATGAATCTTCTGATGAAGATGAGGGGAATTTGAGACTAAAGGTGCAAAAACTGTCAAAAACATGCACCTATTTAGTCTCTAAGGTTAGTCACTTGGAATCTCAGGTGACTACCCTGCAAAACAGGGTCAATGATCAGCAACTCCAGATTTCATATCTGCAGGAAAAACTAGCTGGGAGACCTTTAAGGAGAGCTCAACCAGGAACACAAGAACCTGTGGAAGTGATTGACTTATCCTCCAGCTCACCTATGCAAGTGGGTGATGCTACCAAAAAGGGGGAGAAAGTTGTTACAACCACAGAACCTGGGAGTTCTTTAGAGAGAATGGACATAGAGGACTCACCATCCTCACTTACTGTTGTGCATTATCAGCAACTTCCTCAAGTTCACATTAATGTGGACTCTATAGACTCTCTCATCAGGAGTCTCTTTGAGGAAGGTATACCAAGGGCTGTCTCATCTCCACCACAAGGAACTGGTAACTACATCATCAGGTGGAGGTATGATGATGACAGAAGAGCCCTTATACTTCAGAGAGTTCAAGGCGAACAAGAAAATTTTCAATTCCAAAGCCTGAGCTTCTATGAAAGACTGGATTTAGTCAACTTGCCACTTGTCAATCCAAGCAATTCAAGACAAGCTGACAGGCTGGCTCAAAGAATCCAAGACAGGATCCTTGTAGAGTTTACTCTAAGAAGGAGACTTAGGGAATCAGGCAATGTCATCGGTCAACTGGATGTTGAGGTGGACCCTAAGATTAGTTTCATAGGGGAAACCTTGACTGAAGGCCCAGTGACAGAACCTGAGACCCCTGTCTCATCATCAACAACTGCTGCAGAGGTCCAAACTCCATCTGAGACACCTGCTGGTGAAGGTGTTTCTCAGCCTCTCTCTGGCCAGAGCATGGAAGCTACTCCAAGCAATGAAGGCCATGCCTCAATCCACCCTGAGTCACAAAGGTCTGTTGGTGACAAAGGGAAAAGGATAATGACTCCTGAGGAAATTGAGGAGGAAGAGAGAGAGAGGAAAAGGAGACTAAGGGGAGAAAGTTCTACTGGGTCATCTAGCTTCATGCAAGCTGCAATCAGGGCTGCTCCCAGACCAAATACTCAAGATGATGAGTTAAGGGCAGTCAAGATTACCTACTTACAGACCAGGAACTATGACATTGATGAAATCATCTCCCTCCCCTTAGAAGAGTTAAATGAACTGGCTGACATGGAAGTGTCAAGAGAGTTAAAGGAGAAAGAGGATGCAATGATACTTCTCCAACTCAAAGAGGAGAAGAGACAGAAAAGACTTTACAAGCATGCTCCCACTCTCTCACCAGTTCAAGAAAGTCCTGCACAGGAAGATGTGGCTCCACAAGAACCTCAGGTAGATAAAGAAGAAGATAGGATCAAGATGATCAACTACCTGAGTGCCACAGGCTTCTATCAGGATGATGCACTTCTTCCCCTGTCCTATGACTTGATTGAGTTTGAGTATCTAAAGCAACTTGAGCTTGAGTTAGTCAAGGAAAGAAAGACAACTAAAAGGAAGCTAAGGGAAGAAGCTGCAAAGTCAAGAGCCATCATTCAAAAGAATGCAAAGAAGTCTGCTGACAGACAAAGAATGGTGAGCTTCTTGAAGCTGTATGGATTCTCCGGAAGGAGACTTGGCCCCATGTCTCTATCCACTATGGATGAGCATATTAGGGTGATCAAGCAGAAGATTAAAAGTGGAGAACTCATTAACTTGCACTCTCTTCCAAGTCAAGTCCCACCTGAAGTGGAGGTCAAGTTTGAACAACCAGAGACACCTCAACCAGCACCTCCAGCTGAGCCTCAGCAAGCTTCATCTTCTGATGCTAGGCAAGGTCAAACTCCCTCTCCTTCTGAACCTGTGAGGGAGGAACACCCAACTGAGAAAGACACTGATGATCAACATGGTGCTGCAGACCAGTCTTCTCAGTTAAAGACATCCAAGAGGAAGAAGAGGATGGCTTCTAAACCAAAGTCTAAGAAGAAGAAGCCAAAGTCATCTACCTCTGCACCTCAGGCTGAATCAGATCAACCTGAGGAGGTGCATGATGAGGCAGCCCAAGCAACTCCTATTCAAGTGGCTCCTCTAACTAGTGAGACACCCATCTTGTCCTGGACTTACTCTACTAATCCAGAAAGATGGAATGTTATCAGAGATCAAGGTGTTGAGAATGTCTACTCATGGCAAGACATAATCAACTTACCTCTGCATAATCTCTTTGAGATGAGAAGATACTATGAGAGTCTTGATGATCCTGACCATCTCATGAAGAAAGGAATGGTCCTGATTGTACTGAAGACTACCAACATTTGAAGATCTTCTAAGTGTTTTAGTAGCATCAGCCTAGGGGGAGTTTGTAAGGATTCCTGAAGTCTGATGCAACCCAAAACAGCCTAAGTGTCTCAGCAACATGCACTAAGTACTGAAGTGAAGAATGCTTCGGAAGTTTTACACAAAGCATTAGAAAATACTCTAAGTGTAAAATCTTCCGAAGCCAAGACCAATATCTTCCGAAGCCAAACATGAAGTCTTCCGAAGCTTTAGAGACAAAGTCTTCCGAAGCTTCAACCTATGAAGACAGATTTCTTCTGAAGACTTTTAGTACACATGCTTTATCTGATGTACTGTTCCATAAAGCACCTTTTCCGCTGCATCTCTGTAAAGTCACCAACTTACATGAGTTGGTGAAAAGGGCCTTGCTTTTGGTAACTGTACATTGAGGTCTTGAGTCTGTAACTTTCCACTTCATGTACTTTATCCTTTTTGTAATGTATAAGGATGTGAGCTATGGCATGTCATAGTCACAAGGTCAAAAGGCAGATATGCCTTTTGATCCTACAATTGATTTTGTTAGTGTCTAGTCAATTGTATCCAGCTGGCTTTCAAAGTATAGCCGGCTGTAGGTTGTAGTATAAGTATTCCAAGTTCTTGTATCTTTCTTTATGCTTTGTAACACTTGTAAAAGAACTTGAGAAAGCAATATACTGCCTCCTTGAAACCCATACTCTCTTGTTCTGTCTCTTGCTTTACTTGTGTTCTTTGTATCACCTTTGGTTTCCCAGTTCACTGTTTGATTAAAGTTTAGTTAGTCTCCTCATTGTGTTGTTGTGTTGTAATTGTGTTAAAGCCCTTAAACGGTCCTTAACTGTGGCTGATTACTCTGAAGTAGATAGAAAGAGCATAGAGATTGATCAAAAAGCCATGACAGCCATTCAAACTGCTCTTCCAAACTTCATCTACAGAGGCTTCAAGAAGTGCAAAACTGCCAAGCAACTATGGGAAGCACTGAAGCTGATGTATGAGGGGTGTACTGAAGCAAAGGAGAACAAGAAGGATCTCCTGAAGCAATAGTTTGAAAACTTCACATTCAAGGCAGGTGAAACCATGACTCAACAATACTTCAGGTATGTTGAGATTGTGGATACTCTAATGGATGTTGGAGTAACTCTTGAGAACAGAGACATTGTAAGGAAGTTTATGTCATCTCTTCCTAGACAATGGACATACTACTGTGTTGTTATCAAGAGGACTGAGAACCTTAAGACTCTTACTCTCACAGAGTTGTATGGTATTCTTAGTGGCTACCAGATGGAGAAGAACATGCAAAGCTCATCTGGTAACTCCAGTAATCAACTGAGTTCAGCCCTCCATTTTATTGAAAGCGAAAGCATTGAATCACAACATCATCTTATATGCTTCCTTGACAACTCACAAAAGGGCCCTTTCATCACCTTCCAAGAGAATCCAAGGGAAAACTACACTCAAGGAAGTCCTTTCAAAGAGACAAGTTCTTCTCATGCCTTTGTCTCTATTGATGAAACTTCAGGCAACTTTTTAAGGATTCCTATAAGTCTGATGCAGCCAAAACATCCAAAGTCTCTCTGCAAGCATGCACTAAAGAACTGAAGTAGAAATGCTTCGGAAGTTTTACACCATGCACTAGAAATATTCTAAGCGTAAAATCTTCCGAAGCCAAGACCAATATCTTCCGAAGCCAAAATTGAAGTCTTCCGAAGCTTCAAAGACAAAGTCTTCCGAAGCCAAAGAGTGAAGACAGATTTCTTCCGAAGACTTTTAGAGATATGCCTTTATCTGATGTACTTTACCATAAAGCTGGACCACCTTTCCGCTGCAACTCTGTAAAGTCACCAACTTACATGAGTTAGTGAAAGTTGAGGTCTTGAGTTCATGCTTTCTACTTTATGTACTTTTATCCTTTTTGTAATATATTAGGATGTGAGCTATGGCATGTCATATTTACAAGTCAAAAGTCAGATATGCCTTTTGACTCTACAATTAATTTTGTTTGTGTCTAGTTAATTGTATCCAGCTAGCTTTCAAAGTATAGCCAGCTGTAGGTTGTAGTATAAGTATTCCATGTTCTTGTATCTTTCTTTATGCTTTGTAACACTTGTAATAGAACTTGAGAAAGCAATATATTGCATCCTTGAAACCCAATCTCTTGTGTTCTCTTGTTCTGTCTCTTACTTATTACTTGTATTCTTAGTATCATTCTTATGGTTATCAGTTTACTGTTTGATTAAGTTTGGATAATCTCCTCTTTGTGTAGTTGTGTTTTAAGTGACCATCCTTCACCGGTCTTGCAAACTTTCTCTTCACTCTTGAAGATTTGGACTGTATTCATCCAGATGATCTGGAGTACATGGAGATAGTCCAGCAGATGGCTCTTCTCAGTCACAGAGCCAAGAAGTTCTACAAGAGGATAGGGAGAAAGTTTCCAAGTAATGCAGCCAGTGGAAAGTTTGGGCTGGACAAAAGCAAAGTAAAGTGTTACAACTGTAACCAGATGGGACACTTTGCAAGGGAGTGTAAGGCACCAAGGACAAATGGTGGCCAAGTACAAACCAGACAAAACTACACTGAGAAAGCCCCCCAGAATGAGAAGCCAAAGTAGCAAGCTGCAGTTGTTGTTGAAGAAGAAGGCTTTGACTGGAGCTTTCAAGTAGAAGATGCATCTCCAAACCAAGAACTCATGGCAGACCACGATGAAGCCAAGGTATTTCAACATCTTTGTACTCCTGAATGTGTTGCTAAAGTTAATAGATACATGTACTATAATTTAGAAATGAGATCTGACCTTGAGTCCTTAAATATTTTAAAAGCTGATTTTAAAAGAGCTGAAAATGATTATAAACTAATGATAGAGGACTTAGAGATAACCATTTCAACTCTTAAACATGAGCATACAAACTACAGGACCCAGATCAAAGATCTCATTACTAAATTAACTGAATGTCAAGCTGAGCTTGTGATCAGCAAAGCCAAGGCAGAAAAATGTGTTCTTGAAGAAGAGACCTTCAAGAACATAATATCCTCATACTTGCATGCAAAAGTTTGTTATCAAAATAAGCAGGGACTAGGATCTTGTGAGATTGCTCCTCCACACATAATCTTGTCTGTAAGATCTTCAAGGTGTGGAACTTGTGAAGATGAGCTTCCCCTTATAGATCCCGTGACTGAAGAGGATGAAGAGGAGATGGTGGAGAATGGCTCTGAGAAGAGTGAATAAGAGCATTCTAAGAAGGGTCACCATCCCTCTGAGGAGAGCAAAGCTGTTGGGATGACCAAGTCAAGAAGAAAGAACTTGATCAGGAAGGCCAAAAGAAAGTCCAAAAAGGCTCAAGAGATCAAGGCTACCTTCAATTCTGCACAGAAACAAGTCTTCATCTCTGCAGGATTTGAAGTAGTAAAGGCTGAAGACACAAACTTGAACTCTATCAACAAGAGTTCTAGTTCACGTCCAAATCATCCCATCATCAAGAAGAAGGCTGATCAATTGTGCATTGCTGTTGTACAACCTGAACCGTCCTGCTCCAAAGGTAGTTCTAACCCCATAAGAATTGCCACAGCATCTGCAAAGGTAAAGATGGAGAAGGAAAGTGATCAATTTCAGCCTTGTTCATAAAGAAGAACTCCTAGAAGGAAGAAAATGGACTATGTTATGTGTGGGAGTACCTCTCATCTTGCTAAGGATTGTGTCTACAATCCAAGGAGTACTCTCCACATGACCAAGAAAGAAACTTTTAAGAGTTTGGAGAAGAAGAAGCAAGCTTCGAAAAGAAGATCTGTTTCCTTCGAAAGCTCTAAAATGAAGAAGAAGACAAGTGGAAACTTGCCTTTGGAAGAAAATTTGGTCTCGAAAGAAATTAATACTTCCGAACACTGAATCCTGCTGTAGTGAAAGCAAGATCTTCCGAAGGGCCAGTCATCAAAACTTTCGTAGTATTGAAGGTCAAGTCTAAGCTTCCAAAGGTGGTATGGAAGTCAAAGAAAGACCAAGTGGCTAAAAGTTCTTCATCAACATCAGCAAATGATCCCTCTAGCATGACTATAGGATCAATTACTGTTGCATTGTCTTCAACTTCTTTTGATGAACCCAAGACCAATACGGCTTGGGTTTCCAAATGTAACTAATCATCTCTTTTGTGCCGGAATAGCTCAAGACAAACAGAAATGTATGGATCATTGATAGTGGCTGTTGCAGACACAGGATAGGCAATAGGTCACTACTCCAAAAGTTTGAAAGAATTGATGGAGGACCAGTTGCTTTTGGAGGAGATGCAGAAGGTTACATTACTGGAAGGGGAAGGTCACAAATGGTAAGCTCAGCATTGAGAAGGTAAACTTTGTCAAGGAGCTTGGGTGCAATCTTCTGAGTGTATCCCAATTTTGTGATCAGAGTCATAACATGCTCTTTACTGAGCATGAGTGCATTGTTCTCAGGCCTGGGGTGGTCATTCCTCATGAGTACATCTTGTTCAGAGCCCCTAGGAAAGGGAACATGTACAAGATGGACTTGCAAGAAACGTCTCCCTCAGGAGAAGTTTCCTGCTTTCTATCTAAAGAAATGAATGATGAATGTTTCCTCTGGCATAAAAGAATGTGCCATCTAAACTTTAAAAACATGAATAAATTAATTAAGAATGATTTGGTAACTGGAATACTAAAGAAAGAGTTTACAAGTGATGACCATTGTGTTGCATGCCTAAAAGGGAAGCAACACAAGGTATCTCACAAGCCAAAGGAAATAAACTCCATCATTAATCCCGTACACTTATTACATATGGATCTCTTTGGCCCCACCAGTGTAATGAGTCTAGGAAGGACCTCTTATTGTTTAGTAATCACAAGTGATTTTACAAGATTCACTGGGTCTTCTTTCTTAGAACTAAGGATGAGACACCTTAGCTTCTTAAGAATTTCATATTAAAGATTGAAAATCAATGTGATCACAAGGTCAAAACCATAAGATGTGATCAAGGAACTAAATTAAGGAATCAAATCCTTGATACATTTTGTAATGAAAAAGGTATTACAAGACAATATAGTGCTCCCAGGACTCCTCAGCAAAATGGTGTTGCTGAGAGGAGAAACAGGACACTAATTGAAGCTGCAAGAACTATGTTGTCTGACTCTAAACTGCCTATCACCTTCTAGGTAGAGGCAGTGAACACTACTTGCTATGTGCAAGACAGAGTTCTCGTGGTTAAGACACATGGTAAGACTCCTTATGAACTTTGGCACAAGAGAAAACCCTTCATTGGTTTTCTCAGGTCATTTGGATGTCCTTGCACCATCTTGAATACCAAGGATCAAATTGCCAAGTTTGTTGAGAAATCAGATGATGGACACTTTATTGGATACTCTTCTCAAGCTGAAGCTTATAGAGTATACAATCTAAGAACTAGAGTTGAGGAGTCAGCCAATGTGACTTTCAATGAGCACACTCCCAGTGTGAAAGGTTCTGGTCCGGATTGGCTAATTGATCTTGATTTAGTTACCAACTGTTTTAACAAATCTTGTGAGAATGTTTCAGGATCTACAGATATATTACCACAGGTGATCCTGACCTAAGATTTGAGCTCAGAAGACCTTCAAGTTACACATCTTCGGCTCCAGTGGTAACTATTCCTGCAAATGAAGCTTCTACCAGCACATTAATGACAAATCCTGCTGATGCTTCTGGGGTGCCTTCAAATTCCAGCTTAGAAGCACAAAACTCTAAAGAAGGAGCTTCAAATGTTAGAGAAAATGGTGGTGGTGAAAGTGATCAAGAATTTTTGATGCTGATAACCACTGCATTGAAGACAACATCAATGATGTCACACACTCATTGGATCAAGTCAATCTTGATAAGTGTGGTTATGTGGAGGGTGAATCTTCTTTGCCAGATAAAAAATTTTCAAATCTAGATCTATCTAAGCAACTTGCTGTGATCCCTCAGCTAAGGATCCACAAGTCTCATCCTACCATAAACATCATTGGAGATGTTGATTTAGGGGTGAGAACAAGAGGACAAACCCATGAAGCAAATGTTTGTCTTCACTCTTGTTTCTTGTCCCAGATAGAGCCAAAGAAAATTGATGAGGCTCTAAAGGATGGAAGTTGGGTTGAAGTTATGCAAGAGGAGCTGCTTCAATTCAAAAGGCAAAAGGTTTGGAACCTATGTCCTCTTCCTCAAGGGAAGACTACCATAAGAACCAAATGTGTTTTTAGGAACAAGAAAGATGATAAGGGACTTGTCATCAAAAACAAGGCAAGACTAGTTGTTCAAGGATATACTCAAGAAGAAGGAATTGACTATACAGAAGTTTTTGCTCCTGTGGCAAGACTTGAAGCTGTTAGAATATTTTTTAGCTTTTGCTGCATCCAAGAATTTCAAGGTCTACCAACTTGATGTCAAGTGTGCTTTTCTTTATGGGGTGATTGATGAAGAAGTGTATGTCAGACAACCACCTGGGTTTGCAGATCTTGATCATCCAAATTATGTCTGCAGGCTTGATAAAGCTCAATATGGGCTGCTCCAAACACCAAGAAAGTGGTATGAGACTCTATCTCAGTATCTCTGTCAACATGGCTACAAAAGAGGTACTATAGATGGAACTCTTCATCAAAGGAACAGGAAATGACATAATGCTAGTTCAAGTATGCTTCGTGGCGGAGCATTTAGCAATGCTAGCAGCCTGGTGAGGGCTGGCTGTCTGGGACATTTTAAGGTAGGGCCTGCTAGGCTCGTTCCCAGTCGGGTTCCCATTACCTACTTTAGTTTCAATCCCACCTTGACCTCTTTCTCGACCATCTCATTATCATTGCAACCATCCCCGTGGGGGTGATGTTGCTGAAGTGTATCGCTCACTTGGGCCACTATAGTCGGAATTAGCGCGGCCAGTTGCTTAGCGATCAAAGCTGCCATATCAGAGTCTCCTGTTCCCTGATTATTACTGGCAGGACCATCACTGGTTCTTGGTGCTCTACCTCTGCCTCTGCCTCTGCCCCTCGGGGCTTCACTTCCGCCACTGTTGCTGCGGGTAACTCTAAGAGGCGGCATTTTCTAATCATAGAAGTAGTAAACACATAAGCTTTAACCATTTCAAAGTGTATTATCCATAACACTCATCAAAGTCCATCATTCCATGTTAATATCACACTTATAGTCACCACACATCACATGCAAGTGGTGTAGTTCTCACACCATGAATTGGTAATGTTCCAACAGTAGTCCATCATAACAATTGTAAATCCATGTATATAATCACGTTTAGTCTAGCAGAGGTTGTCTATCTCCTCCTCTTTCGAGGTTTCAGACATAACCTCCTCAGGGTCAATCTCACTGTCTGAGGTCAAGCACAATAGCATGATCTGTGAAGATCTCTTCGGGTTAAATACCCGGATTTGATAAATCAACTCAGCGCACAGAGGGAACGGAAGATCCAATGTAAGCATCGCATAAGGAGTGAGCACAAGGGCTCTCTCACAGGGTGAAATGATCATAAAACAGATAGATAAACGAACAAGTAAAGAGGAACACATACATGAGATATAAAATGCACACAGATCCTAGCATGCAAATCTACATGAAGGTTCCTAGGTTATAGTCTACGTCAAGCGTATTGCCTAATTCTCTATAACCAATGGCTCTGATACCAATCTGTCACACCTTCGCTAAAAGCGGAAACACGGGGATGTACAGAGATCGGGATCGTCATACACATGGTAAACAACAGAGATACAATATAATAAATGATGATAAAGCTTGTCATGACGACACCCGACACAAATGGAGACTTGTATCGTTTCTAGTCAATATTCACGACAACATAGCCATAAGCATAAACTTGTTAATTAATTCGCATAGTCAAAGTATAACAATTGTATTGTAAATTCCCACAACCCGGGAACAAGTATCAAAAGAATGTAATTGTTTAATCAAACTACAACAATGTTTCAGAATAAATGTTTGTCAAATATGTTTAGTCTCATAAATGCATCCTAGGGTCTCCACTAAGGCAACACACCTAGATCTTCAATTAGCATTGTCACCTGAAAAGATATGCTCAAAATGGTCAACAAAATTGTTGGTGAGCTCGCAGGTTTAAATAGTAAATTAGTAACTGATGCTGTATAGTAAATGTTGTGGAATACCGTGAATACAGTTATAAGTAAGTATAATCACATGACAATGAGCTTTGCAACCAAACCTAATGACGTACTAAATAGTATACCAACAAACATGGGTGGGGGTGTCAACCCAGTAGTACTACCAATACCTATCCGTTGGTTCCCACACTGGAATTAAATAGTTGCAAAGAAAGTACCACACAACGAACTCAAGCATGCATAAGATAAGTACTCACAAAACAGTAACACGTTGATTCCAAGTATGTACATTGTATGTAAGTTGTACAGCATTGAAAATGGGTGAGCATACTTTCCCCCCATGTTTGTAAATGATTGAAATGTTGTATAAGCATAAAAAGGGGGCCACGAAACTCACTTGTTTAAGTGGTAAGTATGAATGATCAAGTTTCCAAATGTCGTGTGAAATGCACGGTTAAACACCTATTGACAGTTATTATTAAGCATTAATGATATGTGTAAAGTAAATTGTAACATTTGGTCGGTTCGGGTTGTATCGGTTGGGTCGCGTATAACATACACAAACAGACACACGTATTAGATCTTATGTAGATCCAAGTACTAGAAATCGTTGCCATTGTTGATGATATTTGCGTAAAAGTTCCATCGTTAGTAGGGAAGTACTTGGTAAATGTCATTAGTTACAAATCGGTTATTGATACTTGTGAAATGTTAAGTTGATTGGATTTGGAATAACATTGGTAAGTTTGATAGCGTTGACTTTAACATTGGCATTAGCAACGGCAACCGTGTCAATGTCACCTCAACATCACACGACATACACACACCGCACACAAGAAGGAATTTACACACAACAACTTCAGTCGCAAGACAGGACTAGACGCATAACTCAACACTCCATTCGCACGAATCAACCCTCATTCGTACGAATCAGCTTCATTCGTACGATTGAACCTTCATTCGTGCGACTGGCATTCAGTCGTACCACACAGCACCCAATCACACGACTCAACCTCCATACGCACGAATCAACCTTCATTCGTACGAATCAGCTTCATTCGTACAACTGAACCTTCATTCGTACGATTGGCCTTCAGTCGTGCGATACACGCACAATCGCACACATCCATTCGTTCGCATGACTCAATCGTACACAACTTTCATCCACATTGACTCAATCGCACACATTCATTCGATCGAATGACTCAGTCGAACGACATACCCAGTCGCACCACTCAGTCGCCCGAATGACTCAGTCGCACGACTCACCCGCACGACTCACCCAGTCGCACGGCTCAGTCGCATGACAGACCCAGTCACCAAAATGGCAGATTCGCAACTGGAGAAGTGCAGAGCAGCCATCGGCTACTCTGTGCATGGGTTTTACACAACAAGGACTTCCAGAAACACACTACAAACATACATAAACAAGAAGAACACGCAGAAAGACATCACACGCACCCACACGACCTCATGTGTTCGGGTTGTACCCGAACACCTGAAACCCTAAATGGACAGCCGTAAACAAGCAAGAAAAGGGACGACCAAGGTCGTCTACCTGCAAGAATGGAGTAGACTCGGTTGTAGTCGAAGTCTAGACGATGAAAACGTGACCAAACGGGGCGGTTTTGGTGCAAGGAAGAAGATGAAAGTGGAAAAGAGAATGAAGAAGGAGAAGATGAAGTAAATGAGGGCTAGGGCTGGGAAAATGGGTTTATATACCCATCCCAAGTTTGGAAAGTGACACATATAGTCCCTGCACTTAAATCCCCGAATTTCCCAAATTTGTTTCGTTTGAAAACGACTTTAATAGCTTTGTTATATTAATGATAAAAATATATTTAATGATATTTGTGCCTTAAAAATGGTTTTATTAGTGACAATAATTTTATATAAAAATGGTATATATGGCGGTAACGATGATGAAGGTTGTAAAAGTTTTTAAGGATAGCATACGTTAATGATAAGAACACAAGCATAAAGATGATAAAGCAAGAATAATATCCACACGAATAGTTTATAAAGATGAGGAATGAATGAGCGAATAAAAGTTAACGAAGTCCACGTTAATTGACGGACCTTTTGGTGACGAATGTCACACCCATGCATGTTACACCCTTAATCGAGTCTTGGTGGTCAAACGTCATGGTTAAACGTGTTATGAGTTGCTCCAGCGATATAAACCTAATCTGGAGTACCTCGAACCATTTGGCGCACCATGCACGATGCTCAAGAAAACTCAGTTAGGGAAGTTCAGTGAGAAGGCTGAAGAAGGGATCTTTCTAGGATACAATATACCAGACAAGAGAGTTTATAACAACTCAACGGGTCAGGTAGAAGTGTGGTGCAACGTTGATGTTCAGAGATACACCACCCCTTGTTGGAAAGGGACCCTCATTCTTCTTCGACTATGATGGATTCTTTAAGTCCTTAAACATCCCTCCCTCCCTTCCTGATGATGAGTTATTGTTAGGACCGTGTACGGACGGAGTACTAACTGATTTACGTGTATACCAACTCAAATAGTGCGGAATCCTATTTGATTGGCGATCCAATCAGTGAGAACGCACGTAGAATCGATCTTAGAATGAATCTAAACGTTAAGAACGATTGCAATACGATTTAGTGTGATCTATGAACTTGGAATAGGGTCACTAAGGTCTCTAGACGGCTAGGGTATGAATAGGAGTCGAAATATTGAAAGTGTTCCGTTTTTCCACGAATTAAGTGGTATTTATAGGTTAGGGTTAGTCAATCGTACGACTGGACCATTAGCATGGTTCAGTCGTGCGACTAAAGCATGCAACTGAGTCAATCACACGACTGAAGGTTCAGTCGTGCGACTGAGTCATCCGTATGTCTCAGTCGTGCGACTGGTCCAGTCTCCTGGTTCAGTCGTGCGACTGGTCCATTAGCATGAAGATTCATTCATATGGTCCAATAGCATGGTCCATTCGCATGAAAACTTCATACGACTAAGTTTGAATATGTTTCTCAATCATTACTTGACTAAGATCTATTCAAACAACCACAAACCTATATAGTTAGTTCAATATGCGTTAATAAATAATAGACATTAAAACAAACACTAAAACTTTAACATTAAGATCATCAATCACATATTCTATTTCATTCAACTCATACAATTCATTTACATTTAGGACATGACAGACATTACATTAAGATCGTAAACTAGGTACATACGTATCAACAAACTCCCCCTTGGACCTAGTTTCCTTCATCATCTGGCATCCTTGATTAGCTCGTTATCATCATCACCATCGTCATCCCCTTCTCTAATCTTTAGAGGCTCATCCTTGGATCCCTTGAGCCTCAGCATGATTTTCTTGTTCTTTGCCTCCAAATCATGTATCCTTTGTACAGAGGATGTCTGCAGCTCACGTAGCTCTGTGATCTCCTGACTCTAAGCCTCAATCCTCTGTAAAGACGAAGCCTGCATCTCATGCAACTCCGCGATCCCTTGGCTCTGAGCCTCAATCCTCTGGGCTTGGGAGACATTAAGCTCCATCAGCTGATTAAGCTGAGTGGCTCTCTGCTCATACGTCGCCAACAGCTTCAGTACTAACCAGTTCAGGTTAGCCAGCTACTCCTCCAACCCAACGGATAGGAAAGAGGATCCAAAAGTAGGTGGGACCTGTGATGAGGTCCCGGCTCCGTGAGTGGTGGTGGTGGTAGTGGATGTAGAGAGATGGGTGGTGGGATATGTATGGATGGTAAGGGAGTGGCTGTAGTGGTGACAGGTGGAGGTGTGGTAGTCATGATGGGTGGAGTGGTAGTAGTGGTGGTGGGTGGAATGGTGGTAGTGGTGGTGGTTGGAATGGTGGTAGGGGTGGTTGTGGTAGAGGTAGTGGTGGCTGTAGTGGTGGTAGTGATGAGTGTAATCCTCCTCCTCTTAGTCTTCATCCCATGGGGCTGAGCCATCCTCTTCTTCCTCGAACCCCCTCGAGGAGGATGCTCCCCCTAGGATGCTGGGCTGGTCTGGGGTATAAGTAGGATCTGTAATAGTCTCCCCAGACGCAGCTTGGCGTCCTCCAACCGCCTCAATCCACGTTCGGTGGCAACCACCCTGCTGCCCACCGTTATTGTTAACGGCTCATCATCACTCTCCTCCTCCTCATCAGGTCTGAAATCCTGATGGAAAGCTACTATATCAGCTTCTCCATGAGTGGATGGTGGAGGTGTGACATCTGTAGTGGTGGCCCTAGATGAAGTGAGGCCAGTGTCTCCACTGTCGCCACTGTCATCATCATCGGAGTCATCGGATGGAAGAACAATCTGCTCAACGTCCGAGTCACTCTCCTCGTGACGCAACTTACGCCTAGCCGGCGCCACGTAGTCTTCTCTTGCCAAGTGCCCAAACAGTCTCTTTACAGGGGGCTTTACCTGCTTGCCCCTGTAGACCTTCATTCTCCCTAGAGTAGTGTCATCCATAATCTCGAGAGAGACAGCATCATGACTCTCCCTAGGCAGCGAAGGAAGCTTCTCGTCTATGATCATCTGCAAAAATCTCGGGTACATGCAGAAGCCTTCCTTGCCTTTGGCCTCTAGATTCTCGATCAAGTAGGAGAATATCATGTTGGAGAAGCTGAATGGGTGATTCAGCACCAGTGCCACGTAGGCATTCTGGATTTGGTCTGATAAATCATCAAATCCACCCCTTCGTGAAGCAATGCACTTCAGAATAACATGAGCTAGGTACTTGAACTGGGAACACATATTGCTTTTATTGTGCACACCTGCGTTGATGTCCCCAGTGTACCTCATCCGAAGAAAGCATCCCCTTACTGTAAGTGGATGTAATCTGGTTGGGTAGGCAGCATCATCTCCCAAATCTAGTACCCGTCTCAGATCGGCTGCTGTGACCTCAATCTCCTGGCCAAAGATAGTGCTACGAATACTGTAGGGCTAAGTCAATCTGTCAACATATGCACCTTCCCAGAAGGCCTGCTGTATAGATCGATAAGGTGTGCATGGTGTAGATATCGCTCGATGTATCCTCGATCTCCTTAGAAATGCAATAATGCTGGCAAACTCGGCAGCATTCCGAGTGGTGGCATCCAAGTGAGCACAAATATTATGCTTGGTGTTGATGATCCACCTATCAGCCATGATTCTGTAACACAAGACATATGCAAATTAGATCAGCACATAACAGAAGCCATTTCACTTTTAAGTGTTTGAGATCAGTCTGGTTCAATCGTGCGATTGAACCATACGACTGAGTTTAGTCGGTTTATTTAGTATGCGACTAATTTCAATCGGGTAGTTTACCATGTGACTGAGTTCAATCGGGCGACTGAGCCTGCGACTGAGTTCAGTCGGGTGACTGAGCTCATACGCTTCGTTCATTCGGCCGACTGAGTTATTCGCTTAGTTCAATCGCACGATTGAAGTTCATTCGGAGTGACCAGTCCCATACTTCTCTGTTTGACATCTTTATCCTGATTCTAAGTCAATATTTGCAATTCAACATGGTGTTCAAGTTCTTTACACTCACAGGATTGTTAATAGTTGTTATATGCCTTTTATTTTATCCAATTTCGTCTTTTAATTGGTCTGCTTGTTAGTGAACACTTCTTTATTGATTTGAATCTATTTGGGCCTGATAGGGTTTTGTTTCACCGCGCATTGTGTGCGATTAGGGTCGCTTATTACCTTCAGAAGATGTAAGAACTCGTCAGTGACACAATGGTCAAGTGAAAACGATCTATTCAGATTTGGGTAGAGTAACGGCACTATCGGGAGTTTTTAGGGCGATTGAAGGGTGATGAACAAATGCGACCGACTTTAGCCCTATTTATACTAAATCTGCTTTCAATCGGACGACTGGGTCCATTCGCACTTTGCAAGAGTGCGATTAGAGCTGAGTCGTGCGATTGGCCCAGTCGATCACATTGAGTCGGGCGCTTGGGGTTCAGTTTGGTGATTAACTCATTCAGTCATCTTATTCAGGCGATTGGCTCAGTCTTGTAAGCCAGTCGTGTGAATTGTTCAAACTCATGCTCCAATCGGGTGAATGATTCATAAGTATGATTCAATCGTACGACTGGTCCATACTTATGGTCCAGTCGTGCGAATGGTTCATACTTATGAGTTTGACCTTATGACCCTTCAACACTTAGCCCTTTTAACAGTTGATACAACTTTTCAAGCATTTGACTATCTCAGACATGATCATTTTAACTTAGAAAACCGTTGATCACCTCAGACGTGATCCTTTTAAACAAAACAATTTGTCACCTTAGACGTGACTCTTTTACCATTTGAAAACCAGTTTGGTCACCTCAGACGTGACCCTTTTACCATTTGAAAACCAGTTTGGTCACCTCAGACGTGACCCTTTTAAGTGAGTGAATCCCAGGTTGACTTCCGATGCGTAGTCCGACATTTAACTACTAAATTGACTGAAATTACCTAAAATAAGCAACTAGAAATAAAACAAAACTAAAACATAATTTTGTATTTTTGTGTGAGGTTGAAATCCTAAGATAAGTATCTACCAGATTTTTCTTTCTAGACAGTATAGCATCAATTTACAATGATCATGACTGGATCAATTCATTATGGAATCATACAGGTTTATCAAATCATTTGGGACATGTTACCAAAGCCTTTTGATGCTAGATTCTTGTTTTTATCGAGAGTCATTAGCAAGTTTAGGAAATCATACTAGAGCTATAAGATGCACACACTGATTTGGACTTTCAAGAGTTGCTGCTCACGATGATTGTCAGTATAGTTGTCCTCTTAAATCCATACACAGATTTTCGACACTCATTGGTGATGAATTAAGGTTTAATTCAACAAACATTTGTGGATCCCACGCTTATATGGTAAGAAACATTCCTCAGGAGATTTTTGAGTGGTCTACGGGTGTTTTGACAAGAAGAAACTATTCTAAGAGCTTTCAAAGAGATGCCAAGCCTCAGGTCAGGGCCATCGCACATCAGAGGGGCGCAAACAACAATGAATTCTAGAATATTTAGGTTATGCTTATCCTCAGGTCAGTGCCATCGCACAGCAGAGAGGCACACAACCTATCTTCTTGTGAGAGCATTTTTCTTTTCTTTTTGCACGTAACACACCAACAACATTTGTTATCAGCTTGATAGCGCTTACACCATTTTTTTCGTGCTTTGCTCTTTTTATGGTCATCCGCATGGCGTTTATTTGCTCGTCACCCCTTATTGGAACTACGTGATTGTGTTAACCAGGGATAAAATGGGAACCCACAACAAGTTGAACAATTTAGTTTAAATTTAAGTCACCACTGAGGTCTACTCATCTATTGTGTTGAATCTACCGACACATCATATAATGAACTTGCAACCTCTAGGTCTACTTTCTTTATGTTACCTTATTAGCATACTAGTTTTACTATCATTTTTCCTTTTATTTTGCTTAGACTTCTCAGACTTATACGTCGAATTTTGCATCTTAATCAGTTAAGTTTCTTCCAAACATTGAATCAGTATCACAGATACAATCTCATTTCTATTAGCTCGACTGTCCTACTCCCTCGTTCTTTTTTTTAAGTACTGAAATTTAAACAACTAATTTAATACTAATTTAACCTATTCTCCCCCTAAAATTCTAAAACTGAAAATATTTTTTGCTTTTTTTCGAATTTTAAAGAGACAGGAAATTAAAATAAGAAAAATTAAAGAAAATAAAAAGAAAACATTGTCGGACTAAGTATTTTCATCATCTGTGATCACATTACTTTTCTTTTTCACCCCGTTGACCTCTAACTGATATAAAAATCTTGGTTTATCAAAGGCTTTTGTGTAGAGGTCAGCACGTTGAAAATTTGTTTAATTTTAACAACATCGATTAAATTCTTTTCAAAACAATCACGTATAAAGTGATATTTAATTCCGATGTGTTTGGTCTTAGGATGTTGGACCGGATTTTTAGTTACGGCTATAGCAGCAGAATTATCAACAAATATAGGAGTGTTAAAGAATTGCAAACCGTAGTCCCGCATTTGCTGTTGAATCCAGATGATTTGTGAACAGCAGCTTGCAGCAGCAACGTATTCAGCTTCACAAGTTGACAGAGCAACCGATGTCTGCTTCTTACACTACCATGTGACTAATCTTCTCCCAAATAATTGACATCCTGCTGAAGTTGACTTGTAGTTCATTTTGCAGCCGCCATAATCCGAATCGCTATACGCTGTAAGCTCAAAGTCATTGTCATGAGGATACCACAACCCAAGTGTTGGAGTACCCTTCAGATAACGAAAAATCCTTTTGACGCCTATGAGATGGTTGACCTTCGGTTTCGCCTGATATCTGGAGCAGAGACACGTCGCGTACATGATATCAGGTCGTGAGGCAGTGAGGTACATGAGTGATCCGATCATTCCTTAGTACATGGTGGCATCCACCAGATCTCCATTTTCGTCGGGTGCCACATCATGGTTAGTAGCAAGTGGAGACCCAACTGCCGAAGCATTCTCCATATCGAACCGACTGAGAATATCGCCTACATACTTGGTCTGATGTAGGAAAATTCCCTTAGGTGTCTGATCCACCTGTAACCCGAGAAAGAACTTCATTTCTCCCATGGCACTCATCTCAAATTCAGCCTTCATTACTGCTTCAAATTCTTTACACAATTCTTCGTTTTTGGACCAGAAGATTATGTCATCAATATAGATCTGTACAATAAGTAAGTCATCATCCTTTTCTTTGATAAACAATGTACAATCAATCACTCCTCTTTGAAGCCCGTGTTTCACAAGATGAGTCGAGAGCTTCTCATACCATGCTCTAGGGGCTTGATGAAGTCCGTATAGAGCCTTGTCTATCTTGTAAACTCTATCCCGATGATACGGATCCTCAAATCCCTCGGGTTGACTGACATACACTGTCTCTCGGATTTCACCATGATGGAATGCACTCTTCACATTAAGCTGATAAACTTTAATCTTCATATACGATGCGTAAGCTAGGAAGATACGGATGGCTTCCATTCTTGCCACATGTACAAAGACTTCGTTGTAATAAATTCCCTCGACTTGTCAAAATCCTTGAACTACTAGTCGAGCCTTGTTTCTGATAATGACCCCTTGGTCATCCTTCTTGCATTTCAAAACCTATTTAGTGCCAATGACCTTAGCACCTTTAGGTTTATCCACCAGAGTCCACACTCCTAACTTCTTGAATTGAAGAAGTTCTTCTTGCATAGCATTCACCCAAGCCTCATCATTTAAGGCGTCACTTACATATTTTGGCTCAAATTGAGACACAAAACATCGATAAGCACCGTCGTGAAGGTAGCATTTTTCCATGACTAAGGCATAATCAGCTGAGTAGAGCTGATTTCTTGTCTGTACTCCCGATTGTACATCCCCTATGACATTGTCTAGAGGATGATAAACATTTAGTCGAGATCCAGGAGTAGTGGGTACAACTACCTCATTATCCAAATTGTGAGCCGCAGGTTCAGTATCTGAGGTAGTGGGAGTATGGGGTTCCGAAGTGTCAGTGGCATCTACATCTGATGCTTGTGTACTTGTAGTAGTAGGAACCTGTGCCTCCTGATCCACCTTAACATTTTCCACTTCTTCATCGTCAGAAGAGGAGTCACTTACCTCCAGTGCTCCCCCTGAGTTACTAGAAGACTGACCTTGTGACCCGGATATTGTCAAGCCTAGTAGCGGTGTGTTTAAGACATCATACAACATCTTTGTTGAAAGCTCATCATCAAAAGGAGTGAGAGTAATGTTGAAGGACTTGAAGAATCCATCATAATCGAAAAAGAAGGTGGATCCTTTTCCTGCAGGGGGTGGTGAATCTCTGAACATCGACGTTGCACCACACATCTACTTGACCCGATGAGTTGTTGTAAACCCTCTTATTCGGTATGTTGTATCCTAGAAAAATACCTTCGTTAGCCTTTTCACTGAACTTTCCTGACTGATGTTTCTTTAGCAGTGTACATGGTGCGCCAAACGGTTCAAGATACTCCAGATTAGGTTTACGTCGTTAGAGGAACTCGTAACACGTCTTACCATGTTGTTTAACCACCAAGACTCGATTCATAGTGTAACATGCATTTGCTACTGTCTCATTCCAGAATTGAATAGATAGTTTCGAGTCTGCAAGCATCATCCTGGCTGTCTCTATCAAGCTTATGTTCTTTCGTTCAGCAACTCCGTTTATCTGTGGACTGTAGGCAGATGTGAACTGATGTACAATTCCCTTTTCTTTGCAGAATGCCTCCGCCCACTGATTCTTGAATTCTGTACCGTTGTCTACGTGAATCTAACCTACCTTTAACTTGTATAGAGATTCCAATTTGGTCACAAGTTGTTTGAACGAATTAAATGTTTCTAATTTGGATTTTAGAAACATTACCCAAGAGAATCTGGAATAGTCATCGGTGACTACATAATAATACAGATCTCCAGCGATGCTCTTGGTGCTCACAGGACCAAACAGATCCATATGGAGAAGTTCGAGAGGCAATTCAATAGAGTTGACGTTCTTTACCTTGTGGGACTTCTTGGTCTGTCTTCCTTTCTTACACGCCACACAGAAATCCGGAAGTTGAAAGTTTTTGACATTAACTCCATTGACCAAATCATTCTGAATGAGATGATTCATCTTCCTTGGATTTATGTGTCCTATTATCCTATGCCAGGAGATAGGTTCCTTCTGAGTTGCCTTTGACAAGAAGCATTGGACTTGATAATCGGTTGTGGAGACCTTTGATAGATCCAAGACATATAAGTCATTATACCTTGAAACTGACATTAAAATTTGGTCCTCCAGAATGATGTACTCCTTCTTTAACACGTAGCACTTCTTGTTGTCAAAAACAACCTTGAAACCTTTGTCACAAATTTGTGATACAAAAAGTAAGTTATTTTGTAGTTGCTGAACATAGTTGACATTGTCAATCTTAACTTTCTGATTTCCCACTTCTCCTTGTGCAGTGATGTAACCTCCTTTTTTTCCAGCAAAGGAAACATGTCGTCCCTTAATCTGTTTGACGTTTAAGAGGAGAGACAAGTTCCTAGTCATGTGCCTTGATGCCCCACTATCAACGATCCAGGTATTTGTAGAAGCACTATAGCGGACACCCTGTACATTTAAAGGAAATGATTAGTTTAGGTTAGGTACCCAAGCCTTAACTGGCTTGGGTGACCCTGAGGCATCACACAACATAAATTCAACCCACTGTCCATTTGAAGATGAGGGCATATCATTCTTCTTACTGCTCTCAGTATCAGACATTTGATTTGATTTTTCTTTCCACATGCCAGTTTTGTGCAAGGTCTGTTTGTGATAAACAGACGACTAGCTTATGGTTTGAACTTTAGTTTCATTATTTCTTTTAGGTGGAGTAATAGAACTCCTTTTAGAAGAAATCTGTTTTGTATCATAAAGTTCAACTTTCTTTCTTGGTGTCTGATACTTAGAGCAATGTGTCCTCTCTTTCCACAATTGTAGCACGATCGACCTTCAACATGTTGTGAAAGACGTCTCTGTGGGGAATTGTGTGAGACCGGTGTGACTTTGGGTTTGTTGGGTTTTGTCACTTCTTGTTTAGATGTTTTATCTTCTTTAACAAAATTAATTGATTGAACCTTTTTTAACATCTTTACCCTTTTGTTTATTTGGACTTAGACATGAATCACGTGATTGGTTTACTTGTTTGGTCTTTTTGGGTTCAGAATTAGACGTGTTTGAACCTGACTCCACCTTAACCCTTGCAAATTTTTCATCCAACTTAATAATAGGCATTTTACCCTTAGATTTCAAAGTGTCCTCCTTCAGTTTAGTGATAGATTCCACCTTTTGACACATGGAATCTGGATCACTAACTAGAGGAGTGGTCGCCACATGATCCTTAATAGGATTGTTATTTACTGGTTGACATTTATTGTTTAACAAGATCTCATGTGGTGGTGGAACCACTTTGTAACCTAATCCCTCCCCGTTATTTTGTTCTTTCACTAAGTTTTTAACTATGTGAGAAGAACAAGTCCAACTGTACAGTTTTTGTTTTAATGAATTTACTTCGACTTCCAAAACTGCTTTTTCCTTTTTAGTTTCTTCAAGGGAGTTTAAATAGAACTTAATGTCATTTGCTTGGTTAAAAGCCACATCTTCGGTTTCCCTATGTTGTTTATTTAACAGTTCTATTTTCTCTTTGTAGCTGTGCTCATTTAGTTTTAAAATGTGATTTGCTTCTGTGCACAGTTGCAAGTCCTTTACTAAGCTATCGTTATGATCTAATAACCTAGCAAATTTCAAATCTATGCTTTCTCTAACTTTATTACATTCATAACAAGCATGATTTTCAAACAATTGGTCTTTAGTACTTACCTGTGAAGATTCAGTTGAATCTGCCATCAGTGCAGAGGTTGACTCTTCAGCTGCTGGAGATTCTAATCATGTCGTTTAGGTATCTTCTTCAATCAGAGGTTTGACCACTTTCGCAGTATCTTCAGTTCTGACATTGCTAGTTCGACCGCGATATCAGCTTCACTTTCAGTATCGTCATCCAACACATCGACATTTGCAATATTAGATTCTCCCGGAGACACAAATTTGAAGGTCCAATCTTGTCCTTCGTCACCTTGAGCAGTCAAAGCCTTTGTCTCTGTACTAGACGAGGTAGCTCCACCTGTTGGTTTGTCCTGACGGTTAAAAGTCGAGAACGGGTTGTTGTTGCCTGTCTTCTTGGGCTTTACACACTCACGTTTAAAGTGCCCCTTCTCTCCACAGTTGAAACAGGTAACTTTGGATTTATCGAAACCAAATGTAGTGTCCTTAGTGGCTATCAGATTTTGTTCCGTCTTCTTAACAAACTTTTTAGCTCTTCGCCCAGCACTTGCCAATGCCCACATTATGTCCATTCTTTCAAGCTCGTTCTCGTCTATCTGTTGGTAATCTTCATCTGCTAGATGGAAGTTACCAATCTTTCCTGCAACCAAACCGTCATACGAGTGAACAACAACTGCCAATAGATCCATATGTTCTTTAGCCACCTCCACAGTGATGTTCTCGAGATTCTCGGTCTTTAACTTGGTAGAATTAGCCTCCAGTGTAATATAATGGGTACTTGATGATCCAGACGTGTCAGACCCTGAAGCTATGGTTGGTGAAGGAGCTGATGAACTTGAAACAAATGCAGTCAGAAGGGGTGCTCCTGAACTCGCACTTGTGGAAGAGGCGTTGTAAAGTGAAGGATTTTGGTCATATGTTCCTTTCTGCGACCTGCATTTTGTCCTAAGTTCCTCCTCTCTCGATTTCAGGATGAAGTCTGAAGATCATGTTAGGTTGGACTCACTTTAGTATAGATGTTTACTTTACATTGTAATAGGACTTTTTTTAGTTTCATTTTGTATTTTGTTATTAATTGGCAGTTTTGGCAGTCCAGCGAAACTGTGAGCGAATCTATAGTTTCGCTCACAGTTTGCTGTTTTGGTTCACCCGGCGAACTTGTGTTCTGCCGGGCGAAACTATAGTTTCGGCATGACAGTTTCGCTGGTAGCGAAACTGTCTGCGAAACTATGACTGCTATATATACTATTGTCATTTCACTTTGTATGATAAGTTTGCAAAACCCTAATCGTGGAATTCTGTTGCAAACTATCATTTCCAAGCAGTTACTTCATTGAAATACAATTGTGCTTATTGTTATTGAGTGAGTTTGTTCATTTGAATATCAATTATGTCTTGATTCATCATATTCACTTCTCAATTGTTGTTATTTGGTTTGTGTATTTGATATTGATCAAATTATCCTATCAATTGTACTGTTCATCGATCACATGGACCAACAAAGTCGTTTATATCTAATTTTCCCAATATACTGTTTTGCCTCAAAATAGATAAAAATGAATCCCATTTCTCTGGTAAGCCATCTGCCAAGCTTGATACCTTGTCTTCCATTGACGTTATAACTCCATGAATATGCAGCTCACTCATGAGATGATAGAACCTGTCAATTATATCATCCAGACTTTCTTTACTCATTGAAGAGAAGTTGTCAAACTCCTTCTTTAAAGCTTTTGCCTTTAGAGCTTTTAACGAAGCATTTCCATCATAGCGTTTTTCCAGAGCTATCCAAAGTTTCTTTGCCTATTTATTCTCAGAAAATTGATGGAATATATCCTTTGGAATAGACTGAGTTAACAGGGCATAAACCTTCTTCTCTGCATTATACTTCGTCTTCTGGCTGTCAGTCATCCCTCCCAAGGTCAATTTTACCCCATCTGCACCAACCGGCATGTCATATCCCGTTTCAATTGATTCCTGAAGGTTGGGATCAACTCCATTGAGGTAGATCTCGAAACGTTGCTTCCACTGTGGGTAATCGTCTAACGTTATAAGCTTAGGTGGTTTATTATGATTCCCAGTCTCCTTCTCCAGAAGTAAGAGGTTCTGGATCCGTGTGTCTCTACCTGCAGTGAACGCTGAGTATTGTTCTTCCATTTCGTTAACTTTAAACTTTTGAGATCAAGTACTTCACTTGTGCGAATGGACCACTCGTGCAATTGAACTTATGCAAATGAGTCAATCGTGCGAATGAAGTGTGCGGATGAATTCAATTGTGCGATTGGATTCAGTCATGTGTAAGGAGAGTGCGGTTGGAGTCTTTGCGAATGAAGCTGGTCAGTCGTACGAATGAACAAGGCGACTGAGTTCAATCGTGCGTATGGGAGGTGCGAATGGTTTCAGTCAGGCAATTGAGTCAATCGTGCGACTGAAGGCTGCTGTTTTTGCAAAAACGAAGGTTTTGAACACTTGGACGCAAAAACACGAATTTCTCACGAACCCTAATTGCCGTATACCGAAAAACGTTAACTTTTTGACCTGGAGACGTCGAAAAACACTGTTTGACACAAAAGATTGAGTTTTTGAGTGAAAAACACGATTTTTATTATTAAAATCGATTGAATCACACGCAAATCAAGAGCCAAAGCTCTGATACCACTTGTTAGGACCGTGTACGGACGGAGTACTAACTGATTTACGTGTATACCAACTCAAATAGTGCGGAATCCTATTTGATTGGCGATCCAATCAGTGAGAACGCACGTAGAATCGATCTTAGAATGAATCTAAATGTTAAGAACGATTGCAATACGATTTAGTGCGATCTATGAACTTGGAACAGGGTCACTAAGGTCTCTGGACGGCTAGGGTATGAATAGGAGTAGAAATATTGAAAGTGTTCCGTTTTTCCACGAATTAAGTGGTATTTATAGGTTAGGGTTAGTCAATCATACGACTGGACCATTAGCATGGTTCAGTCGTGCGACTAAAGCATGCGACTGAGTCAATCACACGACTGAAGGTTCAGTCGTGCGACTGAGTCATCCGTATGTATTAGTCGTGCGACTGGTCCAGTTCTGGTTCAGTCGTGCGACTGGTCTATTAGCATGAAGTATTCATGCGTATGGTCCATTAGCATGGTCCATTCGCATGAAAACTGACGGGTTTGCAAGAACACAAAATCCATGTTTAACCATTTAAACTTTCAGAAAAACGCAGCGGACATATATATAGCTTTAAAACCCATTTATAAGCTGAATATTTCATGTTCTTAGTGTCCATTTAATGTAGAAAAGCAAACCCAAACAAAAGGATCATTTATGTGAATGAAACAAGCTATGACAAAACATAAACGTACATAAAATCACAGCTTGAACAAGCTGTGACAACTACCTTGTTCCAGCAGCAAATGTCGACCAAAATGAGGTGTTTGATGCTTGTTCTTTTGGCCAAGACTTCAAGGAGGAGTCCTCAAGTGCTTATACCCCAAGCCTTGTGAAGCACACACCACTTTTGCTAGGAATAGTTCACCAAAATCAAACCAAAAACTCCAAATTCTGCAGCCTCAAATCCGAGAGAGAAGAGAGAGAGGAGAGAGTCTTTTGATTTTTGTTTGCATGAAATGATGTGTTGTTAGAGGTGGAGTCAATTGCTAGTTAAGAGTTGCAAGTCTCAAAACACAAAGGTCCAATGAGAATGCAACAAGGGGGCAGCCATGTGTTTTAAATTTTAAGAGATTCCCTCTTAAAATTATAACACATAATACAAGTTAACTAGTCCTTTTAACTAGACACATATACAAGTAACCATTTAATTGTATAATCTAGTCACTCCATTATAAGTTTTGCAATATTATTTAACTAATTTAAATAAAATTACAAATAACTCATTGAACAAAATATCCTAATAAATTGTTCCATCTCATATGCAACTCTTTTAGAAAACCTATTTTCTAAATTGGTGTAAATATTTAATTGCATGATCATATCATCAATTAAATATTAATTGGTGTTTGCTAAGCTTGTTATTGGGTATAACCCGACTTGGATCATAACGTACTAACCACATCAATATTCTAAGTGTCTTGGGCACACAGAATCCTACAATCTCCCACTTGCCCAAGATTCATAGAAGATTGATGCAAGCAGTAAATACCGCCTAACAACGGTTTACTACCCTTAATACGTATGACTTATAGCCATTCAATAACATCATCCCTTTCGAGTACCCTACTTGAAATAATTTAGGTGAATCGATCATCTATCCTTTTGTTACAGATGTCATGTTAAATCCAGGGACACAGAATGATCATTCCTTGTTGATTTAACTTAATCAGGCCTTAGACATCTAACTCTCAACGAATAAGAGGAACAAATTCCATCTTGACTACATACGTTTCTCACAAACACTTCGTGTTATACCTGAACATATCCTTATGTACTGTCCACTATTTCAGGGCAGTGAAGAAAAAGCTCAAGGTATAATACTTGGTGAATATCAAAACCCAATATGTATCTCAGGTCGGAGGATACCAAATGATATTCGCCTTTACTCAAATTTACTTATGATCAATCAATAAGATTCCATGTAGTAAAATTTGAGATGCGGGTTAGTCCAATATTTGTATCCTACAAATATCTATGAACCTTGGTAGCAACCCATTGCTCTATATTCATCCTTATGAATATCAACCAATCCAAGTTCATAATAATCTTACCTCACACTTGTTCCCACAAGTATGAACGACTACGGACATTTAGAGTAAACAATTTACTCATGGATTAAACATGCTAAATTGGAACATTATTTGAAACATTATAACCAAATAATTTTATTCAAATTATAAAGAGTTCCACATATCCAAATACAAAGTTTACAGATCAAATCCAATCACTAGAATATCGAAGTCCCATGGCACAAGTATGACCTTCATGCTTTGCTTTTTCAAGGAGCTTCGTGAGAGGATCCGCAATGTTTTGATCCGTGTGAACTTTGCGAATACATATCTTTCCCTTTTCAACTTCATCTCGTATGTAGTTGAATCTCCGCTCAATGTGCCTAGTCTTTTGATGAGCACGAGGTTCCTTGATTTGAGCAATCGCACCCTCGTTGTCACAAAAGATCTCTAGGGGTTCCTGAATGGAAGGGACAACCCCCAGATCGGCAATGAATTTCTTCAACCATGCAGCTTCTTGAGCTGCCAATGAGGCGGCGACATATTCTGATTCTGTAGTTGATAGAGCCACCACATCCTGTTTGGAGCTCTTCCAAGAGACAGCTCCTCCATTCAGAATGAAAATGTATCCCGATTGAGACCGTGAATCATCACGATCGGTTTGGAAACTCGCATCCGTGTAACCTTTTACAACGAGTTCCTCGTCACCAGATCCATAGATTAGGAACATATCTCTTGTCCTCCTTAGGTACTTAAGTATGTTCTTAACAGCCATCCAATGACTGTTTCCAGGATTTTGCTGGTAACGGCTTGTCATGCTCAAAGCGCATGACACGTCCGGTCGAGTGCATATCATTGCATACATGATGGATCCAATAGCAGATGCATATGGGATTGCCTTCATTTTATCTTGCTCATCCTTTGAGCTTGGACATTGAGTCGTACTCAATATCGTTCCTCTTTGAATAGGTACGGTACCTTTCTTAGAGTTCTCCATCTTGAACCTTTTCAAGATCTTATCAATGTATGCACTTTGATTCAAACCAATCAACCGCCTTGATCTATCCCTATAGATCTTTATTCCTAGAATATAGGCGGCTTCACCAAGATCCTTGATGGAAAAACAACTTCCAAGCCAGGTTTTTACACCTTCCAAGGTTGGAATGTCATTTCCAAATAGTAGTATGTCATCAACATACAATACTAGGAAAGTTATTGTGCTCCCACTAGCCTTCTTATACACACAAGCCTCATCAGCGTTTTTGATGAAGCCAAATTTCTTTACTTCCTCATCAAAATGGTGATTCCAGCTTCTCGATGCTTGTTTCAATCCATAGATTGATTTCTTTAACTTGCATACTTTATTAGGATGTTTTGGATCGACAAAACCTTCAGGCTGAACCATATAGACATCTTCCTCAAGATATCCATTTAGGAAAGCGGTTTTGACATCCATTTGCCAAATCTCATAATCATAATGAGCAGCTATGGCAAACAATATCCTTATAGACTTTAGCATCGCAACAGGTGAGAAGGTTTCATCATAATCAACCCCTTGAGTTTGAGTGAAACCCTTTGCTACAAGTCTAGCTTTATAAGTATCCAAGTTTCCATGCATATCGGTTTTCTTCTTGAAAACCCACTTACTTCCAACTACCTTGGAATTAAGAGGTGGTACAACAAGTTCCCAAACTTGATTGTCATACATGGATTGCATCTCAACGTTCATGGCCTCAAGCCATTTGTCACAATCCAAATTGGACACTGCATCATGGTATGTGGTTGGTTCATCTGAATCTACCACATAGCATCCATCCATGAAAAATCCGTATCTTTCAGGTGGATTACTAGTTCTACCACTTCTGCGAACGTTTTGCGTGTATTGATCAACCATTTGATCATCCTCAGCATCCTCATGTTGAGTGCTAGTTTCAACCAAACGTGCATCGAGTTGTGGTTCTTGATCCTCTTCAAGATCCACTGTTCTACTGCTAGTTCCTTGCATAAGGAACTTTGCTTCTAAGAACTCACCCTTTCTGGCAACAAACACCTTTTGTTCCAGTGGATCATAGAAATAATATCCCATAGAATCTCTAGGATATCCAATAAAGATACACTTGGTAGATCGGACTTCCAATTTGTTTGGGGTGGGAGTCTTAACATAAGCCTCATAACCCCAGACCCTTAAGTATGATAGGGATGGGACCCTTCTATGCCATATCTCAAAAGGTGTCCTTTCCACCTTTTTGGTTGGGGCCATATTTAGAATACGGGCCGCGGAGAGCAAAGCGAAACCCCAAAATGATAGAGGTAATGTGCTTCTAGCCATCATAGATCGGACCATATCCAATAAGGTTCGATTCCTCCTCTCAGACACACCATTATGTTGTGGTGTTCCAGGTGGAGTGAGTTGTGAGACAATCCCACAACTCCTAAGATGATCTTGAAAAACATCACTTAGGTATTCACCTCCTCTATCGGTACGGAGAACTTTAATTGACTTGTTGAGTTGATTTTCAACTTCATTCTTGAAGATTTTGAACATTTCAAAAGCTTCATCTTTGTGCCTTAATAAGTACACATACCCATAGCGACTATAATCGTCGGTAAAGGTAATGAAGTATCTTTCACCATTCCTAGTCATTGGCTTAAAAGGACCACATACATCCGAATGTATGATTCCTAATAAATCTTTTGCCCTTTCGTTAGTTCCACTAAAGGGTGCCTTAGTCATCTTTCCTTGTAAACAAGATTCACAAACATCAAATGAATCACATTCATTTGTTTTTAAAAGACCATACTTTTGAAGTGTTTGTAAACGTTTCTTGTTTATATGGCCAAGACGACAATGCCAAAGATAGGTATCACTCAAGTCCAACTTGAGTTTCTTGGTGTTAGTTTGGTACAATGAGCTATTTAAAGTATTTTCATGAACCAATTCATAAATACCATTAATGGGAATAGCTTTAAAATAGAATATACCATTAAAAGAAACATGAATATCTTTTTCAACAAATGATAATACATATCCAAATTGTTTTAACAGGGCTACAGAGATAATATTCCTAGTCAAACTAGGAGCATACAAAACATTGTTCAAAATCACTTCCAAACCATTTGGAAGTTTCAAGATGTAGTCACCACGGGCTTCAACTTGAACTTTAGCCCCATTGCCCATGTAGAGGCTTACATCCCCTTTCTTGAAGTCACTACTTCTTTTGAACCCCTGCAACAAATTGCAAATGTGAGTTCCACATCCGGTATCTAATACCCATGTGTTAGAGGATATCATGTTTAAATCAATATGGATCATGTATATTGTACTTGAGGTCTGCCCGGCATCCCTCTTTGCTTTCAGCTCTTGGAGATGGACAGGACAATTCCTTGCCCAATGTCCAATCTCCCCACACTTGAAGCATGGGTCGTTAGTAGCAACCTTTTGCTTTTTCTCTTGTGGTTTGGGTGGTACCCTTACCACCCCTTTCCCTTTTCCCCAAGCAGGTCCCTTACCCTTAGCAACCTTTGCCTTGGGTGCGGGACGAGGCCTTTTATTGTTCCCACCTTCATTGATGGTGAGAACGGGTAAAACCCTTTTACCCATGGCCGCCTCGGCCGTTTTAAGCATTGAGTGAAGCTCACCAATGCTCTTGTCCCAAGCATTCATGTTGTAGTTCAACACAAACGTTTCGAACTTCTTGGTAAGGCCATTAAGGATTAAATCCGTGGCCAATTCCTTCGAGACGGGACAATTAAGCCTCTCGAGGCGGTCAATATGACTTTTCATCTTAAGAACATAAGATGAAACAGATTGGTTGTCGTCCATACGACATGCATGGAGTGCTCGAACCGTTTCGAAGCGCTCAACCCTTGCTTGCTGTTGGAACGTTTCCTTCAGCTGGGTTATCATGTCATAAGCTCCGTGATGTTCATACTCCTTTTGGAGATCCGGAGTCATGCTCGCTAGCATGAGACAAGACACTTGGACGGAGTCCTCAGTGTACTTCAACCAATCGTTGAAGGCCTCCTCATCATCCTCGCTAGGTTGATCGGGGATAGGGTCGTCTAAAACATATGATCTTCTCTCTTGCTTGAGAACGATTCTCAAGTTTTGATACCAATCGATGAAGTTGTTATGATTTAGACGTTCCTTTTGGAGGATCGCTCGTAGAGATTGGTTGGACGCGGATGAGTTATCGGAATTATCATTATTTGAGGCCATCTACAAAATTTAACAAAGTTTTATTTTAGTATTTTCGATATTGTAATTTTAATAATAAATGCCTTTTAAGGACAATTTTATATTAAAATCTAGAACCCAACATTACATTTAAATTGTGGTTAGGTGACCTTTATCCCACTATTTAAATT
This sequence comes from Flaveria ramosissima, assembly GCA_025215565.1. Classification (NCBI taxonomy): domain Eukaryota; kingdom Viridiplantae; phylum Streptophyta; class Magnoliopsida; order Asterales; family Asteraceae; genus Flaveria; species Flaveria ramosissima. The sequence continues at coordinate 76,135,125 of CM046037.1, read as the reverse complement.
AATAAGGTGGTCAACGATTGACGATTGCAACCATTTGCAACTTCTAGAAATATGGGATCGACTTGAAACATCATATGTAAAGTCGGCATGTTAATCCCATCAACACCATTTGGAAACCACATCGTAGGTGATCCATTTGACATGAATTGCAAATCAAGACACCCTACTTACACCCACGTGTGAGTTTGCCAAAACAAGTGGTTAGGTGACCTTTATCCCACAAATAAGGCATTCTCACCTCAAGTCACAAGTTCCCTCAAAATGGTTAGGTGACCTTTATCCCACTAAGAGTTCCCAAGTGACTCAAGTGTTGTGTAAAAGGACGGTGTTGATCTTGTTTGTAAAAAAAAGTTTAGAGGCTTCAAAATTCTAGTTTAGAAAACTCTATGTACTTGTATTTGCATGCTTTCAAATACAAGATACCCTATAGTTCTTTGATTAAAACCTATTTTAATCTTTAAAATCATTAAACCATTTTAATAACTTTTATTAACTTTAAAGAACCAACATTTTCAGCTTGTTAAGTTTGTTAATGAGTTTGTTATGAATATTCAAATACAAACCAAACAATCAAACAACAAACAATCAAACAAGCATATATATACAAACATGAGTGCATAACCATAGCTACTAAGTTGACAACACTTGTTTGCCATCACAAGTGTTGTCATAAGGTCTTTTCTAAGGTTGAAAACAATCACAAAATGCAGGTCATCTTGGACCCCACTTGAACTTGCATCCATATGCTTCAAGTTCCATGTCTTTGATGTCCATCTTCGGGTCTTGAACTTGTGCATCTTCCTTTTACAAAATTGTATCCTAATACATTTTTCTAATAAAAGAAATGCACCTAATCTATTACAAACCCAAATGAATGAATAATTACAACCCAAATAATGAAACAAAATTACAACCAAATTGAATGAATGAATACAACCAACACAAGCATCCAAACATCACAAGGTCAATGGCTAGGTTATGCACTTTATCATCCAATGATCATAACATCAAAACACCTAATGAAACCCCTTTTAAAACCACCAAATTTCAGCCAACATAAACTGAAATTTTTGGTTTTAAATATTGTCCAAACTATCAACACATCAAGATATGTATCTTTCAAGATCTAATCACTAGCATGTGTGATATGACCTTGAAAGTTGGGGAATCATTCAACCAAACAATAACAGCCCAAAAACAGCCTAAAATATGTCTATGAACATCCTTTAAAACCAATTTTAAAGAACAACACAAGCAAGTCATCCACATAACCGGCTCTAGATGCCATTGACGGGTTTGCAAGAACACAAAATCCATGTTTAACCATTTAAACTTTCAGAAAAACGCAGCGGACATATATATAGCTTTAAAACCCATTTATAAGCTGAATATTTCATGTTCTTAGTGTCCATTTAATGTAGAAAAGCAAACCCAAACAAAAGGATCATGTATGTGAATGAAACAAGCTATGACAAAACATAAACGTACATAAAATCACAGCTTGAACAAGCTGTGACAACTACCTTGTTCCAGCAGCAAATGTCGACCAAAATGAGGTGTTTGATGCTTGTTCTTTTGGCCAAGACTTCAAGGAGGAGTCCTCAAGTGCTTATACCCCAAGCCTTGTGAAGCACACACCACTTTTGCTAGGAATAGTTCACCAAAATCAAACCAAAAACTCCAAATTCTGCAGCCTCAAATCCGAGAGAGAAGAGAGAGAGGAGAGAGTCTTTTGATTTTTGTTTGCATGAAATGATGTGTTGTTAGAGGTGGAGTCAATTGCTAGTTAAGAGTTGCAAGTCTCAAAACACAAAGGTCCAATGAGAATGCAACAAGGGGGCAGCCATGTGTTTTAAATTTTAAGAGATTCCCTCTTAAAATTATAACACATAATACAAGTTAACTAGTCCTTTTAACTAGACACATATACAAGTAACCATTTAATTGTATAATCTAGTCACTCCATTATAAGTTTTGCAATATTATTTAACTAATTTAAATAAAATTACAAATAACTCATTGAACAAAATATCCTAATAAATTGTTCCATCTCATATGCAACTCTTTTAGAAAACCTATTTTCTAAATTGGTGTAAATATTTAATTGCATGATCATATCATCAATTAAATATTAATTGGTGTTTGCTAAGCTTGTTATTGGGTATAACCCGACTTGGATCATAACGTACTAACCACATCAATATTCTAAGTGTCTTGGGCACACAGAATCCTACAAAAACTTCATACGACTAAGTTTGAATATGTTTCTCAATCATTACTTGACTAAGATCTATTCAAACAACCACAAACCTATATAGTTAGTTCAATATGCATTAATAAATAATAAACATTGAAACAAACACTGAAACATTTAACATTAAGATCATCAATCACATATTTTGTTTCATTCAACTCATACAATTCATTTACATTTAGGACATGACAGACATATTACATTAAGATCGTAAACTAGGTACATATGTATCAACAGTTATCAACCAGAATGATGTACGATGTCTTAAACACACCGTCACTAGACTCAACAACATCAGTTCCACAAGGTGAATCTTCTAGTCCTTTAGGGGGAGCACTTCATGTAAGCGACTCCTCCTCTGACGATGAATAAGTGGAGACTGAACAGGTGGACCAGGAGAAACAGGTTCCTGCTACAGATAGTACACAAGCATCAAATCCTGATGCCTCTGACACTTCGGAACCTCAAACTCCAATAGTTTCAGATACTGAAGCTGTGGTTCACAATCTCGATCACGAGTACAAACTAGAAATCAGCTATACTCGGCTGATTATGCCTCAGTTATGGAAAAAGGATATCTTCATGATGGTGCATATCAATGTTTTGTGTCTCAATTTGAGCCAAAATATGTGAGTGAAGCCCTAAACGATGAGGCTGGGTCAGTGCAATGCAAGAAGAACTCCTACAGTTCAAGAAGTTAGGAGTATGAACCCTTGTAGACAGACCAAAAGGTGTTAAGGTGATTGGCATGAAATGGGTCTTGAAGTGCAAGAAAGATGATTAAGGGGTCATAATTCGGAATAAGGCTCGGCTTGTAGTTCAAGGATTCAGACAAGTCGAAGGCATTGACTACAATGAAGTGTTTGCACTTGTGGCTCGAATGGAAGCAATCCGTATCTTTCTAGCCTATGCATCCTACATGAAGATCAAAGTTTATTAATTGGATGTGAAAAGTGCCTTCCTTCATGGTGAAATCCGTGAGACCGTCTACGTCAGTCAACCCGAAGGATTCGAGGATCCTTATCATTGGGACAAAGTTTACAAGTTGGACAAGGCTCTCTACGGGCTCCATCAAGCCCCTAGAGCCTGGTATGAGAAACTCTCAACTCATCTGGTGAAACATGGTTTTCGCAGAGGAGTGATTGACTGTATATTGTTCATCAAAGAAAAAGATGGCGACTTACTGCTGGTATAGATATATGTTGACGACATAATCTTCGGTTCCAAGTATGAAGAATTATGTAAAGAATTTGAAATTTGTAATGAAAGCAGAGTTTGAGATGAGTGCAATGGGGGAGATGAAGTTCTTCCTAGGACTACAGGTGGATCAAACACCAAAAGGAATCTTCCTGCATCAGACTAAATATGTAGAGGACATCCTCAGTCGGTTTGACATGGAGAATTCTTCAGCTGCTGGAATTCCACTTGCCACGAATCATAATGTGGCACCCGACGAAAATGTTGATCTGGTTGATGCTACAATGTATAGAGAAATGATCGGATCCTTTATGTATCTCACAACGTCTCGTCCTGATATCGTGTATGCCACATGTCGTTGTTCAAGATATCAGGCAAAACCAAAAGTAAATCATCTCATTGGTGTGAAATGGATTTTTCGCTATCTGAAGGGTACTCCAACACTCGGGTTGTGGTATCCTCATGATGATGACTTTGAGCTTACAGCGTATAGTGACTCGGATTATGGTGGTTGCAAGATGAATTACAAGTCAACATATGCGGGATGTCAGTTCTTTGGTAGATGGTTAGTCACCTGACAGTGTAAGAAGCAGACATCAGTTGCACTGTCAACTTGTGAAGCTTAATATGTTGCTGCTGCAAGCTGCTGTTCTCTAATCATTTGGATTCAACAGCAAATGCGCGACTACGGTTTGAAATTTTCTAACACCCCTATTTTTGTTGATAATTCTGTTGCTATTGCTGTCACCAAAAATCTGGTCCAACATCATAAAACTAAACACATCGGTATTAAATATCACTTTATACGTGACTATTTTGAAAGGCAATTAATCGATGTTGTTAAAATTAATACGGACTTCCAACGCGCCGACCTCTACACAAAAGCATTTGATAAACCGAGGTTTTTATATCTTTTAGAGGTTAATGGCGTGAAAAAGAAAAGTGATGTGATTCTAGAAGAAGAAAGTGCGTAGTCCGACATTTTTCTGTTTTTGTTTCTTTTTATTTTCTTTTAACACAAAAAGATTTTCGGTTTTAGAATTTTAGGGGGAGAATAGGTTAGTTTAGTATTTAATTCGTGCAGTATTTAATTACTGTAAAAAACAAGGGAGGAGGGCAGGTTAGCTAAAAAAAATGAAATCAAATATGTGACTCTGTTAGGTCTAGGATCAGTAGATCTAGTCCATTCTGTATAGGCTTAGTACTTGAATTAATATCTGTAATGAATGGTTGTAATTCATTATTGTGTATGCATTATATATATAGGTTAACCCATTTATATGTGTGTTGATTTATGTATGGTTGCGGGTACAAACATTATACTTGGTCAATTTCTTAAATTCACCAAGTGTAAGAAACATCTACGGATGAACATTTTGTTCTTCCGTAGATATGTTTCTTACAAGTAAAATGCACCCAAAGATCTTCTACTGATGAACAATCTCACAGGTTGGAAGAACAAGATTGCTTCGGAAGAACAAGATTGCTTTGGAAGAACAAGATTGCTTCGGAAGACCAAGATTGCTTCGGAAGAACAATGTATCTTTGGAAGAACAAGACTTCTGCGGAAGAACAAAACATCTACGGAAGACAATATTCCTGCGGAGTCCAAACACTTGTATAATACAAGTGTTACAAGTCAGCAAGTCAACAAGGCAGTTATGCGAATCCCAAGAAATCCGATGATTCCTTAACAGAAACAATTCAAATCCCAAGAGATCCAATGTTTCCTATAACAGAAACATCATTATCTATATAAATGGATCCTAGGTTTCGAATCATGGGCGGCTTCGACAGCAACAGCAATAGCAATACGACAATTCCATAAACAGCAAACATCACATCAAATCTCACAATCAAACCTTAGCAGCCGTCACGTCATTCATCACAAAATTTAATATCATTCATTCATTATTTGTAATCATTAACATGTTTTAATGAAATACATATTATTCATTAATTGTGTTTCTTTTAGTGTGTTCTTGAATCTTTATTGATATTGAAATTTATTACAAAACAATTAAACCAGGCCAACGTTGATTCCGCAAACGTTGACTTGCCTTCAACTGACACTGATAATTCCTGATTGCGATCCTTGGATTCACAGGTGGTATCAGAGCCAAGTGCTCATTGATCTAGATCGATTGATCTATCAGTGTTAGTTGTGTTTAATTGCTTTGAATTCTGTAGATTTGTCAGTTTTTACTGATTAGATCTATTGTCTTTAAAAGGGATTTTTGTGAAACTTGTTTGTCGTTCAACAGTAGTCGGTTAGATTAACTTGGATCTATATTCAAATCAATTGAATAGCAGATCCTGTTGATCATATTCATCAATTAACATCTCAGATCTTAACTAATCATGAGCAACTTCAGTGGATCATCTTACCAACCACCGAAGTTGGAAACAAAAGCCGACTTCAAATCATGGAAAATCAAGTTTAGGAATCATGTAAATTATACAGATTCTGACTTATGGGTCTGTATAACAGAAGGTCCTTATATTCCACCCACCCTTGGGTCGGATTATAATGATAACAATCAACCCATAAGCACAAAAGATCTTTCACCTGATGATATTGAGAAGATTAAAATTGATATCAAAGCATATAACTTGCTTAGTATGGCTTTGCCAGAAGAAATATTGATCAGATGTGAATATTATAAAACAGCAAATTCCTTGTGGAAGATTCTTCATACTCTTTGTGAAGGGAGTGATGAAATCCGAAGCATTAGCAAGGAAACCCTTCGTTCACAAAATGAAACTTTTCATCATATTGAGGGTGAATCAATTCCTCAACAACTCCACATGTTTATGCAACTTGTCACGGAAATGAACATTCTGGAGTTGAAATACACCAATGAGGAATTGAATAAGAAAATGCTCCATACTTTACTAGAGAGTTGGAAGCAAACTGTATCCATATTCAAGAATACCATAGATCTCAAAGCAGTCGGACTAGACACTCTAGTGGCTAAAGTTGAGGCTCTTGAACTGAATGAGAAATTAAGAAAAAATAGTATAAGAACTCATGTATCACCATATCACTTTAAAGAAACAAGAAGTGCTGGAAGTGCCTTCATGTCTAGTAATGATGGTGATAACTCTTGTACTTTGAGTGAAGATGAAGAGGAAGTAAGTTTCTATGCTTCACCACCTCCAAAGAAATTTTCTCAAAGTAAGTCAAGAAAAGAGAAAGAAAGATCTGATGATCAAAGAGACAAATCATCTGAAAAACCATCATCCAACAATCAATCATAGTCTATCACTGTCATTCTAGATCCTGAAGAACAAAAGGCAGCTTTTGCAGCCTTCAGTTCAAGCATTCAAGCTTACCTAGGAAGTACACTGCCCACCGCCAACATGTGCCAACAAGATTTAGAAGAACTTCCTCCGGATGTAGTGGAGGAAATGGATCTACAATGGCAAATGGCAATGATTGCATATAGAGCCAAACAATATCTTAGAAGAAACAAGAATTTGGCTGCTGCAAGTAAATCATCACGTATAGGAGTTGATAAGTCAAAGGTAAGATGCTTCAAGTGCAATCTCTATGGACACTTTTCGAGAGAATGCAATCACCAAAATTCTGACACAACACAACATCAGAATCATCAGGCCGAACAACCCTCATCAACTCAAAGTCGTTTTACATAGCCACAACTGACCAACTCATCCCCACTAGCCACCAATTCACCAGCAGAAACTAGCAACTCTAAAGACTCTGGGATAATCATTCTTCAAGATGGAACCTGTGACTGGAGTGTGTATGAGAAAGAAGTCTTAGAAGAAAATCAAGCTCTAATGGCTCACATAGAAAACAAGGTTCCACCCATGGCAAGTGAGGTAAGAGACAGGTTATGTTCATCAATATGTGTTGAGGAAGTAGAAAGATATAGAGTCCATGCTCAACAATTAGCTGATAAAGTTTAAGAAACAATGATTTTGAATGAATCTCATGTAAGAGAACATAAACTATATCAAATTAAAATTAACTCTTTACAAAAGGATTTAGACAAAATTGTTTCTGAAAATTACAGCTTGAAAGCACAAGTTGAGCATCTGACCACTTCCTTAACCAAATCCATGGCTGATCATGCATCAACTGAAGTGAAACTTCAGAAGTTTCAGCAATCATCTCAGCAATATGAGAAATTACTAAATTCTCATATTGAATCAAAGAAAAGGTTTGGGTTGGGATACAATGTTGTGGCACCTCTAGTTAACAATAACTATGTTTCTTTGCCTGAATCAATGACAAATAATCTGTCAAAACATTTTATGCCTAGCACCAATATAGGAACTAGCTCAAATCAACAAAACATTGATAATGAGGTGAATGAAATTGAGTCTTCTGAATCAGAAAAGATTAATCAATTTATTTCAGAATTCGACTTAGATGAGTGGGATGACTTGGATGATTCTGATGAACATGATGTTGATCTTTTAAATAAGGGTAAAAATGTTGTGTTTGAACAAATATTCCAAAAGTGCTTGAAGAAACAAAGTTGCCATACCCTCCTAAACAAAGAAACATGCTGAAAACCATTTGCAAGAGAATAGCTCAATTGAATGAAGGTCTTCAAGAACTAAATCATCAACAAGCTCCTCCAATAAATTAATGAGAAATTTGCTTCTACTTAGGAAAGAGAGAAATCCATGGAAAAAGGAAAGAAAAAGGCATCAGCAGATCATCAATGGAAGAAGAACCTCTTTCCTGTACCAGATCTACGAACAAAGAAAATGTTTGTAGAAGTTAATGATGATTCAGTAGATGATCTACGGAAGAGGAATTTAGCAACAAACAATCAAAAGATGCATAAAGTGGAAAAAGAAGAAGCACATCCAAAGCTGAAGAAGAAAGAACAACATCAAAAGTTAGCAAACCATAAGAATGATTCTGAGAAAGAATCAGATGAAAAGTATTGCAAATTGTATGACATGAAAAATCACAATACTGAAGATTGTTACTTCAGTAGCTACTACTTTATTTGTAATATGAACAATCACATGACTGCTGATTGCTACTTCAACAAACATTATGCCATCTTCAACAAAAATAACCATTCCACTCAGGAATGTTATTTCAACAAAAAGAACAAGACAAAAGGCATAAAGAAAAAGAATCAGATAAGTCTGAATCAGATACTCAATCTACTGATTGTGAAAAGGGTTCAAAACTGAAGAAGTCTGATCTAAAATCAAAGTCAAAATCAAAGGACAAAACATCATCAAGTGCTCATCCATTGAAGAAAAGACCAACTTTCCAGCAGTAAAAAACACCTCACAAAAGGGTAGATTTGACTGATAAGGAAACAAAAGATGATGATGCATTCTTTGATTAATTCAAAAAGGGAAATCATATACCCCGTTCAAAATAAAAGATTGTGAGATATTTAATCATAAAGTTTCATTATCAAAACCAAAGTATCAAATGAACAAAATTAAGTTGAATCAAGAAGAAATTGGGAAACAAGAACCTAGTTCATCAACATCCTATTCAACAGATTCATCCTCATCTGTAACAACTCAGAATGAATCAACCAAAACTAAAACTGAAACTTCAAGACTTGTTCATGAAGGAGTAACTATTTTAGACACTGTTGACAAACCCAAGATCATTAAGACTTGGGTTGTCAATTCTAACTGATTTATTTATGAATGCAGGAACAATATTGGAGAGCTGACAACAAGTGGTATGTTGACAGTGGTTGTTCCAGGCATATGACAGGAAACTGTTCACTTCTCCATGATTTCAAACATAAAAATGCTTCTTATGTGGCATTTGGTGGGGATAAAATTTGGTGAAGGAATGATAACAAATGGTGTGCTCAAATTTGAGAAAGTAAATAATTGTGAAAATTTACAGTATAATCTATTATGTGTGTCTCAAATTTGTGATCAAAATTATACCACATTGTTTGATAATACTAATTGTTACATTCTTAAGCCAGGATTTAATGTTCCAGAAGAATGGGTCCTCCTCAAAGCAGCAAGAAAAGGAAACACTTATGTTTTGGATATGAACAGCACATCACTCACAAAACATGAAACATGCCTTCTATCTAAGTTATAAGAAGATGTATCTCAACTATGGCATAGAAGGCTTGTCCATTCTAACATGAAGAACATGAACCAATTGGTGAAAAATGACCTGGTCATTGGATTGCCAAACAAAGAGTTTCATTGCTCAACTCACTGTTCTTCTTGTTGCAAAGGAAAAAAAACATAGAGTGTCACATAAATCCAAAATTATCAATACTAATACTACACCACTCAAATTGCTTCACATGGATCTGTTTGGTCCTACCAATGTGATGAGCATTGGAAAAAGGCAATATTGTTTGGTGATAGTTGATGATTTCACAAGATTCACATGGGTCTTTTTCTTAAAAAAAAGTAAAACATCAGAAACATTAATGGACTTTATGATCAAGATTGAGGAATCAACTTCATACAAAAGTTAAAATTTATAGGAGTGACAATGATACTGAATTTGTAAATTTTGAACTGGATTCCTTTTGCAGGAGCAAAGGTATTGCAAGGCAATTCAGTGCACCAAGAACTCCACAACAAAATGGAGTTGCTGAAAGAAGAAACAGAACTCTCATTGAAGCAGCCAGAACAATGCTAGCTGATTCACAATTGCCCATCACATTTTGGGCTGAGGCTGTGAATACTGCATGCAATGTTCAAAACAGAACATTAATTGTCAAAGAACATAACAAAACTCCTTATGAGCTCTTGTTTAAAAGAAAACCATACATAGGATATCTTAAAGTCTTTGGATGTCATGTATCTGTTTTAAACATAAAAGAGTCATTGGGAAAATTTTCAGAAAAAGCATATGATGGTTTCTTTGTTGGATACTCTTCAACATGTAAATCATATAGGATTTATATTCCACAACATAACATTGTGGAAGAAACTCCTAATGTATCCTTTGATGAATCTATATTTACTAAGTCAGTTAAAGGTTTATCATGGTTGTTTGACATAGATGCTCTAACTAAATCATTTAACTATGATCAATTGAACACTGCAGGATCTGATGAAGTATGTTATCCATTTGTTCCACCTCATATGACTGAAGTAACATTATCTGCTTATCCTCTAAGGATAAACACATCCTCAGGTGGAAACACATCAGTAACACCTGTAGACACTACATGTGGAAATGAACATGGTGCATCCGGAGATGTGAATGATGTCCCTTCAACAGATCCATGCTCTCAAGTGAATACAACAAACATTGGAAATGTTTCAAGTCCTCACTTATCATCCGGAGAAATTCCTGTAACTCCTACAGAAGAGCAAAATGATACCGGAGAAGTTCCTACGAAAGAGCACAATGATTCCTGAGAAGTTCCTACAGAAGAGCAAATCGATACTGGAGACGCTCCTACAGCCCATACAGAAGACACTCATGATCCTTCACCTCATGTTGAACATTTTGACTATTTTCTAAACTCTCAACCTGGGTTGGATCATTCTGAGGCAATGGAAATGACTAACCTGGAATCATCTATGCTAGTTGAATCAACTCCATCAATGAGAATCCACAAGACTCATCCAGTCAACAACATCATTGGAGATCTTACAAAGAGAACTACAAGGAGCAAAAGTGGTACTTCCAACCTTTGTCTTTTCAGTTGTTTTCTTTCTCAAGTGATCCCTCCAAACATCACTGTTGCTTTAAAAGACAATAGTTGGATTGAAGCTATGCAAGAAGAGCTTCAACAATTTAGAAAGCAAAAGGTATGGTCTCTAGTTGATTTGCCTAAAGGTCAACATCATATTGGAACAAGGTGGCTATACAAAAACAAACTGGATGATAGAGGGATTATTGTAAGAAACAAAGCAAGGTTGATTGCACAAGGATACACACAAGAAGGAATAGACTATGATGAAGTTTTTGCACCAGTTGCAAGAATTGAGACCATAAGAGTGTTTCTAGCGTATACATCATATAAGAAATTCACTATGTATCATATGGATGTCAAGTATGCATTCCTATATAGGAAGATTGATGACGAATTTTATGTTTCACAACCCCCCGGTTTTGAAGATCCTCATTATCCTCATAGGGTATACAAGCTAGATAAAGCCTTGTATGGTCTTCATCAAGCACCAAGAAAGTGGTATGAAACACTATCATCTTTCTTGCTCAAGCATGGCTACAAAAGAGGAACCATTGATCAGACACTCTTTCTCAACCAAGAACATCAAGATCTCTTAGTTGTTCAAATATATGTTGATGACATTATATTTGGCTCAACTAATAAGAGATTGTGTGTAAATTTCGAAGAGCTGATGAAATCTGAATTTCAGATGAGTTCAATGGGTGAATTAACCTTCTTTCTTGGTCTTCAAGTTCATCAAAACCCAGATGGGATATTCATCAATCAAGAATAATACATACATCAAATTTTGAAGAAATACAATCTTGCTGAAGTATCCTCATGCAAAACACCAGCATCAACAATTGACAAGATTGTTCCTGATCCTTCAGCAAAATCTATTGATAAAAAATTATATAGATCAATGATAGGTTCACTTATGTATCTAACTGCCAGTAGGCCTGACATTATGTTTGTTATGTGTGTGTGCTAGGTACCAATCTGATCCAAGGGAGTCTCATCTGAATGCTGTAAAAAGGATTTTCAGATACCTCAAAGGAAAACCAGGACTTAGTCTTTGGTATCCAAAGGATGGTGACTTTACACTCTACTCATACTCAGACAATGACTATGGTGGATGTAACAGTAATAGAAAATCAACAACTGGTGGATGTCAATTCATCAGACCAAGGCTAGTATCATGGCAGTGCAAGAAACAAACCAATGTATCTGTATCCACAGCTGAGGCTGAGTACATAGCTGCTTCAGCTGGTTGCTCTCAAGTCCTTTGGTTGCAAAACCAATTGCTTGACTATGGTTACAACTTCCTTCAAACTTCAATTTACATAGACAATTCTGCTGCTATGTTTATAACTGCTAATCCTGTGCAACATAGTAAAACAAAACATATTGAGATAATATATCATTTTTTGAGAGATTGCTCAGAAAAGGGTTTGATTTAGTTAGTAAAACTGGATACAACAAATCAGCTTGCTGATTTATTCACTAAAGCCTTTGATTCAGTCAGATTTAATTTTCTAATTGAGTCTTTAGGCATGATTAACTTAGATTAATCAATTTGAACAAACAAAATACTATGTGTAATGATGCTTCAGCATGACATATGCATGGGAAATGATAGTACACTATATCTTTGATTATTCCTGAATTCATAAATAACAATAAACCTAAGCAAGTTTCTTGATATGTGAGTAGATTTATCTTGAGTGGAATTTACACTGAGTGCATGCCAAACATAATGCTAAGTGATTATTTGTGGGAAACTTCATTTTGAGAATACAAAGTGAGTCTTATTCTGATGTGACCAAATCACTCATCTAAACACACTATGTACCAACACTTTATAATATCTATCTTTGCAAATCATACTCCCTTTGTTTTGTGTGAACAAAGACCTGGGTGTATGATCACCATACTGAATATCAGTTACAAAAGGTGAAAAGATCATGATCCACATCATCCCTCTATTTTGTGTGAACAAAGACCTGGGTTAAAGGCACCTCTGTTTTACGTGAGTAAAGACCTGGTGACCTGATGATGATCATATCTAAGCTCTCAAAAGAATCCAATGTGATCAATTGTATATTAATCTAGAGCTTTTACATCATTGCATTAATGAGATGCCCAATGCATCTCAAGATAGAAACTTATAACTTAAAGTTCATAGTTCTTAAGTGTGAAAAAGTGATGATTTGACTTGCAAAAGGAGGACAAACTCTTTGTGAATTGAATGTGAAGCCCATAGCAGTTATTTCCAAATCAATATGAAAACATGATAAACAGCTTGCCTAGTTGATACATGAGCTCTTGTATGGATTTAAGTGGACAATATACTTGCAATCAGAACTTGGTTCAGGTATCAATTCAACAAAATAACTCATCATGAAGAGGCTTAGTATTATAGTATGATCCCATCATATGTGTATATATGTCTGAGCATCATCATACAGTTAAATGTCACTCATGCTATTCTTCTTAGAAATTTATGATAAATGCTTAATGTCATCATTAATCACAAATTTAGGGGGAGTAGAATTCATGAAGTTAAGTTTATCAATCAGCAGCTTTGTCTATTTCATTATCAATTTGAACGAATTGGAATCTGAGCACCATCTTAGCTCCTTGATACATGAAATTTTCTTTAAAATCATTTTAAACTTTCTTGTGCTAAATTGTCATGAATACAAAGTCAACAAGGTCCAAAAGCAATAAATGTTTCTAGCAATGGACTTGGATCATACAACAATATTTCTCTGCATTGTGCCAGTGTTGAAAATTTAAATGTTTATCCGTAGATGGTAAACTACGGATGAGCAAAGATCAACAAATATAATTTAATTTCATAGTTTGGTAATCTGTGTAAATGTAAGTTATACTTCATCAGCAGATGTCGTTAAGACATCCTCAGATGATTTATGGGATCCGTAGATGATCTGCGGAAGAATTTGTTGAGGGTCCCACTTCATTAAAGAAATAAAATTAATGTCTGAGACTATAAATGATGTTGTTTGACTTCAAAATTCATTATTCGCTTTTTCAGTTCACTTTTTCAGACCTAGAAAAACACACTCTCAACAAACTTTTCCCCCTGCAATAACATTCAAATTTTACCAAATCAAAACATCAAACAAACATATATTTGTGCTCTCAGATCGTTGTGTTCAAGATGGATAATTGATTTGCGAAAGAGCACAATGTGTGTGCCTTCTTAAACCCTGATAATCCTGTTTCAGTAGGGTGTCAAGACATTATCAGATATCTAAGAAGATCCAGGCTGTTCTATGCTTTATCAGCAGAGCCTGTGATTTACCAATCGCACATCACTGATTTCTGGAACTCCGCCCAAATAGAGGAAGATGGTCAAGTTATTGTGGCTGATGTGAAGAATCAAAGATTGAGAGTGAATGAACAGACAATAAGAAGGGTTCTTGAGTTGGGAGATATAGAAGCTGGTCACCCAGATGTGTTTGATAATGAATACATAGAAAAAGTCTTTCTACTGATGGGGTATGATGGTGACTTCAAGAAAGGAGAAATAAAGAAAGGAAGACTCTGCAAGCCGTACAAATTTCTCTGCCACACTTATCTTAAGTGCATCTCAAACAGGAAATCTGGACTTGACAGATTTTCAAGGCATATCTCTTCAGGCATTATTGGTGTTTTTGAGGGAAGAACCTACAATTACTCAAAGTACATCTTCCACTACTTATATGATCACATCAAAGTACAGAAGGCTAACAAGATGTACATGTTTCCAAGGTTTGTGCAACTAATCATCAATGGTGATCTGCCTAGAACTACTGTGGATGGTGATGTATTCGTTCAAGCACACCTTGGGAGATCTAACTGAATAAAATATCTGGGAAATATGAAGGAGGAGACGTGCCCATGTTACTAGTTCAAGTATATGTAGATGACATTGTCTTTGGGTCAACTAATCCAAAGCTCTGCAAAGACTTTGAGAAACTGATGAAGGACAGGTTTGAAATCAGTGCCATTGGGGAGCTCAATTTCTTTCTAGGAATTCAAGTGAAGCAAGTTGACAATGGCATCTTCATAAGTCAGTCAAAGTATGTACATGACATACTTAAAAGGTTTAACATGACTGACTAAAACGTTGCTAAGACTCCCATAGCCAGAAATCACTCCCTTGGACCTGATCTTGAGGGGGAGTGTGTTGATGAACATCTCTATAGGGCAATGATTAGGTCTCTTATGTACCTAACAGCTAGCAGGCCAGATTTCATGTTTGCTATATGCATTTGTGCAAGATATCAAGCCAGCCCCAAGATGTCATACTTGGTCACTGTCAAAAGAATTTTAAGATATCTAAAAGGTGCTCCATCACTTGGCCTTTGGTATCCAAAGAATTCTAACTTTAATCTGTATGCTTATACAGATAGTGACTATGGTGGTTGCAACATGACTGCAAAGTCTACATCAGGGGGATGTCAATTTCTTGGTGGAAGAGTAGTCTCCTGGCAATGCAAGAAACAATCCTGTGTGTCTGCATCAACTGCTGAGGCTGAATACATTGCTGCTGCAAGTTGCTGTGCTCAAGTGCTTTGGATTCAAAATCAGATGCTGTACTATGAATTTAACTTTTAAGAGACTCCCATCCACATAGACAACAATAGTGCTATATCCATCAGAGAGAATCTTGTGCAGCACTCAAGGACAAAGCATATTAATATCAGGTATCTTTGATTAGAGATAACTTTGAAAAGGGATTTATCAAACTAGTCAAAGTTAACACAAATAAACAATATGCTGATCTGTTCACCAAAGCTTTTGATGAGCAGTGATTTAAGTATCTTGTATCAGCTATTGGGATGATTAACTTTGAATAGCTTTTCTTAAAAACTTAATCATATTTATTTCTAAAACCTGTGTGTCCTAAGTTGTCTATTATATAACCTTCATAAGCCCTTGTTTTCTTTGGAAGAAAATCTTTTCAAAAGACTTTTCTTAGATTTTTGAAAATCTTGATCTCTTCGAAAGATTCAAAATTACCTTCGGAAGAAGTTTATGTCTTAGTAAACAAATAATTGCTTCAGTGATTTACTTTCAGAAGAAATTTCTAAAATATCTTCCGAAGCTTAAAATCAACTTAAGTACTTTGTATGTTTTCAAAGAACAAGTTTCTTCCCAAAGCAACTTACCTTCGGAAGTATTTATTCTTCTTAGAATAAAAATCTCTGCATGTAAAATTCTCTTCCGAAGCAAAATTCTCAAAAACCTTTGAAATCTCTTCCGAAGACAATTTGCCTTCGGAAGCTTTTTCTTCAGATCTTCCGAAGCAAATAACCTTCGGAAGATGTCTCGACTTCCAAGAAAACTACTTTTTGGGCAAAAGTATACTACTTTTCAGAGGTAGGACCGACATTCGGATTTCAAAGTTTATCCTCTTTCATTAACTTTGTCTCAAATCCTTTTCACATAAATGCCGAACGGTTCCCCCCTCTTTCACTATCTTCCTCAATTACACTATTCCTTAAACCTAAATTCTCCCAAACCGCCTTTTCTTTTTCATCTTTGTTCATCCTTAAGCTTCTAAAATGGCCAACTTAAACCTCAAAAACAACCCAGATTTCTCCATGCAACTTCACAGGAAACATAACCAAGTTGCTCTGTTAAGCTCTGAGAAAGATGAAAGTTTCTCAGAGATTTGCCGTTTCTTAGCTCTATCAAACTACTCCACCTCCCTAACCATTGATCCTACTCTCTATGAGGATCATCTGCTTGAATTTTGGAAGACCTGCCAAGAGGTCATTATGGATGGGGAGAAGGCACTGTTTACCACAATGCAAGGGAGGATAATCTTCATCACTCCGGCCATCATAAACACTCATTTGAAGCTGGATGATGAAGAAGGTGAGTTGTCCTTCCCAAAGGAAGCTTTAAATCAATCCTTTGAGTAGATGAGCTATGAGGGAGATTTCTCTGTAAAGCCCTTCAGGAAAAGGGAAGGTCTCATCCCAGTGGAAATACCTACTTCATGTGGTTATCCACAGCTTGTCAAACATGCATGGAGGGTGGGACTAGATTCTTAAGGATCTCTCCTTCATAGTACATGGAATGGTACAAGGGGTCAAGTTTAGGTACTCTCAATTTGTTTATACAAATTTGCTTGCTAACTTGGTCTCCTTAGAGTATTATATGTTTCCAAGATATGTTCAACACATTCTCAATTGTGAACTGGGCTCATAGTTGAGGGAAAGAGATAATATTCTTAAATTAGGACTGATGAAGCCCGCCATCTTTAAAATTATGAAGAAGCCAACTATAGGCTTCTCAAGGGTAGAAACAGCCCTAGTCCAAAAATTGTTAGAGCTCATTGCTCAAGGTGACAACCTAGCAACACAAGCTAGTGTTGAACCCACACCTTCTACCTCTCAACAACCAAAAAGGCCCCAAGTCACCCTCACCTACCAAAGAAAATCCAAACGAACCCCTGCTCAAGCTATTGAGTCTGTGCAGGCCCCCATATACTCACCCATACAGGAGGAAGTGGACACTAGCTCCCACTTCCCCTGAGGAGCAAACCACTCTCATCTCTTCAACAATCAGGGCCGAGGTTCCTCATGCTCACCCTGATGAGCTCAGAAGCCCAACTGCCTTAAGCCTTCACTCTGAGTCTCAACACTCAAGTGAACAACCTTCAGGGGACAGTTACCATCCCCAGCCATTAGACTTAAATCAACCCATTCCTAACCTCTCATTCTATAGTAATGAAGAATTAGGTTTTAGTGGGTACCATGAGTCTCTCTACGCTTCCCCTACTCAAAGAGAGATGAGTACTCTTGAGTCTCCTTTGTCTAGCCCACATTAGTCACCCATAACTGAGGTGGATACTTCTGAACCTGTTCAGGATATTCAAATGGAAGAGGCTCTCACTTCTACAAGTGATTACATCATTAAGACCTCCACCATGGCAACTCAGCCCATTCATACCTCAACTGAGGATGTCAATGTGCAGAGGAAATCCAGTAGCCAAGAACCTGAGGCTGGTGGTGAGAGACCAATGATTCTTCTGATGAAGAAGAGGGAAATCTGAGACTAAAGGTGCAAAAACTGTCAAAAACATGCTCCTATTTATCTCTAAGGTTAGTCACCTTGAATGTCAGGTGACTACCCTGCATAATAGGGTCAATAATCAACAACTGGAGATATTTTATCTCAGGGAAAAACTAGCTGGGAGACCTTTAAGAATAGCTCAACCAGAAACACAAGAACCTGTGAATGTGATTGGCCTAACCTCTAGCTCACCTATGCAAGAGGGTGATGCTACCAAAAAGGGGGAGAAAGACATTACAGTCATAGAACCTGGGAATTCTTCAGGGAGTATGGACATTGAGGATTCACCATCCTCACTTGCAACTGTGCATACTCAGCAACTTCGTCAAGTTCACATTAATGTGGACATAATACACTCTGTCATTAGGAGTCTCTTTGAGGAAGGCATTCCAAGGACTGTGTCATCTCCACCTCAAGGAACTTCAAACTACATTATTGGGTGGAGGTATGATGCTGATAGAAGAGCCCTTATTCTTCACAGAGTTCAAGGGCAGCAAGAAGTGTTTAATTTTCAGACTTTGGACTACTATAAAGGTCTTGACCTGAACAACATGCCACTTGTCAACCCAAACAAATCAAGAAAAGCTGACAGGTTAGCACTCAGGATTCAAGACAGAATTACTAAAGAGTTCAGCCATAGAAAGAGACAAAGGGAATCAGGTAATGTCATTGGTCAACTGGATGCTGAGACAGACCCTAAGATTAGCTTCAAAAGGAAAACCTTGGCTGAAGGCCCAGTGATAGAGCCTAAGAGCCCTGTCACACCAATAACTGCTTCAAAAATTCATTCACTCAGTGAAACACCTGCTGGTGAAGGTGTCTCACAACCTCTCTCTGGCCAGAGCTTAGATGCTACACCAAGCAATGAAGGCCAAACCTCTATCCACCCTGAGTCACAAAGGTCTGTGGGTGACAAAGTGAAAAGGATTTTGAATCTTGAGGAAATTAAGGAGGAGGAGAGAGAGAGGAAGAGGAAGCTAAGGGGAGAAAGTTCCTCTAGGTCTTCAGGCTTTATGCAAGCTGCAATCAAGGCTGCCCGCAGACCAAACACTCAAGAAGATGAGTTGAGGGCAGTCAGGATTACTTACCTGCAGACCAGGAACTATGACATATATGAGATTATATCTCTCCCCTTAGAGCAATTAAATGAATTGGTTTACATGGAAGTGTCAAGAGAGATGAAGGAAAAAGAGGATGCAAGATTACTTCTCCAATTCAAAGAAGAGAAGAGACAGAAAAGATTATACAAGCATGTTCCAACTCTCTCCCCAGTTCAGGAAAGTCCTGTGCAAGAGGATGTGGCTGCTACACAAGAACCTCAAGTAGACAAGGATACAGATAGGCAGAACATGATCAACTACCTGAGTGCCACATGTCTCTACCAGGCATCTGCACTTCTTCCCTTGTCCTTTGAGTACATTGAGTTTGAGTATTTCAAATAGATTGTGAAAGGATCGGGATCTAGTTTGATCAATTAGATTAAGATTTGCAGCGGAATAGAACAAGAATTAGACGAAATTTAAGCAAGAATAATATAAATATTCAATCAAACAGTGGCGATTACAGAGAGAGTTTTCTGCAAATAGAATATTTTCATTCACGCATAAGCTTCTCTTCAAAAAACAATTAGGTCAACATTCCTTTTATAAAAGGAATGTGACGTTAGCTGATGTCACTTGATAGTGACATCTAACTGATTTATACAAACAACTAAAAGTAGACTAAACTACTGAAGATGTCCACAACAACTGAGGACACCTTCACAAAAAGCTAAGTACAAGCTAAAATTACAACTACTGAAATTATAACATCTGAAGTGTAAGAACTTCAGATGTTTTACATAAAATAAAACTACTGATTACAAACTACTGAAAAGTAAACAATCACAACTACTTAAAAGAACTACTTCAGCTGTTGTGACAACTTCCGAGAACTTGGTCTTCAGACTTTGTCTTCAGCAGTTGTCTTCAGACTTTGTCTTCAAACTTTGTCTTCAGACTTTGTCTTCAACTGTTGTCTTCAGACTTTGTCTTCAGCTGTTGTAGAGCACTTAAGTTGTTATGATGTCTGTGGGACTTAAAGGTTTTTCTGATCTGGCTCATTGGTTCTTTTGGTCCAACAAACTCCCCCTGAACTAATGCAGCCAAAACCTTTAAGATTATTGAAGTCCCACTTATTGGCAGAAACATTTTCTGGATCAGCTCAGAAATCACCAAATTAAGCTCAGGCCAGGGAAGAGGTTTCAAAAAGTTTGATTGGCAAAAGATGAAAGGGAACTCTGTCTTGGGGAATTGGACACAGAGCTTTTACCCCATTCATGAGACCTACTTCCCAATGATGAGTCTGTAAGACTCTCTAACATAGGCCTCAAGTAATACAACTTTTTCTTCCATTGTGAGTTCTTCAGCTTCACTTTCAAAGAAGAACTCAGGCCCATAGTACTCTGATAAGTATTTAACATTCTATCCATTCTTTAGCTCTACAATAGTCATTTCTCTGTATGCAAACTCTTTAGGATGAGTACCTTCAAGTAACAACTGGAGCTCATTTCTTCTTATTTCTTCAAGCTTCTTGTAGATCAACCCCTTCTTCACCATTTTGTTTTCTAGTAAAGTTTGTGGAGTCATCTTAGACTTGTAAGCTCTCTTGAAGTCATCAAGGATTTCCCAGGGTGACACTACAATGGCCAGCATTATCACAGCATCTATAGTCTTCTTTACTTGGCCATTGTATCGACTTGGTGGTTATCTCCAAAATACTGTCTCTGGACCATGACTTTACTTCAATGATTGATCTTCCCAAATGCTTTGATAGGAATCTTATCATAGCTTCCAGCCTTTCCCTTTCTTTCTCATTACAACTTGCCCATCTATGCTCAATCTCTTGAATCTCTAGCCTTCTAATTTCAGAGTCAAGTTTGGCTGTGTCAAAACCTTGTCTGAAGAGTTGATCAATGATCTTATCAATAGATCTGCTATGTTGCTCATCAGCTTCTTTGATCAGTTCTTCTAACTTCTTCTTATCTTCAGTCTGTTCAGCACTCTTCTTTCTCTTGTATGTGATCATCTCCTTTTCTTTCTTCTCTTTTTCTTCTTCCTCTTCAACTCTCTTTCTTTTGTCTGCTTTCACTGACTTAGACTCCCCCTTTTTGGTTGCATTGGGTTCAGGGGTTTGAATGTCAGAAAGTTTCTTAGAAATAGCATCATCAACTAAGGTTTGAATATTTGAGGAAAGCCTCTCATCAATGGCTTGATGCATAATGTTAGTGATGATGGGAGTGATGAGAGGTAAGGAGGATTGAAAGGGAGCAACCATTTGCTCAGAGGGGTTCTGTCCCTGAGAAATGATGCCTGAAACAGAGGCTGGTGGCACATTTGTTGGGAGTGGCTCAGTGTTTGGGAGAGCTTCAGAAGAAGCTGCCATTTGTGGGTGAATTTGTACAGTTGGACTTGATTCTTGAGACAATTTGGCAAGCATTTCTTGTAGTCTGCATACCTCAGCCTTAAGAATGGTGTTGTGGGCTAGAACATCAAAGAAAAAGCCCAGATCATCATTAGTCTTTGCTGAATCATCTGACCTCCTGATTAAATCAGGATGAACATGTGCTGAGTGTAGATCAGTATTCACATGTGCCCCTATTTCTTGGAACTGGGGACTTCCTGCCTCAGGATTATGTCCTTCATTGGCAGTTGCCTTTGGTGAGGTCTTAGAGATGATACCACCTTCATCCTGTTCATGTGCTGAAACAGGAGAAGAGGTAGCCTCACCAGATGTTAGAATCTCCTCCTCTACACAGGGAGATGGAACTCTGTAATCTCTGTGTTGTGGGTTATCAGTCACATTATAATCCTCTCCCTCAACTGTTGAGGTTTTCCCAGTGGTAATAGGTTTCTAGGGAGGGGTAGAGGATGTAGTTGAGTCAGCACTTGTGCAATAACCTCAGTTGGGCTTGTAGGGGTGGTTTCAGTGGGAGATAAGTGTGAAGAGGATTGCACCTGGGGTGAATGGTGCTCTTCCATGGCAATCTTCTCAAGTGAGAGAGATTCCAGTAATGTGGTTTCCCCATTTTTGGTTGCATCAGGATCCTGTTGAGAGGATACCTGAGCGGTTTCAGCTGGTAGATTCTTGGAAACTACAAGGGGATTACTACCAGTAGTTTCATCCTGCCTTTGTGTTGCAGGGGCATCATCAGGGGACTCAACTCCCTGAGTAGCCTTTTTGGTTTGTTTGGATTGTGGTTTGGAGGGGACTTTGGATCTAGAGGATGAGGCTGTGGGTTCCCTCTGCTTGGGTTTTAGCAGTTTGGCAGCCTCTTTGAGTTGTGGGTTAGAGTTGTGCCTGGAGTATACCTCAAGCAAAACTACCATAGCAGGGACTCCAAGGCCAATAAGGCCGTCAGATTTTAATTGATTGATGATTATGGCCATAAGAAACCTTGGATATAATATCCATCTGTTAGCCACAGGTTTCATTGCCAGATCTTTTAATTCCAAAAATATGATTTCAGAAAAATTTAGGCTTTGGCGTTCAAGGATAGAATACAATACCTGCTGCCACCTGGATGACATTTGATCCCATGAAGAGGTTTTGGGGGCAAGGTAGACATTGATCATATGAAAGATTAGGCGTTCAGCATCATGGAAGTGCTTCTTTAGAATGGTGGTAGCACTTAGGTCGCCTTCATACCCATGGTTTATGAATGATAGATCAGTGGTGCCTTTCGGGTATTTGGTCACAAAGGGCATCATTCAGATCTAGAGTTTGGCGAATGATAGCAGGAATGATGACCACCTTCTTCTGGTTTACAAACGACTGGAGAGTGATCACGACATCATTCTCACCGGTATGGACAGTGACATTTGTCCAGAATTGGCGAAGGGTATCGGGATAGATGGTTGGATTCAAAAGAAAAGCAGTTTGATATGGGGAATCAACCATCAGATCAATGGCAGCATCAAACTTAGTCCAAAAGGCCGATTTTGTGAGGTAGGCAACACAGTTGTGTCGTGGTTTGATTTGCATGGTCGCCATTAATGGAAGATGAAAGTTCGGAAAACGACTTATGAAAAGTTAGAAGTTAGGTTTAGGTATTTATAGGTTATGAAGTTAGGTTTAAGTATTTATGGGTTATGAAACGGATGAAAGAAAACAACTGAAAGTTTTGGTGTTAATCATCAGTTGTTAGAAAACGACTGAAGACATGGTTTTAACTTTCAGATGTTGTAAACAACTGAAGACTTGGTGTTAGTCATCAGTAGTTTGAAACTACTGAAGAGTTGGTTTTGGCTTCAGCTGTTTTGAAATGAAACAGCAGTTGTTTGAAACAATTGAAGAGTAAAATTTCTCATCAGTTGTTGTCGTCAATTCACAGATCTCAGTTGTTTCATTGACCTTAACACTTACTCAGCAGATTATCTTATTTTCAGATGTTTCATTGGTCATCAGTACTTATCTGTTAGAACAGACATCAGTAGTTGTAACTACATCAGTACTTTTCAACAAATAAAGTACTTCAGTACTTTCAAGTAATTTAGTCTTCAGTAGTTATGAAAACTGCTGAAGATAAGATAACTTATCAGTACTTATTTTTGACAGCTGTATACTAATGCTCATCAGTACTTGTGAACTAAGATCATTAGTAGTTGTCAAATCATTCCAGCTGCAACATACCAAGCCTTAGCACTAGATTTTGGAAAGTCGCACTGTCCAAAGGCTTAGTAAATATATCTGCAAGCTCATCAGCACTAGGAACAAACTTTGGATCAATCAGACCTTTTTCATAACAATCCCTGATAAAATGATGTCTGATCTCAATATGTTTGGTCCTAGAGTGCTGGACAGGATTCTTAACAATACAAAGAGCTGAAGCAATGTCCATCAATAAAGGAGTCTTAGTCTCTGTAATGTCATAATCCAGTAATTGATTCTGAAGCCAGAGTACCTGAGATGTACAACTTGCAGCAGCAATGTACTCTGCTTCAGCAGTGGATGTAGCAACTGAAGTTTGTTTCTTACTCTGCCAAGAAACTAAACAATTGCCTAAAAATTGGCATCCACCAGAGGTTGATTTTCTGGTTAATTTACACCCTGCATAGTCACTATCAGAGAAAGCAACTAATTTGCAAGAGTGCCCAGTGGAATACCAAAGTCCTAGAGATTAAGTTCCTTGCAAGTATTTAAAGATCCTTTTGACTGCAATCATATGGGATTCTTTAGGTGCAGCCTGAAATCTAGCACAGACATAAGTTGCAAACATAATGTCTGGTCTAGAAGCTGTAAGGTACATCAAGGAACCAATCATACATCTGTAAAGAGTTTCATCAACTGCTTTACCTTTCTGATCAGCATCCAGTTGTGTGGTGCTGCACATGGGAGTAGAACAGGGTTTACAATTTTGTAAATCAAACTTTTTCAACAAATCCTTTGTATATTTTGACTGATGAATGAAAGTTCCATCAGCCATTTGTTTGATTTGCAAACCCAGAAAGAACTGTAATTCTCCCATGGCACTCATTTCAAACTTTTGTTGCATCAACTTAGTAAAGGCATCATACAACTGTGGATCAGAAGATGCAAAAATAATATCATCTACATAAATTTGAACAAGGAGCTTATGCATGCCTACTTTCTTAATGAACAAAGTTTTATCTATGGAGCCTCTAGTGAAATTGTTTTGAAGAAGAAAGTTAGACAGTGTATCATATCAGGCTCTGGGAGCTTGTTTTAACCCATAAAGAGCCTTATCAAGCTTATACACCCAATCTGGATGTTTATGATCTTCAAAACCTGGTGGTTGACACACATAAACTTCTTCTTTTATTTTACCATATAAGAATGCACTTTTGACATCCATTTGAAAAACTTTAAGATTATTGAAAGCAGCATAAGCTAAGAACAATCTGATTGCCTCTAGTCTGGCTACAGGGGCAAAGGTTTCATCATAATCAATACCTTCTTCTTGTGAAAACCCCTGTACAACCAGTCTGGCCTTGTTCTTAACAATTTGACCTTTTTAATCAGTTTTATTCCTAAACACCCATTTAGTGCCTATTGCACACTTACCTTGGGGTAGAGGAACCAATTCCCACACTTGCTTCTTTTGAAACTAAAGAAGCTCAAGTTGCATGGCTTCAACCCATCCATTGTCTCTTAATTCAATATGATAGTTCTTTGGCTCTTGCTAACTGATGAAGAGAGCATAAAGGCAGAAATTGGACAATTGACTTCTAGTTGAAACACCAGCATTGATGTCACCAATGATATGAGACATGGGGTGATTCTTCAGTTCTTGGTACTCAATAAGATCTGTGCAAGTGTTTGTAGGAGATTCAGCAGCAACAGATGTTGATTCAGACTCTTGAAACCTAGAAGGAGATGGCAATTCAAATGAAGTAGAGGATTCAGAGATCTCATCAGCATTTGTTGTGGATGGAACTGCTGAAGCTACAGGAACATCAAGGTTAGTAGACTCAGGCAGGTGATCACTAAACCTTGCATTTATACCACCAGATGGATGACTAGTTGCAGGATATGATGGATTCTCAGAATCTGCAACAGCTGGAGACTGATAAGGAACATATTGCAGTATGTCCAAATCCAATAACTCCACAGGGTTTTGAGGAATTTTGTCCTTTGGAGATTCATTAAACTTTACATGTAAGGTTTCTTCAACTATCTTCGTTCTGCAATTAAAAACTCTGTATGCCTTGCAAGTAGATGAATACCCAACAAAGTACCTTGCATCCACCTTTGATTCAAACTTCTGAAGTGGATTCTTTGTGTTAAGAATGTAACAGGGACACCCAAATGCTCTAAAAAAGGAAATCAGAGGGGCCAAATGATGTAACAACTCATAAGGAGTCTTCATCAACCTCTGATTTACTAACACTCTATTTTGCACATAGCAAGCTGTGTTGACAGCTTCAGCCCAAAAGGTTAGTGGCAAACCAGAATCAGCTAACATTGCCCTTGCGGCTTCAATAAGGGTCATGTTCTTTCTCTCCACCACTCCATTTTGTTCAGGAGTTCTTTGAATGCTATACTGCCTCTTGATTCCCTTAGATAAATAGAATTCATCAAGTGTGTGGTTTCTAAATTCTGTGCCATTATCACTCCTAATACACTTGACTGGAAGGGAGTACTGCTTTTCCACATACAACACAAAGTAGATGATGATTTGAACAGCCTCATCTTTTGAATATATGAAGAAGGTCCATACAAATCTGGAATAATCATCCACAATTACCAGACAGTATTTTTTCTTTGCCATGCTCATCACTCTTACTGGACCAAAAAGATCAATATGCAGTAATTGCAAGCAGGCAGTGGACTTTGGTTCTTCTATTGGAGGGAATGATACTTTGTGTTGCTTTCCTTTTAAACAAGCTGAACAGTTGTCATCACATTTGAACTCCTTTAATGGCAGACCTCTCACTAGACCATGATGGATAAGCTGGTTCATGTTTTTAAGATTCACATGACCAAGCCTTCTGTGCCATAGTTCAGATTCCTGAGGAGAGGCCTTGGAGAAAAGACATGGATGGCTTTATATCAATTTTCTTTGATAAGTCTAAGGCATATACTCTTCCAATCCTGTTGGCCTTCAGGAGAGTATATTCATCCAATATCTTGTCAATCATTCTCAGAACATTGGAAGACAGAATCCGACAGTTCGGGCTGGTGAAAAGTGCAACATGCCCTTTATCACACATTTGACTGACACTCAACAAGTTTTACTTGAGATTCTCCACATGGTTAACATCATTAAATCTTATCTCACCATTTGACACAAAGCCTTTGCCGATGATGTAACCCTTAGCATCATTACTAAAAGATACAAATCCCTTCTTTCCTTGAGAGTAGTCATGAAGAAGAGAACTGCTCCCTGTCATATGCATAAATCCTCCACTGTCCACATACCAGATGCTTCTATGGCATTCTGAAGAACCCTGCATTTATCACAAGAAACTAGTTAGTTTTTTAGACCCAAACCATTTTGGTTTTGGGTCTGTTCTCATTAACAGATTTTATACTAACTGATTTGTCATGATTGACAGCCTTTGAAGGTGGAGATGGTGTTGAAAAGGATTCCTTTGATTTTGGCTTAGTTTTCCTTTTCAGTGATTTAATCACACGTACATCTATTTGGTTAACTCTCCCCAACAGATGTTGAACCATCATAACAAGTTATGTCTGATTGGTTGTTAAAGCCTTCAGTTCAGCAGACACATCAGTACTTGTTTTAGATTTGTTCCTGTGACTCACCATGTCCTCCTTTTTGAAAGACACAGACTTAGTCTGGTGTTTTGATATTCCATGAGGAATACTTTCAGCTGCTTTATGATAAACCCCTTCCTTCTTTTTAGATTTTTGTAAGAACTTTGGGTTATCAGATTGAGATGTTTGTGGTACAAACTTGGTTTTAAATTCATCTTTCATTTTATTAATTTTCTTTTTAATGATTTTATCTTTGTTGAATTTGGAACCCTTTTTGTACCAACATTCATCAGTGAGATGATTGAATAGACCACATATTTCACATGGCTTTTCTTCATCTTCTGTTGATCAACTCCTGAAGAAGATGAAACTACTGAAGGTGTGTTCTTCAGTACCTTCTTCCTCTCAGTACTTATGTTAAGTACTAAAGGATTTGTAACAGCTGAAGATTTGTTCTTCAGAAGTTTTCTAAAAGTACTTTTGGATTTCCTGATAGACTTTTCAGCAGTTGTCAAACCATGTTTGTTTTCATTTAGTTTGAAATGTTCTTCAGGTGTTGTTACTTGCCCTTCAGTACTTTGAATACTTTGTGGGACAACACCTGAAGTGCTCAGTTTTTCTTTGATCATGTGTTTATCAGCAGTGAGACCATCAGCAGATTGATTAGCTGAGGTACTAATACTGAATTCATCCTCTGATTTTGGATTATCACTTGAGGATGAGACACATGATGATGTGGTTTGGGAATTGCTTTCACCTTCTGATTTTACTTCTATCTTGGGAGTAAAATCTGTAGGAGGTACAGTGTGATTATACCCAACCCCAAACTTCACATTTGAAGCTGTTTGCTTGCTGAGAAGCATTTCAAACCCCTTGCATGATGTTACCCAGCGTTCAAAATTTACTTGAGTAGCTGCAAGTGTTTCTTTGAGATTCTTATGATTCTCTAAAATGACATCTACCTTTGCCTTTTCATCAGTGATTTGGCATTTTAATTTGTAAATCTCATCATCTTTTTCATTTAAGACAGACTCAAACTCAGCTTTTCTTTTGAAAATCACTTTCTCTAGGTCAAGATTTTGATTAATTAAAGCTACATTTGCTTCTATAATTGAGACAAAAGCAGCTATGCATGACTCAGAACACAACTTGGCCTTAGCATCAGAAGATACCTGTGGTACCTGTGATGATGAAGCATTTTAGCATGAACCATCACTACACTACAGGGCCATAAGAGCAAGATTTCCAAAAGGATTTTCACCACCATATTGACCAGCACCAGAAAACAATTGTTCAAGATAACCAGAAAGATCATCTGGTAAGCTACTTCAGTCAACAACTTCAGGTGTGAAAAAGCTTTGATGAGATTGAGATTGAGATTGTTGATTTGATTGAGATGGTTGAGGATCAGGTAGGGCATGTGGTTGTTGAGCAATGGGTACTGGAACCTGACTGGACTGAGGCATGTAAAAACAGGGATAAGGATATGGCATTGGACCTTCAGGGACAAAAAATGCAGGAGATGATTGAATTTGTGAATGATGATCAGAACTGGTAGAATGTTGCCCTTTGTTTTGTGAGCTATTTCTTGGAAAGGTCACAAAGGGTGCAGAAGAGTTAGATCCAGATGATCTACACTCTCTTGCAAAATGTCCAAGTCTATGGCACTTGGACACCTCAACTTGCTCTTGTCAAAACCAACTTTGGTTTTTCCAGAGAGACCAGGAAATTTTCTACCTGTCCTTTTGTAAAAATTTTGAGATTTGATATTGATTAATGCCATTTGGCCCAAAATATCCATCTCTTCTAGATCATCATCAGCAATTCCTTTCAAATATTCCATAAAAAGCACAAATTATCACTACTACACCCTGAATTACTATCAACACCAACAAAAGCATGATCTCCACTGTTTGAAGAGAAATCTATATGCTCATCATAAGAACTTTCTGATGCAGTATATTCTGACTCATGACCAACTAGAGCAGTATTCCCTGGTACAAAATCATCAGTGAGCTTCCCAGATAAAGCCAGTTTCCTTTTCTGTTCTATCTCTCTTTCAAATGTTAACAGTTTCCCATGAAGTTGGGTGAGAGATAGATTGTCCAGATTTGCACTGGAGCGTAGGACAATAGTATATGAGTCCCATCTCTCAGGCAGGGATTTGAGGAATTTGTTGTTCATCTGACTATTTGTATATTCATGTTTAACCATTTTCAGCTCAGATATCAAACAGGAAAATCGCTCAAACTGTTGAGTCAGTGACTCACCCTTTTTTATGAGAGAATATCTCATATTGCTGGGCAAGGATCTCTCTATTGTTTGCCAAGACCTCATCAATTCCTCCAAATTGTTCTTTCAGAGCAACCCAGAGATCATGAGCAGTTTCATGATGCATAAGTCCAGAATAGATTTCATTAGGCAGTGCCATGGCAAGAATTCCATGGGCTTTAGCATCAATTTCAAACAGTTTCAGATCTTCATCTGACTATTGCTCTTTCTTCTTCGGAACCATCTCATTGGTTTCCGGATTACTCACCATAGGCTTATATGGTCCATGAACCACTGATTTCCAACAACCTGAACTGTTAACAGACAGGTGATGGAGCATTCAGCGTTGCCATATGTTATACTCACTCCTAACAAGCATCGTAGGCTTTGTTGAGGAGCCAGTATTGTGAGGATCATTGATTCAAACAAGTTCAATGAAATTTTAACAAATCTAGCTAAAAATCTCAATAACTCAGTTTGAAACAAGACGAATCTCAAATTAATTCACCGGAAGCAACATAAAATCAAACTCTATAACCAATTCTTGCAAATTTGCTAATTCGATCAAACATAGATATCAAAAGAGCAGTTTCAATGATCAATTTTTAAATCAATCAATGATTAACCAGCTCTGATACCATTTGAAAGGATCGGGATCTAGTTTGATCAATTAGATTAAGATTTGCAGCGGAATAGAACAAGAATTAGACGAAATTTAAGCAAGAATAATATGAATATTCAATCAAACAGTGACAATTCTAGAGAGAGAGTTTTCTGCAAATAGAATATTTTCATTCACGCATAAGCTTCTCTTCAAAAAACAATTAGGTCAACATTCCTTTTATAAAAGGAATGTGACGTCAGCTGATGTCACTTGATAGTGACATCTAACTGATTTATACAAACAACTAAAAGTAGACTAAACTACTGAAGATGTCCACAACAACTGAGGACACCTTCACAAAAAGCTAAGTACAAGCTAAAATTACAACTACTGAAATTATAACATCTGAGGTGTAAGAACTTCAGATGTTTTACATAAAATAAAACTACTGATTACAAACTACTGAAAAGTAAACCATCACAACTACTGAAAAGAACTACTTTAGCTGTTGTGACAACTTCTGAGAACTTGGTCTTCAGACTTTGTCTTCAGCAGTTGTCTTCAGACTTTGTCTTCAGACTTTGTCTTCAACTGTTGTCTTCAGACTTTGTCTTCAGACTTTGTCTTCAGCTGTTGTAGACCACTTCAGTTGTTATGATGTCTGTGGGACTTAAAGGTTTTTCTGATCTGGCTCATTGGTTCTTTTGGTCCAACAGCTTGAACTTCAAGTGATCAAAGAACAAAAGGCAACAAAAAGAAAGATGAGGGAAGATGCTGCAAAGTCAAGAGCTATCATCCAAAAGAGTATAAAGAAGTCTGCTGACAAACAAAGGATGATGAGCTTCTTGAAGCTGTATGGATTCTCCGGAAGGAGACTTGACCCTATGTCTCTGTCCATAATGTATGAGCATATCAGGGTAATCAAGCAAAAGATCAAGAGTGGAGAGCTGATTGACTTATAATCTCCTCCAAGTCAAATCCCACCTGAAGTGGAGGTTAAGGTTGAACAACCTGAGACAACACAACGTGGACCTCCTGCTGAGCCTCAGCAAGTTTCATCTTCTGATCCACAGCAGGGTCAAACTCCTTCTCTTTTTGAATCTTTGAGGGAGGAACACCCAACTGAGAAAGACAAGGATGATCAACAAGGTGCTGCAGACCAGTCATCTCAGTTAAAGTCTTCTAAGAGGAAGAAGAGGATGGCTTCTAAACCAAAGTCTAAGAAGAAGAAGCCTGAATCATCCACCTCGACACCTCAGGTTGAGTCAGATCAACCTGAGGAAGTGCATGAAGAGGCAGCCCAATCAACTCCAATTCAAGTGACCCCTCTTGTAGCTGAGACACCCATCTTATCCTGGACCTTCACTACTAATCCAGATAGATGGCATGTGATCAGAGATCAAGGTCTTGAGAATGTCTATACATGGCAAGACATAATCAACTTACCTCTGCATGATCTCTTTGAGATGAGAAGATATTATGAGTGTCTGAATGATCCTGACCATCTAATGAAGAAGGGTATGGTCATCATTGTGTTGAAGACTACAAACATATGAAAATCTTCTAAATGTTTTGGTAGCATCAGCCTTGGGGAAGTTTGTAAGGATTCCTATAAGTCTGATACAGCCAAAACATCCAAAGTCTCTCTGCAAGCATGCACTAAAGAACAGAAGTAGAAATGCTTCAAAGTTTTACACCATGCACTATAAATATTCTAAGTGTAAGATTTTCCGAAGCCAAGACCAACATCTTCCGAAGCCAAAAGTGAAGTCTTCCGAAGCTTCAAAGACAAAGTCCTCCAAAGCCAAAGAATGAAGACAGATTCTTCTGAAGACTTTTAGAGATATGCCTTTATCTGATGTACTTTACCATAAAGTTGGACCACCTTTCCGCTGCATTTCTGTAAAGTAGCGTTCCGCTCTCAGGTTGGGCAGTAAGGGTCGGAGAAGGGCTATCACTCATTCTTAAAACCAGCGTTCTTAAGGCCAAGGAGTCGGCGGAAAAGGGGGGCACCAACTTACATGAGTTGGTGAAAGGTCCATGCTTTTGGTAACTGTACATTGAGGTCTTGAGTCCATGCTTTCTACTTTATGTACTTTTATCCTTTTTATAATATATTAGGAT
Organism: Flaveria ramosissima; assembly: GCA_025215565.1. Classification (NCBI taxonomy): domain Eukaryota; kingdom Viridiplantae; phylum Streptophyta; class Magnoliopsida; order Asterales; family Asteraceae; genus Flaveria; species Flaveria ramosissima. The sequence goes on along the minus strand of CM046037.1, from coordinate 76,102,742 downwards.
GTGAGATATGGCATGTCATAGTCACAAGTCAAAAGGCAGATATGCCTTTTGACATTACATTTTATTTTGTAGTTATCTAGTCAATTGTATCCAGCTGGCTTTCAAAGTATGATCGGCTGTAGGATGTAGTATAAATGATCTCAAGTACTTGTAACTTTCCATCGATGCTTTGTAACTTGTAATAGAACTTGAGAAGCAATATATAACATTCTTGAATACCAAATACTTGTGTTGTTTGCAATCTTGTTATGTCTCACTTTTACTTGTGTTCTTAGCATCTTTCATTAACAAGTTAACCAGTTCCCTATTTGATCTGTTAAGTGTTCTATGCAACTCTCCTCATTGTGTTGTTGTGTTGTAAGTGCATACCCTTCACCGGTCCTGCAACATAGGTTCCAAACCTTTTGCCTTTTGAATTAAAGCAGCTCCTCTTGCATAGCTTCAACCCGACTTCCATCCTTTAGAGCCTCATCAATTTTCTTTGGCTCTATCTGGGACAAGAAAAAAGAGTGAAGACAAACATTTGCTTCATGGGTTTGTCCTCTTGTTCTCACCCCTTAATCAACATCTCCAATGATGTTTGTGGTAGGATGAGACTTGTGGATCCTCAGCTGAGGGATCATAACAAGTTGCTTAGACAGATCTAAATTTGAACAATTCTGATCTGGAAAGGAAGATTCATCCTCTACATCAGCACACTAATCAAGATTGACTTGATTCAATGAGTGTGTACATCACTTATGTTGTTTTCAATGGAGTGGTTATCAGCATCAAGAAATTCCTGATCACTTTCACCACCACCATTTTCTCCAACATTTGAAGCTCCTTCCTCTGAGTTTTGTGCCTCTAAGCTGGAATTTGAAGGCACCTCAGAAGTATCAACAGGATTTGTCATTGATGTGCTGGTAGAAGCTTTATTTGCAGGATTAGTTACCACTGGAGCTGAAGATGTGTAACTTGAAGGTCTTCTTAGCTCAAATCTTGGGTCAGGATCACCTGTAGGTAGTATATCTGTAGATCCTAAAACATTCTCACAAGATTTGTTAAAATAGTTGGTAACTAAATCAAGATCAAATAGCCAATCCGGACTAGAACCTTTCACACTGGGAGTGTGCTCATTGAAAGTCACATTGGCTGACTCCTCAACTACTCTAGTTCTGAGATTGTATACTCTATAAGCTTTAGCTTGAGAAGAGTACCCAATAAAGTGTCCATCATCTGATTTCTCAGCAAACTTGGCAATTTGATCTTTGGTATTCAAGATGGTGAAGGGTAACTTGTGAAGGGTATGCACTTACAACACAACAACACAACAACACAATGAGGAGAGTTGCTTAGAACACTTAACAGATCAAATAGGGAACTGGTTAACATGTTAATGAAAGATGCTAAGAACACAAGTAAATATGAGACAGAACAAGATGGCAAACAACACAAGTAATTGGTTCTCAAGAATGTTGTATATTGCTTCTCAAGTTCAATTACAATTGTTACAAAGCATACTCTAAAAAGTACAAGTACTTGAGATACATATACTACATCCTACAGCCTGCCATACTTTAAAGGCCAGCCGGATACAATTGACTAGACAATTACAAAATCAAATGTAGAGTCAAAAGGCAGATTTTCTTTTTGACTAGTGAATATGACATGGCATAACTAACATCCTAATATATTCTAAAAAGGATAAAAGTACATAAAGTAGAAGGCATGGATCAAGACCTCAATGTACAGTTACCAAAAGCATGGACCTTTCACTAACTCATGTAAGTTGGTGACTTTACAGAGTTGCAGCGGAAAGGTGGTCCAGCTTTATGGTAAAGTACATCAGATAAAAGCATGTTTCTAAAAGTCTTCAGAAGAAATCTATCTTCACTCTTTGGCTTCGGAAGACTTTGTCTTTGAAGCTTCGGAAGACTTCACTTTTGGCTTTGGAAGATGTTGGTCTTGGCTTAAGAAGATTTTACACTTAGAATATTTCTAGTGCATGGTGTAAAAGTTCCGAAGCATGTCTACTTATGTTCTTCAGTGCATGCATGCAGAGAGACTTTGGATGTTTTGGCTGTATCAGACTTATAGGAATCCTTACAGTTATGAATGGTGTTAACGGTAAGTTACAAGTCTTTCAAAAGGGGGTTATGATTGGAATTTGAAATGAATATAAAATTAAATAATTTCAATAAATAAAAGAATAATTACAATTTAAACTCTAAATTTATTAAAAATTTAATTATAATTTAATAACTTCTTTTTTTTATTAAATCTTTGTTGACTTTATAAATCTCATAAGAACTTGTAATTTGATTATTTATTTTAATTAAATATCTAAAATCTTACAAATATTAATAAACTTTTATAATTTATTTTATAAATTATAAGAATTATTATAAGTTGTTTAAATGATTTAATATATCAAAATTGAATAAAACAATTGTCAATATTGGTTAAATTACACATTTAGCGTATTTTATTCATTAAAATTATTAAAATAATTTAATAATGGAAGTTCAAAACGGGTTCGGGTTTGGGTTTTAACTTGGAAAATGGCGGATGTTACATTTGTGATAAAAACAGCTGTTGTGTTGTCAATGTGAATTGGAGTGTGCAAGAAGTTAAAACCATAATCAAGCATTTGGTTTTGAATCCAGAGAACTTAAGAGCAAAAAGCTGATGCTACTATATACTCAGCTTCTGCTGTAGAGACAGACACGTTTGTTTGCTTCTTGCACTGCCAGGAGACCAGTCTGGGACCAAGAAATTAACAACCGCCAGAAGTGGACTTCCTATTGAAGTTGCATCCCCCGTAATCACTGTCAGTGTGGGCATAGAGATTAGGGTCTCCTTCCTTTGGATACCATAATCCAAGAGCAGGCTTGCCCTTAAGATATCTGAATATCCTCTTAACAGCATTCACGTGAGACTCCTTAGGATCTGCTTGATACATGGCACACACACAAACACCAAACATAATGTCAGGCCTACTGGCTGTTAGATACATAAGTGAACCGATCATAGATCGATAGTGGGTCTGATCCGCGAATTTGCCTTCTGGATCTGGACCTATCTTAATATTAGTATCAACAGGTGTTCTGATAGACTAACAGTCAGCAAGGTGGAATTTCTTCAACATTGTTTCCACGTATTTTGATTGATTAATGAAGATTCCATCTGCCGTCTGTTGGACTTGCACACCTAGAAAGAATGTGAGTTCCCCCATTGCACTCATTTGGAATTTTGAATGCATAAGGTCTTCAAAATCTTTACATAGTTGCTTGTTTGTTGAGCCAAAAATGATATCATCCACGTAGATCTGAACTAGCAACATGTCTCTTCCTCTTCTCTTTCTGAAAAGAGTCTGATCAATCTTACCTCTTTCATATCCATGTTCAAGAAGGAAAGATGATAGAGTCTCGTACCACTTTCTTGGGGCTTGGTGAAGACCATACAAGGCTTTGTCAAGCTTGTACACCCTATGAGGGAAATCAGGATCTTCAAAGCCAGGTGGTTGACTCACATAGACTTCTTCAGCAATCTTTCCATACAGAAAAGCACACTTCACATCCATTTGATAAACACTAGTCTTGCTTTGTTTCTGATGACAATCCCTTTATCATCAGTTTTGTTTCTGTACAGCCATCTGGTACCAATAGGATATTGTCCATCGGGAAGATCTACCAGTTGCCATACTTCTTGCTTCTTGAACTGTAGCAATTCTTCCTGCATTGCTTCAATCCAGCTATTGTCTTAAAGAGCCTCTTTGATATTCTTGGGTACTGTTTGACACAGAAAGCATGAGAACAAGCATATGTTTGCAATACTTGACTTGCTTCTTGTCACCCGTTCATTAAGTTCACCAATAATGCTTTCTACTAGATGATTCTTGTGTATTCTGGTGGTTGGAATTGAGTCACCAACAATGGTTACATCAAGATTGGAGACATTCAGATCATCTTGGTGAGAGGCACCTTCACCTTGTACTGTTGGGGAGTTATGAAGATAATCAGAATCTGTTTCAGTGACTGCTTCAGCATTAGCAGCACTTTGATTACTTCCATCATTTAAGGTTCTTTCTGTTTCAACTGGAGGTGTAGCTTGATCTTGATTTTTGACTTCAATTAATGGGTCTTCTGAAGGTGATGGTAACAAGCTGGGACCAGCTTCAGTTGAAACACTTTGATTTTGAGATGATTGTCTAACAGGATCAGCTTGTAGTGGAACATCTTCATTCAGTTGCTCAGTAGAGGTAGGAGGAATCATTGGAAAGTCATCTCTTCTTTCTACACCTGAAGAAGGTTGAGGTGAATATAGGTTTCCTGCAATAGAGTCAATATCAAACAACCAGTCGGGACCATTTATAGATTTGGGAAATGAATGTTCCTTGAATTGAACATTTGTTGAATCATCAATAATGTTTAATCTAGGATTAAACACTCTGTAAGCCTTTGAAACAGAAGAATAACCTACAAAGAATCCTTCATCAGACTTAGATGAAAATTTTCCTAAATAGTCTTGGGTGTTTAATATTGAGACAAGACTACCAAATGACTTGAAAAATCCAATAAATGGTTTTATATGAAAAAAGAGTTCATATGGAGTCTTGTTGCTTTCTTTTACAATCAAAGTTCTATTTTACACAAAGAACGATGTGTTAACTGCTTCTGCCCAAAAAGGTTATTGGCAGTTTAGCTTCGGCTAGCATTGTTCTTGCTACTTCAATCAGTGTTCTATTTCTCCTTTCAGCTACCCCATTTTGTTGAGGAGTTCTTGCTGCACTGAATTGATGTGAAATGCCTTTGGTTGTACAAAATGAACTCATATCTTCATTCTTAAATTTTGTCCCATTATCACTTCTGATTGTTTTGACCTTATGATCAAGTTGGTTTTCAATATTTCTGATAAAATCTTTTATTATTTGGGACGCTTCGTTTTTATGAAGTAAAAAGAAAACCCATGTAAATCTTGAAAAGTCATCAATGATCACCAAACAATACTGTTTCTTTCCAATACTCATAACATGAGTTGGTCCAAAAAGATCCATATGAAGTAGCTTCAATGGTGAATTGTTTGTGTTCACAAGCTTTGGCTTGTAGGAGACTTATGTTGTTTCCCTTTGAGACACGCGGAACAGTGATCAATAAAGTGAAATTCCTTTTTGGGTAAACCAATGACATGGTTTCCCTTGACCAGTCTGTTCATGTTTTGAAATTGGTGTGTCCCAAACGTCTGTGCCAAAGCTGTGACTCATCAAAAGATGCTTTTGACAGAAGATAGGTTTCCTCTTTTGGAATGGCAAAATTAAGGTTTAAGACATAGGTGTTATTCTTCCTAGGGGTCTTCAAGACAACCCATTCTTCAGGAATTTGAAATCCTGGTTTCAGAATGTAGCAATGAGTGTCAGTGAAGTGAGTTGAATATTTCTTGTCATAGATCTGAGACACCCTGAGTATATTGAAATTCAGTTGTTCACAATAGTTCACTCTATCAAAGCTCAGCATCCCATTCGTCACAGATCCTTCACCAGTGATTCTGCCACCTTATGAATCTCCTCCGAATGCCACAGTAGTTCCTTGTATATGCTTGAAGTCATGAAGGAGGGAACGATCTCCAGTCATGTGTCGGGAGCATCCACTGTCCACGTACCATAAGTTGTTGGACATGTATGAATGACCGTGCAAGCACAAATGAACTAATTAGAATGTGAAACCCAAGCCATGATGGTCTTGGGTTTACCGTTCTTGTCCATAATGGTAACTTCTTGGTACTTTCCTCTAAACTGTGACTTAGAGGAAGGTGTTCTGGGAGATTTCTGATGATATTTTGCATGTTTCATCTCATCAATTTCATCTGAGGAGTCAAAAGAGTATTGAAACCTTTGGTCCCTATTTCTTTGAAGAAATCTGACAAGTTTTTGATTATCAAACATCATTTTTGGTTTATGAAGATCAGATGTTTGCCTGATGTTATGATATTTGTTTCTTTGAATTTTCTTCAACTCTTTTATGTTACCCATGTCATTATCTAAACTAGAAGTCCTTGATTGATTGTTATGAATATGACTTCTGATTTTGGGTTTCACAGATGATATTGGTGAGATTGGTTTGTTTTGGGGAATTCTCAACCCTTTCTGCTTGAAGAAACAATCAGATGTATTGTGGTTGGTTATATCACAGATTGAACAATATTTATTGAAATAGCAGTTTTTGGTTGAATGATTGTTCATGTCACAGATAGAGCAGTATTGATTGAAATAACACTTATCTGTACTGTGATTAGACATTTCACACATATCATAATACAAGTGTTTGTCTCTTGAAGTTGATCTTGATGTTGAGGACTCAGTGGGTTTACCTGTTTTCAACTAAGTCTCAACCTTTGACTTTGGTGAGGAAGCAAGATCAGCCTTTATAGTAGTTTGTTTCACAACACTATTAGGTTTGTTCTTTCTGGATTGTTTTTGCTTCCTTACCCTTCTTCTTACTTCCGTTTCTAATTGATTCACATGTTCTTTATTACAAATGTCAAAACCAACTTCCTGTTTTGATTTTGAAGATTGGAGGTCTGAATTGATTTTTGTTTTTGATACTACTGAAATCTTGTTTTTCTTTGGCAGTGAAACTTTGTCTAATTTGCTTGAATTTTTTGGAGATTTAATCTCATAATCAGAACTGCTTCAGCAGAAGGTTTTACTGAAGCCACAGTTTTCTTCTTTTCTTTTGAAATTGCAGGTATAAATTTCACAAATAGGACAATGGCTTTGATTGGGCTTGTTTATTTGATGATATTCACTGTCTTGTCTAAACACTCCTTGATTTTAATTGGGTGACCTAACTTAATTTTATCTTCATTTGTTTTAATATAAACATTTGGTTTATTTTGAGGATTTGTGACTTTTTTTACTATTGATTTTGGTTTAATAGTGTTAGCTTCATTTTGCTCTTTGAGTGTGACAGATTCAGGCATGACAGTGTAGTTGTCATTGTAAGGTGGGGGACAAGAATTATACCCAATCCCAGTCATATCCTTGGGATCTTTTTGTGAGTCTAGCATCTCTTGCAGCTTGACTGAAGACATTTGAAACTTTTCAAGTTTCACTTCAATAAGTGATTGCTCAGCTTTTGATTGAGCTAATTTTTCAGTTAGTTGCTCATTTTCAGCTGCAAGAGTGTACTTTTCACCATGCAATTTTTCAATGTCAGAGATGAGTGATTTGAATTTTATTTCAAAGCCTTTAATTTCTCTTTTGAGCATCTCTGACTTGACTTTTCTTCTTTTATTTTAGCATCCAGCTTATGATTATGCTCACGATAACCTTGCAGTTCAGTAATGCATTTATCACTACAAAGGTTGGATTTTACCTCATATGGCATAGGAGTTGGGCCATCATTGATGTGAGCCATGAGTGCATGATTCTGAAATTGAGGCTTTACTTCCTCTGCATACAAACTCCAATCACACACTCCATCTTGTCTGATGACAAGAGCATTTGAAGATGCCTGACTACTTCCATGTGCTTGATTTGTCAGTTGTGGCTGACTCTTGTATGGTTGTTGATGTTGTTGTTGGTGATGATACTGATGTTATTGATTGTTGGAGTGAAAGCTTGTGCTTGGTTGTGAAGATGACTGACCCTAAGAGTTCCTTTGGAAATTGTTGTTGTTTCTTCTAGGAGCATTGCACTCTCTGGAGAAGTGACCAGTCACACCACAGTTGAAACACTTTACCTTGGATTTGTCATATCCATGTTTGGTGTTTTCATTAAGACTAAGCTTTCTCCCTTTTCTGAAGAACTTCTTGGCTCTCATTGCTATCATAGCCATTTGCCATTGCAGATCCATTTCTTCCACATCATCCGGATCCATTTCTTCCAAGTCTTCTTGGATCAGATGAGCAGAAGTGAGTCTGCCTCACAGGTAAGCTTCAAAACTAGCAACAAAGGCATTGTAAGTTGTCTTTTGCTTTTCTGATCTTGGGTCTTCATGAGTAGTTGAGGGAGTGGCAGTAAACCCCATTGGTTGAGATGATGTTGATGGCTTGTTTGGTGTTGGTGCTGCAATGAAACCAGTTGTCTTCACTTGATCTCTCGAGGAAAGAAAATCATCATCCTCAGGATGAATACATTTTCCACAGAGTGAGTGTTTGATGGAAATTTGTAAGCTTCAATAACTCGAGGTTCACCAAGGTTCCTGCTCCTTTCATCCAGTTCAAGAGCTTCTATTTTGGTAATCATTATGTCCAAGGTGGTACTCTCTAGATCAAGAGTGTTTTTCAGCATTGTAACATTTTGTTTCCAACTTTCTGGAAGGCTGTGAAGCATCTTCTTGTTTAGTTTTTTAACTTTATAAGTTACTCCCATGATCTCTAAATCATTCACTAGCTGCACAAATCTGTGCAGCTGTTTAGAGATGGACTCCCCCTTGGAGTGATGAAAGGTTTCATATTGATTAACAAGCTTATCCTTGTTAATTTCAGCAACTTCACTGCTTCCTTCACACATTATCAGCAGTGCATCCCAAACAGCTTTGCAGTTTCATACTTCTCAAGCCTTTTTAGCATATCCATTTTCAGTGCTTGAGTGAGTATTGAGTAAGCTTTGAGATCAACTTTTATCTTCTTGTAGTCATCATCATCAAGAGTGAGATCGTCAATGGGTATTCTTGAGGTTTTGTTAGTGCAGCCTAATCAGCAGAAAGTGTCACAAGAATGTAAGGCCCTTTACATATTGAAATCCAATAGTCTGCATCTACACCTGTAATATAGTTCATGAATCTGATTTTCCATTGCTTAAACTCAGATTTGTGTTTAAGCATAGGAGGTTTTGGAGTATGACCAAGTTCAGAGAAATTATGTGAATCCATTTTAATAAGTTGTTTCTAACTTGTTTGAATAATGATTAGATTGATTGTTAAGTCCAATTAGTCCAAATCGTCCGAAACAGGCGTAGGAAATCAGATCTGCTGATGTTATGTAAGTTTCTGTTGTAGTTTTAAGGTTTGAGCAACTGTTCACAGATTTGTTCTTAATGATGAGTACGGATGAACAGTGACTGTCAAAGAGTTTCTGCAGTTTTTCAACTTGTATGCTAAGTAGAGGTAGTCGAACACTCTATCAGCAACTCAATCACCAGATCAATTGAGTTCAGCTTAGATTTCGACAGATCTAAAGAAGAACCGAGAGCCAAAGCTTTGATACCAATTGACTGGGTGTGAGATTGATATTCTCACAAGGACCGAATATGATGATTGAGTCAATGATTGTATGGCGGAATCAAACAATCAAGGAACATTGAATGCAAGAAATACTCATAAATGCTCTTTGTATTAATAAAGGTGATCGATTACACTGAATGCTAGGGTTTGAGCATTAAACAGTAACAGTACACCTTGAGAATATACGACTAAACAAAATATTCTGATTGTCTATAATGTCTATCAACAGTCACCTCACATACGAGGTTTTCTATTCTATTTATAGGCTGACAAGATGCCTTTTACAAACTAGACTACCCCTGACCTATACATCAGAGAACTAGTCTAAGTATAAAAGTCTTCATGAGCATTTCTTTTGTTCATCCGCATTAACTAATGCGGATATGTTGATCTTGTTGGTCCATGTGATCGAAAATCAGTGCAATTGAAATGATGAATTGCTCAATATCTAGCATCCATGCTAAACAATAACAATTGAGAAGACAGAATACAATTTTAACACATATTTGATAACAAAATGAACAATAACAATCAATAACACGAAGCACAATAATATTTATGTGTAAAAACTGCTTAGAATAGGTAACTTGCAACAATGATCCACGATTAGGGTTTTGCAAGCTTACCTTACAATGAGAATTGACAAAAGTATATATAGCAGTTGTAGTTTCGCAGACAGTTTCGCTACCAGCGAAACTATCATGCCGAATCTATAGTTTCGCCCGGCAGAACACAAGTTCGCCGGGTAAACTAGAACAGCAAACTGTGAGCGAATGTATAGATTCGCTCACAGTTTCGCTAGAGTGCCAAAATTACACAATACAAAGAACATACAAAAGGAAACTAACAAAAGTCCTATTACAAGTAAAGTAAACAACTATACTAAGGTGAGTCCAACCTATACATGATCTTCAATACTCCCCCTAGGTTGGATCTCACTATCTTCACTCTTCTTGATTTGACTTGTCAGCTCCAGTTTCCTCTGCTGCCATTGATCTGTCTTCATCACCTCCTGCAGCAACATCCTCAGAAGCTTCAGCCAATGATCCTCCAAGGTTCTTTCCTCCATCACTAGCTTCTTCAAAATGACCACTAGCCTTTGCAAACTGCCTGGTCAGATCTTGAACATCCATATCAAACTCATCCTGAGCTCTCACCCTTTCAGCTAGCTTCTTGGCCTCCGACCTTACTCCTCTGATCTTGTTTGCAACATTCATGAACAAACTAGCTTCTTTTCTAGTTTCCTCTCGAGCCCCAGCTTTAATGTGATTTTCACATAGTACCAAAAAGTCTTCATCACAAAAACTAAACAACTCCATCGGATCAAATACTCTGAACTCCTTTCCATGTTTAGCTCTAATCACAGCCTCTCCAGTATTGTTGTCATAAAACCACTTCTCAAAGTCTGTAGTTGTTGGGGAAGAGGATCAGCCAATCTTACCCGATTTACAGTCTTTGGAGGTTTAACTCTTAGTACAATCCTTCCTTTTCCTGTCTCCCAGTCTTTATCCTTTTTTGATCTCTTTCTTTCAGCTTTCATATATCCAAAAGACTCAAAATTATCATTAAGTCCATTTTTTATCTCCTTCTCAAGAAATGATGCTCTTTCACTTAAGTGAGCATTGATCAGAGGTAGAGTTGCTAAACGTCTCAAATCCCATTTAGGCAAGGTCTTAAAAGCCTTCCTCTTAAGCATATAACTGATATTTCATCCCCGTCTCTTGATCATAAACATCTTTAAACTTGGATTGTAACACCAGCTTATAATTTTCTTATCTGCTTCCTTCCTGCTTAATCCCTCCAAATGTTGGAACAAAGGAGTGATTTCCTCCACCTCCTTCTCTTTCACCAGCCAATCATTTTTATTCATTTCAAAAACATCTGCATCATCTTCTCCATTCTTAGCAACATAAATCAATGGTCGCTCATCAACATCATAAAACTCCGGTTCTGAATCATAGTCTATGAGTTGTTCATCTTCCTCCTTTTCATCAACCAACCCTTTGCCTTTATCAGATACTCCTTCAGTAGTAGCTGTAACAACAACTTCTTCACCAACAAGATCTTTTTCAAAATCAAACTGCATGTTTACAAACCCAGCCTCAATAATATCTTCCTCATCATTTTTTCCAACATCCTCTCTTGGAATTTCCTGCTCTCCTCCACCAGTAGTTGCTGCTCCAGAAGTGCCCTCTCCTACCTTAGATGAAGTACCCACATTCAAAAATGAGTACTTTGATGTATCAGTCAAATCATCAAACTCAGATTGAGTCAGTTGACTAGGTAGGCCAGCTGCAGCTTTCAGTTGTGTAATCTCCTCAAACAACTTCTTAACCAGTTTGTTTTGATCAACTAACATTCTCTGCATTCCTTCAATCACCTCATCTTTCTGTCTTTCTCTGATTTCCTGATTTGTAAGTTTAGTCTTAATCATACTCAGTTCATTAGCCAATGAAGTATTCAAGTTACGTATCATATCCTCATCAAGATTTTCACTGGCCTCTCTTCTAGCTGTAAATCCCTCATGTCTATGCTTGGATCGCCGCTCAGGCTCAGCAAAATCAGTTTTCTTCTTAGACCTCCTTTCTTTCTCAACCCTAACTTTCTCAGCTTGAGCATCAATATCCTCTTCAAAATCATAATCCTTTTCTTTGGCATATCTCTTCCTTTTCTTTGTAGCATCAGCTTGCTGTACTCTTGTTTCTTCAGCTCTTTTATTCTCAGACTCATCCACCCGTCTAATATAATTCCAGCGTTCTGGAGGATACATATTTTCCCAAAGATGGGTGATTTTACCACTAAAGTCGTGGCGAATGGCACAGCAGTCAGCAAAAATACGGGGATTCATCTGTACCAGCCTCTTGATCTCTCTATGTTTTGGAACATCAGGTATAAGATCATCAAAAATCATCTGAAGAAAACGAGGGTACAGCAGCCATTTGTCTTTCTTTACAGCCATCACATTCTCTGTCATACATGCAAAAATCAATCTAGCTATATTAGCCTTCTCCCCTTTACAACACAGCACCATTGCCTTAGCCCAATCAAGATTAAGTCCATCGGATCCACCTTTACGGTGATCTAGACACATGATAAAAACATGAGCGATATATCTCCATTCTTTAGATAAGAATGACTTCTTGATCTCTTTCCTTGAACCAAAGGCTGGTCCCTCATATCCCATACTTCTAAAAGCCTGAAACACCTCAGATTCTGTCATAACTACTTCATCTCCAGAATCATCTTCAAGTCTAAGAATCCTCGAAACATTCTCAGCAGTGATCGTGACTTCGTGATCAATAACTTTGGCAGTGATCCGCTGTACATCTCCTCTAGTATCATATTCTGTAGATCACCAAAAATTTCTAATATGAAGATCATAAATAGTAGGTGAATGAGATATGGCATAAGCTATAGGTGATCTTTGAAGCCATCTGATACAATCTCGAAATCCAGCTTCCTTAGGATGAGTATCATCTAAAATGGCTGTGATGTTATTCCGTTCATCAAATTTGAGATTAGCCATGATAACCTGATGAAGAAAACAAATAAATTTGAATGAGAAATTATGAAAAGAAGAAAATAATACTAAAACAATGAAAACTAGCAGTTTCGGCAAGCGAAACAATAGTTTCGCTCATTAAGACATGATAGTTTCGCTGAACAAAAACAGTTTCGACAATGAAAACTAATAGTTTCGGCAAGAGAAACAATAGTTTCGCTCATTAAAACATGTTATTTTTGCTGAACAAAAGACAATTTCGACAAGGTGAAGATAGATTAAAGAAGATTCGCAATTAATTTCTGCAAGCAAAAACATAGTTTCACTGTAAACAATTAGTTTTGCTGTTTAAAAAAAATAGTTTCGCTGTTCAAAAGAAAACATGACCAAGCGAAACTGTGCAAGTTTAAGACCAGATTCTGCGAAACTAAAGATAATTTGGCGAAACTGTTAAGTTCACCCGGACAGCATAACTTTATAGTTTCGCTGAGAAGATGAGAACTTTCGTTCAGTTTCGCAGAATAATCTGCAATTTCGTTGGATGAACAGCGAACCCACCGAAGAGTCAAAATCCAAATGACTCAAAAGGAGATGATTTTAACCAGATTAAATGATATTACAAGGTTCGAAACTCACATGTAAATCAAATGAAATGATTAATTAGTCCAAAACACAACTAAAATGCAAAATCGCCAAATAAAGTCACGGAAAAACCCTAAGACCTACACAAATCGTTTTTGCGAAATTATGAGAAGAATTTCGCAAAAACGACTTAAATAGCAAATAGTTTCGCTGAGAGCGAAACTATAAATTCGCAGGGCGAATTTACAGTTTCGCCTAGGGAAACTGTAAGTTCACTAAGAGATAACCAGTTGACAACTAATTAGTAAACCTAGAGAAATTACAGTTTCGCCTTGCGAAACAATTAGCGAAAGTATAGTTTCGGCACCACCCTTTTTTTTATTATTTTTTTATGTTTTATTTTTTATTTTTATTATTATATATATATTTTTTATTTTTTTATTATTATTTTTTATCATGAAGCACATCACATAATGAGATCTAAATTAATCAGAGATCACATTCTCTAGATATTTATGAACATAAAGATGATCAAAAATCATCGACCAGCAATGAGATCATACTGAATACAAGATCTGATCACAATCTGTACAGAAACAACTGAAATTAGAACAAATCAATAACGATTGCTGATATAATTGTCCACTTAAACTCATGCCTTATCCTTTTTCAACAAACAGCTTATGATTTGTTTAAGGTTCAATTAGATGCTTTAGAATGTTAGGACCCCACAATCATTTGGTAAAAACCCTCACCCAACCTCAGGATTTCTTGAATTTTGAATCAATCTACATAGAACAAGGCTTGTGCATTAGTGTGCAAGTGATTATAAACAGAATATTTCATTCTGAAAGGAACTCATCGATAAGATGATTTGACATAATTATATCAAAATGGTGAGAGCTCCAGATCAATACTCACGTATAACAGAGGAGATAACCATTTAAACATGTGCTGATGAGAGCTCCAGGTCAGTACTATCGTACAGTAGAGGAGATCATCACTCCAGGTCAGTACTTCCGTACAGCAGAGGAGATTAGCACAGACACAAGATACATCAACACAAGAATATGCCAGCTATGGTTCAGGGAGATGACATATCAAAGCAGACTAAACGAAAGATTCATTCTCAATCCAATTTTTGTCAGGACTCAGTTTTTGTGCAAGCCAAAACAATTGAGTAAATCCAGACATTCTTAAGCATGATGTTTAATTTAATCATAGAGTTGATGTCTACTTTATTCGTCAGGCTGAGTCTATCAAGCATATCGTTAAAGAATCTGATCAATTTTCCTTAAAAATTTATGTGAAACAGAATCCAGTATCAGTTACTATCATTTCTCATTGAAGCACCGGTCATGTATAAAAATATACTTAGAGAATATACAATCATTTCTCATCATGTTAAATTCCGATCTCAGAATTATGAAATTACTCCCCCAAATTTTTATTTTCAAATAATAAATAATTTCCATAAATTATTATTGTATTTTATTTTTTTTAAATAAAAGGAACAGAAAATGAAAATTTAAAAAGTTATCAACCCGAGCATAGAAATCAATTCATAAAAACGAGGTTTATCAAAAGTTTTTTTCGAAAAGATCAGCTTTTTGATTTTTTGTATCGATGGGTATAATATCAATGAAACCATTTTCTTGAGCATCACGAATCGCATGAATTCGTGTCTCGATATGCTTGGTTCGTGAATGATGAATAGGATTTTTAGCAATTCCAATGGCTGCTTCATTGTCACAAAATAAAGGTGTATGGAGAAAGTTAATTCCATAATCAATCATTTGGTGTTGGATCCAGAGAACTTGAGAACAACAGCTTGATGCAGCAATATATTCAGCTTCCCCTGTAGAAAGAGAAACAGTGGTTTGTTTCTTGCTTTGCCAAGATACCAAACAATTCCCCAAATATTGACAACCTCCCGACACAGATTTTCTGTTTAACCTGCAACCATTGGAATCACTATAAGAGTAAGCATGTAAATCAAAATTCCCTCCATATGGATACCACAATCCTAAACGAGATGATCCTTTGAGATAATGAAATATTCTTTTGACAGCTTTCTCATGAGATTCCTTTGGAGCCGACTGATATCTAGCACAGTAACCAACAGCAAAAGTGATATCAGGTCAACTTGCAGTAAGATACATGAGAGAGCCAATCATAGGTCTAAAAAGATGAGGATCAACTGGTTTTCCGTTTTCATCTGTAGTGAGACAAGTCTGAGCAGTAAAGGGAGTCATCTCTGTAGAAGCATCATCCATCTTAAATTTCTTCAAAATATCTTTTATATACTTCTCCTGATGAATAAGAATTCCTTCTTTCTGTTGTTCAACTTGTAATCCAAGAAAGAAACACATTTCACCCATCATACTCATTTCAAACCTTTGGCTTATAACCTCTTCGAACTCTCTACACAATTGAGAATTTTTAGATCCAAAAATAATATCATCAACGTAAACTTGAACAAATATCATTTCACCATTCACTTCTCTTTTGAATAGGGTCATATCGAAGGTACCACGAGAGAAACCATTGCTTAGAAGATATTGTGTAAGGGTCTCATACCAGATTTTGGGTGCTTGATGAAGACCATACAGAGATTTGTCAAGCTTAAACACTTTATATGGAAAAATCAGGATCCTCAAAACCTGGTGGTTGACACATAAATATCTCCTCATCAATGTCTCCGTAGAGAAAAGCACACTTCACATCCATCTGATATACTTTAAATTGTTTATGAGCAGCATGAGCGAGAAATATTCTGATTGCTTCAAGACGAGCAACTGGAGCAAAGACTTCTGTATAATCAATCCCTTCTTCTTGAGCAATGCCTTGCACAACGAGTCTAGATTTGTTTCGCACCACTACTCCTCGATCATCTGGTTTGTTCTTAAACACCCATTTTGTACCGATTGGATATTTGTTAGGAGGTAAATCAACTAAGGTCCAAACCTTAAGCTTTCTGAACTGTTGAAGTTCCAATTGCATAGACTCTACCCAACAAGGATCCTGTAGAGCAGCATGAACGTTCTTCAGGACAATTTGAGAGATGAAGCATGAGAAAAGACAAACATTAATTAGACCAGATTGACTTCGCATGCGAACACCATCAGAGACAGATCCAATCACGTTATCAAGTGGATGATCTTTCAATGTTTTGTAATCACTTGATGAAGGAAAGATGGTTGAAGAAGTATCGCCCATAGCCGGTGAAAGATTAGATGAAGGTGAATCGATGATAGGCGTTGGATCAGGAGGAGAAGATGTAGGAGGTAAAGAATCAGATAATGATGCCGGATCATTCATTGGAGACGAAGAACTAACATCAGTTGAAACAGCATCATTTACTAATGAGGTGGATGAAACAGACGATGGAGATGATGAAATAATATTTGTTTGAGTATTTGGAATGGACGTATCATCATCGGAAACTGGCAGATTGAATGAATTGAACACAGTATCGGAGTCAAAGAACCATGCTGGTTCAGATCTAACTTCAGAAGGATTGGATTCCTGCCAATCAACATAGAACGACTCTTGAACGATACGTGTTCTTTTGTTATAAACCCATTATGCCTTTTGCGAAGAAGAATAGCCAACAAAGTAACACTCATCAGAAACAGCACCAAACTTTGTCTTTTGAGATTGAGTATTCAGAAGAGTGCAAGAACAACCAAATGGTCGAAAGATTATATCACTTTATCTTTCACATTTAACACCCGGTTTAGAACATATGAAGCACAATTTACAGCTTCAGCCCAGAAAATAATGGGTAATGAAGATTCTATCAGCATTGTACGAGCAGCTTCAACAAGAGTGCGATTCTTTCGTTCGGCAATACCATTCTGCTGGGGTGTTCTTGCAGCACTAAATTGTCTCACAATCCCTTTTTGAGCACAAAATGAATCGAGAATCTGATTTTTGAATTCAGTGCCGTTGTCACTTCTTAGTCCCATAACTTTTCTCTTACTGATTGATTCGATAGAAAGAATTAGTCTCTGCAATTCCTCTGCAACCTCGCCTTTGTGTGCAAGAAACCTCACCCATGAATATCTTGGGAAATCATCTGTAACAACAAGACAAAAAGATTTTTTAGCAATAGATTTAACACTAATTGGCCCAAATAAATCAGTATGTAACAACTCAAGAGGACAAGATATGCTATTTAGAAGTTTGGGCTTATGAGGTTTCTTATGTTGTTTGCCCTTGGCACATGCCATGCATTTTTCATTAACAGAAAAATTATTTAAAGGAAGTCCTCTAACAAGGTTGTTCTTTACTAATTTATTAATTATCTTAAAATTAACATGGCCTAAACGACGATGCCATAAGTGAGACTCAGAGGTTGATGCTTTTGAAAGAAGACAAGTTGTAGTAGCCTTTGATTCGCTTGAATTCATATCGAGAAGATACGTATCATGCTTTCTTGGAGCACGCATGAGAATCAAATCATCTGGAATTACAATCTCTGATTTTAAAAATAGACATTCATCAGATTTAAATAGAACAGGAATGTCTTTATCGCAGATTTGAGAAACACTCAGAAGATTAAAAGCCAATTCGGGAACATAGTTGACTTTTTCCAAGGTGAGAGAACCATTGGTAACTTCTCCTTGTCCAATAGGAATCCAAGATTGAACAACTTTGCTTTTTAAAGAAACATATTTTTTACAAAAGAAATTATTAACTAATTTTGTCAATTTATTTCCAAAACAGTTCCTATTAGAGGATCATTGAATCAAAGAAGGACAATTTTTTACAAGATGATCCTCTTGACCACACCTGAAACAATGAGGTTTGAATCTAGGTCTATGATGTGATGAGGTAAAAATAGGGTCAATAATAATCTCCTCATAACATTCAGACAAACTAGAATCAACATCACTGAATGTCTCATACAACTCATGAGGTTGATGTTTATTTGAACAAGAATTTTTCTTTACTAAATTAGAACAAGATTCATCTGACATATCAGTAAAACTTGTACCACTGGTACTAGTGTCAGATGAAGAAGAAGTACATTTCTCAGATGACGTCATATTTAATGGTGTGAAAGATGGAATAGGTTGAGAAAAGAACTTTTCGAAACAATTAGTTTTAAGTTGCTCAGTTTTTTTTGGAGAAAGATCAAATGCATTACATTTATTATGAGAACAAAAATCATCACTACCATGATCTGAATTACAAGATGGAATAAAACTATCATGAGAACATGAGACATTCAAGTCTGTTACATTAGAACTAGAAACAAAAACAATATTTAAACTAGACTTATGATCTAAAACAGACTGCTGATTTTCAGGTGTACTAGAACTAGTGCATCCAAGCCCACTAGTTGGTCCATAGTCATAGTCTTCACGAATGTACTTAGAGTTATTCCCCACTAAGCCTGCAAACATACTGTCAGTATCTGCTTTGATTAAATCATTAGAAGAATGAGGAACAGGCATAGGAGAATAACACTATGTACTAGGTGGAGGATAAACCTGTACATTTTCATAACCCAAGCCTGTTTTAATTCTTGCTCCCCGTTGAGATTTACAAAGATCATCATGTTTCATTCCAGAAATAGTTCATTTATCTAACTTTTAATGAAGTTTGCTTGCTTCAAATTCAGCAAGAGCAACCCTTTCAGTCAAAGTATTAATCTCGATATTTCTTTCCAAAACGATTCTTTTTAAATGATCATTTTCTTTTGAAGCCTCATTTAATTTCACAAAATATTTTGATTCATTCATTTTAAGTTCATCATTAATTCGCTTTAAATCCTTCTCATTATCAATTAACAAACGGTTAGCCTTATAAATCCTAAATAATCTAATTTTACAAGCAGGTGAACACATATCCTGTATTACCTCATATGGAAGTCCCATTACCATTCTTTCAGCAGCTAAAGCTTTGTCACACATGCATACTGGAGTACTTGATTTATTTTCCTCAACAGTAGCAGCAACATCATCCTTCTCCTTTCCTATCTCATCTCTTGAATTTATTTTCTCACTTAAGCCTGCAGTTTCATCTTTCACATTTCCATCAGCTTTTTCTTCTTTCCCATTTACTAATGACTCGTTTTCTCTTTTGAATTCCTTGAACAGCACAAATCCATCTTCACCATCTACCTCTTCATTACTTTCCACAAACTCAGCAACTAACGCGTGATTGATCTCAATTCTTGTTTATTCCACCTCTGCACTCCAGTCAAAGTTCGAAATCAAAGCCGACTCCTTTTTTAGATTCACTTCTTCCTTTTCTTTCTCTGCTGTCAATCTTGGTACTCCAGAGTTACTAGGATCTGTGACAATTGGTAATGGACATTCACGTTTGAAATGTCCCAATTGTTTACAATTAAAGCACCTCAATTTTGACTTATCAAATCCCAGTTTTGAAGTAGATGATTGACCACCAAAGTTCTTTCGTCTTGTTCGTTCCATAAATCTCCGAGCTCTTAAAGTTAACATCGCCATTTGCCATTGAATATCAGTTTCTTCAAGATCATCAGGATCAACCTGATACATGTCCTCCATAGTCATTCCTTTACCTTTCAGTTCTCTAGAAACAAGAGCTTCATAGCTCTGAACAAACATTCCAAAAAGAGCCATTGTTTCTGATGGAATTGGAGTTTCAGCATTGACCTTAGAATTTCCCAAATCTCTTCCAACATGACTATTCCCACTCGAGAAATTACTTGTATTGCTCCCTCCTTGAATTGGATTTTGTATGTGAGAGTTTGCAGCAGATGACAACAAAGCAGCATTTTGAGAAAAACCAGATGTGGGCATCATAGTCTGGTTAAATTCCCTTCTTTTAATATCCAACTCAAAAGATTTCAACTTGTTAATGATATCCATCAGCTTGTAATCTGTGAAACCTCTTTCTTGTTTAAGCATTCTCACTTGAAGACTCCACTGTGGTGGAAGAGAATCGAGAAGTCTATTAACTTGTTCACTGTTGGAGAGCCTTTCATCATATTTCTTTAAAGTGCTTGAGACGGTTAAGAAACGGTTTGTAAGATCTGTCAGACTCTCATTCTTGTATCCCACAAATGAATTAAACTCTTTTTCTGCCTGAATACTCTTATCTTTTACCAAATCTGCATTACCATCATAAAATTCACATAAAGCATCGTAAAGAGATTTAGCATTTTTATGCTCTGCAAAACGGTTGTAGATGTCTGGAGCTAAACAGAGAGTTAGACCACCAAAAGCCTTTTGATCACGATCAATCAATTTCAGATCTATTTCAGTATAGGAAGATGGGTCCTTGTTCTGAGAAACAACATCACCAACAATAACCGTTGGAATGTGAGGACCAGAAGTAATCGATTCCCATTGATTATGATCAGTGTAGAAGAAGAAAGCTTTGAGACATCTCTTCCAATCTTCAAAATTATCTCCATTAATGAGTCTTGGAGGTCTATTAGGAGCAACACTTTCAAGATCAGCATGTGTGAGAGTAGTTAATTTCGACATTATAGTTTCGGCAGAAAGGTTTATAATTTCGCTGACAAATTCGCAGAAAAAGATGACTTGGATGACAATTTCGCTAAAGAATTACTTTCGCTGACAATTTTGCTGAATCTGACACTTTCGCTAGCAATTTCAGCAGCACTTTCGCTAGACCAAAGACACCACTAGCTTAGTTTCGCTGCTAACTTCGCACGAAACAAGCTTGAACTTTCTTTCAAAAACAAATTCGGCAGCAATTTCTCTTGTTGATTGTTCACAAACATTGATGAACTTTCGTTCAAAGGCTTAGTTTCGCAGAATCTCTAGAAAACAACTTCTGATGCAAGATAGCTCATAATTTCGCTGAAAGATGATGACAGTTTCGCTGTAAGAACACCAATTTCGCTGATCGATCTTAAAACCCTTTTTCACCTCAAAATCAATCTGAAATCATCCAAAACTCAATGAATTTGAGATCTGATGATTGTAGAATCTTCCTCAATCAAAAACGAGCATAATTCAATCAATTTCCATGTCAAAACACCTTATAATCCAATGAAAATTGATTGAAACTAGATATTGAACATAAACCACAAAAACTCTACAAATCAAGAGCACTAAGGCTCTAATACCATATTGTTGGTCCATGTGATCGAAAATCAGTGCAATTGAAATGATGAATTGCTGAATATCTAACATCCATGCTAAACAATAACAATTGAGAAGATAGAATACAATTCTAACACATATTTGATAACAAAATGAACAATAACAATCAATAACACGAAGCACAATAATATTTCTGTGTAAAAACTGCTTAGAATAGGTAACTTGCAACACTGATCCACGATTAGGGTTTTGCAAGCTTACCTTACAATGAGAATTGACAAAAGTATATATAGCAGTTGTAGTTTCGCAGACAGTTTCGCTACCAGCGAAACTGTCATGCCGAAACTATAGTTTTGCCCGGCAGAACACAAGTTCGCCGGGTAAACTAGAACAGCAAACTGTGAGCGACTGTATAGATTCGCTCACAGTTTCGCTGGACTGCCAAAATTACACAATACAAAGAACATACAAAAGGAAACTAACAAAAGTCCTATTACAAGTAAAGTATACAAACATACTAAGGTGAGTCCAACCTATACATGATCTTTAGATCTTCATCAACATTTCTTTTCTTCTTCAACATTGGTGTTTGGTCATCAGCATTGACAAATGCGGATGACCAAACACTTGATGCATTTGTTGCTGAGCATCCGCATTAGTAAATGCGGATGTACAAAGTACTTGTCAGCATTTTTGTTCGGCTATCCGCATTTGTTAATGCGGAAGAAAAAACACTTGTCAGCATTTGTTCTATGTCATCCGCATATACAAATGCGGTTAGCCGACACTTGTCTTTTGTTCTTCATGTAGATTCTTCATCCGCATTGGTTCTTGGACTGTGGGATTTCCAGCAGAACAACCATCAACCCACCACTTGAATTGGCATGTATGATCCTTTCAGGGTCCAACACAAATGTAGAGTCAAAAGGCAGATTGCCTTTTGACTAGTGATTATGACATGCCATAGCTCACATCCTAATATATTACAAAAAGGATAAAAGTACATAAAGTAGAAAGCTCAGACTCAAGACCTCAATGTACAGTTACCAAAAGCATGGACCTTTTCACCAACTCATGTAAGTTGGTGACTGAACAGAGTTGCACCGGAAAGGTGGTCCAGCCTTATGGTAAAGTACATTAGATAAAAGCATGTACATAGAAGTCTTCGGGAGAAATCTGTCTTCACTCTTTGGCTTCTGAAGACTTTGTCTTTGAAGCTTCAGAAGACTTCACGTTTGGCTTCGGAAGATGTTGGTCTTGGCTTCGGTAGATTTTACACTTAGAATATTTTCTAGTGCATGGTGTAAAACTTTCGAAGCATT
This sequence comes from Flaveria ramosissima, assembly GCA_025215565.1. NCBI lineage: Eukaryota > Viridiplantae > Streptophyta > Magnoliopsida > Asterales > Asteraceae > Flaveria > Flaveria ramosissima. The sequence continues at coordinate 76,080,061 of CM046037.1, read as the reverse complement.
TCTACTTCTGTACTTCAGTGCATGCATGCAGAGAGACTTTGGATGTTTTGGCTGCATCAGACTTATAGGAATCCTTACAGTTAAAAACTTCCGAAGCCAAGACCAAAATCTTCCAAAGCCAAATATGAAGTCTTCTAGCTTCAAAGACAAAGTCTTCTGAAGCCAATGAAGTAAAGACAGATTTCTTCCAAAGACTAAGAAGAACATGCTTTCTCTTATGTACTTTTGCATAAAGCTGAACCACTTTCCGCTATAACTGTGAAGACTCACCAACTTATACAAGTTGGTGAAAAGATCCATGCTTTTGTAACTGTACATTAAGGTATTGAGTCTGTAACTTTCTACTTTATGTACCTTTATCCTTTTCGTAATATATTAGAATATGTGAGCTATGGCATGTCAAAGTCACTAGTCAAAAGGCAAATTTGCCTTTTGACTCTTTATTGATCTCGTTATCTAGATTTGTGTAAGGCCCCGTTCCCGGGACGCTCACAGCTAGTTAATCATTGCTCATAAAACTTATAATTACGTTTAACTTTCATAAACAACGCAGCGGAATCATCAAAATAAACATCTCATTTCATTACAAAAGCTTTTGCAAAGCAATACATCGTTATCAAGTTACAAAATACATGTTGCATTACATCATAAAAGCATTATAAAATGGATGTCATCCAAAAAAGCTGAGTAGCCGCCCCGTGCCATCCTCAGTAATCATTACCTGCCAACTGGAAACACATAAAAATCAGCGTTGCTGAGTGAGTTCTAGTTTTATGATAAAACATACTTTTATTTCATTAAAACCGTTTTTTACTTTTGCATGTGATTTTACATCATACGTACACATAGATAATATCATTATTATCTTCATCATTCATCCATTAACTTCCATTCATTCATACTTTCTTACTTTCATTCGTTCGTTCATCATTACTGTTGGAGCTGTACAAGATAGTCTACATTATCAACACAGTCAAAGTCAACAAAAGTCAACGTCACGGTCAAAGTCAACACAAAAGTCAAACCAGACACGTTCGAGTCGAAGAACCGAGATGAGACGTTGAAGATTTAGATGACTAGGAGTTTTATTGTAATAAATATATTTTGTGTAAACAAAATATATTTTATCTTGTTTTTAGTCATTTTTATGTTTTTTATGTAATTTCATTAATTAGCCTAAGTCTAGGGGGTTAAATGTAATTAGTGAATATTATATTCACTATAAATAGCCTAATTGTTATTAGGATTAGGCTAATGGTTGCATGACCAATAGATTGAGGGATTATTTATGTAGGTACATGTGTCCCTAGTTTCTGAACTGAATGTAATATGTCTTTAGTGTCTTACACTTTGTAATAGTTGGGTACTTAATGAAATGTAAATGTTTGGTTGTGTTTATAATGTTTAATATTTAATGAATGAGTTGTTTAACTCATATTGACTTGATTATACAGGTTTGTGGTTGTTTGAATGAATCTTGATAATGTAATGATTAATAAATACATTCAAACTTAGTAATATGAAGTTCTCATGCGAATGGACCATACGCATGAACAACTTCATGCGAATGACTCAGTCGCACGACTGAAGCAGGAGACTGGATCAGTCGTATGATTGTAACATGAGATTGGATCAGTCGCACGACTGAACACTTATTTCGTTCAATACACTGAACACTCAGTCGTGCGAATGGATCACCCGCGTGGCTCAATCGCACGACTGAACCATGTTAATGGTCCAGTCGCCCGAATGAGAAACCCTAACCTATAAATACCACTTAATTCGTGGAAAAACGTAACAATTCAGATCACTTCGACTCCAGACGTACCCTAGCCGTCCAAAGACCTCTAAGAACCTGTTCCATGTTCATAGATCGCACTAGATCGATTCCATATCGTTCTTAACGTTTAGATTCAATCCATAATTGATTCTACGTGCGTTCTCACTGATTGGATCGCCAATCAAATAGGATTCCGCACTATTTAATTCGGTATACATGTTAATCATTTAGTATTTCGTTCAATACATGATCCTAACAATTTGTAAGCACATATTTTGCAATCTAATTGAAGATCAAAGGGGTTTTGATTGTGATTATCATATTTTGATCTAATTCTTCATGATTTGATTCAAGTGTGATTATCCTGGAGTTACAATTTTGTATCAGAGCCATTTTGGATCAAATTCATTGAAGATTTGAAGATTTTTAGAGAGAGAAATTGGGGTTTTTTGTTTAATATCAATATTTCATCAATTCCGGATCAAATTTGAGTGTATTTGTTAGGACCGTGTACGGGACGGAGTACTAACTGATTTACACGTATACCAACTCAAATAGTGCGGAATCCTATTTGATTGGTGATCCAATCAGTGAGAACGCACGTAGAATCGATCTTAGAATGAATCCAAAAGTTAAGAACGATTGCAAATTGGTTTAGTACGATCTATGAACTTGGAACAGGTTCTTAGAAGTCTCTGGACGGCTAGGGTGCGATTTAGTACGTAGGTATTCGAAGTGTTACGTTTTTCCATGAATTAAGTGGTATTTGTAGGTTAGGGTTTCTCATTCGTGCGACTGAACCATTAGCATGGTTCAGTCGTGCGACTGAGTCATGCGGTTGATCCATTCGCACGACTGAGTGTTCAGTCGTGCGACTGATTCAATCTCATGTCACAATCGTGCGACTGATCAAGTCTCCTGGTTCAGTCGTGTGACTGGTTCATTAGCATGAAGTTGTTCATGCGTATGGTCCATTCGCATGGGCCATTCACATAAGAACTTCACATGACTAAGTTTAAACATAATTCTCAACCATTCTTGACTAAGATCTATGTAAACAACCACAAACCTATATAGTTAGTTCAACCATGCATTGATAAACAATAAAAATTCAAACATGCACTGAAACATTCAACATTAAGATCATCAATCACATATTCTTTTTCATTCAACTCATATGTTTCATTTACATTAAGGACATGACAGACATATTACATTAAGATCGTAAACTAGGTACATATGTATCTACAAACTCCCCCTTGGACCTAGTTTCTATCATTGTCTAGCATCCTTCATTAGCTCGTCAAACCTCTTATGCCTCTCCTCGACTGTGACTCCAGCATGTATCTCAAAAGCAAAGCAAAGTCTTATCACATTCTAAAACTGGAGGGCCTGTACGATATCTTGCGGATCATAGAATAATGGCCACCTGTATAAAGTATAAACATCACTAGCTGACAGGTTGGTTAGCCACATTGGGTCAAATACTCGGATGGTCTCCATTTGGCGCTCTTTCTGTAACACTATGACCGCTTCTCCTGTTCTCCAGTCATAATACCACCACTTGAAGTGGGGAGTGAAGTCCTGTGGCATTTCCCTCATGGGAATCTTTGTCATAGTACGAGGAGGACTCCACTTCAACATCAATTTGGGTCTCCTAGTCCTTGGGTCCACCTCCGACCTTCGAATGTACCTCGTAGGTGGTTGAGGCTTGAAGTTAACCCATTGGTGGTATTCTCTCTTCAACGCAGCTTCAAACCAGCCTGACATCTTCCTGGGATCAGCATATAGCAGGTTCTGGCGTCCCAACTGGTTGAGCTCAAAACCAGGGAGAGTCTTCAGATCATGTGGAAATCTGAAGTACTCGATTCCCTTCTCCCGCTTCACAGCATATACATTTAGATCCTTAAAGTAAGCCCATGCTATAATCTTGCCAGACACCTTTAGGTGCTTCTTTACTCTGTAGAGCTTGGCGTAGGCACTCGGCTTTGGCGCTGTGCGTTGGGCATGGATCTCTACAAAACAAGCCGCCCACTCAGCCTTTTTGGTCTCAACATCGGCGTCCGAGGCTTGGGCTTGGCTTTCTGATTTCTCGGTCTCCCTCTCCACCGTATCCAGCTTAGCATACATGTCACTGTCGAGTGTATCTACAAAATTAGGGACCACATTTCCCTCTCGATCAGTACATTTAGGATAGTGTTGTGCTGTGACGTCTTTAATTTCTATCTCATCAACATCGTGGAGCTCGTCATCACTAGCAACCTCGACGGTAGGGGCATCTTTGACCAGTTCATCCAGATTTAACCGGAACATCTCTGCCAGTTGCTCATCAGTGAGATCATGAATGATTTCTCCTTCTTTGGGAGCATAGCTCACTGACCTCCTAACAATCCCTTGCAGATCAAGTATCATTGTGAACTGAGTCTTGATCTGCTGAAGGGGAGCAACATCGTATTCATCTCGTTGGAAGTTTGGATCTGCTTGATTTAAAAATATGTAATACATCATTCATCAGTAAACAATCAAGACAGGAAATGTTAAATATATATACATAAACATTCATGCACAAAAGTTGGATACAATATTTAATTACACATGATTTAAATTACTTAAACATCTATGCATTACATTTGTCCTGAATCATGTGTTCCTCTACTGTCGGGGCTGATGTCGAGACACCCTGATCTTGATTCTTTTTGGTCCGCCTCTCACTAGCTTCTTGGGCACCCGAAGCAGATGGATCTTCTCCTTCTTCATTGTCTCCTCCATCCTTATCATCACTTCCCTTTGTATCATCACCTTCATCACCATCATCATCATCATCATCACTATCATCATCATCACCATCATCACCGTCGCCCTCTCGGATCTTCAGAGGCTCATCCTTTGTGCCCTTAAGTTTGAGCATGATGGTCCTCTTGGCATCCTCCAACTCCTCGATCTTCTTTGTAGATAGCACGTTCTGCTCCTTGAGTTGGGTAATCTCTAGACTCTGAGCAGTCATTTGCTGAGCCTGCTCCTCAATCTGTTGTGCCTGCTAAGAGATCTGTAGTGATTGTGCAGCAGTAAGCTCCACTAACTATCTGAGCTGTGAGGTCTTCTCATCATCGGCGGCTAACAACTTCAGCACCATACGGTTTAGTGCTGAAAGCTGTTCCTCTACCCCACTGGGAGGTAGAGATAATCCAGAAGGGAAAGGTGGGTGAGATGATGGTCTTGGCTGGTGGCTGGTGGTGGTGGTGGTTGCAGTGGTGAATATGGGAGGTGGTATATGTGTGGGTGGTGATGGGTGAGCTGTAGTGGTGGTGGATGGTATGTGGGTAATTGGTGGAGTGGCTGAGGTAGTGGTGTGTGAGGTGGTAGTAGTAGTGGATGTAGTGGCTGAGGTCAAGGTGAACTTCAATTTCTTCCCCTTCTTTCTATGGGGTTGAGCCATTCTCTTCTTCCTTGTGCCTTTAGGCACTGTGGCTCCCCCTTGGCTGCAGGGCGAGTCCGGGGTATATGAGGGATCTGAATCAGCAGCAGCAGTGTCCCCGGACTCCCCTTGTCGTCCACCAACCGCCCTTATACCTCTTTCTATGGCAACCACCCTGCTGCCCACAGTCCTAGTCAGAGGCTCCTCATCACTCTCCTCCTCCTCATCGGAAGGGCAAAATCCTGATGAAAACTGGCGGTGGTGGCTTCTCCATGAGTTGGTGGTGGAGATGTAACATGTGCAGTGCTGGCCCTAGAAGCAGCGGGGCCAGAATCTCCACCAGCATCACCGTCATCGTCATCGGAGTCATCAGATGGGAGAGCAATCTGCTCTACATCTGAGTCACTCTCCTCATTGCGCCACTTACGCCTTGCCGGCGCCACGTACTCCTCCCGGGCCAGGTGCCCGAACAGTCTCCTCACAGGGGGCTTGACTTGCTTTCCCCTGTAGACCTTCATGCGGCCCAAAGTCGTGTCATCCATCACCTCAAGTGATACCGCATCATGGCTCTCCTTAGGCAAGGCAGGCAGCTTCTCATCGATAATCATCTGCAAGAATCTTGGGTACATACGAAAGCCCTCCTTGCCTTTGGCCTCAAGATTCTCTATCAGGTATGCAAATATCATGTTAGAGAAGCTGAAGGGGTGGTTAAGCACCAGTGCCACGTAGGCATTCTGGATCTGGTCTAATAGGTCATCAAATCCACCCCTCCTTGACTCTATGCACTTCAGTATTACGTGTGCCAAGTACTTAAACTGGGGACACAGGTTGCTTTTGTTTAGCCCACCTACATTGATGTCCCCAGAGTACATCATCCTGAGGAAGCATCCCTCACAGTCAGAGGGTGTAGCCTAGTTGGGTGATCAACGTCATCACCCAAATCTTGTACTCGTTGAAGATCTGCAGCTGACACCTCTATATCCTGCCCAAATATTATTGGACCAAAAGAACCAATGAGCCTGATCAGAAAAACCTCTAAGTCCCACAGACATTACAACTGCTGAAGATAATCACATCAGCTGAAGACATCAGCTGATTACAAAGGTCTGAAGACAAAGTCTGAAAGCAAAGAACTGAAGACAAAGTCTGAAAGCAAAGAACTGAAGACAAAGTCTGAAGACGAAGTGCTGAAGACAAAGGCTGAAGACCAGAGTGATCAGCAGTTGTCACAACAGCTGAAGTTGCTAACTTCAGTAATTGTGATGGTTTTACTTTTCAGTAATTGTAACTTTATATTTCAGTAGTTTATTGTTTCAGTAGTTATTAGTCAGTAGTTTTATGTAATTGTACTTAGCATTCACTGAGATGTAATCAGTTGTTGAGAACATCTCAGTAGTTTGCATATTTCAGTTGTTTTGTTAATTCTGTTAGATGTCACTGTCAAGTGACATCAGCAGACGTCACATTCCTCTATATAAGGGATGTTGACCTAGCTGTATTTTCAACCGAAGCATTACGCGTGAATGAAAACATTCCTTTAACAGAAATATTCTCTCTATAATTGTGATTGATTGTCTTGCATATTCATTACCTTTCTTGCTTGAATTCGATCTCAATTTGTGATATTCCGCTGCATAATTCAAACCTAATTGATCCGATCCTATCAAATGGTATCAGAGCAGGTTAATCATTGATCGATCTAACAATTGATCATTGAAACTGTTCTTTTGATAGCAAAGGTTGATCGAATTAGTAGTTTTGCAAGAATTGATTATAGAGATTAATTTTCTGTGCTTCCGGTTCATTAATTGTGATTCTAATTGTGTTTTCTTAGTGTGTTGTTGAGTTTTCAAACTAGACCGATATTAATCTCCTTGACTTCAATTGAATTAGTGAAAATGACTACTTCAATGAATGATCCTCACAATACTGGCTCCTCAACTAAGCCTCCTATGCTTGTTAGGAGTGAGTATAACATATGGCAACGCCGAATGCTCCATCACCTGTCTGTTAACAGTTCAGGTTGTTGGAAGTCTGTGGTTCATGGACCATACAAGCCTATGGTGAGTAATCCTGAAACCAAAGAGATGGTTCCTAAAAAGAAGGAACAATATTCTGATGAGGATTTAAAACTGTTTGAGATTGATGCTAAAGCCCATGGAATTCTGGCCATGGCACTGCCTAATGAAATCTATTCTGGGCTCATGCATCATGAAACTGCTTATGATCTTTGGGTTGCTCTAAAGGAACAATTTGGAGGACCTGATGAGGTCTTAGCAAACAACAGAGAAATCCTTGCCCAGCAATATGAGACATTCTCTCATAGGAAGGGTGAGACACTGACTCAACAGTTTGAGCGGTTTTCATGTTTAATTTCTGAGCTTAAAATGGTTCAACATGAATACACAAACAGCCAGATGAATAATAGATTCCTCAGATCCCTGCCTGAGAGATGGGACACCTACACCATTGTCCTACGCTCTAGTGCAAATCTGGATACTCTATCTCTCACCCAACTTCATGGGAAACTCTTAACATTTGAGAGAGAAATAGAACAGAAAAGGAAACTACCTTCATCTGGAAAGCTCACTGATGACTTTGTACCAGGGAATACTGCTCTGGTTGATCATGAGTCTGAATATGCTTCATCTGAAAGTTCATATGATGAGCATATTGATTTCTCTTCAAACAATGGAAATCATGCTTTTGTTGGAGTTGAGGGAAACTCAAGTTTTAATGCTGATAATTTGTGTTTTGTGATGGATGATTTGAAAGGAATAGCTGATGATGATCTTGAACAGATGGATATTTTGAGCCAAATGACATTGATTAATATCAGATCTCAAAAGTTTTATAAGAGAACAGGTAGGAAATTTCCTGGTCTCTCTGGCAAAACCAAGGTTGGTTTTGACAAGAGTAAGTTGAGATGTCACAAGTGTCACAGACTTGGACATTTTGCTAGAGAGTGTAGATCATCTAGATCTAACTCATCTGCACCCTTTGTGACTTTTCCAAGTAATAATTCTCAATCCAAAGGGCAACATCCTACCAGTTCTGATCATCATTCACAACATCAATCATATCCTGCATACTTTGTCCCTCAAAGCCCCATGCCATATCCTTATCCATGTTTTTATATGCCTCAGTCTGGTCAAGTTTCAGTACCAATGGCTCAACAACCACATGCTCTACCTGATCCTCAGCCTTCTCAATCAAATCAGCAATCTCAACCTCAATCTCATCAGAGCTTTTTCACCCTTGAGGTTGTTGACTGGAGCAGCCTACCAGATGATGTATCTGGTTATTCTGAGCAATTTGCTGGTGCTGGTCAACATGGTGGTGACAATCCTTTCGGAAACCTTGCTTTAATGGCCCTGGAATCTACTGATGACAACCCTTCATCATCACAGGTACCACAGGTATCTTCTGAGGCCAAGGCCAAGATTTGTTCTGAATCATGCATAGCTGCTTTTGTTTCTATTAGGGAAGCAAATGTAGCTTTAATTAATCAAAATCTTGACCTAGAAAAGGCAATTTCTAAAAGAAAATCTGAGTTTGAGTCTGTGTTAAAAGAAAATGATGAAGAGATTTATAAGCTTAAATGTCAAATTACAGATGAAAAGGCTAAGGTAGAGGTCATTCTAGAAAATCACAAGAATCTCAAGGAAACACTTGCAGCTACCCAAGTTGATTGTGAACGATGGGTAACATCCTGCAAGGGATTTGAAATGCTTCTCAGTAAGCAAACTGCTTCAAATGTGAAGTTTGGGATTGGGTATAATCATACCATACCTCCCACAGATTTTACTCCTAAGTCAGAAGTACAATCTGAGGTTGAGAGTCATTCCCAAACCACATCATCAGGTGTTTCATCCTCTATTGAAAATTTAAAATCAGAGGATGAAGATAGTATGAGTATCTCAGTTAATCAAATAACTGATGATCCTACTACTTCGAAACACTTGATCAAGAAGAGGCTGAGAAATTCAGGTGTTGTTCCACAAGGTACTCAAAGTACTGAAGGGCAAAATGTCACACCCCGGGCCCAAAGAGGCGGGATGTAACGGTTGGTAAACAACAACCAAAATGCAGCGGAAACTAAATGGTTTATTACAATGCATCTCACAATATTTACATTAGGATATGGGTTTAGTTTCAGTTTACAAGGTGCCTCAATCTACAATCCATGGGTATCATGACCTATCTCTTTGTCAATATTTCTTGAGGCTTCAGTAACTAAGGCTTCTAGGCTCGACCTTTTTCCTTCAACACCTACTCTCACTTATTGCTTCGGATTTAGATATCTTCTATAGCTCAGCTAATTTACCTAGCTGTACCTGAAAGACATGCTCAAAAGATTTTGTGTCAACATAAAGTTGGTGAGTTCAAGTGCTTAAAGTTTAAAAACAAAAAGGACTTAACAAATCCTCATTTGATAAAAATAAATGAATCATAGTTTCAACAGTGTGGGAGAAAAATCATAATCAACCCTGCACTCAGTCCCGGTTGGCCTCTTCTAAAGTTGTGTTTTACCGGATATTCCCGAAGGAAGAAACTGAGCCCCAAACCAGTGAACCCTACCTGCCCGGATGGTTCCCCATAGAATCTTAGCAAAACTTGTTACATGCCACAACGATCCCTCAGGATCTCAGTGGGGTAATTTTCCTGGAACGGAAGCCACTGTGTGTGGGGGATTCCCCAAATAGATCTATCCATATAAATCAAGCGGTTCACGAAAGAATTAATGATCATGATATAAGAATCAGCAGGTAACCACAATCCCACATAGAATCATCAAGTAAAGCACAATTATAGTTCAAAAATAACAGAGCATGCTTCACCCCAAAACAGTAGTAAAAAGGGGAATCACTAGAACTCACCTGGTATCCTTATATACATTTTGAACTCGGTAAAGAAATGTGAAGGTCACCAACAAAGCAATCCTAATTAGAACATAAGAGATTCATGTTTAGAATTAGCACGATGTCATTACATGCGTGCGGTTGAGCTCTTTAGTTAACTTAAAGTTAACAATTAGTATCATTGATGTAGATTAGCTTCTTGTGAAATTATCAATTGTTATGCACTCACTTGTGCATATTAGGTTAATTAATGCCTTTATCCGATAAATGATTCTTTGCATAAAGAGTGTAGCCATAAACAGTTGATATCAAGTAACACGCATATAAATTATAATTAAATTTTCAAATGTGTTGCGCGTGCGATTATACCTTTCACTCGGTTCACGTTCGCTAACCCACTCATAATGCTCTTGATCTAGTCGCGTTCACGTTCCGTTGACTGCTCGTTGACCAAGTTTGACCAGTGGCTATCCAAAGCTTCACCTTGACTTTCTAACACAACCCCAACAATAATCGACAACAACAATCACGGTCAACACCACTACAACACCACTAAAGTACCATTTCAACCACGATTTTCACAATCATCCTAACCGAACCTTAGTCCATCATCATAGCAGCCCAAAACAACAACCAAACTTGAAAACCCACAACCGAGAACCACAATCACAACCATCTCCACCATCACCGTGCACCGCCATTACAACCACCATCATCACCACCTAAACCCGACAACCATTACCACAATCACCATCACCATCGGCCCGTCACCTGCTGTGGCAGCCCTCCTTCGGCAGCCACTAAACGACACCACCAACGCGACCGGTAACATCCACCGCCAAAAATCACAGCCACAATGACAACCGCCAACCTCAACCGGCTACCGCCAGTAGCCCGAAAACCATAGCTCACAGCCACAGCCAACCTCAACCGACAACCATAGCCCGACAACCACCAATCGACCACCGCAGCCCCCAACATCAGCCACAGCCGCGACCGCACCTTCATTGCCAAAACCCTTCTGCCGTCACCTTCCAACGCCCATAACTTTCAAACCGTTAAGAGTTAGACATCGCCGCTACTGCCGTTGGAAAGGTCTCGTCGAGACGAAGAAGAGCATAGGTGGCACTCGCCGCCACTCGCCGCCAGTCGCCGGCGCCGGCGGCCTGAAAACTCGCTGGAACCCTAGCCGCCTCTGTCTTCTTTCTCCCATATCTTTCACACCGCTGCGAATTAGAGGAAACCGCTACCACCATCGTGATCAGGAGGTCGAGATCTACCCGGTCATGTATGGCACTCTCCCTTACTCGCCGGAAAATCGTCGCCGGTGGCCGGAAACCGGCCGGAAGTCCACCGGAAAGAGGGGGCTGCGGCTGCCCCTTTCTTTTTCTCTCTAAAATGTTATAGAAACCCTAAGATGGAGAAAAATTGGTTTATATAGTAGGGTTAAGTGATGGGTTTGTTAATGGTTCGGTTCGTAACACGTTCGGATCAGTTTTTCTCGTATTGTTATGAATTTATTTCACGATGGTTTTAATTATACCAAATGTTATAAATGTTCCAAGAGTATTTATTTGATCATATTTAAAATTTGCTTGATAATTAAACGGGTTCCATCATGTAAATATCGCGTATTCAACACGTTTAACTTGTTTAAACGTTTTCCTCGAATGAGCATTGTTATTATTTTGGTATCATAATATATATAACCTTAAGTATTAATTACTATTTTGCACCTTAATTTTCCCACGTCGGCCGCGTTAAAACTTTATCTGTCAAATCCTCGGGTTTGACCTAATCTCAGGCCGGTACACGCCTCGGTCGCGTCTCGAACCACATTGCTCCTGGATAACCGTCTCACTCTCTAATCTAGAATGTTGTAATAGGTATGATAATAAGATAAATATTTGTGACGTTTTAGGGCTCGGTTGTCGTATCAGATGTCCGTTAAATACCGGAGTATCTGGTATTCGCGTTTTTCCGACGTATCGTAGCTGATTATACACGTTTGGTTAGGATCTTTTAGCAAGTACTGTTTACAGTATGCATCATGATTAACAATGATTTTAAAAGAATTTAACCCATTATAAGTACGTTCCGCTGTAAATTAGACGTTAGTACGCGTTAGATTACCGGACTGTACACGGTATAGGTTTTGAATCTGTTTTTGGTTTGGATTCTTATCGTAGTTGCTTCGAATCACAAATTAATTTATTATCTTATGATCACTTATTTAATTAGATGGTAAATGGGTATTGGGCCTTAAATGGGCCTTGTTTATAAGTTTGGGCCCTTATTGGGCCTATTGGGCCTAAAAAGGCTAGTTTCTTTTCCAAGTTTTCTTTGGTAAGCCCAATTCAATCCGGACCTTTATTGGGTCCTATAATACATTAAGTTGCCTAATTGGGCTAGATTTCAGAGGTGTTACATTCTCCCCTTCTTAAAGATATTTCGTCCTCGAAATTTTAGTATCGCTAATATTGTTTCCGAGTGTGTTACACTCATAGTATGAGTCTTGAGGATTTTAAAGTTATTCAGCTGAGCATTCCATGACGAAAGTTGTCGATTAGGCATCAAACAACCGGGTTTGATTTAGATTCAAGTAATTATCCAAACGTTAGAACATGTTTGACAAAATCAGAGAGTCAAAATATGAATAGATTTTTGGCTTCACAATCAGGTCATTTAACATTTGAACAAAATTAACAAGAAGAGATTCTCCACTGAGGTTCAATGCACAATCCTACTAGGTAGATCTAGCAGGGAAACAAATACTAAAAATCCTGGCAATATCACCGTCCTCACGGAGAGTCTTGCGAAAGGTTGTGTAGTATCAGAGGTTGATGTGAATGCCTTCAATTGGACTTAATAGTCAAGTCGGCTACACGGCACTATTAACTCCTTAGAATCATAAGGTAATAGGTCATAAGATGTCATAGATTAAAGTCTTCAGATTAAGGAGGATGTGGGTTCCCCCCAAGAAGTATAGATTAACATTTAGGAACCGCACGATTATTCTCATAAAGCTAAAACTAAGAAGTTTTCACGATTAATAGGAACGAAGAGGTTTGGTCACACAAAAAGGTCACTACTTTTCCAGCCTTCCTACTCCGGAACGATACTGCATGCGATAATCCTAGTCTTCGAGTAGTTCCACCTATCTTAACTTACGCTTGTCGAGAGTTTTCCCATACAGGATGCGTCATAAGCTCTTGTGAACTGACGTTGGAAGAATTTGCAAGTTCACGATGTGATACGGGTGAAGTCAGTAGAAGAAAAGCCTAATTGCAAGCTATCCGCATTTATCGATGCGGGTAAGTAGAGACAAACACGGCCAAGACTTTTTCTTTCACATTTAGAAATGCGAGCGTCTTAGGACAAATGCGGATGTCGACCTCCTATCCGCACTTGTCAATGCGGCTGATATTACCGATTGATGATCACCCTATGGTGTTTGAACTAGTATTCCAATGGGTAGTCGAGAGAGTAGTACAACTAATGTATCCGAATGCGTATTTTATTTTGTAAAAGTCGCGCCTCATAGTTCCAGTTCATGTATAATGTAACTCTTCCCGTGCTTCTTAAATTGTCGGGCGGCTAGAAGCTGTCTTGTATCATTGCACCAACACACATCTGAAGCCTTCTAATCCGTGTCCAAACGGATTTGGCATATTCCTAGGATTACGATGCCAGTTGTATAGCTGCACGAGTGAAGCTTTTATTGCTCCTCCTAAAATTTTTGCTTAACCCTAAACGTTGACATAACTCAATGAGTTTTTACTACTTCTCGGGCTTAGATAGCCCCAAATTTTAGCGAATTGTCTCGGCCTTCATGCTTATTAGCAATGTCGAGATAACAAGCATGCCTAAGTATGGCTTACTGAATCCCATTCATCAGGCTCATGAACACCGTGGGTGTATGAGCCAACCCAAACTAGCTTGAATGTGATTTTCCTATTGACTCTAATGTATTTTCAATGCAATCCTTGGTAACGACTTTATCACTTATATACCCGGCTGATAGCATTAGAAGTGTAGTCAGTATCTTACAACTGATGAAGCAGGTTAACAATTCTGGAAAAAGGGGTTATCACTTCTTCTAGGTAACTTTATTCAACTCTTGATAGTTTGTCCTTATTAAGAGCATTCCATTCCACTTCCTACAAAGTGTATTAGGGTTCATCAAGGTGACACACTATGTCTTATGAACCGTTTATCTAATAGTTGTCAGATCTCCCGTCCTTCCACGAGCTTCTTAACATACTTCGAATTTCGTAGCACCATACATTACTGCTTCTCTCCGATTCACCTTCCTTTAGGGCAACTCCAGCTGTCATCTTATCTACAGAATCGTTGTATATGCTTCCACTAATTCCCTTATAGTGCTTCCTAATCAAGGTCAACCTTCTAGATGACCTCCTTCTCGCTCCCCTTTTTCCAAGGTAACCGTACCCTGTAGGGGTCCATTCGTGCAACGAGTAATCCTCATCTAAAACCTACTTACTTATAGGCCTATCAATTGTTCCACTGAAATATGATAGTAAGCCTTCTGGCTCGGATTTCAACATACGGAGTTTACTAGGGTATGCTATTGGTGAATTGCTCTATAAAAGGGTTTAGAAGTTTAGAGGGGAAAATATTTAATGCTTACGACTGGTGATTGTTGTGCTGGTCTTTCTCGCCTACTATCTTTTGCATGTTTATTACTATGTCATAGTTGGACCTCAAGTGATTTAACACATGAGATTTCTTGTAGCTGATCTTCTATGCTTCTTAATACATCTTTTGGAGTAACACATTCCTCTCAGCTCCAACTGAGAGTCTTCCCGCATGAATTATTTGTTTTTACCAGCACCTTGACTTGATAGGGTTCTAAAACTTCGTTAAGGTGCTTATTAGTAGAGAGGGAACTATCTACCACTCTATTAACCCCCTTATATAACATCAGGATTGTAATCTAACTTTGTGATCTTTGCTCTAGCTTCACGAATTCATCACCCAAATAGTAGAACTCTCGAGGTAAAGATGACTTGCGGATTCATCACCATTCATTAGTCCAAGGGTTTAATAAAGAATAAGTCCGGAACAAAATGTATGAAACAGGGAATTCACCAACATTGTAGACTCAGATTTTTGTTTCGAAGGCTCGAAGATCAAATTTTCTCGGCGAATAACTTTGGCACTCGGGCTATTTATCTTTACGGAAATCGGGGCTATAGGATGAGGTTTCATTTCCTACTTATTCTGGCACTCGAAAGGTTACCAAGAACACGGCCAGTTAAAAGCATGGTCAAAATAGTTCAACTTATGTTACGATCGAAGTTTGTCACCAGGTGACTAACGGTTGAGGATGATGAAGGATTTCACAAGCATAGCACTATGAAAAACGATGGTTAATTACTATCGAAGCTGATATTAAGAATAGTGCTTGGGTTAAGGGGTTCTATTACCATGAATAGGTGTAGAGAAGTTATATTTATCAAGGACTTTAAGAAAAGATCAGAGGTATTCTAGATTCCAGAATGTCCTATGGAGTGTGAGCTGCTAGGAAAGGAGGAAGTGACAAGTCCTCTATGCCATTGATCACAATAGGTGCTTCTCGTAAATCAGTTATTCCAGCATATTCTTGGCTGCAACCATTATGTTAGAGGGTCCCTTACTATGTTGAGGAAGTTTTGTCGGGTCCTATGCTAGGTAGGAAGAAATTTTCAGACATCGCGAAAAATAGCGCGGCTAAAGTACACAGACAACTTAGGTGAAGTGCCATACATTCAGCACCAAACTGGATGGGTTTGAAACAACGTTTGATGATCTCCTGGGTTGGATAGTTGTATCATTATACTTCCAATAGGAGAGCAGAACAAAGAAAGAGAGAGAAAGAAAAGGGATAATTACTACAAATCGTCCTTGGTAGCTCTTCAAGAGTTAAATGGTTTCTCTCAGCATGAAAATTTTAAATTTATAATTGTTGGATATATATTGGATATTGGTGTTTAATCTGGTATGTACTAGTTTCTTGAGTGTTTACCTTGACATTAGTTTACATGACAGGGCCCACCAGAATTCAAGGGTACCTGTAAATTCACCATTACGTGTGGACCCGTAATCGTCAATTTACCTTACACTATCATTCTAGTTGTTCCCATCATAAGTTTCAAGTTTTGTGTAATTAGGTCCTGGAGTTAAAATTTTCATTTGGTCATCATCTGCAATTAAGCACATTTAGATTCTAGTTACGCTAACATTCTTGCTAACCCAACCATTTTCAAAGTACAGTTCAACAAACCAGGTAACGAGCAATCAGGTACAAGCTATAATAGGGAGCAGATCAAACAAAAAGGCATCATGGTTGCTATCCTATCACTGTATTCCAACAAGTATCATCATATGAACGAAGCATATAAGCAAGTATCACTAAAGCAGTTGTCTCATGTAACGACACAAGTCGTATCAAGTATTCAACTAATAGCAGTTGTTTCATATAACGACACAAGTCGTATCAAGTATAAAAATAATAGCTGTTGTTTCATATAATGTCAAAAGTCAGTTGTGCAATCAGATAAGTATCTCCCCAGAATTTATGTCTTAATATACTTGTTGGATTCTGTGTGCCCAAGACACTTAGAATATTGATATGGTTAGTACGTTATGATCCAAGTCGGGTTATACCCAATAACAAGTTTGGCAAACACCAATTAAATATTTAATTGATGATGTGATCATGCAATTAAATATTTACACCGATTTAGAAAATGGGTTTTCTAAATAAGTTGCATGTGAGTGGGAACAACTTATTAGGATAATTTGTTCAAACAATATTATTTGAAGTGTTGTTTAAATTAGTTAGATGACATCAAATAATAGTGGGAATTACAACTTATAAATTAAATGGTTAATTGTATAAGTATGTAAATACATATATATAAATATTGTACATACAATTTATTATATGTCTAGTTCACAAGACATATTAATGTGTGATAAACAAATTGAGAGGGAAAGGGTTTTGAAACCCAAAATTTCGGCCACCCTCCCTTTAATCCCATTGGACCAAACTTGCTTTGGATACCAACACACATTTAACTCTTGTCTTGAACACTCCACAAGATTTAAACCACTATTATTACATGCAAAGGCTCCAATATCTCTCTCTCTCTCAACCTCACGGTTCTGGCAAGAAAAGAAGAGTTTTTGAAGCTTATTTTGGGTGATTCTACCTAACAAGAAAGGGTGTTGCCATCAAGCTTGGGGTATACTAACTTGAGGAGTCCTCCATTGGAGTCTTGGCCAAAAGAACAAGCATCAAACCCCTTTTCTTTGGTCGATTTTCTGCAGAAAGGTAGATGTATTCACAGCTCTATGTAGCTGTGATTTTATGTACGTTTTGTAGGTTCATAGCTTGTTCCATTCATATATTTAAGATCCTATTGATTTGGGTTTTGTTTTCCATCTTAAAACCACACTTAGAACACGAAAATTTCAGATTATAAACTTGTTATAATCCTATACCTCCGCTGCGTTTTCTGAAAAGTTTAAAAGGTTAAACTATGTATTTGTGTTCTAACAAACCCTTCAATGGCATCAAGAGCCGGTTATATGGATGGCTTGCTTGATTCATCTTTTGAAATTGGTTTTAAAAGATGATATTAGACATGTTATAGGCTTGGTTTGGGCTGAAATATTATGTCTTATTGAAATCCCCAACTTTCAAGGTTACATCACACATGCTTGTTATTAAACCTTGAAAGATATGTATGTTGATATGTTGATTGTTTGGACAATATTTAAAACCAAAATTTCAGTTTATGTTGGCTGAAATTTGAAGGTTTTAAGTGGGGATTAATGATATATTTTGATGATTTAATCATTGGTTGTTAAAGTGCATAACCTAGCTTGTGGCCTTGTGTTGTTTGGATGATTCAAGTGGTTGTTTTATTCATTCAATTTGGTTGTAATTTTTGTGTTTATTCATTTGGGTTGTAATTATTCATTCATTTGGTTATGTAATAATAGATTAGGTTCATTTCCTTTACTAGAAAAATGTATTAGGATACAATTTTGTAAAAGGAAGATGTACAAGATCAAGACCCAAAGATGGACACAAAGACACAAGAAACATGGAGCATTTGGATGCGGTTTCTAGTGGGAGGTTCTTGGAACTTTTATGATATGTTTGACCCTTAGAAAGACCATAGACAACACTTGTGATGGCAAACAAGTGTTGTCAACATAAGGGCTATGGTTATGCACATATGATTGTTAATGTTTATGCTTGGTTGATTGTTTGTTGTCTTGATTGTTTGGTTGATATTTGGATATTCAAACCAAACTAATTAACAAACTTAACAAGCTGAAAATTGATGGTTCTTAAAGGTTAATAAAAGGTTATTAAAATTATTTAATGATTTTAAGGATTAAAATAGGTTTTAATCAAAGAACCATAAGGTACCTTGTATTTGAAAGCATGCAAATACAAGTACATAGAGTTTTCTAAACTTGTATTTTGAAACCTCTAAAACTTTTTTTTCCAAACAAGATCAACACCGTCCTTTTACACAACACTTGAGTCACTTGGGAACTCTTAATGGGATAAAGGTCACCTAACCATTTTGAGGGAACTTGTGACTTG
Source organism: Flaveria ramosissima (assembly GCA_025215565.1). Lineage (NCBI taxonomy): Eukaryota > Viridiplantae > Streptophyta > Magnoliopsida > Asterales > Asteraceae > Flaveria > Flaveria ramosissima. Next base: position 76,061,375 of record CM046037.1, on the reverse strand, counting down.
AGGTGAGAATGCCTTATTTGTGGGATAAAGGTCACCTAACCACTTGTTTTGGCAAACTCACACGTGGGTGTAAGTAGGGTGTCTTGATTTGCAAATCATGTCAAATGGATCACCTACGATGTGGTTTCCAAATGGTGTTGATGGGATTAACATGCCGAGTTTACATATGATGTTTTAAGTCGATCCCATATTTCTAGAAGTTGCAAATGGTTGCAATCGTCAAACGTTGACCACCTTATTAATTTAAAACGTGGGATAAAGGTCACCTAACCACGATTTAAATGTAATGTTGGGTTCTAGATTTTAATATAAAAAGACCTTAAAAGGCATTAAATATTAAAATTAGCAATATCGAAAATACTAAAATTGATCTTTGTTAAATTTTGTAGATGGCCACCAATAATGAAAATCACGATAACTCGTCCGCGTCAAACCAATCACTACGAGCGATCCTCCAAAAGGAACGTCTAAATCATAACAACTTTATTGATTGGTATCGAAACTTGAGAATTGTTCTCAAGCAAGAGAGAAGATCATATGTTTTAGACGACCCTATCCCCGATCAACCTAACGAGGATGATGAGGAGGCCTTTAACGATTGGCTGAAATACACTGAGGACTCCGTCCAAGTGTCTTGTCTCATGCTAGCGAGCATGACTCCGGATCTCCAAAAGGAGTATGAACATCACGGAGCTTACGACATGATAACCCAGCTGAAGGAAACGTTCCAACAGCAAGCAAGGGTTGAGCGGTTCGAAACGGTTCGAGCGCTCCATGCATGTCGTATGGACGACAACCAATCTGTTTCATCTTATGTACTTAAGATGAAAAGTCATATTGACCGCCTCGAGAGGCTAAACTGCCCCGTCTCGAAGGAGTTGGCCACGGATTTGATCCTAAATGGCCTAACCAAGAAGTTCGAGACATTCGTGTTGAACTACAACATGAATGCATGGGACAAAAGCATTGGTGAACTTCACTCAATGCTCAAAACGGCCGAGGCGGCCATGGGTAAAAGGGTTTTACCCGTTCTCACCATCAATGAAGGTGGGAACAACAAAAGGCCTCATCCCGCACCCAAGGCAAAGGTTGCCAAGGGTAAGGGACATGTGTGGGGAAAGGGGAAAGGGGTGGTAAGGGTACCACCCAAACCACAAGAGAAGAAGCAAAAGGTTGCTACAAATGACCCATGCTTCAAGTGTGGGGAGATAGGACATTGGGCAAGGAATTGTCCTGTCCATCTCCAAGAGTTGAAAGCAAAGAGGGATGCCGGGCAGACCTCAGGTACAATATACATGATACATATTGATCTTAATGTTACATCTTCAAACACATGGGTATTGGATACCGGATGTGGAACTCATATTTGCAATTTGTTGCAGGGGTTCACAAGAAGTAGGGACTTCAAGAAAGGGGATGTTAGCCTCTTCATGGGCAATGGAACTAAAGTATTAGTTGAAGCTCGTGGGGACTACATCCTAAGACTTCCAAGTGGCTTGGAAGTTATTTTGAAGAATGTTTTGTATGCTCCTAGTTTGACTAGGAACATTATTTCTGTATCTCAATTAAGACATTATGATTATGTATTATCCTTTATTGAAAATGATATTCATGTTTCTTTAAATGGTATGTTCTATTTTAAAGCTATACCAATTAATGGTATTTATGAATTGGTTCATGAAAATACTTTAAATAGTTCATTGTACCAAACAAACACCAAGAAACTCAAGTTGGACTTGAGTGATACCTATCTTTGGCATTGTCGTCTTGGTCATATAAACAAAAAACGTTTACAAACACTTCAAAAGAATGGTCTTTTAAAAACAAATGAATGTGATTCATTTGATGTTTGTGAATCTTGTTTACAAGGTAAGATGACTAAGGCACCCTTTAGTGGAACTACCGAAAGGGCAAAAGATTTATTAGGAATCATACATTCGGATGTATGTGGTCCTTTCAAGCCAATGACTAGGAATGGTGAAAGATACTTCATTACCTTTACTGACGATTATAGTCGCTATGGGTATGTGTACTTATTAAGGCACAAAGATGAAGCTTTTGAAGTGTTCAAAATCTTCAAGAATGAAGTTGAGAATCAACTCAACAAGTCAATTAAAGTTCTCCGTACCGATAGAGGAGGTGAATACCTAAGTGATGTTTTTCAAGATCATCTTAGGAGTTGTGGGATTGTCTCACAACTCACTCCACCTGGAACACCACAACATAATGGTGTGTCTGAGAGGAGGAATCGAACCTTATTGGATATGGTCCGATCTATGATGGCTAGAAGCACATTACCTCTATCATTTTGGGGTTTCGCTTTGCTCTCCGCGGCCCGTATTTTAAATATGGCCCCAACCAAAAAGGTGGAAAGGACACCTTTTGAGATATGGCATGGAAGAGTTCCATCCCTATCATACTTAAGGATTTGGGGATGTGAGGCTTATGTTAAGACTCCCACCCCAAACAAATTGGAAGTCCGATCCACCAAGTGTATCTTTATTGGATATCCTAGAGATTCTATGGGATATTATTTCTATGATCCACTGGAACAAAAGGTGTTTGTTGCCAGAAAGGGTGAGTTCTTAGAAGCAAAGTTCCTTATGGAAGGAGCTAGCAGTAGAACAGTGGATCTTGAGGAAGATCAAGAACCACAACCCGATGCACGTTTGGTTGAAACTAGCACTCAACATGAGGATGTTGAAGATGATCAAATGGTTGATCAATACACACAAAACGTTCGCAGAAGTGGTAGAACTAGTAATCCACCTGAAAGATACGGATTTTTCATGGATGGATGCTATATGGTAGATTCAGATGAACCAACCACATACCATGATGCAGTGTCCAATTTGGATTGTGACAAATGGCTTGAGGCCATGAACGTTGAGATGCAATCCATGTATGACAATCAAGTTTGGGAACTTGTTGTACCACCTCTTAATTCCAAAGTAGTTGGAAGTAAGTGGGTTTTCAAGAAGAAAACCGATATGCATGGAAACTTGGATACTTATAAAGCTAGACTTGTAGCAAAGGGTTTCACTCAAACTCAAGGGGTTGATTATGATGAAACCTTCTCACCTGTAGCGATGCTAAAGTCTATAAGGATATTGTTTGCCATAGCTGCTCATTATGATTATGAGATTTGGCAAATGGATGTCAAAACTGCTTTCCTAAATGGATATCTTGAGGAAGATGTCTATATGGTTCAGCCTGAAGGTTTTGTCGATCCAAAACATCCTAATAAAGTATGCAAGTTAAAGAAATCAATCTATGGATTGAAACAAGCATCGAGAAGCTGGAATCACCGTTTTGATGAGGAAGTAAAGAAATTTGGCTTCATCAAAAACGCTGATGAGGCTTGTGTGTATAAGAAGGCTAGTGGGAGCACAGTAACTTTCCTAGTATTGTATGTTGATGACATACTACTATTTGGAAATAACATTCCAACCTTGGAAGGTGTAAAAACCTGGCTTGGAAGTTGTTTTTCCATCAAGGATCTTGGTGAAGCCGCCTATATTCTAGGAATAAAGATCTATAGGGATAGATCAAGGCGGTTGATTGGTTTGAATCAAAGTGCATACATTGATAAGATCTTGAAAAGGTTCAAGATGGAGAACTCTAAGAAAGGTACCGTACCTATTCAAAGAGGAACGATATTGAGTACGACTCAATGTCCAAGCTCAAAGGATGAGCAAGATAAAATGAAAGCAATCCCATATGCATCTGCTATTGGATCCATCATGTATGCAATGATATGCACTCGACCGGACGTGTCATGCGCTTTGAGCATGACAAGCCGTTACCAGCAAAATCCTGGAAACAGTCATTGGATGGCTGTTAAGAACATACTTAAGTACCTAAGGAGGACAAGGGATATGTTCCTAATCTATGGATCTGGTGACGAGGAACTCGTTGTAAAAGGTTACACGGATGCGAGTTTCCAAACCGATCGTGATGATTCTCGGTCACAATCGGGATACATTTTCATTCTAAATGGAGGAGCTGTCTCTTGGAAGAGCTCCAAGCAGGATGTGGTGGCTCTATCGACTACAGAATCAGAATACGTTGCCGCCTCATTGGCAGCTCAAGAAGCTGCATGGTTGAAGAAATTCATTGCCGATCTAGGGGTAGTCCCTTCCATTCAGGACCCCCTAGAGATCTTTTGTGATAACGAGGGTGCGATTGCACAAATCAAGGAACCCCGTGCTCATCAAAAGACTAGGCACATTGAGCGGAGATTCAACTACATACGAGATGAAGTTGAAAAGGGAAAGATATGTATTCGCAAAGTTCACACGGATCAAAACATTGCGGATCCTCTCACGAAGCTCCTTGAAAAGGCAAAGCATGAATGTCATACTTGTGCCATGGGACTTCGATATTCTAGTGATTGGATTTGATCTGTACATTTTGTATTTGGATATGTGGAACTCTTTATTATTTGAATAAAATTATTTGGTTATAATGTTTCAATTAATGTTCCAATTTAGCATGTTTAATCCATGAGTAAATTGTTTACTCTAAAATGTCCGTAGTCGCTCATACTTGTGGGAACAAGTGTGAAAGTAAGATTATTATGAACTTGGATTGGTTGATATTTATAAGGATGAATATAGAGCAATGGGTTGCTACCAAGGTTCATAGATATTTGTGGGATACAAATATTGGACTAACCCGCATCTCAAATTTTACTACATGGAATCTTATTGATTGATCATAAGTAAATTTGAGTAAAGGCGAATATCATTTGGTATCCTCAGACCTGAGACACATATTGGGTTTTGATATTCACCAAGTTTTATACCTTGAGCCTATTCTTCACTGCCCTGAAATAGTGGACAGTACACAAGGATATGTTCAGGTATAACACGAAGTGTTTGTGAGAGACGTATGTAGTCAAGATGGAATTTGTTCCTCTTATTCGTTGAGAGTTAGATGTCTAAGGCCTGATTAAGTTAAATCAACAAGGAATGATCATTCTGTGTCCTTGGATTTAACATGACATCTGTAACAAAAGGATAGATGATTGATTCACCTAAATCATTTCAAGTAGGGCACTTGAAAGGGATGATGTTATTGAATGGCTATAAGTCATGCGTATTAAGGGTAGTAAACCATTGTTAGGCGGTATTTACTGCTTGCATCAATCTTCTATGAATCTTGGGCAAGTGGGAGATTGTTGGATTCTGTGTGCCCAAGACACTTAGAATATTGATGTGGTTAGTACGTTATGATCCAAGTCGGGTTATACCCAATAACAAGTTTGGCAAACACCAATTAAATATTTAATTGATGATGTGATCATGCAATTAAATATTTACACCGATTTAGAAAATGGGTTTTCTAAATAAGTTGCATGTGAGTGGGAACAACTTATTAGGATAATTTGTTCAAACAATATTATTTGAAGTGTTGTTTAAATTAGTTAGATGACATCAAATAATAGTGGGAATTACAACTTATAAATTAAATGGTTAATTGTATAAGTATGTAAATACATATATATAAATATTGTACATACAATTTATTATATGTCTAGTTCACAAGACATATTAATGTGTGATAAACAAATTGAGAGGGAAAGGGTTTTGAAACCCAAAATTTCGGCCACCCTCCCTTTAATCCCATTGGACCAAACTTGCTTTGGATACCAACACACATTTAACTCTTGTCTTGAACACTCCACAAGATTTAAACCACTATTATTACATGCAAAGGCTCCAATATCTCTCTCTCTCTCAACCTCACGGTTCTGGCAAGAAAAGAAGAGTTTTTGAAGCTTATTTTGGGTGATTCTACCTAACAAGAAAGGGTGTTGCCATCAAGCTTGGGGTATACTAACTTGAGGAGTCCTCCATTGGAGTCTTGGCCAAAAGAACAAGCATCAAACCCCTTTTCTTTGGTCGATTTTCTGCAGAAAGGTAGATGTATTCACAGCTCTATGTAGCTATGATTTTATGTACGTTTTGTAGGTTCATAGCTTGTTCCATTCATATATTTAAGATCCTATTGATTTGGGTTTGTTTTCCATCTTAAAACCACACTTAGAACACGAAAATTTCAGATTATAAACTTGTTATAATCCTATACCTCCGCTGCGTTTTCTGAAAAGTTTAAAAGGTTAAACTATGTATTTGTGTTCTAACAAACCCTTCAATACTTGCACATCTTTGATTCATAATATACATAGTCCCAGTGCTCAGGGGTCCTAGTAGTCAACTCCAGAAGATTTCAAATATTCTTAGTTTTACTCGGGTGCACCTATCATAGGTAGTACCCTAATACAACAAGGTTTCTTGTAGGGTAGGGAATTCTTAATAGTATCTATCCCGTGAGGTATACAGATTAAAGACGAATGTCCTTAATGGATTCTATTCTGTTGTAAGCTTTAGATCACTAATTCATGGAAACAACCTACCAGGCTGGTCCTATTTATGATTGTAGCTTAAGTGTCTCGAGGTAACCCACTTTCCTATAACCTTGGCTTAACTAAACTCGGAAAAGTCTTCTTACAAAGGTGGTCCTATAAGGTTCATATGGTTGTAGTTTAGGTCTCGCGAAGCAGACCTACTTCTCTACAACCTTTGGCTTTGATACCAATCTGTCACACCCCGGGCCCAGAGGGCGGGACGTAACGGTTGGTAAACAACAACCAAAATGCAGCCGAAACTAAATGGTTTATTACAATGCATCTCACAATATTTACATTAGGATATGGGTTTAGTTTCAGTATACAAGGTGCCTCAATCTACAATCCATGGGTATCATGACCTATCTCTTTGTCAATATTTCTTGAGGCTTCAGTAACTAAGGCTTCTAGGCTCGACCTTTTTCCTTCAACACCTACCCTCACTTCTTGCTTCGGATTTAGATATCTTTTATAGCTCAGCTAATTTACCTAGCTGTACCTGAAAGACATGCTCAAAAGATTTTGTGTCAACATAAAGTTGGTGAGTTCAAGTGCTTAAAGTTTAAAAACAAAAAGGACTTAACAAATCCTCATTTGATAAAAATAAATGAATCATAGTTTCAACAGTGTGGGAGAAAAATCATAATCAACCCTGCACTCAGTCCCGGTTGGCCTCTTCTAAAGTTGTGTTTTACCGGATATTCCCGAAGGAAGAAACTGAGCCCCAAACCAGTGAACCCTACCTGCCCGGATGGTTCACCATAGAATCTTAGCAAAACTGTTACATGCCACAACGATCCCTCAGGATCTCAGTGGGGTAACCTTCCTGGAACGGAAGCCACTGTGTGTGGGGGATTCCCCAAATAGATCTATCCATATAAATCAAGCGGTTCACGAAACAATTAATGATCATGATATAAGATTCAGCAGGTAACCACAATCCCACATAGAATCATCAAGTAAAGCACAATTATAGTTCAAAAATAACAGAGCATGCTTCACCCCAAAACAGTAGTAAAAAGGGGAATCACTAGAACTCACTTGGTATCCTTATATACATTTTGAACTCGGTAAAGAAATGTGAAGGTCACCAACAAAGCAATCCTAATTAGAACATAAGAGATTCATGTTTAGAATTAGCACGATGTCATTACATGCGTGCGGTTGAGCTCTTTAGTTAACTTAAAGTTAACAATTAGTATCATTGATGTAGATTAGCTTCTTGTGAAATTATCAATTGTTATGCACTCACTCGTGCATATTAGGTTAATTAATGCCTTTATCCGATAAATGATTCTTTGCATAAAGAGTGTAGCCATAAACGGTTGATATCAAGGATTCCAAATCTTTATAGATAGTTTTTAATGATGAAGTAAGAAATCCATAATGTTTCAAATGATGTTTATAATGCTTTCACTTATATCATAATGTTAAATTGATTGATGCTAAAATAATCCAAATATTGATAATAGTTGTCGATATATTTAATAAAAGGGGTGACACAAATAATATTTATTCCAATAATAATTAGATGATCGACTATGAATAGTAGTAATATGATGGATTATTATAGTATATTTTAGTCTTTTATCTTAAATAAAAACGTGTAGATGTCGGTTAACCCATGTATTTATTGTATATGTATATGCACAATCGTATTTGTATGTATTTTACATCTCGAAGCCTTGTATGGATTTAGTGTGACATGGGATCAAATTGAGTTGTATCGTCATTAACATGTTATAATCCTTCTTATATTGTAATGATACATATTTTTTTATCTAGGTTGATTTCTGATAAATATCGTTGCTACTTAAGTCTCATGTTAGAACTATCCATTTAAATCAGATAATGATCTCAAGTGGCGTTTGCTTTCGTTTTATAACTTATGTACTTTATACAATTAGAGCTCAAGTAACACGCATATAAAGTATAATTAAATTTCAAATGTGTTGCGCGTGCGATTATACCTTTCACTCGGTTCACGTTCGCTAACCCACTCATAATGCTCTTGATCTAGTCGCGTTCACGTTTCGTTGACTGCTCGTTGACCAAGTTTGACCAGTGGCTATCCAAAGCTTCACCTTGACTTTCCAACACAACCCCAACCATAATCGACAACAACAATCACGGTCAACACCACTACAACACCACTAAAGTACCATTTCAACCATGATTTTCACAATCATCCTAACCGAACCTTAGTCCATCATCATAGCAGCCCAAAACAACAACCAAACTTGAAAACCCACAACCGAGAACCACAATCACAACCATCTCCACCATCACCGTGCACCGCCATTACAACCACCATCATCACCACCTAAACCCGACAACCATTACCACAATCACCATCACCATCGGCCTGTCACCTGCTGTGGCAGCCCTCCTTCGGCAGCCACTAAACGACACCACCAACGCGACCGGTAACATCCACCGCCAAAAATCACAGCCACAATGACAGCCGCCAACCTCAACCGGCTACCGCCAGTAGCTTGACAACCATAGCTCACAGCCACAGCCAACCTCAACCGACAACCATAGCCCGACAACCACCAATCGACCACCGCAGCCCCCAACATCAGCCACAGCCGCGACCGCACCTTCATTGCCAAAACCCTTCTGCCGTCACCTTCCAACGCCCATAACTTTCAAACCGTTAAGAGTTAGACATCGCCGCTACCGCCGTTGGAAAGGTCTCGTCGAGACGAAGAAGAGCATAGGTGGCACTCGCCGCCACTCGCCGCCACTCGCCGGCGCCGGCGGCCTGAAAACTCGCCGGAACCCTAGCCGCCGCTGTCTTCTTTCTCCCATATCTTTCACACCGCTGCGAATTAGAGGAAACCGCTACCACCATCGTGATCAGGAGGTCGAGATCTACCCGGTCATGTATGGCACTCTCCCTTACTCGCCGGAAAATCGTCGCCGGTGGCCGGAAACCGGCCGGAAGTCCACCAGAAAGAGGGGGCTGCGGCTGCCCCTTTCTTTTTCTCTCTAAAATGTTATAAAAACCCTAAGATGGAGAAAAATTGGTTTATATAGTAGGGTTAAGTGATGGGTTTGTTAATGGTTCGGTTCGTAACACGTTCGGATCAGTTTTTCTCGTATTGTTATGAATTTATTTCACGATGGTTTTAATTATACCAAATGTTATAAATGTCCCAAGAGTATTTATTTGATCATATTTAAAATTTGCTTGATAATTAAACGGGTTCCATCATGTAAATATCGCGTATTCAACACGTTTAACTTGTTTAAACGTTTTCCTCGAATGAGCATTGTTATTATTTTGGTATCATAATATATATAACCTTAAGTATTAATTACTATTTTGCACCTTAATTTTCCCACGTCGGCCGCGTTAAAACTTTATCTGTCAAATCCTCGGGTTTGACCTAATCTCAGGCCGGTACACGCCTCGGTCGCGTCTCGAACCACATTGCTCCTGGATAACCGTCTCACTCTCTAATCTAGAATGTTGTAATAGGTATGATAATAAGATAAATATTTGTGACGTTTTAGGGCTCGGTTGTCGTATCAGATGTCCGTTAAATACCGGAGTATCTGGTATTCGCGTTTTTCCGACGTATCGTAGCTGATTATATACGTTTGGTTAGGATCTTTTAGCAAGTACTGTTTACAGTATGCATCATGATTAACAATGATTTTAAAAGAATTTAACCCATTATAAGTACGTTCCGCTGTAAATTAGACGTTAGTACGCGTTAGATTACCGGACTGTACACGGTATAGGTTTTGAATCTGTTTTTGGTTTGGATTCTTATCGTAGTTGCTTCGAATCACAAATTAATTTATTATCTTATGATCACTTATTTAATTAGATGGTAAATGGGTATTGGGCCTTAAATGGGCCTTGTTTATAAGTTTGGGCCCTTATTGGGCCTATTGGGCCTAAAAAGGCTAGTTTCTTTTCCAAGTTTTCTTTGGTAAGCCCAATTCAATCCGGACCTTTATTGGGTCCTATAATATATTAAGTTTCCTAATTGGGCTAGATTTCAGAGGTGTTACACAAAACACAACACCTGAAGAGCATTTTAAATCAGAAGAAAATGAGCAATCCCTGACAACTGCTGAAGAATCTATCAGGATTCTAAAAAATACTGATAGCAAACCACTGAAGAAGAAATCTTCAGTTGTTGAAAATCCTTCAGTACTTCCCAAAAGTACTGAAAGGAAGAAAGTACTGAAGAACAAATCTTCAGTAGTTTCCTCAAGTTCAGCAGTTGATCAAGAAAAGATGAAAAGAAAACCATGTGAAATATGTGGTTTGTTCAATCATCTGACTGATGAATGCTGGTATAGCAAGGGTTTAAAATTCAATAAAAAGAAAATCATTAAGCAGGAAATGCATAAAATGAAAAACGAATTTCAAACCGAGTTTGTACCTCAATCATCTCATTCTGATAAACCTAAGCTTTCTCAAAATGTCACTAAGAAAGAAGGGGTTTTTCAAACAACAGCTGCAAATATTCTTCAGGGAATATTGAAAACTCAGACTAAGTCTGTGTCTTTTCAAAAGAAGGGTGTAGAGAATAACAAGAACAAATCATCCACAAGTACTGATGTGTCAACTGAGTTGAAAACTCTGTCAACAAATCAGACACAACTTGTGATGATGGTTCAACATATATTGGGGAGAGTTAACCAATTAGATGTTTCTGTGTCTAAACCACTGAAAAGGATACCCAAACAAAAATCCAAGGAATCCTTTTCAGCATCATCTACATCTTCAAAACCTGTTAATCATGCACAACCTGTTAGTTTAACATCTGTTGATGAAAACAGACCAAAACCAAAAAGGTTTGGGTCTCAAAGGCTAACTAATGTTTGTGTTAAATGCAGGGTTCTTCATCATGCCAAAGAAGCATCTGGTATGTGGACAGTGGAGGATCCATGCATATGACAGGGAGCAGCTCTCTTCTTCATGACTATTCCAAAGGAAGAATGGGTTTGTTTCTTTTGGAAATGATGCCAAAGGTTACATCACTGGGAAGGGTTTTGTCTCAAATCGGGAGATAAGATTTGATGATGTCAACCATGTGGAGAACCTCAAATACAACCTTTTGAGTGTCAGTCAAATGTGTGATAAAGGGCATGTTGCTCTTTTCACAAGTCAAAACTGTCGGATTCTATCGTCTACAGTTTTGCACAAGATTGACAAAATATTGGATGAGTATACTCTCCTGAAAGCCAACAGGATTGGAAGAGTATATGCTTTAGATCTATCAAAGAAAATTGATCTAAAAGGCCATCAATGTTTGTTCTCCAAAGCCTCTCCTCAAGAATCTGAACTATGGCATAGAAGGCTGGGTCATGTGAATTTCAAGAACATGAATAAGCTCATTCATCATGGGTTAGTGAGAGGCTTGCCATTGAAAGAGTTCAAGTGTGATGACACCTGCCCAGCTTGCTTAAAAGGAAAGCAACACAAAGCTTCATTCCCTTCTATAGAAGAACCTAAGTCCACTGCCTGCTTGCAATTACTGCACATGGATCTTTTTGGTCCTGTGAGAGTAATGAGCATGGCAAAGAAAAAGTACTGTCTGGTAATTGTGGATGATTACTCTAGATATGTATGGACTTTCTTCCTGCACTCCAAGGATGAAGCAGCTCAAAGTATTATCAATTTTGTGTTATATGTGGAGAAGCAGCATTCACTTCCAGTTAAGTGTGTGAGAAGTGATAATGGGACAGAGTTTAGGAATCACACTCTTGATGAATTCTATTTGTCTAAGGGAATCAAAAGACAATATAGTATTCAAAGAACTCTAGAGCAAAATGGAGTGGTGGAGAGAAAGAACAGGACCCTGATTGAAGCTGCAAGGACAATGTTGGCTGACTCTGGTTTGCCACTAACCTTTTGGGCTGAAGCTGTCAATACAACTTGCTATGTTCAGAATAGAGTATTAGTGAATCAGAGGTTGATGAAGACTCCTTATGAGCTCTTACATCATTTGGCTCCTTTGATTTCATTCTTTAGAGCTTTTGGGTGTCCTTGTTATATTCTTAACACAAAAAGTATCCTTCAGAAGTTTGATTCCAATGTGGATGCAGGGTATTTTGTTGGGTATTCATCTACTTGCAAGGCAAACAGAGTGTTCAACTACAGAACAAAGATTGTTGAAGAGACTTTGCATGTCAAGTTCAATGAATCCCCAAAAGACAAGATTCCTCAAAACCCTGTTGAGATGTTTGACTTGGACATACTGCAATATGTTCCATATCAGTCTCCACCTGTTATGGTCTCTGAAGATCCATCATCTCCAACTGAAGATACAAATGCAAGTTGTAGTGATCATCTGCCTGGTTCTACAACACTTGATGTTCCTGTAGCCTCAGCAGCTCCATCCACAACAAATGCTGATGAAATCTCTGAATCCTCTACTTCATTTGAACTGCCATCTCAGTCTAGGTTTCAAGAGTCTACATCAACATCTGCTGCTGCTGAATCTTCTACAAACACTTGCACAGATATTATTGCATATCAAGAATTGAAGAATCATCCTATGTCCCAGATCATTGGTGACATAACTGCTGGTGTTTCAACAAGAAGTCAATTATCCAATTTCTGTCTCTATGCTCTCTTCATCAGTCAGCAAGAGCCAAAGAATTATCATGTTGCTTTAAGGGATAATGGATGGGTTGAAGCCATGCAGCTTGAGCTTCTTCAGTTTCAAAAACAGCAAGTGTGGGAACTGGTTCCTCTACCCCCAGGTAAGTGTGCAATAGGCATTAAATGGGTGTTTAGGAATAAAACTGATGAAAAAGGCCAAATTGTCAAGAACAAGGCCAGACTGGTTGTACAGGGGTTTTCACAAGAAGAAGGTATTGATTATGATGAAACCTTTGTCCCTGTAGCCAGACTGGAGGCAATTCGTTTGTTTTTAGCTTATGCTGCTTTTCATAACCTCAAAGTTTTTCAAATGGATGTCAAAAGTGCATTGTTATATGGTAAAATAAAAGAAGAAGTTTATGTGTGTCAACCACCAGGTTTTGAAGATCATAAACACCCTGATTGGGTGTATAAGCTTGATAAGGCTCTTTATGGGTTAAAACAAGCACCCAGAGCTTGGTATGAAACATTATCTAATTTTCTTCTTCAAAATCATTTCACTAGAGGCACCATAGATAAAACTTTATTCATAAAGAAAGCTAGCATGCATAAGCTCCTTGTTCAAATTTATGTTGATGATATTATTTTTGCATCATCTGATCCCCAGTTGTGTGATACATTCACAAAATTAATGCAACAAAAGTTTGAAATGAGTGCTATGGGAGAATTACAGTTCTTTCTGGGTTTACAAATCAAACAACTGACTGATGGAACTTTCATTCATCAGTCAAAATACACAAAAGATATGTTAACCAAGTTTGATTTACAAAACTGTAAATCCTGTTCTACTCCCATGTGCAGCAACACACAACTGGATGCTGATCAAAAAGGTAAAGCAGTTGATGAAACTCTTTACAGATGTATGATTGGTTCCTTGATGTACCTAACAGCTTCTTGACCAGATATTATGTTTGCAACTTGTGTCTGTGCTAGATTTCAGGCTGCTCCTAAGGATTCCCATATGATTGCAGTCAAGAGGATCTTCAGATATTTGCAGGGAACTAAATCACTAGGACTATGGTATTCCACTGGGCACTCTTGTAAATTGGTTGCTTTTTCTGATAGTGACTATGCGGGGTGTAAGTTAACCAGAAAATCAACTTCTGGTGGATGCCAATTTCTAGGCAACTGTTTGGTCTCTTGGCAGAGTAAGAAACAAACATCAGTTGCTACATCAACAGCTGAAGCAGAGTACATTGCAGCTGCAATCTGTACATCTCAGGTACTTTGGCTTCAAAATCAGTTATTGGATTATGACATTACAGAGACTAAGACTCCATTATTAATGGATAGTTCTTCAGCTCTTTGTATTGTTAAGAATCCTGTCCAGCATTCTAGGACCAAACATATTGAGATCAGACATCATTTCATTAGGGATTGCTATGAAAAAGGTCTGATTGATCCAAAGTTTGTGCCTAGTGCTGATGAGCTTGCAGATATATTTACTAAGCCTTTGGATAGTGCAACATTTCATAATCTTGTACTCAGGCTTGGTATGCTGCAACTAGAATAATTTGACAACTATTGATGCTCTTAGTTCATAAATACTGATGAGCATTAGTGTACTTTTGTCAAAAATAAGTGCTGATAAGTCATTTTATTTTCAGTAGTTTTACAACTACTAAACCCTTAATTACTTAAAAGTACTGAAGTATCTTATTTGTTCAAAAATACTGATGTAGTTCAAACTACTGATGTCTTTTGTAATAAATAAGTACTGATGACCAATGAAACATCTGAAAATCAGATGATCTGATGAGTAGGTGTCAAGGTCATTGAAACAGCTGATCTTTGTGAATTGACGAAAACTACTGTTTTAGTTCCAAACAACTGAAGCCAAAACCAAGTCTTTAGTAGTTTTACAACTACTGATGACCAACACCAAGTCTTCAGTTGTTTACAACATTTGAAAGTTAAAACCATGTCTTCAGTTGTTTTCTAACACCTGATGACCAACACCAACACTTTCAGTTGTTTTACCTCAGCCGTTTCATAACCTATATATACCTAACCCTAACTTCAACCTTTTCATAACCCACTTTCCAAACGTTCATCTTCCATTAATGGCGACCATGCAAATCAAACCTCGACACAACTGTGTTGCTCATTTTACCAAATCACCATTCTGGAACAAGTTTGTGTTGGATTCTTTATGCCCAAGACACATAGAATATTGATGTGGTTAGTGCGTCATGATCCAAGTCGGGTCATACCCTATAACAAGTTTAGCAAACACCAATATGTATTTAATTGATGATATGACCATGCAATTAAATCATTGCACCAATTTCTGAAAAAGGGTTTTCTAAAATAAGTTGTATGTGAGAAAGAACAACTTATAATTATATTTTGTTCATGGACATTATTTGTAATGTTATTTAAGTTTGTTAAATAACATCAAATAATAAGAGTGTGTTTTTAAGTTATATATTTAAAAGGTTAAACTATATAACTAATAATAATAATACAAAATACAACTAGTAACCTTTTAGTGGGTGTTTTAAAATGGGAAACCCAATTTTGAAAGAGAAGTGGCCGCCCCCTTGAGGGTAATTTTGGTCATTTTGTTTTCTTGAAAACACACACCCATTAACACAAAAAACACACTCTCCAAAATTCAGCTCTCTCTCTTACATGCAAGGGCCAAGAACACACACACTTTTCTGTCAAAACTTCTTGAAGAAAAGCTGCTGAAAATTCGATTTTCAGCATCCATGGTCCGATTTTGGTACACAAAGCCTAACAAAAGGGGTGTTTGTTGGAGGCTTGTGGGTATGAACACTTGAGGACATCTATTCTTGATGTTTTGGTCATCCAATAGCAGCTCCATCTACATCTTTATCCACGTTTTCCAGCAGTCTTTTGGATGATGTTTTAGCCTCGGTTTTAACGGCATAACTAGAGGTAGTTTGTATGTTATGATTTGGTTGTTATTTCTTGTAGATAGCTAGTTCAAACACATATTAAAGATCCTTATATTCTTGGGTTTGTTGTTACTATGAAATGAACCTTAAATTTCAGTTTATAAAACATGAAATTAAGCATTTAATCCGCTGCGTTTTCCTTGTTTAAATGGTTAAACTACGTTGTTAAGGTCCAACAAACCCAACATTGGCATCTAGAGCCGGATATGTGGTTGACTAGCTTCATGTGTTCTTGTAAAATTGGTTTTATGAGGCTTTAACAACCAAATTAGGGCTGTTTTGAGATGATATGATGATACCCCAACCTTTCAAGGTTATATCTTGCATGCTTCTGATTAAATCTTGAAAGGAAAGATATCAAAATGGTTGATTGTGCTTTGTTTGGACAAAAGACCCTAAATTCTTGGCTTATGTTGGCTGAAAATTTAGGGTAAAATGGGGTTCATTTTGGTTCTTGAGATGATGTATATGGATACATATATTAGTGCATAACATCGTATGTTTTGGATTTGGTTGATTGTAATCTTGTCATGTTGGTTGTATTCATTCTTTATGGGTTGTAATAATTTCTTTTGCGTTTCTATTTGGGTTGTAATTTGTTTATTCATTTGGCAATGTAATAAATAGATTAGGAGTATTTTTCTTTTACTAGAAAATATGTATTAGGATATATATTTTGTAAAAGAAGATGCTCGGGAAGAAAGCACAAAAGGAAGACACAAGGGATGAACTTGAAGCATTTGGATGCAAGTTCAAGTGGGGGTCTTTGGAGATCTCATCTTTTGTGTTGTGTTCAACCCTTAGGAAAGACCTTATGACAACACTTGTGATGGCAAACAAGTGTAGTCAACTTAGTGGCTATGGTTATGCACATATGTTTGTATGATTATGCTTGTTTGGTTGTTTGTTGTATGATTGTTGTTTGATATTTGGATATGCAAAACAAACTCATTAGCAAACTTAACAAGCTAAAATTTATGGTTTCTAATCATTAAGTGGTTAATAAAAGGTTATTAAAAGGATTAATGATTTAATAAAAGAGGTTTTATTAAAAATAAACCATAGGGTACCATGTATTTGAAAGCATGCGAATACAAGGTACATAGAGTTTTCATAACTAGAATTAATGGAAACTTAAATCCCTTTGGTAACAAGTCTAACACCATCCTTTTACACGACACTCGAATCTCTTGGGAACTATTTGTGGGATAAAGGTCACCTAACCACTTGTAGGGAACTTGTATCTTTGAGGTGAGTCTAACGTACTTGTGGGATAAAGGTCACCTAACTGCTTTTATGTGAAAACTCACACGTGTGTGTAAGTAGGACGACTTGAATTGGAAACCATGTGATTAGGGTCACCGAATCATGGCGTACAATGGTGTTGATGGGATTAAACATGCCGACTAAACATATGATGTTTAACCGATCCCATAAGACTAGAAGTTGCAATAGGTTGCAATTGTCAACTGTTGACTACCTTGTTAATTTAAATAATGGGATAAAGGTCACCTAACCATAATTTAAATGTAACGTTGGATTCTAGATTTTAATTATTAATTGTTTATGAGACATATAAAGGGTATTAATAGTTAAAATGCAATTTTTCAGAAATTCTAAAATGAACTTTGTAATTTTGTAGTAATGGCCGCAAACCACGATGCTACTACCCCGACCGTCCCTACCCTATCACCGAGAACCATCTTAAAAGGGGCTCGTCTTAACCATAATAAACTTATGGACTCAATTTTGAAATTTGAGAATCGTTCTCAAAAATGAGTAAAGGCCTATGTCCTTGACGATCCCATACCTCACCAACCAACGCTGTTGATGTTAAGGCCTTTTGACGATTGGCTTAGGCACACTAAGGATTCTGTGCAAGTATCCTACCTCATGTTGGGAATATGATTCCCGAACTCCAAAAGGGTTTGGAGCATCATGGGGCATATGACATGATAATCTAGTTGAAGGAAATGTTCCTTCAACAAACTTTAGTAGATTGCTACGAAACGGTTCGAGCACTTTATACATGTCACATGGAAGAAACCCAATCGATATCATCTTATATATTCTTAAGATGAAAAGCCACATTGATAGCCTCAAGATGCTTAACTGTCCTGTCTCAAAGTAGTTGGCCAAGGATTTGATCCTTGATTGCCTAACTAAAGGTTTGAGACATTCATAATAAACTGTAATATGAATGGGTGGGACAAGAGCATTGGTGAACTTCAGGCAATGCTCAAAGCAACCGAGGCAGGGATGGGTAGAGAGGTTCTACCTATTCTCTCGATCAATGAGGGAGGCTATAATAAATGGCCAATCCCGATCCTAAGGCAATTATTGCCAAAGGAAAGGAATACATCAAAGCAAAGGTTAATGCGAAACCTCGAAAAGCCTAAGCTTATGAAGCCTAAAGTAACGAAGAACGCTCCATGCTTTGAGTATGGAGAGATAGGACAATGAAAAGGAAATGTCCCTCCTATCTCAAGGAGTTGAAAGACAAGAGGGATGTTGAGCAAACCTCAAATACAATTTCCATGATTCACACATTGTATTAAATGTCATTTCTTTAAACACATGGGTATTGGATACCGGATGTGAAACTCATTCTTGCAATTGTTGCAAAGGGGTTCAAAAGAAATGTGCGCTTCAAGGAAGGAAACTCTATTTTGAGACTTTCAAATTGTTTAGAAGTTGTTCTCAAAACCTTTTGTATGCATCTAGTTTGACTAGGAACATAATTAAGGTTTCCTATTAAAACAATGTGATCATGATTTAAAGTTTGTAAATAATGGTATTAAGTTTTATGGATGATGTATTTCATTTTAAGGACATACCTTTTAATGATATCCATGAATTGGTTCATGATAATTCGTCCTACAATGACTTATTATACACATTAAGCACCAAGAAACTTAAAATGGGTTTAAGTTATTATTATCTTTGACATTATCGTATTAGTCACATAAACAAGATTTCGATTCAAACACTTCAAAAGAATGGTCTTTTGGAAACAAATGAAAATGTTTCATTTGATAAGTGTGAACCAAAAGACTTATTAGGAATGATACATTTGGATGTATGTGGTCCTTTTAAGACAATGACAAAGATTGGTGATAGATACTTCATTACTTTTACCGACGATTACAGTCGCTATTATTGTGTGCACTTGATGACACATAAGTATGAAGCTTTTGAAATGTTCAAAATCTTCAATAATGAAGTAGAATATCAACTCTACATAACTAGCTGTGTTCTTCATTCTGATAAAGAAGAAACTAAACCCTATTTGGATATGGTTCAATTTATTATGGCTATGAGCTTACCATCTTTATCATTTTTGGTTTTCGCATTGCTCTTTAAGTCTCATATTTTAAATATGACCCGGACCAAGAAAGTGTAGATTAGTTGAGAATCCACAGAGACTGTATGGAATACTGTTTCTTTGACTCAACAGAGCAAAAGTATTTATTGCTCGAAAGGCTAAGTTCTTGGAAACCGAGTTCTTTATGGAAGGAATGACGTATAGAACTGTGGAACTTGATAAGAATCAAAATCCACAAGCCGGTACACTTATGGTTGACACTAGCTACCAACAAGAGGTTGTTGATGATAATCAAGAGGTTGATAAATATACACAAAACGTTCACAAATCTGGTAGAGTTAGTATTCCATCTAAGTGATATGAACATTCCAAGAATGGATGCTATGTGGTTGACCCCTATAGGCTAACCATATACCAAGATGCTATGTCCAATTTGGATTGGGACAAATGGCTAGAAGCCATGAACGTAAGGATGCAATCCATGTATAACAACCAAGTTTGAGAATTGGTTGACCCTCCACTTAACTCCAAACCGGTTGGATACAAGTGGGTTTTCAAGACGAAAACAGATATGCATGGAGACTTGAATACTTATAAATCAAAGACTTATAGCATAAGGTTTCCATCAAACTCAATTGGTTGATTATGATGAAGCTCTTGCGCCCGTGGCAATGCTAAAGTCGATTAGGATATCATGTGCCATAACTGCATATTCTGAATATGAGTTTTGGCAAATGGATGTCAAAACCGCTTTTCTTAATGAACATCTTGAAGAGATTGTCCATACAGTTCAGCATGATGGTTTTGTCGATCCATGACATCCTAATAATGTATATAAGTTAAAGTGATCAATCTATGGATTGAAACAAGCATCGAGAAGGTTCTGTATATATATAAAGGCTAGTGGGAGCATAATTGTATTCTTAGTGTTGTATGTTGATGACACACTACTATTTGGAAATAATATTCCAACCTTGGAAGGTGTTAAAACCTAGCTTGGAAGATGTTTTTCATATAAGATCTCGTTTAAGCCACCCATATTTTGGAATAAGGATCTATAAGGATAGATCGAGGTGGTTGATAGGGTTAAACCAAAGTGCATATATATTGATAAAATCTTGAAAAGGTTCAAGATGAAAAACTCTTAGAATGGTATGGTACCTATTCAAGGAGGGACAGTGTTGACTACGTCTCAATGTCCAAGCTCATAGGATGAGCAAAATCAAATGAATGATATCCCATACGCATCTGCTATAGGATCCATCATTTGTGTGATGATATGCACTAGACCGGACGAGTCATGCTTATTAAGTATGACAAAGTAGATACCAATAGAAATAACCATCGGATGGCTCTTAAAAGTATATTGAAATACCTTAGTAGGACTAAGGATTTGTTTCTAATATACGGATCTATTGAAAAGGAAGTCGTTGTAAAGGGTTACACGGATGCAGGCTTCCAAAACTGATCGAGATGATTTTCGATCACAATCGGGTATACTTCCATTATGAATAGAGGAGAAGTGTCCTTGAAAGGTTCAAAGCAAGACACGGTAGCATTGTTCACTACAAAATCCGAATACATAGCCGCTTCATTGGCAGCTTGGGAAGCTGCATGGATAAATTTGTCCATTGCTTATCTAGGGATGGTCTCTACCATTCAAGACCCCTAGAAATCTTTGGTAATTACATGGGTGGGATTGCTCAAATCAAGGAACCCCGTACTCATCAAAAGACTAAGCACCTTGAGCGGAGATTCAACATCATAAGGTATGGAGTTGAAAAGGGTAAAGATATATATTCGTAAAGTTCATAAAGATCAAAACATTGCTCATCCACTAACGAAGCTCCTTGATGAGGGCAAAGTATGAGGGTCATACTTGTGCCTTAGGACTTCGATTTACTGGTGATTAGAATTGATCTGTTTAGCATATAAAACATGGAACAATTGTAATATTTAACTCTTTATATATTTGAGTTATGTTCCCTTTTAGCATGTTTACATCCATGAATAATTCTTTTATTCTAAATGTCCGTAGTCGGTCATATTTGTGGGAACAAATATGAATGTAAGACTATTATGAACTTGGATTGGTGGATATTCATAAGGCATGAATATAGAGTAATTGGTTGTTGCCAAGGTTCATAGATATTCGTGGGATACGAATATTGGACTGACCCGAGTCTCAAATCTTACTACATGGAATCTTATTGATTGATCATAAGTAAATCTGAGTAAAGGCGAATATCATTTGGTATCCTCTGACCTGAGATACATATTGGGTTTTGATATTCACCAAGTGTTATACCTTGAGCTAGTTCTTCGCTGATATGAAATAATGGTCAGTACATAAGGCTATGTTCAGGTATGACATAAGGTGATTGTGAGAAACGTATGTAGTCAAGATGGGATTTGTTCCTCTTATTCGTTGAGAGTATGATGTCTAAGGCCTGATTAAGTTAAATCAACAAGGAATGATCATTCTGTGTCCTTGGATTTAACATGACATCTGTAACAAAAGGATAAATGATTGATTCACATAAAACATTTCAAGTTGGATACTTGAAGGGGATAATGTTATTGAATGGCTTCTAAGTCATGCGTATTAAGGGTAGTAAACCGTTGTTAGGCGGTATTTACTGCTTGCATCAATCTTCTATGAATCTTGTGCAAGTGGGAGATTGTTGGATTCTTTATGCCTAAGACACATAGAATATTGATGTGGTTAGTGCGTCATGATCCAAGTCGGGTCATACCCAATAACAAGTTTAGCAAACACCAATATGTATTTAATTGATGATATGATCATGCAATTAAATCATTGCACCAATTTCTGAAAAAGGGTTTTCTAAAATAAGTTGTATGTGAGAAAGAACAACTTATAATTATATTTTGTTCATGGACATTATTTGTAATGTTATTTAAGTTTGTTAAATAACATCAAATAATAAGAGTGTGTGTTTAAGTTATATATTTAAAAGGTTAAACTATATAACTAATAATAATAATACAAAATACAACTAGTAACCTTTTAGTGGGTGTTTGAAAATGGGAAACCCAATTTTGAAAGAGAAGTGGCCGCCCCCTTGAGGGTAATTTTGGTCATTTTGTTTTCTTGAAAACACACACCCATTAACACAAAAAACACACTCTCCAAAATTCAGCTCTCTCTCTTACATGCAAGGGCCAAGAACACACACACTTTTCTCTCAAAACTTCTTGAAGAAAAGCTGCTGAAAATTCGATTTTCAGCATCCATGGTCTGATTTTGGTGCACAAAGCCTAACAAAAGGGGTGTTTGTTGGAGGCTTGTGGGTATGAACACTTGAGG
Source organism: Flaveria ramosissima (assembly GCA_025215565.1). NCBI lineage: Eukaryota > Viridiplantae > Streptophyta > Magnoliopsida > Asterales > Asteraceae > Flaveria > Flaveria ramosissima. The sequence goes on along the minus strand of CM046037.1, from coordinate 76,038,749 downwards.
ACATCTATTCTTGATGTTTTGGTCATCCAATAGCAGCTCCATCTACATCTTTATCCACTTTTTCCAGCAGTCTTTTGGATGATGTTTCAGCCTCGGTTTTAACAGCATAACTAGAGGTAGTTTGTATGTTATGATTTGGTTGTTATTTCTTGTAGATAGCTAGTTCAAACACATATTAAAGATCCTTATATTCTTGGGTTTGTTGTTACTATGAAATGAACCTTAAATTTCAGTTTATAAAACATGAAATTAAGCATTTAATCCGCTGCGTTTTCCTTGTTTAAATGGTTAAACTACGTTGTTAAGGTCCAACAAACCCAACAGTTTGATGCTGCTATCGACCTGATGGTTGATTCCCAATACCGCACAGCCTTTCTCCTCAATCCAACCATTTACCCTAATAGCCTGTGCTAGTTCTGGACGAACGTTACCGTTCATACTGATGAGAATGATGCTACCATCACTCTCCAGTCTTTTGTTACCAGAACCGGGTGATCATCACTCCTGAGATCATTCGTCAAACCCTAGACCTAAATGATGCCACCTATCCCACCAAGTACCCAAAAGGCACCATTGATCTTTCTTTTGCTAATCATGGTTATGAAGGTGACCTAAGTGCTACTACCATCCTGAAGAAGCACTTCCATGATGCTGAGTGACTCATATTTCACATGATCAATGTCTGCCTGGCTCCCAAAACATCCTCTTGGGATCAAATGTCATCCAGATGGCAACAGGTATTATACTCTATCCTTGAGCACCAAAATCTAAATTTTTCTGATATTATCTTTTTGGAACTTAAAGATTTGGCATTGAAACCTGTGGCAAATAGATGGATATTATATCCAAGGTTTCTTATGGCAATCATTTTAAACCAATTAAAATCTGATGGCCTTGTTGGCCTTGGAGTCCCTGCTCTGTTAGTTTTACCAGAGGTATACTCCAGGCACAACTCAAACCCACAACTCAAAGAGGCTGCCAAACTGCTCAAACCCAAGCAGAGGGAACCCACAGCCTCCACCTCCAAATCTAAAGTCACCTCCAAACCCAAACCAAAGAAAACCAAAAAGGCTACTCAGGGAGTTGAGTCCCCTGATGATGCCCCTGCAGCACAAACGCAGGATGAGACTACAAGCCTTAATCCCCTTGTAGTTTCAATGACTCCACCAGCTGAAACCGCTCAGGTATCCTCTCAACAGGATCCTGATGCAACCAATATTGGGGAAACCACATTGCTGGAATCTATCTCACTTGAGAAGATTACCATTGAAGAGCACCAATCTCCCCAGGTGCAAACCTTTTCACCGCCATCTCCCACTGATACCGCCCCTACAAGCCCAACTGCAGTCATTGCACAAGTGCTGACTCAGCTACATTCCTCTACTCCTCCCCAGAAACCTGTTACTACTGGGAAAACCTCAACAGCTGAGGGAGAGGATCAAAATGTAGTTGATATCCAACAGCATAGGGATTATCAAGTTCAGTCTCCTAGTGTAAATGTGGAGACCAGAACATTTGGTGAGGCTACCTCTTCCCCTGTGTCAGCACATGCACAGGATGAAGCTGGTATCATCTCTAAGACCTCACCAGAGGCAACTGTCAATGAAGGACATGCTTCTGAGACAGGAAGTCCCCAGTTCCAAGACAAAGGGGCACATGTGATTACTGATTTACACTCAGCACATGTTCATCCTGATTCACTTAGGAGGTCAGGTGATTCAGTTTATACTGATGATGACCTGGGCTTTTTCTTTGAAGTCTTAGCCCAAAACACTATTCTTGAGGCTGAGGTTTGTAGATTGAATGATCTGCTTCCCATCATGCCTCAGAAATCAAGACCATCTGCCCCAATAAACCCACAGATGGCAGCTTCTGTTGAAGCTTCCCCAAACACTGAGCCACTCAAATCAACCAAACCACCAGCCTCTAGCTCAGGCACCATTTCTCAGCAAGAGAACCCCTCTGAGCAAATGGTTGCTGCATTCAAATCTTCCTTACCTCTCATCACACCCATCATCACATCTATAGTTCATAAAAATATTGATGAGAGGCTCTCCTCAGATATTACATCCCTTGTGACTGATGTTGTGTTCAAGCACCTTTCTGACATTCAAACCCCTGAACCCAATGCAACCAAAAATGGGGAGTCTAAGTCAGTAAAGGATGATAAAAGGAAAAGAGCTGAAGAGGAAGAAGCTAAGGAAGAGAACAAAGGCAAAGAGATCATCACCTACAAAAGAAAGAAAAGTATTGGTGATCAAACTGAAGATGAGAAGAGGTTAGATGAGATGATCAAAGAAGCTGATGACCAACATAGCAGATCCATGGACAGGATCATTGATCAGCTCTTCAGGCAAGGATTTGACACTGCAAAACTTGACTCGGAGATCAGGAGACTTGAGATTCAAGAAATTGAAGATCGATGGGCAAGCTGTAATGAAGAAGAAAGGGAGAGACTAGAGGCTATGATTAGATTTCTTTCTAAACATCTGGGAAGACCTATCATTGAGATTAAATCATGGTCCAGAGATAGCATCTTGGAGATAACTACCAAGATATGCTCATCTGAAAGCTTCAACAAAGGCTTAATCATTGAAGCTCTGGATGAAGCTGGTGCTGGGAAGAGAACTGATATGGCCAAGTTGTCCAAAGCCACCCTCACCAACAAAATGATAGAGCAGCCCTTCAAATCTCCCTTACCAAAACAATCCTCCAAGCCAACCTCACAATCAAAACTGCCTACATCTAAACCTTCAAACAACCAACCTCTCAACCTCCAAAACAATCAACCTCACAACCATCTAAACCAATCCCTTCACCCAAGAAACCTATCCAAGAGTCCACCAGTGAAGCACCAAAAAGAAAAAGAAGGTTGCTGAGGATGGAAGAAGAAGAAGAAGAGGATGAAGATGACAATCTGCCAATATCTGTTGTTCTTGAAATGAAGAAACTGAAGCCTAGGAGTCAATCACAAGCAATAACTCCTGAAACTTAAAGGCTGACAGTTAAGGTCAAAATTGAAGAAGAAGAACAGCAGAAGCAGCATGATGAGCAGTTTCTTAAGATGGTTGACAAGGACTTCCCTCAGTCCTCATCCATTCAAGCCATGAAGATTCAAGCTCAAAGGTTGTACACTCTCAGTCATACTTTTCAACATCAAAAGGAGAGAGTGCGGATTTGGCCAGATCCCAGGGTAATTTCTAGAATTCACAAGAAAAATTTACCAAGTAGATATCATGGCCAAGTAAGAAAGACTTTGAATGCTGCAATCATGTTGGCCATGGTAGTCTCACCCTGGGAAATCATTGAAGAATTCAAGAGAGCTCACACATCCAAATCAACCCCTATGTCTATTCTTGAGAACAAAATGATCAAGAAGGGGTTGCTGTACAAAAGACTTGAAGATCTTCAGAAGAGTGAACTCCAGTTGTTACTTGAAGGCTCTCATCCAGATGAATTCGCATATAGAGAGATAACTACTGTTGAGCTAAAGAATGGGAAGACAGTGAGGTACCTGTCTGAGTACTATGGGCCTGAGTTCTTCTTTGAGGGAGAAGCAGAAGAACTCATTAAGGACGAACAAGTTGTTCTCCTTGAGGCCTATGCAAGGGAGTCTTTCAGACTCGTAAATGGGAAATAGGTTTCATGGTTGGGACAAGACTATGTGTCCAATTTCCCCAAGACAGAGTTCCCTTCCATACTTAGCCAATCAAATGATTAGAAACCTTTTCCTGGCCTGTGCTTATTTGTTTACCTCTGAAGCTGATCAAGAGAGTACTTTTGCCAAAGAATAAGTGGGATCTTCAATAAAGTTAGAGGTTTTGGCTGCATTGGTTCAGGGGGAGTTTGTTGGACCAAAAGAACCAATGAGCCTGATCAGAAAAACCTCTAAGTCCCACAGACATTACAACTGCTGAAGATAATCACATCAGCTAAAGACATCAGCTGATTACAAAGGTCTGAAGACAAAGTCTGAAAGCAAAGAACTGAAGACAAAGTCTGAAAGCAAAGAACTGAAGACAAAGTCTGAAGAAGAAGTGCTGAAGACAAAGGCTGAAGACCAGAGTGATCAGCAGTTGTCACAACAGCTGAAGTTGCTAACTTCAGTAGTTGTGATGGTTTTACTTTTCAGTACTTGTAACTTTATATTTCATTAGTTTATTGTTTCAGTAGTTATTAGTCAGTAGTTTTATGTAATTGTACTTAGCATTCACTAAGATGTAATCAGTTGTTAAGAACATCTCAGTAGTTTGCATATTTCAGTTGTTTTGTTAATTCTGTTAGATGTCACTGTCAAGTGACATCAGCAGACGTCACATTCCTCTATATAAGGAATGTTGACCTAGCTGTATTTTCAACCGAAGCATTACGCGTGAATGAAAACATTCCTTTAACAGAAATATTCTCTCTATAATTGTGATTGATTGTCTTGCATATTCATTACCTTTCTTGCTTGGATTCGATCTCAATTTGTGATATTTCGCTGCATAATTCAAACCTAATTGATCCGATCCTATCAAATATAGTACTCCTGATGCAGCAGGGCTCACGAGATCGATCAACTGATGTACCCTCCCAAAAGGATTGCTTTATAGACCTGTAGGGAGTGCATGGTGTAGATATGGCTTTGTGGATCCGGGATCTCTTCAAGAAAGCTATGATGCCAGCAAACTCGGCAGCATTCCGAGAGGTGGCGTCCAGATGAGCACAAATATTGTGCTTGGTGTTTATGGTCCACCGATCAGCCATCAATCTGTAACACAAGAAGCATACAAGTGAGATCATCACACAACAGAAACCATTTCTAATTAGCCTGTTTGAGATCAGTCTGGTTCAATCGTGCGATTGAACCATACGACTGGGTTTAGTCGTTTGACCTAACATGCGACTGAATACAGTCGGATGATCTATCATGCGACTGAGTTCAATCGGTTGACTGAGCCTGCGATTGGTTCAGTCGGCCGACTGAGTTCATTCGCATTGTTCATTCGGCCGATTGAGTCATTCGTTCAGCTCAGTCGTGTGATTGTAGTTCAACCAGGTGTCCAGTCGCATGACCTACTGTCTGTTCCATTGAGATTCAAATTTTGAGCTAAACTTAATATTAGACTTCCTGGTTTGGCTAATTAGACTCGCAATAACCCTACTTAGCACCTAATAACTTTGATTTCAAACTTTTACTTAGTTTTGTTAGTTTAATTTTCCAACATAAGTCTCGGTTCTTGTTAGGGACGAATTCATTGATTTAGGGCAACAAATCGACTGAGATTTGAGCAGTTTGCACCGCATTGTACCTATATAACAACCAACAATCGTCAGAATATCGAAATATGAAGTCAAATTTGGTCAGAGGAAAATTTGGCGGAGTAACGGTTGCTGTGCGATTTTAGGGCGAATGAGGGGTGATGAGTGTATGTGATCGACTATGGCCCTATTTATACAGAATCTGGTTTCAATCAGGCGACTGGACCCATTCGCTCTTTTCATTCGGGCGATTGGATCTCAGTCGTGCGATTGGTTCAGTCGATCACATTCAGTCGGCCGACTGGGTTTCAGTCGGCCGACTGACTCATTCGGACAACTCCATTCGGGCGACTGGCCCAATCTTATGATCCATTCGTGTGAATGGTTCATACTCATGCTCCATTCGGCTAACTGGTTCATAAGTATAATTCAATCGTATGATTGGTCCATACTTTTGGTCTGGTCGTGCGAATGGATCATACTCATGATTTCGGCTTTATGACCCTTTGACATTTAACCCCATTTAACAATTGATTAAACATTTTGAGCATTCGATCATCTCAGACATGATCGTTTTTAACTTTTGAAACATTTGATCACCTCAGACGTGATCCTTTTAACAGTAGAACATTTTGTCACCTCAGACGTGACCCATTTGACATTTGAAAACATGTGTGTGGTCACCTCAGACGTGACCCTTTTAAGTGATTAAATCAAAATTGAATTCCACGGCGTAGTCCGACGTTTACAACTAAATTGACTAAAAGTTAAACAAAATAAAACAACTATAACTAAGAAATAAAACTGAACATATTTTTGTGATTTTGTGTGAGGTTGAAATTTTAAGATAGATATCTAGCAGATTTCTTTCTAGAACAGTACAGCTTCAAGTTATTGTGACCATAGCTGGAACGATTCATAATGGAATCATACAGGTAATCAAATCATTAGGGACATTTTACCAAAGCCTTTTGATGCTAGATTCTTGTTTTCATCGAGAGTCATTAGCAAGTTTAGGAAATCATACTGGTACTATAAGATGCACACATTGATTTGGACTTTCAAGAGTTGCTGCTCACAATGATTGTCAGTATACTTGTCCTCTTAAATCCATACACAGATTTTTGACACTCATTGGTGATGAATTAAGGTTTAATTATTTCAACAAACATTTTTGGATCCCACACTTATATGGTAATCAACATTCCTCAGGAGATTTTTGAGCGGTCTACGTGTATTTTGACAGGAAGAAACTATTCTCAGAGCTTTCAAAGAGAAGCCAAGCCTCAGGTCAGTGCCATCGCACAGCAGAGAGGCGGCAAACAACAATGAATTCTAGAATATGTAGGTTATGCTTATCCTCAGGTCAGTGCCATCGCACAGCAGAGAGGCACACAACCTATCTTCTTGTTAGAGCATATATATTTTTCTTTTTGCACATAACGCACCAACAACATTTGTTATTAGCTTGATTGTGTTTATTTTTTTTCTCATTTTTTCATGCTTTGCTCTTTTTGTGGTCATCCGCACACATTTGTGGCGTTTATTTGCTCGTCACCCCTTATTAGAAATAACTGATTGTGTTAACCAGTGATAAGATGGGAACCCACAGTCAGTTGAACAACATAGTTTAAATTGAAGTCACCAATGACGTCTAATCATCTATTGTGTTGAATCTACCGACACACCATGTAGTGGTCTAACAACCTCTAGATCTACTTTTTTTGTGTTACCTTAGTAGTAGCAAGTTTTACGATCATTTTTCCTGTTATTTTGCTTAGACTTCGTAGACTTATACTTTGAATTTTGCATCTAATTCAATTTAATCTTTTAAAGTCCCAAATGCTTTGTTCCTGTGTACTATCATTTTCCATAGTCATTGAATCGGTTTCATAGATCCGATCTCATTTCTATCAGCTAGCCTGTCCTTCTCCCTCGTTTTTTTTAAATACTGAAATTAAAACAACTAATTTAATACTAATTTAACCTATTCTCCCCCTAAAATTCTAAAACCGAAAATATTTTATCCGTTTTTGGATTTTAACGAGACAAGAAATTAAAATAAGAAAAATAAAAGAAAATAAAAAGAAAACGTTGTCGGACTAAGCATTTTCATCCTCTGGAATGACATCACTTTTCTTTTTAACACCGTTGACCTCTAACAAATATAAAAAACGTGGTTTATCAAAGGCTTTTGTGTAGAGGTCAGCGCGTTGAAAATCCGTATTTATTTTAACAATATCGATTAATGGCTATTGCAGCAGAATTATCAACAAATATACGAGTGTTAGAAAATTGCAAACCGTAGTCCCGCATCTGCTGTTGAATCCAGATGATTTAAGAATAGTAGCTTGTTGCATCAACATATTCAGCTTCACAAGTTGACAATGCAACTGATGTCTGCTTCTTACACTGCCACGTGACTAATCTCCGCCCAAAGAATTGGCAACCTGCTGAGGTGGATTTGTAGTTCATTTTGTAGCCACCATAATCCGAGTCACTGTACGCGGTAAGCTCAAAATCATCGTCATGAGGATACCACAACCCAAGTGTTGGTGTACCCTTCAGATAACGAAAGATCCTCTTGACCCCTATAAGATGGTTAACTATTGGTTTTGCCTGATATCTTGAACATAGACATGTCGCGTACATGATATTAGATCTTGAGGCAGTGAGGTACATGAGGGATCCAATCATTACTCGGTACATGGTGGCATCAACCAGATCACCATTCTCGTCGGGTGCTACATCATGGTTTGTAGCAAGTGGAGTCCTAGCTGTGGAAGCATTCTCCATGTCAAATCGACTGAGAATATCCCCTACATTCTTGGTCTGATGTATAAATATCCCCTTTGGTGTTTGATTCACCTGTAACTCGAGAAAGAACTTCATCTCTCCCATGGCACTCATTTCAAATTCTGCCTTCATTACTGCTTCAAATTCTTTACAAAGTCTTCGTTCTTGGAGCCGAAGATTATGTCATCAACATAAATCTGAACAAGCAGTAGATCACCATCCTTTTCTTTGATGAACAGTATACAGTCAATTACAACTCTGCGAAATCCGTGTTTCACAAGGTGAGTTGAGAGTTTTTCATACCATGCTCTCGGGGCTTGGTGAAGCCCGTAGAGAGCCTTATCCAGTTTGTAAACTCTGTCCCGATGATATGGATCCTCAAATCCTTCGGGTTGACTGACATACATTGTTTCTCGGATTTCTCCATGAATAAATGCACACTTTACATCCAGTTGATAGACTTTAATCTTCATGTAAGAGGCATAGGCTAGGAAGATACGGATGGCTTCCATTCTCACCAAGGGTGCAAATACTTCATTGTAATCAATTCCTCGACTTGTCGAAATCCTTGAACTACAAGTCGAGCCTTGTTCCTGATGATGACACCTTGGTCATCTTTCTTACATTTCAAGACCCATTTGGTGCCAATGACCTAAGCACCTTTAGGTCTATCCACCAGTGTTCATACGCCAAACTTCTTGAACTGAAGAAGTTCTTCTTGCATGGAACTTACCATGCCTCATCATTTAGGGCTTCATTGACGGATTTGGCTCAAACTATGACACAAAACAACAATATGCGGCATCGTGAAGATATCCCTTTTCCATTACCGAGGCATGATCAGCTGAATATAGCTGATTTCTTGTCTGAACTCCTGATCTGACATCCCCAATGACATTGTCCAGAGGATGATAGACATTGAGGCGTGATCCAGGATTGGTGGGAATAACTACCTTAGAATCAAGATTATGAAAGTTTGGTTCCGGATCTGAGGCAATAGGAGTGTGAGGTTCTGAAGACTCAGAGGCATCAACGTCAGATGCTTGTGGACTTACAGTAGTAGGAACCTGTTCCTCTTGATTGTTCTGATCATTCTCCATGGCTTCATCGTCAGAAGAGGAGTCGCTTACCTCGAGTGCTCCCCCTGAATGGTTAGACGATTCACCTTATGAACCAGATGATGTCGAGTCTTGTGAAGGTGTGTTTAAGACATCATACATAATTTTAGTTGCTAACTCATCGTCAGAAGTGGAGAGAGGGATGTTGAAGGACTTGAAGAATCCATCATAATCGAAAAAGAATGGGGGTCATTTTTCAGCTGGAGGGGTGGTGTATCTCTGAACGTCCACGTTACACCATACTTCTACTTGACCCGTTGAGTTGTTGTAAACTCTCTTATTCGGTATATTGTATCCTAGAAAGATTCCCTCTTCAGACTTCTCGCTGAACTTACCTTCCTGAGTTTTCTTCAATAGGGCGCAAGGTGCGCCAAACGGTTCGAGATACTCTAGATTTGGTTTACGTCATTGAAGTAACTCGTAACACGTCTTGCCATGACGGTTTACCACCACAACTCGATTTAACGTGTAACACGCATTTGCAACTGCCTCATTCCAGAATTGGATGGGCAGTTTCGAGTCTGCAAGCATCGTCCGTGCTGTCTCTATCAAGCTGCGATTCTTTCTCTCAACAACGCTGTTCATCTGAGGACTGTAGGCGGAAGTGAACTGGTGCAGAATTCCCTTTTCTTTGCAGAAAGCCTCCGTCCATTGGTTCTTGAACTCGGTTCCGTTGTCTGAGCGTACTTGTCTGACCTTCAACTTTTAGAGTGACTCCAGTGTAGTTACTAACTCTTTGAATGACTCAAATGTTTCTGATTTTGATTTCAGAAACAACACCCAAGAGAATCTTGAGTAGTCATCTATAACTACATAGCAGTACAAGTCGCCTGCGATGCTTCTTGTACTGACTAGACCAAACAGATCCATGTGAAGAAGCTCAAGAGGCAGTTCAATGGAATGAACTTTCTTTTCCTTATGAGACTTCTTCGTCTGTTTGCCTTTCTTGCAGACGACACAAAAATCCAGGAGTTGGAAGTTTTTGACGTTTACTCCTCGCACTAGATCATTCTGGATCAAGTGATTCATCTTCCGTGGATTGATGTGTCCCATTCTCCTATGCAGGAGATAGAATCCTTCTTAGTAGCCTTTGACAAGAAGCACTGAACTTGATGATCCGTTGTAGAGGCCTTTGATAGATCCAAGACATAAAGGTCATTATATCTTGAGGCAGACCTTAAGACTTGGTCCTCCGAGATCACATAGTCCTTTTTCAGGACATAGCACTTCTTGTTGTCGAATACTACCTTAAATCCTTTGTCACATATTTGGGATACAGAAAGTAAGTTGTTTTGAAGTTGTTGAACGTAGTTTACTTTATCAAACTTCACTTTCTGATTCCCCACTTCCCCGTGAGCTATGATGTAACCTCCTTTATTTCCCGCAAAAGAAACATGACCTCCTTTAATTTGTTTGACGTTTGACAGGAGTGCCCGGTTTCTAGTCATGTGCCTTAATGCTCCGCTATCTACAATCCAAGTGTTAGTTTCAGCACTATAGAGAACACCCTGCACATATAAAGGAAATGATTAGAGTAGGTTAGGTACCCAAGCCTTAACTGGCTTGGGTGACCCAAAGGCATCACACATCATAAATTCAACCCACTGTCCATTTGAAGGCGAGGGCATATCATGCTTTTTACTGCTCTCAGTATCAGACACTTGATTAGATTTTTCTTTCCACATGCCAGTCTTGTGCAAGGCTTGTTTGTGATAAACAGACGACTGGTTTATGGTTTGAACTTTAGTTTCATTATTTCTTTTAGATGGAGTAATAGAACTCCTTTTACAAGAAATCTGTTTTGTATCATAAAGTTCAATTTTCTTTCTTGGCGTCTGATACTTAGGACAGTTAGAAGCGATGTGTCCTCTCTTTCCACAATTGTAGCATGATCGACCTTCAACATGTTAGGAAATACGTCTCTGTAGGGAAGTGTGTGAGACCGGGGTGACTTTGGGCTTGTTGGGTTTTGTCACTTCATGTTTAGATGTTTTATCTTCTTTAACAAAATTAATTGTTTGAACCTTTTTAACATCTTTACCCTTTTGTTTATTTGGACTTATACATGAATCATGTGATTGGTTGACTTATTTGGTCTTTTTGTGTTCATTACTAGACGTTGTTGAACCTGACTTAACCTCAACCTTCTCAAATTGCTCATCCAAATTAACAATAGGCGTTTTACCCTTAGATTTCAAAGTGTCCTCCTTCAGATTAGTGACAGATTCCACCGTTTGACAAGTGGAATCTGGATCACTAACTAGAGGAGTGGTCACCACATGATCCTTAACAAGATTGTATTTACTGGTCGACATTTAGTATTCAACAAGATCTCATGTGGTGGTGGAACCACTTTGTAACCTAATCCCTCCTCGTTATTTCGTTCTTTCACTAAGTTTTTAACTATGTGAGAAGAACTAGTCTAACTGTGCAGTTTTTGTTTTAATGAGTTTACTTCGACTTCCAAAACTGCTTTTTCCTTTTTAGTTTCTTCAAGGGTGTTTAAATAGAACTTAATGTCATTTTCTTGGTTAAAAGCCACAACTTCGGTTTCCCTAAGTTGTTTGTTTAACAGTTCTATTTTCTCTTTGTAACTGTACTCATTTTGTTTTAAAACGCGATTTGCTTCTGTGCACAGTTGCAAGTCCTTTACTAAGCTATCATTATGATCTAATAACCTAGCAAATTTCAAGTCAATGCTTTCCCTAAATTTATTACATTCAACACAAGCATGATTATCAAACAATTGGTCTTTAGAACTTACCTGAGAAGATTCAGTTGAATCCGCCATTAGTGCAGAGATTGTCTCTTCAGCTTCTGGAGATTCTGAACATGTAGTTTTGTCATCTTCTTTAATCACAGGCTTGACCACTTTCGCAGCTTCTTCAGTTTCTGACATGGCTATTTCGACTGCGATATCGTCTTCACTTTCAGTATCGTCATCCAACACCATGACATTTGCAATGTTGGATTCTACCGGAGACACAAACCAAGCTCCAATCTTGTCCTTCGTCATCCTGAGCGGTCAAGGCCTTAGGATCTTTGCTTGACGACGTAGGACTACTTGTGGGTTTATCCTGACGATTGGAAGATGAAAATGGATTCCAATTTCTCTTCTTCTTGGGCTTCACACATTCACGCTTGAAGTGCCCCTTTTCCCCACAGTTGAAGCAGGTAACTTTTGTCTTGTCAAAACCAAAAGTTGTGTCCTTAGTAGCAATCAAGTTCTGTCCGGTCTTCTTGACAAACTTCTTGGCTCTCCGGACAGCACTAGCTAAGGCCCACATGATGTTCATTTTTTCCTGCTCTGTCTCGTCTACCTGCTTGTAGTCCTCATCTGCCAGATGGCAATTCCCAATTTTCCCTGCAACTAGTCCGTCATAAGAGTGAACGACAACTGCTAAGAGATCCATATGCTCCTTTGCTACCTCTACTGTCACAATCCCGAGATTCTCAGTCTTCAGTTTTGTATTATTGGCTTCAGGTGCTATGTATTGGGTACAAGACGACCCTGACGTGTCAAATCCTGAAGTAGTAGCTTGAGATGTAGCAGTTGAATTCGACACAAATGTCGTTTGAAGTGGTGCTCTAGACGTTTTAGCTTGTGGAGTTGAGTTGTACAATGACGGATTCTGATCACATGAAGACTTTTAGGCCCTGTACTTCATCCTCTCAGCTTCAGAATGAAATCGTTGATATCTAACTTTGCCAGCATCTCATTCTGTCTAAGGTTGGATACAATGGAAACCCACTTCTCTAGCAACCCATCTACAAATTTTGACACCTTTCCTCCATGGTCGTTGTAACTCCATGACTGTGCAACTCACTCATCAAGTGGTAGAACCGATCGATGACATCATCCAAGCTCTCCTTACCCATTGACGAGAAGTTGACGAACTCCTTCTTCAACGCTTTAGCCTTTAGAGCTTTAAATGACGCATTCCCGTCATACTATTTTTCCAATTCATCTCACAGCTTCTTTGCTTGCTTGTTCTCAGAAAATTGATGGAAAATGTCCTTAGGAATTGACTGAGTTAGCATTACATATACTTTCTTCTCAACATTGTACTTACAGGCATGCTATACCCTGTCTAAGTTTGACTCCATCTGCACCTTATGGGCATCAGTCATGCCGCCTAAGCTAAGTTTAACTCCATCTGCACCTACAGGCATGCTATACCCTGTCTCTATCGACTCCCACTGATTTGGATCTACTCCATTAAGTAGATCTTGAATCTTTCCTTCCATTGTGGGTAATCATCTAACGTTATCAGCTTAAGGGGTTTATTGTGATTCCCCAATTCAATTTCCAGAAGCAACAAATTTTGGATCCTTGAATCCCTCCCTGCGGTGAAAGCTGAATATTAGTCCTCCATTACTATCGACTTTGAACTTTAGAACAAACTGTTTTACTTGTGCGACTGAGGGAATGCGATTGAACTCTTCATGCGATTGAACAATGCGAATGGCTCAGTCGTGCGAATGAACCAATGCGAATGGACAGGTAACCAATGCGAATGGACAGGTGCGGATGAACAATGCGAATAGGCGGTTTAGTCGTACGAACGGATGAACGACTGAGTCCAATCGTGCGTATGAGGAATGCGGATGGGTTCAGTCGTGCGATTGAGTCAATCGTGCGACTGAAGCTGCTGAAATTTTGAGAATTCGAAGGTTTAAGGTATTTTGAGGCAAAAACACGAATTTCTCACTAACCCTAATTGCGGTATGCCGGAAAAGTTAACTTTTTGACCTGGAGACGTCTAAAACACTGTTTGACACAAAAGATTGCGTTTTTGAGTGAAACACGATTTTTATATCAAAATCGATTGAATCACACGTAAATCAAGAGTCAAAGCTATGATACCACTTATTAGGACCGTGTACGGGATGGTGTACTAACTGATTTACGCGTATACCAACTCAAATAGTGCGAAATCCTATTTGATTGGCGATCCATCAGTGAGAACGCACGTAGAATCGATCTTAGAATGAATCTAAACGTTAAGAATGATTGCAAATCGATTTAGTGCGATCTATGAACTTGGAACAGGTTCTTAGAAGTCTCTGGATGGCTAGGGTGCGATTTAGTACGTAGGTATTCGAAGTGTTACGTTTTTCCACGAATTAAGTGGTATTTATAGGTTAGGGTTTCTCATTCGTGCGACTGAACCATTAGCATGGTTCAGTCGTGCGACTGAGTCATGCGGTTGATCCATTCGCACGACTGAGTGTTCAGTCGTGCGACTGAGTCAATCTCATGTCACAATCGTGCGACTGATCCAGTCTCATGGTTCAGTCATGCGACTGGTTCATTAGCATGAAGTTGTTCATGCGTATGGTCCATTCGCATGGGCCATTCGCATAAGAACTTCACATGACCGAGTTTAAACATAATTCTCAACCATTCTTGACCAAGATCTATGTAAACAACCACAAACCTATATAGTTAGTTCAACCATGCGTTAATAAACAATAAACATTCAAACATACACTGAAACATTCAACATTAAGATCATCAATCACATATTCTATTTCATTCAACTCATATATTTCATTTACATTAAGGACATGACAGACATATTACATTAAGATCGTAGACTAGGTACATATGTATCTACAGTATTTGATATGGAATTTGATTGAATTTTGCTTGTTATTGGTTGGGAAAGCTCTGTTAATCATCAGATCTCAAATCCATTAAGATTTAGGCGATTTCAGATTGATTTCGTGTTGAAAAAGTCTTCCAGATTCATCCAGCGAAACTACATATTCAACTAGCGAAACTGCATACTCTTATAGTGAAACTACAAGTGTTTTACACTTTGTAGTTAGTTTCTGCATCTCAGCGAAAGTAGGGATCTTGAACGAAAGTTCAACAGTGCTTGTGTGCATTTTACAAGCGAAATTGCTGTCGAAAGTATCATTGAACGAAAGTTCAAGCTTGTTTCGTGCGAAATTGTCGGCGAATCTAAGCAGTCTCAAGCATTTGGTTAGCGAAACAACTGCCGAAATTATCAAAACTACTGTCGACTCAGCGAAACTTGAGTTCACAGCGAAACTAGCTCTGTGAAACTATAATTTTGGCGAAACTATCATTTCTTCAGCTTGACCCCAGTTGCTAAGATTGTCTAGCGTGACATTTAAAAAATAATATTATTCCCGGGGGAGGATTATTCTACAATTTTTGGGAAAAATATTTTTGGGGCGTTTAATTGCAATAAACAAAATAAAAAGAAAAATGGCTTTAGAAGAACTGGTTAAATCCTTTGAATCTGATAATCTCACAGTTGCACAATGTCGGTTTGATAATTTTGCAGCTTTAAAGAATGAAAAGATGTCCGATTTTGCTGATCATTTTCTGTTGGTGGCAATTAATCTGAAGAAGTTTGATGCCCAATTGGGAAATCATGAACAAGTTCTGAGATTGCTTGATTCTCTCCCATCAGAATGGAGCTCACACGGCAAGTCGATTAAAAGAGATAGAGGTTTTCGGGATTACAAACTAATGGAGGTGATCAATAAACTGAAAGAAATGGAGTTGGATATAAAACGTCATGAGTACTATGAAGCGACATATCTAACTCCATAGATCACTTCAAACTCCAAAGAGAAACCAGAAGAGAGATCAGATTCTGGCACCAATTCCGAAGGTTTAACGAAACTTGGAATTGAAGAGGTTCAAGAGGAGCTTAAGCAAACATCAATGGGTAACGGTGGAGCTGGGTTGAATGATGCAGTTTGTGATGCTAATAAGGAAGAGGAATGGAAGCAAAATACTAGAGATTGCAACTGCGAGAAGGCTCTTACTGCTGAAAGAGTCATCCTGGGTCTTCCATACGAGACAGTTAAGGATATGTGTTCTTCTGCTTGCAAAATTCGTTTATTTGGTGTGTATAACGCTAATATGTTACTTTTAGATAACCAAAAGGAATTAACCACCATAAACACAGAACTTAAAAAGAATGAAGCCAAGTATTTCATTAAATTAATGAAGCTTTAAAAGAAAACGATCATTTAAAACGAACTCTTCTTGAAAGAAATGTTGAAATTAATCTTTTAAATGAAAGAGTCACCTTGGCTGAATTTGAAACAAGCAAGCTTAAAACTAAGCTTGATAGATGGACCATATCCAGAATGAAATAGGAAGAGCTACTGTGTAAACAGAGGGGAGCTAGGATTAAAATGGGAGTGGGTTGTGGTGAAAATCCATACGTCTATCCTCCTCCTAGCACCCATTGTTACTCTCCTATGCCTCAACCTCATCCATCTAATGATTTGATTGAAGCTGCAGAAACTAATAGTTTAAATGCAGGTTTAAGCAGCGTTAATCTTAAAGAGGTTAGAGATGTGCAGGATTCTCCTATAGGTTTGGGATTCCTCGGGCAGGGGTCTGATAAGATTAATGATGATTCCACCTATGGTGTTCCAAAACCTATATCAGTTACTTCTCCAACATTTTTCAACAAATTCAAAACAGGTAATATTCCTTCCTTTGTTCCGGTCAGGTTTGTAAAAGAAGGAACAGTTGTCGAATCATCAAGCAATCAGAATCCTATAATCGAAGCCGACACAATAGGAGATGTCAATCAAGATCCGTTGGAGAAAGATCTGTGTATACGAGATTGGATATGCTCAGATGATGAATCAATCACAGAGGTGCATGTTGGTTCCTCACAGATCAAGATGTCTTCTAACATTGTCAAGTCACAAAAGCTTCCAAAAGCTGAATCAAGACCAATACGGATCTCTTCTCCAATTGCAAAGCAACCCAGTCAATCAGTGAAGATCTCATTCCCTGTCCAGCATAGCAAATGCCAAAACAAGCAAGAATCTGCTACAAGCTCAAAGCAATCCTTCTCAGCACCTGCACAACACGGGACTACAAAGAATCAAAAGCCATTCAAGGCTTGTTTTGAGTATGGAAAAGAAGGTCATGTGGTACTCAAAGACTTGCTTCGAATGCTAAAGGCAAAACGAATTGCTTCTCCGAATGTAAGTCTACAAAGAATATTCCAGACGGTAAAGGCAACACGGGTTGCTTCTTTGGATCAAGAGGTAAAAAGCACACATCTTTGAATGGTTGGATGAAAAACCCCCCATCCAAACCTTTTCATGTGAAGCCGGTTTCACATGATTCAATGATGAAAATGATCAAAGGTTCAAAACCAAATTATTTTCCTTTTGCTCTTAAACAGAAAATGTTTTCCAAATTTAATTCATTCAAATCCAAATTAATTGAACCGAAACAAATTTGGCAAATTAAAAAGAAGGATACAGATATCCCCGATTGTTTAAACGGTTGTGTGCAGAAGCAGGTTACTTATATTGATGAAAAAAGGAACATCCAGGACTACGATGGCCTGGGTTCTCCTTTCTAACTAATTTGTTAATGACTGCAGAAACAATTCAGGAGGACTGTTAGTAATCCGGTTTACTGACAGAGATTGTTCCTAATTCAAATTTGAGGCGGAACAAACAAGTTAAGGTCATGGTATTTTATTCACAATCTGGATTTTTATCTGCACAATCACAGTTCTCAATTCACAGTCACTACATATTTCTTATCATTTATTTCTTATCTTGTTATCAGTGTAATTTGGAAGATCTTCTTTGGTAAATTTCTATTTTTGCATAGTTTTATAAAAAAATATTAAAAAAATAGAAAAAATATATATATATATATAAAATATACAAAAAAAACAAGGGGTTTGCAAAAATAAAATTTAGGGGGAGAGTATAATAAGCCTCAATAAAAATAATAAAAAGAGAACTGGGAACTTGATTCGAGATGACTGAGAAATGATTGTATATCATCTTGAATGCTTGTTTTTGCATGACTTGCATTTTAAAATGAGAAATGATAGTAACTAATGATGTTATCTGATTTACATCTTATTTTTAATTGCAAATAAAAGAAAAACAAACATATTTTTTAATGATATGCTTGGTAGACTCAGCCTGAAGAATAAAGTAGACAGCAATATGATGATTTAAATTAAAATATATGCTTAAGGATGTCTGGATTTACGCAATCATTTTGGCCTGCACGAAAACTAAGTCCCGACAAAAAATGGATTGAGAATTGATCTTTCACCCACCATGATACAAATCATATAAGCCATATCTTTGAGCCATGATTGGTGTATTTATGTGTCTTGTGTTTGTGCTAATCTCCTCTACTGTACGGAAGTACTGACCTGGAGTGATGATCTCCTTTGCTGTACGATAGTACTAACCTGGAGCTCTTATCGGCACATAATTAAATGGTCATCTCCTTTGTTATACGTGAGTATAGACCTGGAGCTCTCACCATTTTGATCTAAGTTGTGTCAAATCATCTAACGATGAATTCATCATAGAATGTAATATTCTGATGATAATCACTTGCACACTAATGCACAAGGCTTGTTCCGAAAAGATCGTAACAAAATTCAAGAAATCTTGAGGTTGGGTGAGGGTTTTTGCAAAATGATTGTGTGGTCCTAGCATTCTAAAGTATTTAATCGAACCTTAACGAATCATCTGTTGCTTGTTGAAAAAGATAGGGCATGAGTTTAGTGGACACACATATCAGCAATCGTTATTGATCTGTTTGAGAATTTCAAAATTCATTCAAAGACTGTAATTAGATTCAGTTATCAGTGTGATCTCATTGTTTGTAAATGTTTAAATTCATCTTTGTGTTAAAGTATATCTTGAGGATGTGATCTCATGATCGATTCAGTTCTTGGTTATAAAAAATATATAGATTAAAAAAATGTTATAATATATGTATATAATAAAAAAATTATAATAAATTTTCATTTCAATATTCATTTAGGTCTTCCATATTATGCTGATTACATTTTATTATTTTTCATGCATTTCATAGAAATTGCGCACAAACGAACACGGGTTCGCTTGTTTTCAAACACAGATAAACACGGGTTTATTTTGTTAAAATGAAATGATCTAATTAGAAATGTCGAGATTGTGTTTGTGAATGTGTTTCAGGTTTTTGCTGTAAGTGATGACCGATCATCAGTTGAGCAGTGTACCTGATCAGAGAACATGTTCGTCAAGTTTGCAAAAGATACCGAGCTACATATCCTCCTCCTACATCTTTTGAAGCACTCGAGATTAGAGATTTGGGAAAGCTGTTCCAATATCTTCACAAAGGTTGCACTAAAAAAGGGGGAGCATATAAATAGGGGGAGCGAATAAGATGAATAATTTTTTCATCAGATTCAGAAAGCTTCAATTTGAAGCTCTTTCTACTTTTGACTTCTCGGTGCTGATTTCGTTTGAAGACGTTAATAATGATAGACTAAGGGGGAGTATTGTTGGAGCTGTACAAGATAGTCTGTATTATTAATATAGTCAAAGTCAACAAAAGTCAACATCACGATCAAAGTCAACACAAAAGTCAACCCTAACACGTTCGAGTCGAAGAACCGAGACGAGACGTTGAAGATTTAGATGACTAGGAGTTTTATTGTAGTAAATATATTTTGTGTAAACAAAATATATTTTATCTTGTTTTTAGTTATTTTATGTTTTATATGTAATTTCATTAATT
The DNA here is from genome assembly GCA_025215565.1 of Flaveria ramosissima. Lineage (NCBI taxonomy): Eukaryota > Viridiplantae > Streptophyta > Magnoliopsida > Asterales > Asteraceae > Flaveria > Flaveria ramosissima. Next base: position 76,019,030 of record CM046037.1, on the reverse strand, counting down.
AGCCTAAGTCTAGGGGGTTAAATATAATTAGTGAATATTATATTCACTATAAATAGCCTAATTGTTATTAGAATTAGGCTAATGGTTGCATGACCAAAAGATTGAGGGATTATTTGTAAACACATATTTTGCAATCTAATTGAAGATCAAAGGGGTTTTGATTGTGATTATCATATTTTGATCTAATTCTTCATGATTTGATTCAAGTGTGATTATCCTGGAGTTACAATTACATCTTTTCTTTCCGTCAAAACCATGAACTTTACCCTTCCGTCAGCTGGTACTGGGCCGAAGCCTATCATAGACCTTCCATCACGGTGCACAGCACCATGGCCGCAGTACCGAAGGTAAAAATTCAGGTATACCATTGTCATGCGCTATACCCTTCTGTCAGCTGGCACTGGGCTGAAGCCTATCATAGACCTTCCATCACGGTGCACGGCACCCTGGCAACAGTACCGAAGGTAAGCAACAATGGTTCTATACAAATGGTCAATCACAAAGAAGGACCCCGATAAGCCTAGGGTAGCTAACCCACACACCGTTGGGCTAACACCCTACATTGGGGCGTGTCCCGACATACAAGGTTTGCAAGACTTTTGTTACTTTCAATCGTTCATTAATGCATGCATTCATTCATCATGTTCCTCTTTCATTATCTTCCACTTTACGTTACATAATACTTTCATTTCATTCAAACATTCCACGTAAAGCCAAGGGAAAATAATCATACATAGTAATAAGGAACATCAACATACACAGTCAACATCATCATATAGAGCATCATCTTACATACATAACATACATCATGCATAATCATACAACATCATACATCATCATCATCATGTCCAACATAACCTCTATGGTCTTAAAAGTCAACTTACATGAACTACCGGGAACCTTCCACGTCAAAACATACATCTGCACTTTCTCCTGGAAGTCAGTAAATAAACTATGTTCCCTCGGGTACCCAAGCCCTACTTGGGCGTATGGGCACCCTTCAGTCGCATGACCTCCCAAGGCGACTGAACCCATGTGGATGGACACAATGCGGATGAATCCCATGCGAATGGACCTAATGCGGATGAACACCTGTGCAAATGGACCTAATGCGGATGGACCTAGGCGTATGGACCTCTGTCGCATGACCCCCCATGCGAGTGACCCTCAGTCGCACGACTCACGAGCATATGGACTCCAGTCGCACGACTCACATGCGAATGAACCTCGGTCGCACGACTTGCATGCGTATGGACCTCAGTCGCATTCCTTTCGGTCGCATGACCTCCAGTCATATGCCATTCGGTCGCCTAGCCCTAACTGGGGCAGAACCCAGTTCATCCCGAACCCAATCTGCCATTTTCGGCCTCCAAGCTCTCCCAAACTCGTTCTAAGCCCAAATCAACCATCCTAAACCTTAGAAACACATACCACAACACCATTCAAGCACACACAAGCCCGAAAACAAAATCCATTCGAATCACACACAAACATATACACACGGGTTCAACACCCACACTTCGAAAACGGGTTTTACTATGTGTTCCAGCCCCAAATCAGTTGAAAACGTGTAAAAGAGGGGTCCTAGAACTCACACAAACAACCCCGTCGAGTAGAGCTTCAATCCAACCCGCTATACTTTAACTTTCACGCTCGAATCCACGAAAACCAAGCTTGAGACCACTTTTCTTCCTCTTTTCTCTCTATACTCGAAAATTGTGAGTGTGGGGGAGGGTGTGGGCTGCCTTCCCCCCTCTTATACCCCCACTCATACAATTATTTCCCGTTTGGCAAGTTTGATCCCTCGACTGTGGACTTTATTTCTTTTTATTCTTTCGTCGGCTTAAAAGAAAATATCCGAGTGTTACAAGTCCACCCCCATATTTAGGTTTCGTCCCCGAAACCTGTTATTCCTCGAACAAACATGGGTAATGCTGCCTCATTTCTTCTTCAGTCTCCCACGTTGACTCGGATCCTTTCCTGTGCTTCCACTATACACGCACAAGAGGAACCCCTTTGTTCCTCAGCCTCTTCTCTTTTCGATCGATGATTGCCACTTGTTGCTCCACATAATTGAGCTGTTCATCTACCTCGATATCCTCTAGTGGTAAAATCATATCCTCGTCTGCTAAGCACTTTCTCAGATGAGATACATGGAATGTCGGGTGAATTCCACTTAGCTCATCTGGTAACTCCAATCTATAGGCCACCTCTCCTACTCGAGCAATGATTCGGAAAGGCCCTATATACCTTGGGCTCAACTTGCCCCGCTTTCTGAACCGGATGATACCCTTCCAAGGTGAGACCTTCAACATAACCCGGTCACCCACCTGGAACTCAATCGGTATGAGTTGTTTATCAGCATACGACTTCTGTCTATCTTTGGCTGCCTTCATGAAGGCCTTGATCTTTTCAAGCTTTTCAGTTGTAGCCTTGATTACCTTGACGCTCCCTAACTCTTTCTGACCAATATCACCCCAACAGATAGGTGTTCTGCATCTCCTACCGTATAGCATCTCATGAGGTGGCATACCAATGCTGGCATGATAACTATCGTTATATGAGAACTCAGCTAACGGTAAGTGGTCATCCCAACTTCCTCCAAAATCGATAACAAAAGCACGAAGCATATCCTTCAATGTCTGAATGGTCCTTTCGGACTGACCATCTGTCTGGGGATGATAAGACGTGCTAATATGTAACCTCGTCCCCATCGCGTCGTGAAATTTCTTCCAAAATTTAGATGTAAACCAGGTGTCACGATCAGACACAATAGACACCGGCACACCATGACGAGTTACAATTTCCTTGATGAATAGATCGGCCAACCTCTCAGATGAATATGTCTCGCGGATCGGCAGGAAGTGAGCACTCTTCGTCAAACGGTCAACTATCACCCATATGGCATCGTACCCTATCGGGGTATGTGGTAACTTCGTAATGAAATCCATGGTGATGTTGTCCAACTTCCATTCCGGTATATCCAAGGGTTGGATCTTCCCGTACGGCTTCTCATGCTCGGTCTTCACTTGTAAACAAGTAAGACATTTACTCACATACTCCACTACGTCACGCTTCATACCCGGCCACCAATAATCTTTCTTCATGTCTTGGTACATCTTTGTAGCACCGGGATGAATAGAGTATCGAGTCTTGTGAGCTTCATCCATAATCTTCACCCGTAGATCCCCAAAACGAGGAATCCACATTCGTCCAAATCGGGTTCTAACACCAAGTGTGTTTTCACCCAACTCCGCGACCAGACCTCTCATTCTTTCAGAGTTAAGATGATCTTCTTTCAATGCCTCATCTTGAAACTCTTTGACTTGCCTCATCACATCCAAGGTCATGATCAACTGGTATGCTTTCACCCGAATCGACTCGGGCCTCTCTTTTCGGGGGCATCCGCCACCACATTGGCTTTGCCTAGATGGTAGTGGATCTCGCAATCGTAATCCTTTATAAGCTCCAACCGTTGTCTCTGTCTCATGTTCAGGTCCTTCTGCTCAAAGAAGTACTTCAAGCTCTTGTGGTCAGTGAATATGGTGCACTTCGTCCCGTAAAGATACTGCCTCCAAATCTTTAACGCAAAGACCACGGCTGCTAGCTCCAAGTCATGAGTAGGATAATTGACCTCATGAACCTTCAACTGTCGGGATGCATAGGCTATAACCTTTCCTCTCTGCATTAACACACACCCCAACCCCGAGTAGGAAGCATCAGAATAAACCACCAGATCTTCACTTCCACTGGGCAACAACAAAACAGGAGCTTAAGTCCACCTCGCCTTTAACTCCTCAAACACCTAGTCTTGAGGTTGACTCCATACAAATTTCACACCCTTACACTACCGTCCCTCTTATCGAACAACTCCTGTAGTTGTTCCATCAATTCCTTCATCTCAGTCCGAGCCAATTGATACGGTGTCTTAGCTACAGGCTGAGCACCCAATATCAAGTCGATCTGAAACTCGATCTCGCAGTCAAGTGGTACTCCTGGTAAGTCTTCGGGAAATACATATGGAAAGTCACACACAACCGGTACCTCATACAGTTGTGGTGTAGGTGTATCCACATCCTTTACATAAGCCAAGTAGGCGCTACACCCACGACTCATGCACTTTCCCGCCACCGCCATTGAAATTACTTTCGGGACCGTCGTGACCCGATCCCCATAAACAGTTACCGGACTCCTGCCCAGGCACTGTCAAACGAATCATCTTCTTGCAACACACAATGTTCGCCTCGTAGTCCGCCAACCAATCCATTCCTAGGACTACATCAAAACCGCCTAAGGTCATCACAGACAGTTTAACAGGATTCTACTTATGACCTTCTAATTCAATATCGCAACCTTCTATCGCCCCAGAAATCCGGGTAGACATACCTATGCCAGTTTCTACATCGAAGGGCTCAACAACACTTCTACTCCTAATGGGCAACTTAGCACAAAAGCAGCAGAAATAAAACTCCTACCAGCACCGGAATCGAACAACCCAAGAGCAAGAGTTTGATTACTAGCTACGTACCTGACACAACATCGGGGTCCGTCCTAGCCTTTGTTGGATCTAGAAAGGTTGATGCATAGGTATCAGACCTTTTTAGGATCTTGATTGTGAGATCTTACCATCCTAATCAACTTGTTTTTTTCTCCTCCTTATACCACACTCAAAATGGCCATCAATAAATCTGAAGTAGAGATGGGGACGATGACCAATGCACCCATCATCACCCCTGAAAACTTCAGGTCATGGAGAAGAAGAATGGAAGGCTTCATCAGGTATCAAGACAGCAAGATGTGGCAATCAATTGTCAATAGCCCGTAAAAGCCAAAAGTAGCTGGTGGAAACGGTGCCATGATTGAGAAAGCTGTTGAAGATTATTCTGATGAGGACCGAAAGAAGCTGGACATTTACAACAATGCTATGACTGTTCTCATGACTGCAATTCCAAACTCTATTATGGTGGGGTTTGAGCATTGCAAGTCTGCCAAAGAACTGTTTGATGCGCTTGCTCAAATGTATTCAAGCTCAAATGACTCCAAGAAGGACTCACTGAAACAGCAGTTCGAGAACTTCACCTACGTTGCTGGAGAGACTCTTAGCCAGCAATACTTCAGGTACATGGATCTTATTTCTTCCCTTCAGTCTGTGGGAATTGCTCATGAACTTAGAGACCTTACAAGAAAGTTCATGAGTGCATTACCCAATGAATGGACATTCTACTGTGTCTCTATCAAGAGAACAGAGAACCTGAATACACTCACCATGACTGAAATCTATGGCATCCTTGATGGATACCGTTTGGAAATGGAGAGTAAGAGAGGCTATTAGACAAGCAGACCCTTGAGCGTTCCTGCTAGCAACGCTTTAATTGTTGCTGAAGGCTCAGGAACCTCCCAGCCTCAACAATACCTGACTTACACTCAGCAGCCATCTTGTTATTCTGAGCCATAAATCACATTTCCTGAGACTCCAAGGTCTCAACAAGCTCAGCAAAGCTGCTTTCAGGACAGCTATGCTTTTGTCTCAGGAAGTGGACACTCAAATGATTATCAATATTGCTTTGATGATCTAGAGTGCTTCAGCCCAGATGACGTGGAATACGTGGACATAGTCCAACAAATGGCTCTACTAACCTACAAAGCAAAGAAGTTCTTTAAGAGAACAGGAAGGCAATTTCCCCAGAACCCAATCAACATCATATTTGGGTTTGACAAAACCAAGGCCAAATGTAACAACTGTAACCAACTTGGTCATTTTGCAAGGGAATGCAAGGCTCCCAAGTCTAATCCGAGAAGCCCACAGGCCTCCACACATCCCTCTACACCAAAGCCCACCGGAAAGTCAACAGAAACAGTTGCAATGGCTCAAGAAGTTGACTGGAGCTTCATGGTACAGGACGTGACTCCCGCTCAAGCACTCATGGCCGGAACAGATGAAAATAAGGTATATGAACATCTCTGTACACCTACCTGTATTGCTAAGGTTAAATTGTATCAGGACTACAATATGGAGATTAAATTCAATATTGAGTCTTTAAATGTTTTAAAATCTGATTTTAAAAGGGCTGAATCTGACTATCAAAGAAAAATTAAAGAGTTAGAGAAAATTGTGTCCCTATTAAAACACGAACACACAAACTATAAGACTCAAATAAAGGACTAAATATCCAAATTGACTGAGGCTCAAGCCCAGCTTGTCACAGCTGAGGCTCAAGCCAGGAAGTATGCTATTTCCGAGCAGAACTTCCAAGCCATTCTTGCATCATCCTCTCACTCAAAACTTTGTTACCAAAACAAAGGTGGGTTGGGCACCACACTCCTATGAGTCTATAAGACAACCAAGGTGTGGTACTGAGGAGCAAGAGGTTCCATCTGCTGACCCACCTTCTCATGAGTCAAAGAATGATGCAACCATGGAGACCATCACAGGGAAGAACTAGGTAATTATATCCTCTTCTACCAATGATGATCAAACCCTGACCCCCAAAGCCAGAAGAAGCAGAGCTAAGGTAGCCAGAAAAACTGCCAAGAAAATGGCTGAGTCTAAGCTGAAGATAGACCCAAAGCAAAAGGGTGTATTCATCTCAGCTGGATTCCAGGTGGTTGGAAACTTTGATTCAGGAAAGGGGTGTAGTACCAGCACTCCTGTCCTACCAAAGGATCAGAAGTTAAAGGGAAAGGTTGTTGATGAAGAGAGAAAGAACAAGAAACAGCAATTCTCAAGTTCCCAAAAGATTAACACTGCATGCATAATGTGTGGTCTGCAAAACCACATGATCAAAGATTGTTACTACAATCCTGCTAGCACACATTATGCAAATAATGTTAAAAAGGAAGGAGTCAGGGACGGTTTCTCATTTTGACCATATCAAATGGTTCAAGTGATGAAAAAAGGAAAGCTTGTTTCCGAAGCAAGGCTGCTTTCGGAAGAAGGTCCTTCTTCCGAAAGGAAAAAGGCTTCGGAAGCTAAAGCTGTCAAGACTCAAAAGAATAAAAGAGTCCCCTTGAGACCATCCCAAAAGAAGACTGCTTCGAAAGAAAAGGTGGTGAAGGCTTCTTCCGAAAAGAAAGAAGCTGCGGAAGAAGGCCAAGCTACAAAAGCTTCAACAAGCTCATCCTCCATGATCAACCAAGGGATGGAATGGAAGATGAAGGAAGATGCTATATCCCAAACCTCTTCTTCAAAGACATCCATTGAACCCCCATGCATAAATTTTGGTTCAATTATGTCACTATCATTGGAAGAACCCAAGACCATAAAGGCTTGGGTTTCCAATCAAAACTAATCATCTCATCTTATGTGCAGGGACATCCATATGACAAGAATAACAATGTTTGGATTATGGATAGTGGATGCTCCAGGCACATGACAGGGAACAGATCTCTCCTTCAAAAATTTCAACATTATGATGGAGGTCCTGTATAGTTTGGAGGTGAGGCCGGAGGATATATTTCTGGAAGAGGAAGTATATCCAATGGAAAATTAATGGTTGACAAAGTCAACTTTGTCAAACAACTTGAACACAACCTGTTAAGTGTTTCTCAGTCTTGTGATCAAAAACATCAAATGCTCTTCACAGAACATGAGTGCATAATCCTCAAACCCGGGATGACAATTCCTTAGGAATTGGTGCTTCTTAGATCTCCCAGGAAAGGGGATATGTACAAGCTAGATATGAACAATGCTTCCCCAATGGGAGAAGTATCATGCTTTCTTTCCAAAATTAATGGTGATGTGTCAAAACTATGGCATAAATGAATGTGCCATGTAAATTTTAAGACAATGAATAAATTGGCTAAAAATAACTTGGTACATGGTTTGCCTAAAAAAGAATTTTTCTGCAAAGATAACTGTGTTGCATGCCTGAAAGGGAAGCAACATAGGGCATCTCATAAATCCAAAGTTGTTAACTCCATCACCACTCCATTACACTTATTGCACATGGATCATTTGGTCCCACAAGTATAATGAGCATTGGAAGGAAATCATATTGCCTTGTGATTGTTGATGATTTTACTAGATTTACATGGGTATTCTTTTTAAGAACCAAGATGAAACTGCTGAAACATTCAAATCTTTTATTCCTAAAATAGAAAATCAAATTGATCACAAGGTTAAAATAATTAGAAGTGATCAAAGGACTAAGTTTAAGAACCACGTTCTTGACTCATTCTATAACTCAAAAGGGATTGCCAGACAATATAGTGCTCCTAGAACTCCTCAATAAAATGGTGTTGCTGAGAGGAGGAATAGGACACTTATTGAGGCTGCTCGGACTATGTTAGCTGATTGAAAGCTGCCTCTAACATTCTAGGCAGAGGCAGTCAGCACTGCATGCTATGCGCAGAACAGGGTCCTTGTAGTAAAGCCACATGGAAAAACCCCTTATGAGTTATGGAACAAGAGGCCACCGTTCATTGGCTTTCTAAGGTCCTTTGGCAGCAGGTGTACCATACTTAACACAAAAGACAATTTCAAAAAATTTGCTGAAAAGTCGGATGATGCTATCTTTGTTGGATATTCCTCTAACTCTAAAGCTTATAGAGTTTATAACATTAAAAATCAACAATTTGAAGAATCTTCCAACATTATAGTCAATGAGCACACTCCTTTTGTTAGGGGGAATGGCCCTGATCATATCTTTGATTTAGAATTGTTTCCAAACTATTCTAAACCATCTTGTGAGAATGTTTCATCTAGAACAGGTGCTCAAAGTGACTCTGATGATGATCAACTGTTTGAGCTTCCCAGACCTACTCCAAGTTCTCCAAGAGCTGTAGCAAATCAAGTTCCCACTATTGGAAGATCTGATAGTATAACCATCTCAAAAGATAGTGGGCTTCAATAAGCAGTTCACCTGTTGACTTTCAAACCTCTTCAAGTGACCCTGCACAACACCAAGCTGATGAAAGCAACATCTTGAAGGAACATGCAACTGTTGATGCTGATTCACAGCAAACAAATGATGATGTTTCTCTTTCATTCAATCAGTCCTCATTGAATGAGTTTGAAACAACAGCTAGACCAAGTATTTAAGCTCCTAAGCAAAATATGTCCAATTTGGATTTATCTTTGCAACTGGAGGTGATTGCTAGACTTAGGATTCACAACACTCATCCCGCTGAGAACATCATAGGGGAAGTCTCTGAAGGCGTGAGAACAAGAGGACAAACTCACAATGGGAATGTCTGCTTGTACTCATGCTTTTTATCCCAGATGGAACCCAAGAAGGTGGAAGATGCTTTGAAAGATAGTATTTGGGTTGAATCAATGCAAGAGGAGCTGCTTCAATTCAAAAGACAAAAGGTTTGGAACCTATGTCCGCTACCATCTGGTCAAGTACCTATAGGCACTAAATGGGTTTTCAAAAACAAGAGCGATGATAGAGGCTTGATTGTCAAGAACAAGGCAAGACTGGTGGTTCAAGGATACACACAAGAGGAGGGAATCGATTATACTGATGTCTTTGCACCTGTTGCAAGACTTGAGGCAGCTAGAATCTTCCTTGCTTATGCTGCATCCAAGAATTTCACTGTCTACCAGCTTGATGTCAAGTGTGCCTTTCTATATGGGGATATAGATAGGGAAGTCTATGTATGCCAACCTCCGGGATTTGAAGATCCACAGCATCCCAACTATGTGTGCAAATTGGATAAAGCTCTATATTGGCTGCACCAAGCACCTAGGCTATGGTATGAGACATTGTCTCAGTTTCTCCTAAAGAATGGTAACACTAGAGGTACCATTGACAAGACTCTTTTCATAAGGAAGTCTGGGAAGGACATCTTGCTCGTTCAAGTATATGTTGATGACATCATATTTGGTTCTTCAAATGACCAAATGTGTAAAGACTTTGAGCATTATGAAGAAGAAGTTTGAGATGAGTTCCATGGGAAAAATGGACTTTTTCCTTGGAATTCAGGTGAAGCAAATGAAGGAAGTGTTCTTTATCAGTCAATCTAAGTATGTCAATGATATCTTAGAAATATTTGATATGAAAGATTGGTAAAGCAGCAAAAACACCTATACCCAGAAACCACAATCTTTGCCCTAACTCTGAGGGGGAGGATACTGATCAACATCAGTATAGAGTGATTATTGGTTCTCTGATGTATCTCACAGCAAGTAGACCTGATATCATGTTTGCAACTTGCATTTGTGCAAGATATCAGGCTGCTCCAAAGGTGTCTCACCTAGTTGCTACCAAGAGATTTCTTAGATACCTTAAAAGAGCACCTAAACTAGGTCTATGGTATCCAAGAAATAGTGATTTCAATCTCCATGGTTACTCTGACGGTAATTGTGGTTGCTGCAATATCAATAAGAAATCAACATCTGGTGGATGTCAATTTCTTGGTGGAAGGATTATCTCATGGCAATGCAAGAAGCAATCCTGTGTCTCTACATCAACTGCTAAAGCTGAATACATTGCTGCTGCAAGTTGTTGTGCTCAGCTGCTGTGGATTCAAAATCAGATGATAGACTACGGATTCAACTTCATGAGCACTCCTATCCATATTGCCAACAACAGTGCTATCTCCATTACTAAAAATCCAGTAAAGCACTCCAAGACTAAGCACATCGATATCAGGTATCATTTCATTAGAGATATTCATGTGAAAAATCTTATCAAGCTAATCAAAGTTGATTCAAATGAACAATATGTTGACTTGATCACCAAAGCCTTTGATGAACGAAGATTTAAATATCTCATTACAGCTATTGGGATGAAAACCTTGATTAGTCCATCTCATTTGAAAACCTTTTAATGTGTAAAGTCTTATGTCAAAACAATCTAAGCCCTGTCAGGTCTCTGGTATCCAAGAAATAGTGATTTCAATCTCCTTGGTTACTCTGACAGTGATTGTGGTTGCTGCAATATCAACAAGAAATCAACATCTAGTGGATGTCAATTTCTTGGTGGAAGGATTATCTCATGGCAATGCAAGAAGCAATCCTGTGTCTCTACATCAACTGCTGAAGCTGAATACATTGCTACTGCAAGTTGTTGTGCTCAGCTACCGTGGATTCAAAATCAGATGATAGACTATGGATTCAACTTCATGAGCACTCCTATCCACATTGACAACAACAGTGCTATCTCCATTACTAAAAATCCAGTATAGCACTCCAAGACTAAGCACATCGATATCAGGTATCATTTCATTAGAGATATTCATGTGAAAAATCTTATCAAGCTATTCAAAGTTGATTCAAATGAACAATATGCTGACTTGTTCACCAAAGCCTTTGATGAACAAAGATTTAAATATCTCATTACAGCTATTGGGATGATAAACCTTGATTAGTCGATCTCATTTGAAAACCTTTTAATATGTAAAGTCTTATGTCAAAACAATCTATGCCCTGTCAGGTCTCTGGTATCCAAGAAATAGTGATTTCAATCTCCATGGTTACTCTGACAGTGATTGTGGTTGCTGCAATATCAACAAGAAATCAACATCTGGTGGATGTCAATTTCTTGGTGGAAGGATTATCTCATGGCAATGCAAGAAGCAATCCTGTGTCTCTATATCAACTGCTGAAGCTGAATACATTGCTGCTGCAAGTTGTTGTGCTCAGCTGTTGTGGATTCAAAATGAGATGATAGACTACGGATTCAACTTCATGAGCACTCCTATCCACATTGACAACAACAGTGCTATCTCCATTACTAAAAATCCAGTAAAGCACTCCAAGACTAAGCACGTCGATATCAGGTATCATTTCATTAGAGATAATCATGTGAAAAATCTTATCAAGCTAATCAAAGTTGATTCAAATGAACAATATGCTGACTTGTTCACCAAAGCCTTTGATGAACAAAGATTTAAATATCTTATTACAGCTATTGGGATGATAAACCTTGATTAGTCGATCTCATTTGAAAACCTTTTAATGTGTAAAGTCTTATGTCAAAATAATCTAAGCCCTGTTACAAAAGATCTTTCTCTAAAATTTTATCTAAGTATGAATTCTTCTGAAGAAGAATTAACCCTCGGAAGATATTTTACATATCTTGCGAAGCAAATTTCTCCCAGGATAATTTTCTTCTCGGAAGAGTTGTTAAGTCTCGGAAGAAGCGATCGATTTCATATCAGATCTACTTCCGAAGCTTGTAACACTCTCCATTCGAAAAGCAACATATACTCTCGGAAGTAATCACTTTACCTTCTGAAGTAAATTTGCCTTCGGAAGAACATTACCTTTGGAAATGCTTTATACTCGGAAGAAAGATTTTACTGTGTAACGGAAATCTTTTGGGCCCCACTCTGTAAAAAGTAAAGATTTTGTTAATGATTTCGGATTATTTAAATGGACTAACCTTACCGCCCATGTCACATCATCCACTGAAACCTCCCATCATCTTATCCAAACCTCCTTTAAACCGCCATTCCACCCATTTAAATACCTCCGGCTAATCACTTACATCCTTTTACCAAAATTACTGCCCTAAAAGCCTTCTTCCTCTTCAATTTACCTAATTCCGAACTATCTTCTTGTAAATTTCTTCAATGGAACTTAAACCTCAGCATAACCAAGTCGCACTCCGTGACTCTTCAAGGGATGCCGACTTCTCAGATATCATCTCCTTTCTAACACAATCTTCTTACTACACTGCCCTGACTGTTAACCCCACGGTTTACTCAAATCATATGTCTGAATTTTGGGCAAACGGTCAGATTGAAACCCTAAATGGGGTTCGTGTCATTAGATCGAGCATCTGTGGCCAGGAGTTGGTCATTTCTGAACAAATCATCAGGGAGCATCTAGAGCTTAATGATGAGGACGCTCCTACAGAATTCCCCAAAGCAGATTTGGACAACACTTATATCCAAATAGGATATGGTGGTGATGTTAGCAGGTCAACCGTCTACAAATTCAACTTCTCTTACAACTAGAAGTTCCTGCTGCATGTAATTCTTCACTGATTGTCCAACAAATCTGGGGGATGGGATCAAATCCCAAATGAACTTGGGTGCCTAGTTCATGGTTTGGTGAAAAGCCTCCGCTTCAACTACTCAAGATTTGTGCTGGCCAATCTCATGGGAAACCTTCACCGGGACACATTCTTCATGTATCCCAGGTTTCTCCAGCACATAATCAATTGTGAGCTGGACCAGAGCAAGCTTGTCTGCACAACTGCTCTAACTACTCCTCAAATAAGGCCGACCATCTTCAAAACATTGAAGAGAGTGTCCACCAACTTCACCGGAAGAGATACTGCACTTCTTCCAGGTATTATTGAGCCAATGGCTCCTGGTGACATCCCTGTTAACCCTACAGGTGATGAACCCACACCAGCTACTACCCTCACTTTGCCAAATCTACCTTCTCCACCCATTACCTTCACATATCAAAGACGCCCCAAACGAACCCTTGTTCAATCTTCTCTGATTGAACAAGCTCCTCATGTTCTACCCAAAAAGGCTAAAGTGGAACAATGGGCTCCCACTCAGCCTGAGGTCCAACCATCCTTCACAATTGACCTCAATATGGGTCTTGAGTCTCCTCAGTCTTAGACCCATGAGCCCAAAACCCAAGCTGAAACCCCTCAGGGAGAATCTCTATACTCCCCTGAGCAGCCAAAAAGGGACAACCCCATCCTTTACTTCCATATCCTTTACTGACCTATTAATCGGAGCTGATGAAGAGATTATTTCTCTTCAGGGCAATGAAGTTGATCCACAACACCCTCTCAAGGATCAACAGAGCCCAGAGAGATCTCTTATCTCTAGCCCCCATTAGCAAACCTTTACTGAGGTAAGTCCCACTGATGTGGAGGGGACTCATGTAGATTCAGCTGCCACCACTGAAGGAGCCTCAAGGGATCCTCAGGATAGTGATAATATCACTGAGAATGAATCTACGGCTACCATGCCCTTCGATGACTCTGAAAGAGACATCATTGAGCAAGGGAAACCAGGGCGCCAAGAAACCACATCTGGTGATGAGGCTGAACATACAAGGTATGTTACCTCATCTCCCCGTGATTCTTCAAAAGAAGATGAGGGAAGACTGCAGCTCACCATCGAAGACCTACTTTCTAAAGTCTCAAATCTTGAATCTAAGGTTAGGACTTTAGAGGATAGGTCTGCCACTCAGAAACTTGAGATTGAAAATCTCAAGGCCAAACTAGCTGAAAAAAAGATTGAGAGGTCTGTTAGGCACGTACCAATTCAGGTCTCTTTGACCTCTTCCTCTAGCTCATCAAGCTCTCAGGATGATGCTACCAAAAAGGATGAGAGTGTTCAGAGACAAAGCCAAAGACAAGAGAAACCCCAGAGTCAAGCTCTCACTTCCCTAAGCTCAAAATATCCTATGCAACAAGCTTCAGTATTTCCTGAGCCTCCTCCAGTTGTAATTCAAATGGATCAAAGGATGCTCCAAGACCTCAATAGGTTCTTCAACAAGTTCTTATTGGAATCTCTTATTGAACAGCCAAGTACTGATCTGTTTGTGATCTACTTTGGAGCTCAAGAGCTTCAGAGGTTAAAATCACCTTCAACCACTATTAAGGAAGTTGGTCAACCTAAGGTCCAAGTGGAACCTGAGATTAACTTCGAAGGGGAAACAAGGACTGATGGCCCAGCAACTGAGACAGTTGGGACAGATAATGCATTCTCACAGACTTCCGAAGCACAAGTCAAAGCCTCGGAAGAACAATTTCAATCTTCCGAAGCTGAGATTGTTGCTGCGGAAGGACTATTCTCCTTATCTGATGATCTAATAGTCACAGATGCAATCCTAGAACTTGCATCTGAGGTTAATAGGGAGGATTTTCTCACCCAACCACTAGCTCAAACATCAGCATTAACTCCAGCTTCCATCTCTACTACTCAACCTGAACCTTCCATCCAAGAACCCCCAAAGTCTAGCACTTCCGAAGACATCAAAGGAAAGAGGAAGATGACTAAGGAAGAGCTTCAGGAGGAAGAAAAGTTAGAAAAACTCAAAAGAAAAGGTAGGTTTCCAACTGGAAAACTGCTAGCTACCAGTACCAATGCAGTTGCAGCCAACCAGGAGGCAGTCAACAATCGAAGAAGAGTAGAGATCATTGATAGACTTGTCAGTCTAGGAGGTGCAAATGAAGATGTACTCCTGCTACCATCAGAGGAGTTAGTTAAGCTAGAAAAGGCAACTGTGCTGCAAAAACAGCAAAGAGAAGAGGCAGCAAGGTGGGCCTTAGAAGAAGAAAGGGAGAGGAAAGAAAGAGAAGCTGATCAGCAGCTAAGGAGGGAAAGGATAACTTTCCTAACCTCCAGAGGTTTCTCTCAAGAAGAATTATCTCCACACAACAATGATATGATCTTATGGCTCTTCAACAAAGAGCAAGATCAAATGGAGAAAGAGAGAAAGAAAGCTGCCAGGGAAAAGCTGATGCAGAAGAAGAAGAAGGAAGAGGAAGCAGGACTAACTGCTGCCAAGAAGATAGGTGAAAAGGCCTGGATGAAGAGCTATCTCCGGGCTCATGGCCTCTCTGGCAGCCAGGTGGGTCCTATGTATGAAAAGACCCTCCAGTGACATGTCAGTGACATAAACGCTAACATTCGCTCAGGGAAGAGGAAGGAGATATACAGAAGGGGACAGGGGATGATCTTCAAATCAACTACTCAACCCCAACTTCAAACCCAACCACAACCTGAACCAATACCCTTTCCGTTCCCCATCAAAACCGAACCAACCACTGAACCATACACCCATGAACCTACACCATCACCCCTCCCAACCTCTTCACCTCAACCACCTAAACTACCTATCCTCCAACCCAAAACTCTAGCCAGAACCCAAACACCTCAACCTACCCAACAACCCCTCAAACCATCCCCTCAGCCTTCTAAATATCTCTCCTTAGAGGAGTTCAAGGCAATCAAGACAAAGCTCATCAATTGCACAACCCTGAGCGATATCTCCTGTAAGGAGGATTCAGTTAACTTGACTTATGTTGATGGATCCTCATGTTCCATCACTAGAGATCAATTTCTTGATCTGCCTAGAGGAACATTAGACCAAGCTGCAAATCTCCTTGGCCTCAATTCAGATACTTTGAATGAGGAAGAAAAGAAGTTAAGGAGAAGGCTGGTGACTCTGCTGGATACCAAGAAAGGTGACCGGGTGCCAAGACAACCTCTTGCACCTAGGAAGAAGATCATCCAGTGGAGGTTCGAAGACTCTTCTCACAACTTTGTTGTTGAAAGAGAGAATGGAGAGCTCAACAGGCTAAGTGCCTCATCTCTGCTACACTTTAGCAGATTTGATATTGCTAAGTTAGCAGAGAAGCCATTCTCCAACCCTTCAAACTCTAATGTAGCT
The DNA here is from genome assembly GCA_025215565.1 of Flaveria ramosissima. Lineage (NCBI taxonomy): Eukaryota > Viridiplantae > Streptophyta > Magnoliopsida > Asterales > Asteraceae > Flaveria > Flaveria ramosissima. The sequence goes on along the minus strand of CM046037.1, from coordinate 76,002,712 downwards.
GCCCATATTAGAAATCATCTAGACAGTCTTCATACGGCCGAGCTAACCACAAGGAGCAAGGTTGAAAAAGAGTTGAAACTGAGAGAGGAAAGGAAGGGATCAACAACCAAAGGCAAAGCCTTTCTACAAATGGTTGAAGGTCCTGAACTTGAACCCATAGTTAGATGGGAGTATGACTATAACTCCCGTCAGCTAACTCTTTTCAGGGGGACGCAATAAAGGGTACATGTCATTCAGAGTGATAGAATGGATCTCCTATCCACCAATGACTTGTACAAGCTTCTCAACACCACTTTAGGGATGAACAAAGAAACAGACAAATATCTTCTGTCCCTGGTGTTGAAAGCTTTGAGAAGTAGAAACAAGTGAGGTTTTGGTAGCATCAGCCTAGGGGGAGTTTGTTGGATCTAGAAAGGCTGATGCAACCAAAACCAAATCACTTAGAATATTTTGGTACAACAAATAAAGGACTTCCGAAGCTAAATGTGGAACTTCCAAAGGAAAAAGGAGCTCTTCCAAAGACAAAGTGTAAAACTAACTTCCGAAGGAAAACTCCAACTTCCGAAGACAAATAACTCACTTCCAAAGATCAAGACTTAGAATGATAGATCAGAAGTCAACTTCCAAAGTATAGAAGTCCTCAAGCCTCGGAAGTATAGAAGCCTCTTCCGAAGTATAAGTGGCTTCGGAAGAACTTGTTCTTCCGAAGCCAACTTACCTTCGGAAGACACTACTATTATCCAGTGGACATAAGTATGGTCTCCCTGACACTCCGCTGCAGACCTCTGAGATACTGCATGGCGTTTTCTCAAAAGCAATGTAGTTGACCATACTTTATTCCACTGTTTACCTTTATAAGATAGTACAGTTGCCATCTTTAGTTGGTGACAAAAGGTAAGTCATGGACATGTCATGACTACCATATCTTAGATAATACTTTATCTAAGATACCTTAACTTTAGCATTGTAGTATATGCTTTAGTCTTAGGTTTTAAGCTGGTATCAAAGTATATCCGGCTGTAGGATCTAGTATATATAGTTTCTCATTGTAACTCATGTTTCATGCTTGTAAGAGTCTTGTAATACCTTGAGTTGAGAAGTAATATATACAAGTGCCTTGAAATTATTTCTGTGTGTTCTTTGCTACTTATTATATTATTATCAACTCTTGTAAAAGACTTTACTTCATCTGATTTGAGTGTTTTATAAGTGAGTTTGAGAGAAATCAAAGTGTTTAAGTGATAAACCCGATCCTGCAGCCTTCTCCTGCATTATCGTGAAGACCATGTGCTCACCCTCTGCCCTTCAGTTTTGGTCGTTTTCCCGGCTTCAGAACTATCTGCCCTTGGCTCCTTGTAGTGCATGCTTATATGACCCCTTCCACTGCAGTTATAGCACCGTACCACCCCACACTCTCTTGCCAAATGACCGGGCCTCCCACACTTGAAGCAGAGATTTGATCCACACCTACATTTTCCAATATGCCCATTGGCACACTTACCACACTTTCTCGTCGCCGCACCAGACGAAGCTACACATCGGTCATCCGTCCTGGCAACCTTTTTGTTTAGAGTGGCCCTGCCACGTCCAAACCGCTTTCCGTTCAAATTCTTGTCGCCGCTACCCTTCTTGCTCACTTTAATAACAGTCGGTTCCTTCACTGTCCTAATTACCTCAGTCATCATAGACGGCAGAATCGTTTGCATAACCTGTTGAACTCCCTCAACAACAGCCTCTTTCAGTGTGGTCTTCAGACTAGCACTAACATCGCCGCCTTCCAGGTGAGGGATCTCGGGCTCTTCGAGTGCCATTTCAGCCGCCCTAGCCATGCTTCTCGTGACACGCGGTCTAGCACCATGTTCACCATAACCTTCACCTGGCGAAACCTTCGAAGATCTACCACCGGCCATCCTCTAAACACACTATATGATTGAAACACTAACACAGTCATTCAAGCGAATAGCTCAGTTTATTTCAAGTATAGTAAGTCCCTAATTACAGCGACGAGTTGTGATTAGCCACTTACTTTACTCTTCATACCCCAAGCATTTTCTATCCTGACAACATCAATATCTAAATCTACTAAAGGCACATAAATCACATAACATGCAGATGTAATACCGATTAAACATTAAGAAAATACCTGATGGCACACAGCTACTCTGACTGGCATCCCTTCTCTTTCCGTCCCATTTTCAGTTTAAGTTAAGGTTTATTTTGAAAATTTACCCGTTTCACTTAAACTTTGGCTCTGATACCAACTTGTAAGGCCCCGTTCCCGGGACGCTCACAGCTAGTTAATCATTGCTCATAAAACTTATAATTACGTTTAACCTTCATAAACAACACAGCGGAATCATCAAAATAAACATCTCATTTCATTACAAAAGCTTTTGCAAAGCAATACATCGTTATCAAGTTACAAAATACATGTTGCATTACATCACAAAAGCATTATAAAAATGGATGCCATCCAAAAGAGCTGAGTAGCCACCCCGTGCCATCCTCAGCAATCATTACCTGCCAACTGGAAAGACATAAAAGTCAGCGTTGCTGAGTGAGTTCTAGTTTTATAATAAATCATACTTTTCTTTCATTAAAACCGTTCTTTACTTTTGCATGTGATCATACTAATGGGTTTGTTAGAACACAAGAAAACAAGTTTAACCTTTTAAACTTTCTGAAAAACACAGCGGAAGTATAGCATTATAACATGTTAGGACCTGGTATTTGAACGAAATACCGAGTGATTGCGTGTTAAACCAACTCAAATAGTGCGGAATCCTATTTGATTGGCGATCCAATCAGTGAGAACACACGATGAATCAATCAAGAATTGATTTCAACGTCAGAAATCGATTAGGAACCGATCTGATGTGTTCTATGAACTTGGAGAACGATTTGGGAGGCTTCTGGACGGCTAGGGTACGTCTGGAGTCGTAATGGGATGAATGCTTACGTTTTCCCACGAATTGGGTCTATTTATAGGTTAGTATTGGTCAATCGTGCGACTGGGCCATAAGTATGGTTCAGTCGTGCGATTGAACCATGCGGTTGATTCATCCGCACGACTGAGTGTTCAGTCGTGCGATTGAGTCAATCTTATGTGTCAATCATACGACTGATCCAGTCTCCTGGTTCAGTCGTGCGATTGAGTCAATCGTATGAAGTTATTCATGCGTGTGGTCCATTCGCATGGGCCATCCGCATGAGAACTTCATTAAGTTAAGTTTGAATGTTCTATTTAATATAACTTAATGTACACTCATTCAAACATTCATAAACCCAATTAATTCAATCACAACTCATTAATGAAATATTAAACATTACATGTAACAACCAATTCATATCATTTCATTAATCAATTACAATTACATCAAAATCAGACAGACAAGTTCATTACATTACAAATCATGATCTAGGGACATACATGTATCAACAAACTCCCCCTTGGACCTAGATCTATCTATTCTCTTGTCTTCTGCATAACCTCCTTATATCTCTTGTACTTCTCCTCTTTAGTGACTCCTGCGTGTATCTCAAAGGCAAAGCAGAGTCTTATGACGTTTTGGAATTGGAGGGCTTGTACAATATCTTGCGTGTCATAGAACAGTGGCCACTTATATAATGTGTAGACATCATTAGCAGATAAGTTGGTTAGCCACATTGGGTCGAATACCCTGATAGTATCCATTTGGCCATCTCTGTTTAGGACTATGACCGCTTCAGCTGTTCTCCAATCGTAGTACCACCATTTGAAGTGGGGAGTGAAGTCCTGTGGCATTTCCCTTAGAGGGATTCTTGACATGGTTCGTGGAGGACTCCATTTCAGCACTATCTTTGGCTTACCAGTTGTGGGATCAACTTCAGAACGTCTGATATACCTCGTAGGTTGTTGAGGTTTGAAGTTGACCCACCTGGTGTGGTACTCTTTCCTCAGGGCAGCCTCAAACCAGCCTGACATCTTCCTCGAGTCAGCATACAGCAGCTTTAGTTTAGCCAGCTGGTTGAGCTCAAAACCAGGTAGAGTCTTCAGATCATGTGGGAACCTGAAGTACTCTATGCCCTGCTCCCTCTTAACAGCATACGCGTTAAGGTCTTCAAAATATGCCCAAGAGATAATCCTGCCCGACACCTTATGGTGTTTCTTGACTTTGTAGAGCTTGGTGTAGGCATCTCTCTTTGGTGCAGCCCGCTGGGCTCTCACTTCCTCAAAACAGGCAGCCCATTCAGCCTTACGAATATCTACATCTGCATTGGAGGCTTGGGCTGTTTCTGCAGTCTTTTCTGCTTCTTGCTCCATCTTGTTGAGTACCTCAAAAGTATCACTGACTAGGGATTCACCCAAATTGGGGACCACATTTCCCTCGGCGTCAGCGTACTGAGGATACTCTTCTGCAGTGATGTCTTCAATCTCAACCTCATCAATGTCGTTCAGTTCCTCATCACTGGTTGAGTCCACTGTTGGAGCATCCTTCACGATTTCATCGGGATTGAGTTTGAACATTTCAGCTATTTGCTCATCAGACAGGTCATGAATTATCTCCCCTTCTTCAGGGGTATAACTCACAGACCGTCTTACTATCCCTTGTAGGTCAAGAATCATAGTTAACTGAGTCTTGACCATTTGAAGGGGAGTAAAGTCAAACTCATCCCTCTGAAAGTTTGGATCTGTTTGATATAAACATTCAACACATAAATCATTAGTAATTAATCAAACAGACATACATTAACTTAACTTAATATATATAAACATTTAATACATTTGTTTTTCATTACATGATTCAAGTACAAAGTAAATAAACAAATAAAACATCTAATCAGTACTTTGATCCTGAATCTGTGGTGTGTCGCTCGGAGGAGCAGAAGTAGTGGATGACTGGTCTTGTCGACGTTTGGATCTGCGCTCCTGACCTGAGGCAGAGGCCGATGCAGCCGCATCCCCTCCTTCTGCCTCGTCATCATCATCGTGTCCTTCTGTCCTTTCTTCTTCCGTCTCCTCATCATCATCATCTTCTTCATCCTCATCCTCATCTTCATCATCATCATCTCCGTCGTCTCCGTCACCCTCCTTTAGCTTCAGGGGCTCATCCTTCGACCCCTTCAGCCTCAGCATGATCGTCTTGTTGGTCGACTCCAACTCCTCAATACGTTTGGCGGACTGAGCCTGAGTATCTTGGAGTTGGGACACCTCAACTCTCTGCTGGTCTATGACCCGAGCTTGCTCTGCCAATTGCTGAGATTGGGCAGCAGCCAAGTCGGTCAGTCTGTGGATCTGGGCCGCCTTCTCCTCGTCAGCAGCAAGCAGACGCATAACCATACGGTTTAGCGCTGAGAGCTGCTCCTCTACCCCAATGTGAGGTAGAGTGAATCCATGTACCTGTGAGGGCTGGGCTGACGGTCCAGCCTGATGTGTGGTGGTGGTGGCAGTGGCTGTGGTGAATATGGGTCGGTGAGCTGATGGTGGTGAAGTGGGGGTGAATGGTCTGGTGATGGATGGGATAGATATAGTGGTGGTGGGTAAGGTGGTGGATGTGGTAGTAGGAGTAGTGGCTGTGGTGGCTGTGGTGATGGATGGAATCTCAGTAGTGGTGGTGGTGGTGGCTGTGGTGGTAGAAGTGGTAGTCACGAAGGTCAACCGCACTTCTTCTTCTTCAACCCATGTGGTTGAGCCATCCGCTTCCTCCTGGTCCCGGAGGAAGTAGATGCTCCCCCTGCAACTCTGCTACCTGACCCCGGAACATAGTTGGGGTCAGTATCTCTCTCCGAGGAGTCCCTTGGGTGCTCACCAACCACCTTTAGCCCGTGGTCTGTGGGAACGACTTTGCTTCCCACAGTCCTGGTGAGGGGCTCCTCGTCTGACTCCTCCTCCTCAATGTCACCAGCGACAAACTCCTGATGGAAGCCGGCCATCTCTGCGACCTCTCCGGCAGTGGCTGACCCCGGGGGAATAATCTCTGTATCTGTGCCTCTAGATGGGGCAGGCATGTCATCCCCGGCATCGCCACTATCATCATCATCAGAGTCTGTCTCTGGTATAGCAATGTGCTCCACGTCTGAGTCACTGTCCTCGTGGCGCCACTTCCTCTTCGCTGGCGCCACGTAATCAGCCCGGGCCAGATGCCCAAATAACCTCCTGACAGGGGGCTTCACCTGCTTCCCCCTGTAAACCTTCATCCTGCCGAGAGTCGTGTCGTCCATGACCTCGAGGATAACAGCGTCCTCCTTCTCCTTCGGCAGGGAAGGAAGCTTCTGATCAATGATCATCTGTAAGAATCTAGGGTACATACAGAAGCCTTCCTTCCCCTTCCCCTCGAGGTTCTCCACCAGATAACTGAATATCATCCTCGAGAAGCTGAACGGATGGTTCAGCACCAACGCTGCGTAAGCGTTCTGGATCTGGTCCGAGAGCTCATCAAATCCACCCTTCCGTGATGCTATACACTTCAGCAGCACGTGCGCCAAGTACTTAAACTGGGGACAGAGGTTACTCTTGTTGAGTACCCCGGCATTAATGTCCCCAGAGTACTTGGCTCTCATGAAGCATCCACGGACAGTGAGGGGGTGTAGACGTGTGGGACACTCAGCATCATCTCCAAACTGGAGAACTATCCTCAGATCCTCCTCAGAAATAGTGATAGCCTCACCAAAAATCGAGCTCCTGATGCAGTGAGGCTCGGTGGATCTGTCTACTGATGCGCCAGCCCAAAAGGCCTGCTGCACTGATCTGTACGGTGTGCAGGGAGTAGATATAGCATACGCGATCCTGGATCTCTGAAGGAAAGTAATAATGCCAGCAAAGTCGGCTGCATTCCTGGAAGTCAAGTCCAGGTGAGCACAAATGTTGTGCTTAGTGCTCATATTCCATCTACTCGCCATCTGTAACACATAATAACATAAACGTTAGTTTCATTGGCTAAGAGTATAAAGCAACACTTAAACTTTGAATAAAAAGTATCTGTCATGCGACTGAGAGTGTACGACTGAGACAGTCGTGCGACTGAATCATGCGATTGAGGTTCAGACGTGCGATTGACCTCATACGCACGACTGAGTGTGCGACTGGACTCATGCGCATGAACTCTTGTGCGGTTACACCAGTCGTGCGACTGAGTCTCATTCGCATGGTTCAGTCGTGCGATTAAGTGATTCGCACCCTTCAGTCGTGCGACTGAAGTTCATCAGGACGACCAGTCGTCTGTCTCATTTGTTCAGTCGTCCCAAGATCGAATCTACGCATTATACGTCTTATCATTCAATTGACCGGTTCTTTAGTGTCGCCTACTCTTCCCTAATAACCTATTTTAACCAATTTTAACATATTACTTAGTTTTAATAGGTTATTAGGGTTTGAAGTTCGCGGTTCGCCTGTTACAGTCGTATTCATCAATTAGGGTTTCATTCTGTCTGATTTCGATGGAATAAGACTTCAATATACCTGTAATATGATGAGCGAACGTTAGAATCACAGAATCAGCAAGTAAAATCAAATAGAGAAAATTTGGGCAGAGTAACGGTACTATATGCGATTTAGGGGCGATTTTGCGAATGAGGAGTCTCTGCGACCGACTCCCCTCTATTTATATCCACCCTAGATCCAATCGTGCGACTGAGTTCATTCGCACCTTTCAGTCGTGCGAGTGGGACTCAGTCGTGCGATTGGGTCAGTCGCCCTTCTCCAGTCGTCCGACTGAAGTTCAGTCGTGCGACTGACTCACTCGTTCGCATTTAAGCATCCGATTGGACTAATCGTATGTTCCATTCGTGCGAATGGACTTCATTCGTATGGTTAGACCATACGTATGGTCCATTCGTGCGAATGGGTCATACTTAGTTAATTTTTCTGCTATTTTCCCAATTTTCCTTTAGACTCTTTTATATTAATTAAATTAACGTTATGAACTTTTGATCATCTCAGACATGATCCTTTTGTCTTGAAAACCCTTTGATCACCTCAGACGTGACCTCTTTTAAAAATACTTTGTCACCTCAGACGTGACTGATATAACTTTTCAAAGAACATATGGTCATCTCAGACATGACCCGTTTTAGTGAGTTTATTCCTTCTGATTTTCCTGATGTAGTCCGACACTGACTCAAGTTAAAACTTAAAACAAACGAACTAATTTAAGGTAAACTAATTACATAATCAGACATATTTTTGGCTTTTTGTGAGAGATAAATCCAGAGATTGATATCTACGGGATTTGGATCGGGAGTAGATAGCTTCAACTTAGGTTGATCACATCTGGACCAATTCAATTTTTGGAATCATACAGGCAATTCAAATCATTTGAGACTTGTTATAAAACCTTTTGATGCTCAAGTTCTCGGTGTTCATCCAGAGTCGTTAGCAACATAAGGAAATCATACTGAAACTCTTAGGTTTTCACATTGATTTGGACCTTTGAGAAAGTAGCCACAATGATTGTCAGTATGTTTGTCCACTTAAATCCATACACAGACTTTTGACACAGACTGGTGACTTATTTAGGTGTAATTATTTCAACTAACACTTGTGGATCCCACACTTATATGGTAATCAACATCCCTCAGGAGCTTTTGAGCGGTCTACGGTATTATTACAAGAAGAGACTATTCTTAGAGCTTTCAAAGAGAAGCCTGTCCTCAGGTCAGTGCCATCGCACAGCAGAGAGGCGGCAAACAACAATGAATTCTAGAATATCTAGGTTATGCTTATCCTCAGGTCAGTGCCATCGCACAGCAGAGAGGCACATAACCTATCTCCTTGTTAGAGCAGCTTATTTTATTTTGCACAAAATGCACCAACAACATAAGTCATTAGCTTTATTGCATTTGTCTTTCATTTTTTCTTTGCTTTGCTCTAGTTATGGTCATCCGCACACATTTGTGGCGTTTAATTGCTCATTACCCCTTATTGGAATATTGTTGATTGTGTTAACCAGTGATAAGATGGACGCCCACAGTCAGTTGAACACTTTAGTTTTATCTTGAAATCACCAATCAGGTCTAGTTGTCTATTGTGTTGAATCTACCAACATATCATATATGGTCTAGCAGCCTCTAAGTCTACTTTCTTTGTGTCACCTTAGGAGTTGCCAGTTTTCTATCATCTTTCCTTTTGGTATTGCTTAGACTACACAGATTTATTACTTTGAACTTTTGCATATTACTAAAACTTAAATTTTAAAGTCCCTCTTGATTTGTTCCTGTGTACTATCATTTTCCAAAGGTATTGAATCGGTGTCACAGATACAATCTACCTTATTTCAGCTCGCTACTCCTTCTCCCTCATTTTTTTTTTTTTTTTTTTTTTTTTTTTTTTTTTAATGTTAACTTGCTGACATATTCTCCCCCTAAAATACTAAAATCATTTCTGGTTTAATTATTTTAGGATTTTAATAAACAGCAAGAGAACATGAGTTTAAATAAATTAAAATCAAATAGACAAATCAAAAAATAAATAAAATAAAATTAAGTACACGACATCGGACTACACATTTTCATCATCAGGAATTACCTCACTTTTCTTTTTAACACCGTTGACCTCTAATAAATATTGAAAACGTGGTTTATCAAAGGCTTTAGTATAGAGGTCAGCGCGTTGAAAATCAGTATTAATTTTAACCACATCAATTAAGTTCTTTTCAAAACAATCCCTTATGAAATGGTATTTAATACCGATGTGTTTGGTCTTAGGATGTTGGACCGGATTTTTAGTTACTGCAATTGCAGCAGAGTTATCAACAAAAATAGGAGTAGATGAGAATTTTAAACCGTAATCCCGCATTTGCTGTTGAATCCAGATGATTTGAGAACAGCAACTTGCAGCAGCAACATATTCGGCTTCACAGGTTGACAAGGCAACCGATGTCTGCTTCTTACACTGCCAGGTAACTAATCTTCTCCCAAAGAATTGACACCCTGCTGATGTAGACTTGTAGTTCATCTTGCAGCCCCCGTAATCCGAGTCACTATACGCGGTAAGCTCAAAGTCATCATCATGAGGGTACCACAATCCAAGTGTGGGTGTACCCTTCAGATAACGAAAAATCCTCTTGACCCCGATCAGATGGTTGACCTTTGGTTTAGCCTGATATCTTGAACATAGACATGTAGCATACATAATATCAGGTCTTGAGGCAGTGAGATACATGAGGGATCCGATCATTCCTCGGTACATAGTGGCATCTACTAGATCTCCATTATCATCCGGTGCTATATCATGATTAGTAGCAAGTGGAGTCCCAGCAGCAGAAGCATTCTCCATGTCAAAGCGACTGAGAATGTCTCCTACATACTTGGTCTGATGTAGAAAGATCCCATTAGGTGTTTGATCCACCTGTAACCCGAGAAAGAACTTCATCTCCCCCATGGCACTCATCTCAAATTCTTTCTTCATTACTGCTTCAAACTCTTTACATAACTCTTCGTTCTTTGACCCGAAGATTATGTCATCAACGTATATCTGTACAAGCAGTAGGTCGCCATCCTTTTCCTTAATAAACAGTGTACAGTCAATTACTCCCCTGCGAAAGCCGTGTTTCACAAGATGAGTTGAGAGTTTCTCATACCAAGCTCGAGGAGCTTGATGAAGCCCATATAAAGCTTTGTCAAGCTTGTAGACTCTATCCCGATGATAGGGATCTTCAAAACCCTCTGGTTGACTCACGTAGACTGTTTCTCTGATTTCCCCATGAAGGAATGCACTCTTTACATCTAATTGGTAGACTTTGATCTTCATGTACGATGCATAGGCAAGGAAGATACGAATCGCTTCCATCCTTGCCACGGGTGCAAACACCTCATTGTAGTCAATTCCCTCGACTTGGCGAAAACCTTGAACCACCAGTCGAGCTTTGTTCCTGATAATGACCCCTTGGTCATCCTTCTTGCATTTTAGTACCCATTTAGTGCCAATGACTTTAGCACCTTTAGGTTTATCAACTAGTGTCCATACACCTAACTTCTTAAACTGCAGAAGTTCTTCTTGCATGGCACTCACCCACGCCTCATCATTGAGTGCTTCACTGACATATTTTGGCTCAACCTGCGAGACAAAACATCGATAGGCACCATCATGAATGTAACCTTTCTCCATAACCGAGGCGTAATCAGCTGAGTACAACTGATTTCGGGTTTGTACTCCTGATCTGACATCTCCAATGACATTGTCAAGGGGATGATAAACATTTAGTCGTGATCCTGGAGTAGTAGGAACAGCTACCTCAGAGCCAAGATTATGAACATTTGGTTCTGCATCTGAGGTAGTTGGAGTTTGAGGTTCTGAAGTCGAAGGTGCATCACTCGTAGATGCTTGTGGACTTGCTGGTACTGGAACCTGTTCCTCCTGACTGTTCTGGTCATCTTCTTCAGCTTCATCTTCAGAGGAGGAGTCACTGTCGTTGACTACTCCCCCTGACTGAGTAGATGATTCTCCCTGTGTGCTAGATGGTGTATTCAGAATATCATACATCATCCTAGTTGCTAGCTCATCATCCGAGGGAGAGAGAGGTATGTTGAAGGATTTGAAGAATCCATCATAATCGAAGAAGTAGGCGGGTCCTTTTCCTGTAGGTGGTGTGGTATATCTCTGAACGTCGACATTACACCACACTTCTACAAGACCCGTTGAGTTATTGTAAACTCGCTTATTCGGTATGTTGTATCCTAGAAAGATTCCTTCATCTGCCTTCTCGCTGAATTTTCCTTCTTGCGTCTTCTTCAGAAGTGTACACGGCGCGCCAAAAGGTTCAAGATACTCCAAATTCGGTTTGCGTCTTTGTAGTAGCTCATAACATGTCTTTCCGTGGCGCTTGACTATTAGGACTCGATTAAGTGTATAACATGCATTTGCTACTGCCTCATTCCAGAATTGGATAGGCAGTTTCGAGTCCGCTAGCATAGTCCGTGCAGTCTCTATCAAGCTCCTATTTTTCCTCTCAGCAACTCCATTCATCTGAGGCGTGTATGCTGAAGTGAATTGATGAACAATCCCCTTTTCCTTGCAGTATGCCTCCATCCATTGATTCTTGAATTCGGTCCCGTTGTCTGAGCGTACTTGTCTAACCTTTAGCTTGTAGAGAGATTCCAGAGTGGTGACTAATTCCTTGAATGACTCAAATGTTTCTGATTTGGATTTCAGAAACATTACCCAAGTGAACCTTGAGTAGTCATCAGTGACCACAAAACAGTACAGATCGCCTGCAATGCTCCTTGTACTGACTGGACCAAACAGATCCATGTGAAGAAGTTCAAGAGGAAGTTCTATTGAATGAACTTTCTTTTCCTTATGAGACTTCTTTGTCTGTTTGCCTTTCTTGCAAGCTACACAAAAGTCAGGAAGTTGGAAGTTCTTGACATTTACTCCTCTCACTAAGTCCTTCTGAATCAAGTGATTCATCTTCCTTTGACTAATGTGTCCCATTCTCCTATGCCAGGAGATTGAGTCCTTCTCAGTAGCTTTTGATAGAAAGCACTGCACCTCTTGATCCGTTGGAGCAGCTGTTGACAGATCCAAGACATATAGATCCTTATATCTTGAAGCAGTCATCAGAACTTGATCCTCTGGAATCATATAGTCTTTCTTCAGCACGTAACACTTGTTGTTGTCGAAGATGACTTTAAATCCTTTATCGCAGATTTGGGAAACAGAAAGTAAGTTATTTTGAAGTTGTTGAACGTAGTTCACCTTATCAAACTTAACTTTCTGATTTCCCACTTCTCCCTGTGCTGTGATGTATCCTCCCTTGTTTCCTGCAAAGGAAACATGCCCTCCTTTTATTTGTTTGACATTTGATAAAAGGGCTCTATTTCCTGTCATGTGCCTGGATGCTCCGCTGTCTATAATCCACGTGTTAGTCTCAGCGCTATACCGAACACCCTGCACATATCAAGTAAATGTATTAGTTTAGGTTAGGAACCCAAGCCTTTACTGTCTTGGGTTTCCCAGAGGCATCACACATCATAAACTCTACCCATTGACCTTTAGAAGGTGAGGGTAACTCAGATTCCTTCTTGTCATCAGTATCAGTCACACAGGTAGTCTTCTCTTTCCATAAACCAGATTTGTGCAATGCCTGTTTATGATAAACAGTCGTCTGGCTTACAGGTTGAACTTTAGGTTCACTAGATCTTCTAGGTGGAGTTAGAGAACTCCTCTTAGAAGACCTAGGTCTAGAGTCCTGAAGATCAATCTTCTTCCTAGGTGTCTGATAGAAAGGACAAAAGGAAGCAATATGTCCACATTCTCCACAGTTGTAGCACGATCTGCTATCAACCTTATAGTTTGACTTTCTTTGTGGAGAAATGCGTGACACTTTAGTAACATCAATTACCTTAGGTTTTGACTCTTGCATGTTTGATGTTTTCTCTGGTTTAACAAATTTAACTGTTTTAACCTTGTTAATTTGTTCAACCTTTTGGTTAACTGGTTTTTGACTTGTAGCATGTGAAAAATTAACATTTGAAGTCTTTTTGGGTTCTGATTTGACTCGGTTTGACCCTGACTTTAAGTTAACTTTTTCAAATTCATTTTCCAGATTAACACAAGGCAATTTACCCTTTGCCTTTGAAGTGGCCTCCTTTTGTTTCTGTCCAGATTCAGTAGATGAACATGATGTGTCTGGATCAGTAACAAGAGGAGTGGTCACCACATGATCCTTGATTGGGTTGTTGTTTACTGGTCTAGACTTGGTGTTCATCAAGGTCTCAGGTGGTGGTGGAACCACTTTGTATCCTAATCCCTCCCCATTATTTCTTTCTCTCACTAAGTGTTGAACTATGTGTGAAGAACTAGTCCAACTATGCAGTTTCTGTTTTAAGGAATTAACTTCTACTTCTAGAACTGCCTTTTGTTTCTTAGTGTCCTCTAGGGAGTTTAGATAGTACCTAATGTCATTTGATTGATTAAAGGCAACTACTTCGGTTTCCCTAAGTTGCTTAGTCAATAGGTCTATCTTTTCTTTATAACTATGCTCATTTTGTTTTAGAACTCTATTGGCCTCAGTGCATAGTTGTAAGTCCTTTACTAAGTTATCATTGTGATCTAATAACCTAGCAAATTTTTCATCAATGCTATTCCTAAATTTATCACAGTTAGAACAAGCATGATTATTAAACAATTGGTCAGTTGTACTTACCTGTGTTGTTTCAGAGGAGTTAGCCATCAACGCAGCATCAGACGTCTCTGGTTCTGGTGATTCTGACTTTTCTGAATCTGACTTGGAAGTTTCCTCCTTTGGTGTGTAACTGACTTCAGCTGCAGTTGTTTCTTCACTGTGTGACATTGCTATATCAACTGCTATATCACCTTCACTCGCAGAATCATCATCAAGATCTTCAACACTGGCAATGTTGGATTCTGGGTTGACAAATCTAAAACTCCAGTCCTGTCCTTCATCATCATGAGCAGTCAAGGCTTTTGGGTCCTTGTTTGATGAAGTAGAACTAGAGGCTTGCTTGTCTTGGTGAGTAAAGGATGAGAACGGGTTCCCATTACCCGTCTTCTTTGGTTTGACACATTCCCTCTTGAAGTGCCCTTTCTCTCCACAGTTGAAGCAAGTCACCTTGCTCTTGTCAAAACCAAATGTGGTATCCTTAGTAGCTATCAAGTTCTGTCCAGTCTTCTTAACAAACTTCTTCGCCCTTCGGACAGCGCTAGCTAAGGCCCACATTATATCCATTCGTTCAAGCTCCATTTCATCTACCTGCTCGTAGTCTTCATCTGCCAAATGACAGTTTCCAATCTTCCCAGCTACAAGTCCATCATATGAGTGAACTACTGCAGCGAGAAGATCCATATGCTCTCGTGCTACTTCTACAGTCACATTACCGAGATTCTCGGTCTTCAATTTAGTAGCACTTGCTTCTGATCCAATATAATGGGTACATGACGACCCTGACGTGTCTGATCCAGAAGGAGAAGCATGTGAAGGACCTGACGAGCTAGACACAAATGCTGTCTGGAGAGGTGCTCCAGAAGTCTTAGCTTGAGGCGTGGCATTGTATAAAGCTGGGTTTTGTGTATATGATGACTTTTGTGCTCTATACTTCATCCTTAGTGCTTTTCACGCAGTCTAAGAATAAAGTCATTTATATCCAACTTTATAAGTATACCATTCTGTCTAAGATTAGACACGAATGAGGCCCACTTATCAGGCAATCCATCTGCGAAGTTGCTTACTTTTTCTTCCATAGTTGTTTCCACTCCATGTGTATGCAACTCGCTCATCAAATGGTAGAATCTGTCTATGACTTCATCTAACCCCTCGTTACCAATTGATGAGAAGTTATCGAACTCCTTCTTTAACTCCTTTGCTTTGATTGCCTTTAACGATGCATTCCCATCATACCTTTTCTCTAGCTCATCCCACAGTTTCTTGGACTGCTTGTTCTCTGAGTACTGGTGGAATATATCTTTGGGGATAGACTGAGTTATCATAGCATAAACTCTTTTCTCAGCATTATACTTTACTTTCTGAGCATCAGTCATCCCACTCAACGTTAGTTTCACTCCATCTGCTCCCACCGGTGTACTATACCCTACTTCGATAGCTTCCCACAGATTAGGATCTACTCCATTGAGGTAGATCTCAAAACGTTGTTTCCAGTGAGGAAACTCATCTAACGTCAAGAGCTTTGGTGGTTTATTGTGAATACCCACCTCACTCTCAAGCAGCAGCAGGTTTTGTATTCTTGAGTCCTTCCCCGCAGTAAAGGCTGACATCTGATCTTCCATGGTTACTAAACTTAGAGTCTAATCAAATCAACTTTAACTGGTGCGACTGAAGAATGCGAATGGTCCTCTCGTGCGAATGAACTCTGCGATTGGTCCAACCGTGCGACTGAACAGGGCGATTGGTTCAGTCGTGCGAATGGATCTGGTTCGTGTGAGCTATGCGAACGAAAGGATTCAGTCGTCCGAATGAAGGTGCGACTAGGTCCAGTCGTGCGAATGAGCACTGCGAATGAGTCTAGTCGTGCGAATGAGTCACTCGTGCGACTGAAGCTGCTGTTTTGCGAAAATTTCTAGGTTTGACGGGTTTCAGCCGTAAAAATTCGAAATTTTGCAAGTCCAAATCGTCTAAGTTCGTAGAAACTGAACTTCAATGAGCAGGGAACGTCCAAGATCACTTTTGATGCAAAAGATTGCGTTTTTCGTGTAAACACAAACTTTTATGCAATCTTGATTGAATCAACACGAAATCAAGAGCCTATGCTCTGATACCACTTGTTAGGACCTGGTATTTGAACGAAATACCGAGTGATTGCGTGTTAAACCAACTCAAATAGTGCGGAATCCTATTTGATTGGCGATCCAATCAGTGAGAACACACGATGAATCAATCAAGAATTGATTTCAACGTCAGAAATCGATTAGGAACCGATCTGATGTGTTCTATGAACTTGGAGAACGATTTGGGAGGCTTCTGGACGGCTAGGGTACGTCTGGAGTCGTAATGGGATGAATGCTTACGTTTTCCCACGAATTGGGTCTATTTATAGGTTAGTATTGGTCAATCGTGCGACTGGGCCATAAGTATGGTTCAGTCGTGCGATTGAACCATGCGGTTGATTCATCCGCACGACTGAGTGTTCAGTCGTGCGATTGAGTCAATCTTATGTGTCAATCATACGACTGATCCAGTCTCCTGGTTCAGTCGTGCGATTGAGTCAATCGTATGAAGTTATTCATGCGTGTGGTCCATTCGCATGGGCCATCCGCATGAGAACTTCATTAAGTTAAGTTTGAATGTTCTATTTAATATAACTTAATGTACACTCATTCAAACATTCATAAACCCAATTAATTCAATCACAACTCATTAATGAAATATTAAACATTACATGTAACAACCAATTCATATCATTTCATTAATCAATTACAATTACATCAAAATCAGACAGACAAGTTCATTACATTACAAATCATGATCTAGGGACATACATGTATCAACATAACATGTTTATAATCTGAAAATTTTATGTTCTTAATGATGTTTTAAGATGGAGAAACAAACCAAAATCAAAAGGATTTTTAATATGTGAATGAACAAGCTATGAACATATGTTAAACTACATAATATCACAGCTACATAAAGCTGTGATTAACTACCTTTATCCAGCTGAAAAGTCGACCAAAAAGGATGATAAGATGCTAGAAATTCGGCCAAGGCTCCAAGGAAGGACCCCTCAAGCTAGTATACCCCAAGCACTATCACAAAACACCTTAGATGCTAGGATTGAACACCAAAACGAAGGGAAAAACTTCTGAAAATGCTTTCAGCCGAGTTCTTCTTCAACAAGAACAAGAAAACCCTTTTCTTGTGTTGTTCTTGTCACACCCCAACCTTGACGGCGGAAACGTCGAGGAGTGAGAGTTAAGATCGTTCACAGCCACATAACGCTATTAATAATCCAAATATAATTTAAACATAAGTTTCAATTGTAACATTACAAACATAAGTCTCAAAGAAATTCAAAGCATAACATAGAATGTAACAAATCATTCTTATTTCATTTATTTATCTAGGTCCATTCCTAGTTGTACAAGCTTCAAAGAGTAGAACACAAACTTGGGGTATACCTGAAACATGTTAAAAATAAAGGGTCAACATAAAAATGTTGGTGAGCATTCCATAGTTTTCAATACATAAGTATATAAAAGATGGCAATTCAAGTCATAAGTTAGTGAATAAAGTGATTAGGGATGTTATGAACAATGCAACAATCAAACCTCGACAAAGTTTTACAAGTCTCAAACGTTAAAAGTATATACGATCAGCTAAGTGTACTTGGATCAACCAAGCAGGCTTGTCTTACCCATAGATCTATGACTTCGCTGGGCTAGCAATAGTTAATGATTGTACATATAACGCCATAACATGGTAACCACAAAAGTTCAACTAACCACAACTTTACAAGATGAATTGCCATAGGTTTACAAGTCTCAAATAAGTTTACAAGTGCAATGATAATAAGTTAACATGTTTCACCCCAAAGTGTGAAAATAAGCAAAAGGGGTATGGAAATACTCACTTGATCAAATAAGTAAAGAATGACGATTAATAAGAAATATGATAAGCAACGCTCCAACGTAGTCCTTCACAAGTTACCTAAATATATATATTTTACAAGTTTAAGTTTAAATAATAAGATTAACGTTTTAATGCGAACTAGGGTTTCAATTGAGATTTGGGGATTTTTAATAAATAAATCAAGCAAAATAAAATAAAACAATCGTTTATGGTTTGGGTTTAAAATGTTGGAATCAAGCAATTATAAATAAAAATTCAATGATTTAACTTATCGAATTAATAATGATTAAATATGATATGTGAAAAGAGATGAATAATTCAATAATTAATTATTCAAAATTTGATAAAAGTAATTAATTAATATTTACTTTAAATGACCTTAAAACTATCATTTTATAAGGTTTTTAATCGTTTTAAAATAATCTTTATAAAAGTTTTATAATATCAAAGCTTTAAAACAATAATAAAGGAATAATATAGAATTTATGTTATCTTATAAGTCTCACAAACTTAAATAAAGTTTAAGAAATAATGTTATTAACTAATTATATATAACATGATTAAATGAATAAATGAATAATTAATCATTAAATAACTATTTGAATAATTGTACATATAGATTTATAACGGTTTAGAATAATCCACATTTGATCCAAATAGGGTTATAACATTTAAATTACATAAAATAATTACTAATGTTTTTATAATCTTTGCTATCCTTTATAAGATAATTAATTTAAAATCATAAGTTTTTAAAACCTTTTAAAAAAACTAATTTAATAATCCCCGTAATGTTTTAGTTAACAAATTAATTATAATTTTACTAAACAATGTACTAAAATCTTATGCAATTAAAAGAAATTAAAAGAAACAAATATCTAAAAAGAATGAGGGTCCCCGGGGTCGAACCCGGGTCCCTTGCGTGGGTATGAGGTGCTGTAACCGGTTGGGCAGAAGCCCATATCTGATTAAAACTCCCAAATAAATTAATTTATTCCTAAACTACATAAATTCCCCAAATCCAAGAACCCTAGATTTGATTTTGATTCAAATTGAATCCCATTTCGTTAGTGATTGTTAAAATAAGTTTAGGGCTATTGTTTAACACCTCAAAACGACTGTATAGGTAAGATCAATTTACCTTTTTGAGATCAAAACGATGAAAATAGGAGGATGAACATGTTGCGACAGAGCGGGATGATATTCGAGATGCAAATGACGATGATAATCCAATTTATTTCATATGAAGCCTCTGAAGTTAACAAAGATCAATAACCCCCTACTAATTGTAACCAATTTTGCTCGGAAGGGACCTTTCGAAAGAGTTGCAGGTCGCAGATGATGATGATGGTTGTATGTGATGTGTGTTGTGTTTCAGATGAAATTGAAGATTGTATTCGATTAGTGATTGACATATGATCGTTCAGATTGCTTTAATTAGATTGTTATTAGGTGTAAATGCTCAAACGGATATATGATTTTAAGGTTTCGGTTATACATTTGTTTGATGTTAATAATCAGTGTTTAAACGAATTTAAGGTGGCTATTAAAGTTCGAAACGTGTGAACGAACCGATTGAGATGATTTGGTACCAAAATTTAAGGGTTTCGAGTGGGTTTTCAAGGTTACCGGCGCCGCGCCGGAGTTGGCCGGCCGGCGGCCGGATTTACGGGGGAAAGAGAGAAGGTAATTTGGGTTTTAATTGTTACACAAATGGTCCCTGCAATTTTAGTTCTTATTATTTCATGTCTTAAACTTCCATTTAAAGTTTATAAAATGACAGTACAACCCCTGAACTTAATTAACTTTAAGTTTTAACATTTTTCAAAGATTAATAATTTTATAAGTTAATATTATTATTAGTGTTATGACTATTATTTTAGTTAGTAACATTGGTATTATTATTAATATTATTATTATTATTATTAATATCATTATTATAATAATAATAATAGTTATTATTTTATTTAAGATTATTAACACCTTAATTTTTATAATAATAAGCAAACATTATAACACTTATAATGTTATTATTATTATTATATTAATTTGTTAATCACCAAATTAATTATTAAGTATAACAACCCCAAAGTTTCAAAATGGCATAAAAGGCCCTTTTAAGACTTAACAAAGTTTACTTTTAATTTAACGAAAATATGAGATGTCACAGTCTCCCCAACTTAAAAGAATTTCGTCCCGAAATTAAGAATGAACTTCAATGAACAGAAGGAGTTATAATGAAAGATAAGTGTACAACGAACAGTGTTTGACGTTTGATTACAGGTGGAACGCTTCACCTTATGGAATCTTACAAGATTCTTAGCATAATAAACGCGAGACGTTTTGAGATGAAACATTGGAAAACGATGACGAGTTACCGTGGTACCTTAGATTTATAAGTCACAACTTCTGGAATATAATGATGTCTAGAAATCAATAAAAGACCAACAATGATAAGAAAAAGGTTAACCGTCAGGATTTATGTATCCCAAACGTCACTATATGAAACGATCTTAACGCATATCTTGAGAATATGTATCTCTCCTTTGACCAATCATCGGCCTAAGAATAATACGATATGTGAAGATTTTGGAATAAGTTCACAACGTTGGTTAGGAACATTATTAAAAGCAGAAAATGAATCGATCATTAAAATTAACGATCGATATTTAACGACATACCACGGTATACGACTGTTTGAGATAGATACAAGTCAATTTCTCGACCCGTTATCCCACATGAGTTAATATGCAATTAGCCAATTGGTCTATAATTCACCAATTGTCATCATGACATCTAATATAAGAGGCATTCGGTGATAAGAAATTGAGCAGGAGATTCCCGGGAACATGGGGGTTAGGTTTTGTCATATGTGAAGGTAAGACACTTGGACACATGCCAAGTTATGTCTTTTCTTTTATGCCAAACCCATGACTACAAATTACGAAATTTTATGAACCTTTATATCCACATCGCGATGAAGATAATAACAAGTCTTGTTGTTCAAAAACCAAGATAAAATTTCAATGAGTTTCAAGGTTAAGGTGAAGATCATGTTAGGTTGGACTCACTTTAGTATAGATGTTTACTTTACATTGTAATAGGACTTGTGTTAGTTTCATTTTGTATTTTGTTAGTTATTAGCAGTTTTGACAGTCCAGCGAAACTGTGAGCGAATCTATAGTTTCGCTCACAGTTTGCTGTTTTGGTTCACCCGGCGAACTTGTGTTCTGCCGGGCGAAACTATAGTTTCGGCATGACAGTATCGCTGGTAGCGAAACTGTCAGCGAAACTATGACTGCTATATATACTATTGTCATTTCATTTTGCATGATAAGTTTGCAAAACCCTAAACGTGGAATTCTGTTGCAAACTATCATTCTCAAGCAGTTACTTCATTGAAATACAATTGTGCTTATTGTTATTGAGTGAGTTTGTTCATTTGAATATCAATTATGTCTTGATTCATCATATTCATCTCTCAATTGTTTGTTATTTGGTTTGTGTACTTGATATTGATCAAATTATCCTATCAATTGTACTGTTCATCGATCACATGGACCAACAATATGGTATCAGAGCCTTAGTGCTCTTGATTTGTTGAGTTTTGGTGGTTTTGGTCAATATCTAGTTTCAATCAATTCTCATTGGATTATCAGCTATTTTTGGGATGGAAATTGATTGAATTATGCTTGTTCTTTATTGAGGAAGATTCTACAATCATCAGATCTCAAATTCATTGAGTTTTGGATGATTTCAGATTGATTTTAAGGTGAAAAAGGGTTTTCAGATCGACCAGCGAAATTACTGTTCTTACAGCGAAACTGTCATCTTCATTCAGCGAAATTATGAGTTATTTTGGATCTGAAGTTGTTTTCTAGAGTTTCAGCGAAAGTATTTCTTTGAACGAAAGTCAGTAGTGTTTTTGACCAATTATCAAGCGAAAGTGCTGCCGAATCTATTTTTGAACGAAAGTTCAAGCTTGTTTCCTACGAAATTAGCAGCGAAACTAAGCAATTGTTGTCTCCGATTCAAGCGAAAGTGCTGCTGAAATTGCAAGAGAAAGTGTCTGTGTTTGCGAAAGTGTCTGCGATAGTATTGTTTCAGCGAAACTGTTAAGCAAGTCAGCTTTCTCAGCGAATTTGTTAGCGCATTTGTCAGCGAATTTACTAGCGAAATTATCAATTTTTCTGCGAAACTATCATGTCGAAATTAACTACTCTTACACTTGCGGATCTTGAAAGTGTTGCTCCTAATAGACCTCCAAGACTCATTAATGGAGATAATTTTGAAGATTGGAAGAGATGTCTCAAAGCTTTCTTTTTCTACACAGATCATAATCAATGGGAATCGATTATTTCAGGTCCTCATATACCTACGGTTACAGTTGGTGATGTCGTTTCTCAGAACAAAGATCCATCTTCTTTTACTGAAGAGATCTGAAACTAATTGATCGTGATCAAAAAGCATTTGGTGCTCTAACTCTCTGCTTGGCTCCTGACATCTACAATCGTTTTGCAGAGCATAAAAATGCTAAATCTCTTTATGATGCTCTCTGTGAATTCTTTGATGGGAATGCAGATCTGGTGAAAGACAAAAGCATTCAAGCTGAAAAGGAGTTCAATTCGTTTGTAGGATACAAGAATAAAAGTTTGACAGATCTCACAAATCGTTTCCTAACTGTCTCAAGCACTCTGAAGAAGTATGATGAAAGACTCTCCAACAGTGAACAAGTTAACAGGCTTCTCGATTCTCTTCCACCACAGTGGAGTCTTCAAGTGAGGATGCTCAAACAAGAAAGAGGTTTTACAGATTATAAGCTGATGGATATCATTAACAAGTTGAAATCTTTTGAGTTGCATATGAAAAGAAGAGAATTTAACCAGACTATGATGCCCACACCTGGTTTCTCTCAAAATGCTGCTTTGTTCTCTTCCGCTGCAAACTCTCACATTCAAAATCCAATTCAAGGAGGGAGCAATACAAGTAATTTCTCGAGTGGTAGTAATCATGTTGGAAAAGAATTGGGAAATTCTAAGGTGAATGCTGAAACTACAATTCCATCTGAAACAATGGCTCTTTTTGGAATGTTTGTTCAGAGCTATGAAGCTCTTGTTGCTGGTGAATTGAAAGGTAAAGGAATGACTATGGAGGATATGTATCAAGTTGATCCTGATGATTTGGAAGAAACTGACATTCAATGGCAAATGGCAATGTTAACTTTAAGAGCCCGGAGGTTCATGGTAAGAACAGGAAGAAAGAATTTCGGTGGTCAATCATCAACCTCAAAACTAGGATTTGACAAGTCAAAATTGAGATGCTTCAATTGTAAACAATTGGGACATTTTAAACGTGAATGTCCATTACCAATTGTCACAGATCCTAGTAACACTGGAGTGCCAAGATTGACAGCAGAGAAAGTAAAGGAAGAGGGAAATTCAAAAAAGGAGTCAGCCTTGATTTCAAATTTTGACTGGAGTGCAGAGGTGGAAGAAACAAGATCTGAAATAAATCATGCCTTAGTTGCTGAGATTGTGAAAAGTGATGAGATGGAAGTTGAGAAAGATGAGTTTGTGTTGTTTAAGGAATTCAAAGGAGAGAATGAATCTTCAGTAAAGGAGAAAGAAGAGAAGGATGATGGAGAGAAGAAAGAGGAAACTACAGATTCAAAAGCTGTGAAAGGAAAAGAGAAGGATGATGCGGCCGCTACTGTTGAGGAAAGGAAATCAAGTACTCCAGTATGCATGTGCGATAAAGCTTTAGCTGCCGAAAAGATGGTAATGGGACTTCCTTATGAGGTAATACAAGATATGTGCTCATCTGCTTGCAAAATTAAACTTTTTGGGGTTTATAAGGCTAATCGTTTGTTAATTGATAATGAAAAGGATTTAAAACGAATTAATGATGAACTTAAAATGAATGAATCAAAATATTTTGTGAAATTAAATGAGGCTTTAAAAGAAACTGATCATTTAAAAAGAATTGTTTTGGAAAGCAATGTAGAGATTAATACTTTGACTGAACGAGTTGCTCTTGCTGAATTTGAAGCAAGCAAACTTCAGTCAAAGTTAGATAAATGGACTATTTCTGGAATGAAACATGATGATCTTTGTAAATCTCAACGGGGAGCAAGAATTAAAACGGGTTTGGGTTATGAAAATGTACAGGTTTATCCTCCTCCTAGTACATACTGTTATTCTCCTATGCATGTTCCTCATCCTTCTAATGATTTAATCAAATCAGATACTGACAGTATGTCTGCAGGTTTAGTTGGGAATAACTCTAAGTACATTCGTGAAGACTACGACTATGGACCAACTAGTGGGCTTGGATGCACTAGTTCTAGTACACCTGAAAAACAGCAGTCTGTTTTAAATAATAAGTCTAGTTTAAATTCAGTGTTTGTTTCTAGTTCAAATGTAACAGACTTGAATGTCTCATGTTCTCTTGATTGTTCTATTTCATCTTGTAATTCAAATCTTGATAGTAATGATTTTTGTTCTGGTAATGAATGCAATGAATCTGATGTTTCACCTAAAACAACTGAGCAACTTAAAACTAATTCTTTCGAAAAGTTCTTTTCTCAACCTATTCCATCTTTCATACCATTAAATATGACATCTTCAGAAAATTGCAGTTCGTCTTCATCTGAAACTGGTACCAATGGTACGAGTTTTACTGATTTGTCAGAAGAATCAAGTTCTGATTTTGTAAAGAATAACTCTGAGTCAAATAAACAAAAACATCATGAGATGTATGAGACATTCAGTGATGTTGATTCTAGTTTGTCTGAATGTGATGAGGAGATTATTATTGATCCTATTTTTACCTCATCACATCATCGACCTAGATTCAAACATCATTGTTTCAGGTGTGGTGAAGAGGATCATCTTATCAAAAATTGCCCTTTGATTGAAAGATCCTCTAATAGAAATTGTTTTGGGAATAAATTGACAAAATTGGTTAATAATTTCTTTCATAAAAAATCAGCTTCTTTAAAAACAAAAGTTGTTCAATCTTGGGTCCCTATTACTCCTGGCTAAATGATTTGTTCATTCATTTCAGGGATCTTCTTCAAAGATTGTAAACAGTCTGTGGCATGTTGATAGCGGCTGTTCCAAACACATGACGGGATTAAAGGATTTGTTGACTAATTATCGGATTATCGATGGAGGATATGTGGCATTTGCTGGAGACAAGAAGGGTGGAAAAATGATTGGACAAGGAGAAGTTACCAATGGTTCTCTTACTCTGGAAAAAGTCAACCATGTTCCTGAATTGGCATTTAATCTTCTGAGCGTCTCTCAAATTTGTGATAAAGATATTCCTGTTCTATTTAAATCTGACGAATGTTTATTTTTGAAATCAGAGATAGCTATTCCAGAAGATTTAATTCTCATGCGTGCTCCAAGGAAACACGATACATATCTTCTTGATATGAATTCTAATGAGTCCAAAGCTACTGCAACTTGTCTTCTCTCAAAAGCATCAACTCTGAGTCACTCTTGTGGCATCGTCGATTAGGCCATGTCAATTTTAAGATAATTAATAAATTAGTAAAGAACAATCTTGTTAGAGGACTTCCTTTAAAAGATTTTTCTGTTACTGAAAAATGCATGGCATGTGCCAAAGGGAAACAACATAAGAAACCTCATAAGCCTAAACTTTTAAATAGCATATCAAGTCCTCTTGAGTTGTTACATACTGATTTATTTGGGCCAATTAGTGTTAAATCAATTGCTAAAAAGTCTTTTTGTCTTGTTGTTACAGATGATTTTTCACGTTATTCATGGGTGAGGTTTCTTGCTCACAAAAGTGAAGTTGCAGAGGAATTGCAGAAATTAATCATTTCTATTGAATCAGTCAGTAAGAAAAGAGTTATGGGATTAAGAAGTGACAATGGCACTGAATTTAAAAATCAGATTTTTGACTCATTTTGTGCTCAAAAAGGATCGTGAGACAATTTAGTGCTGCAAGAACACCCCAGCAGAACGGCATTGCAGAAAAAAGAATCGTACTCTTGTGGAAGCTGCTCGTACAATGTTGATAGAATCCTCATTACCAGTTATTTTCTGGGCTGAAGCTGTTAATTGTGCATCTTATGTTCTAAACAGAGTGCTAATTGTGAAAGATAAAGTGAAGACTCCTTATGAACTTTTTCATAAGAGGAAGCCACTAATTGATTTCTTTCGCCCATTTGGATGTTCTTGTACGCTTCTGAATACTCAAGCTCAAAAGACAAAATTTGGGGCTGTTTCTGACGAGTGTTACTTTGTTGGATATTCTTCTTCACAAAAGGCATACCGAGTTTATAACAAGAGAACACGTATTGTTCAAGAGTCATTTATGTTGACTGGCAAGAATCAAATCCTTCTGAAGTTAAATCTGAACCTGCATGGTTCTTTGATTCCGATACTGTGTTCAATTCATTTAATTTGCCAGTTTTCGATGATGATACGTCAATTCCATGTACTCAAACGAATATTATTCCATCATCTTCATCGTCTGTTCCATCCATTCCACAAGTAAATGATGCTGTTTCAATTGATGTTAGCTCATCGTCTCCGATGCCTGATCAAGCTCCATTATCTGATTCTTTATCTCCTACATCTCCTAACTTACCTGATTCAACACCTGTCATTGATACACCTTCATCTACTCTTTCTCCGGCGGCTGATACTTCTTCAACTATCTTTCCTTCTTCAAGTGATTATAAAACTTTGAAAGATCATCCGCTTGATAATGTGATTGGATCTGTTTCTGATGGTGTTCGCACACGAAGTCAATCCGGTCTGATTAATGTTTGTCTTTTCTCATGCTTTATTTCTCAAATTGTTCCTAAAAATGTTCATGCTGCTCTACAAGATCCTTGTTGGGTAGAGTCTATGCAGTTGGAACTTCAACAGTTCCGGAAGCTTAAGGTTTGGACTTTAGTTGATTTACCTCCCAACAAGTATCCAATTGGTACAAAATGGGTATTTAAGAACAAACCAGATGATCGGGGTGTGGTGGTGCGAAACAAATCTAGACTTGTAGTGCAAGGCTTTGCTCAAGAAGAAGGAATTGATTATACAGAAGTCTTTGCTCCAGTTGCTCGTCTTGAAGCAATCCGTATATTTCTTGCTCATGCTGCTCATAAACAGTTCAAAGTGTACCAGATGGATGTGAAATGTGCTTTTCTTTACGGCGACATTGATGAAGAGATATATGTGTGTCAACCACCAGGCTTTGAAGATCCTGATTTTCCTGATAAAGTGTATAAGCTTGATAAATCTTTGTATGGCCTTCATCAAGCACCCAGAATCTGGTATGAGACTCTTACACAATATCTTTTAAGCAATGGATATTCTCGTGGTACCATTGATATGACCTTATTTAAAAAGGAGGTGAATGGTGAAATGATCTTTGTTCAAGTGTATGTCGATGATATTATTTTTGGATCCACAAATTCTCAACTGTGTAGAGAGTTTGAAGAAGTGATGAGCCAAAGGTTTGAAATGAGTATGATGGGTGAAATGTGCTTCTTTCTTGGCTTGCAAGTTGAACAACAGAAAGAAGGAATTCTTATTCACCAAGAGAAGTACATTAAAGATATTCTGAAGAAATTTAAGATGGATGATGCGTCTACTGAAATGCTCCTTTTACTGCTCAGACGTGTCTCACTCCAGATGAAAATGGAAAACCAGTTGATCCTCATCTTTTTCGGTCTATGATTGGCTCTCTATGTATCTTACTGCAAGTCGTCCTGATATCACTTTCGCTGTTGGTTACTGTGCTAGATATCAGTCGGCTCCAAAGGAGTCTCATGAGAAAGCTGTCAAACGAATATTTCGTTATCTCAAAGGATCATCTCGTCTCGGACTGTGGTATCCATATGGTGGAAATTTTGATTTACATGCTTATTCTGATAGTGATTCCAATGGTTGCAGGTTAAACAGAAAATCTGTGTCTGGAGGTTGTCAATATTTGGGAAATTGTCTGGTATCTTGGCAGAGCAAGAAACAAACTACTGTTTCTCTCTCTATAGGGGAAGCTGAATATATTGCTGCATCTAGCTGCTGCTCTCAAGTTCTTTGGATCCAACACCAAATGATTGATTATGGAATTAATTTCCTTCATACACCTTTATTCTGTGATAATGAGGCTGCCATTGGAATTGCTAAAAATCCTATTCATCATTCTCGTACAAAGCATATTGAAACCCGAATTCATGCGATTCGTGATGCTCAGGAGAAGGGTTCATTAATATTATTCACATCGATACAAAAAATCAAAAAGCTGATCTTTTTACAAAAACGTTTGATAAACCTCGTTTTTATGAATTGATTTCTATGCTTGGGTTAATATCTTTTTAAATTTTCATTTTCTATTTCTTTGATAATAATTATAAAAAAAATATATATATATATATAAAAACAAAAAAAAATCAAGTTACAATTTTATTTATAATTATAGACAAATGAAAATAAAAATTTGGGGGAGTAATATCATTATTCTGAGATCGGATTTAACATGATGAGAAATGATTGTATATTCTCTAAATATTTTTTATTTACATGACCAGTAATTCTATGAGAAATGATAGTAACTGTTACTAGATTCTGTCTCACATTAAAATAAAAAGAAATGGATCAGATTCTTTGACGATATGCTTGATAGACTCAGCCTGATGAATGAAGTAGACAGCAGCTTTATGATTAAATTAAACTTTATGCTTAAGAATGCCTGGATTTACTCATTCATTTTGGATTGCACAAAAACTAAGTCCTGACAAAAATTGGATTGAGAATGAATCTTTCGTTCATTTTGCTTTGTTATGTCATCATTCTCTGCTGGTTTATTTTGTGTCAAGATGTCTTGTGTCTGTGCTTATCTCCTCTGCTGTACGTGAGTACTGACCTGGAGTGATGATCTCCTCTGCTGTACGATAGTACTGACCTGGAGCTCTCATCAGCACATGTTCAAATGGTTATCTCCTCTATTATACGTGAGTATAGATCTGGAGCTCTTACCATTTTGATATAATTATGTCAAATCATCTTATCGATGAATTTCTCTCAGAATGAAATATTCTGTGTATAATCATTTGCACACTTATCCACAAATCTTGTTCCATGAAGATTGATTCATAATTCAATAAATCCTGAGGTTGGGTGAGGGTTTTTACCAAATGATTGTGGGGTCTTAGCATTCTAAAGCATCTAATCGAACCTTAAATGAATCATAAGCTGTTGTTTGAAAAAGGATAAGGCATGAGTTTAAGTGGACAATTATATCAGCAATCGTTATTGATTTGTTCTAATTCAGTTGTTTCTGTGCAGATTGTGATCAGATCTTGTATTCAGTATGATCTCATGACTGGTAGATGATTTTTAGAGAATGTGATCTCTGATTATTTTAGATCTCATTATGTGATGTGCTTCCTTTGAGTATTATAATTTAAAAAAAATAATTTAAAAAAAAAATAATAATAATAAAAAATAAAAAATAAAAAAATAATAAATAAAAATAAAAAATGGTGCGAAATTATTCTTTCGCTGATAGCTTCGCTAAGCGAAACTGCAATTTCGCTAGGTTAGCTTATAAGTTGTTAACTAGTTATCTTTAGCGAAATTACAGTTTCACTGAGCGAAACTGTAAATTCGCTTGACGAATTTATAGTTTCGCTGCCAGCGAAACTGTTGGCTATATAAGTCATTTTTGCGAAATTTCTTTCATAACTTCGCAAAATTGTTCTGTGTCGACTTTTAGGGTTTTATAGTTTCATAATCGGCGATTTTGATTTGTGATTGTGTTTTGGACTGATTTTGAGTGCTATTCTCTTCGTATGTGAGTTTCGAACTTTGATTGACTCTTTAATCTGGATTACATCACGTATTCATCAGCGATTTGGATTATGTCGCTTCGGTGGTTTCGCTGTTCGTTCAGCGAAACTACTGAAGTTTCAGCGAAATTGAACGAAAGTTCACATTCTTTCAGCGAAACTGTAAAGTTATGCTGTCCGAGCGAACTTAACAGTTTCGCCATATCTTATCTAACTTCGCAATGACTAATCCTTATTTCACACAGTTTCGTCTATATTTTCATGAGTCAGCTAAACTAATTTGTAATAGCGAAACTAAATTCATTTTTGGTGAAACTAATTGCGAAACTACTTTGAATCATTCTAATCTTGTCGAAAGTGCTTTTTGTTCTGCGAAATTAACAAGTTTCTATGAGCGAAACTATAGTTTCGCTCGTCGAAACTATTTGTTTTTCTTGCAAAACTGTCTTTGATTCAGCGAACCTATCATGTCTTAGTGAGCGAAACTATTGTTTCGCTTGCCGAAATTGATTGTTTCTTTTGTTTTTGTTTTATTTTCGTATTTTTAGTATTTCTTATTCAAATTTGTTTGTTGATCTTTTCAGGTTATTATGGCGAATCTCAAGTTTGACGAGAGGAATAATATCACTGCCATATTAGATGATACTTTGCCAAAGGCGGCCGGATTTCGTGATTGTATTAGATGGCTCCAAAGATCACCCATTGCATATGCTATCTCTCACTCACCCACTATCTATGATCTTCACATTAGAGACTTTTGGAGATCAGCTGAATACAACACCGGAGGAGATGTTCAGAGGATCACAGCTAGAGTGCTTGATCATGATATATCTATTACTGCTGAGAACGTGTCGAGAATTCTTAGACTGGAAGATGATACTGGTGATGAAGTTGATATGACGGAATCTGAAGTATTCCAAGCTTTCAGGCAAATGGGATATGAGGGACCAGTCTTTGGTTCGAGGAAAGAGATTAAAAAGTCCTTTTTATCTAAAGAATGGAGATATATAGCTCACGTGTTTATTATGTGCTTAGATCACCGTAAGGGTGGATCTGATGGACTTAACCTTGACTGGGCCAAAGCTATGGTGATATGTTGCAAAGGGGAGAAAGCAAACATTGCGAGATTGATCTTTGCGTGTATGGCAGAAAATGTGATGGCGGTGAAAAAGGATAAATGGTTGTTATATCCTCGTTTTATTCAGATGATTATTGATGCTTTGATTCCTGATGTTCCTAAACATGGTGAAGTTAAGAGATTAGTTCAGATGAACCCTCGGATATTTGCAGACTGCTGTGCTATACGCCATGATTTCAGTGGTAAAATAACCCATCTCTGGGAAAACATGTACCCACCAGAGCGATGGAATTATATCAGACGGGTCGATGAGTCTGAAAACAAAAGAGCTGAGGAAACAAGGGTGAAACAAGCTGATGCAGCTAAGAAAAGAAAGAGATATGCAAAAGAGAAAGATTATGATTTTGAAGAAGACATAGATACACAAGCAGAAGAGATAAGGGTGGAGAAGGAACGAAGGTCTAAAAAGAGAACTGATTTTGTTGAGCCTGAACGAAGAACAAAACATAGACACGAGGGTTTCACAGCAGGGAAAGAAGCTAGTGCTGGTCTTGATGAGGATGTGATTCGTGGTCTAAATACTTCATTGGCAAATGAGTTAAGTATGATAAAGACTAAACTGATGAATCAGGAGATTAGGGAGCAACAGAAAGATGAGATCATTGAAGGAATGAAAAAGATGTTGGTTGATCAGAATAGTTTGATTAAGAGGTTATTTGAAGAAATTTCACAGATGAAAGCTGCTGCTGGCCTACCCAGTCAACTAACTCAATCTGAGTTAGATGATATGACTGATATATCTAAGTACCCATTC
The DNA here is from genome assembly GCA_025215565.1 of Flaveria ramosissima. Taxonomy (NCBI): domain Eukaryota; kingdom Viridiplantae; phylum Streptophyta; class Magnoliopsida; order Asterales; family Asteraceae; genus Flaveria; species Flaveria ramosissima. The sequence goes on along the minus strand of CM046037.1, from coordinate 75,970,976 downwards.
TTGAATGTGGGTACCTCATCCAAGGTAGGAGAGGGCACCTCTGGAGCAGCTGATACTGAAACAAGAGAACAAGAGATTCCTAGAGAAGAGGCTGGCAGAAATGATGAAGATGAGATTGTTGAGGCTGGGTTTGTTAATCTACAGTTTGATTTTGATAAGGATATTTTGGGAGAAGAAGTGATCGTTACAGCTACTCATGAGGAAGTATCAGATAAAGGAAAAGGGTTGATTGATGAAGAAGAGGAGGATGAGCAGTTGGTTGATTATGATTCTGAACCGGAATTCTATGAAGTAGATGAGAGACCTTTGGTGTATGTGGCTAAGAAGGGAGATGATGAGAATGATGTGTTTGAGATGGATAAGAGTGATTGGTTGGTAAAGGAGAAGGAGGCTGAAGAACTCACTCCTCTGTTTCAAAATATGGAGGGTTTGAGCAGAAAAGAGGCAGACAAGAAGATAATCAGCTGGTGTTATAATCCTTTCTTAAAGATGTTTTTGATTAAAAGAAGAGGAGGTAATATCAGTTACATGCTCAAGAGGAAGGCGTTTAAGACCTTGCCTAAATGGGATCTGAGACGGTTGGCTACCTTGCCTTTGATTAATGCTCATTTAAGTGAAAGGGCAGTATTTCTGGAGAAGGAGATTAAAAATGGCCTTAATGATAACTTTGAGTCATTTGGATTTATGAAGGCTGAACGAAAGAGATCGAAGAAAGATAAAGACTGGGAGATTGGGAAAGGGAGAATTGTTTTGAGAGTCAAACCACGTAAGACTGTAAACAGAGTAAGACTGGCTGATCCTCTTCCTCCTCGTTTACAGGACTTTGAGAAGTGGTTCTATGATAATAACACTGGTGAGGCTGTGATTAGAGCCAAACAAGGAAGAGAATTTAGGGTGTTTGACCCAATCGAGTTATTCAGCTTCTGTGATGAAGATCTCTTGATTCTATGTGAAAATCATATAAAGGCCGGGGCATGTGAGGAAACAAGAAAGGAGGCAAGCTTGTTTATGAATGTGGCGAACAAAATAAGGGGAGTACGGGCAGAGGTAAAGAGTTTGGCTGAAAAGGTGAGAGCACAAGATGACTTTGCCATGGATGTTCAAGACTTAACAAGGCAGTTTGCTAGAGCTAGTGGTCATTCGGAGGAAGCTGATGATGCAGGAACTAATCCTGGAGAATCAGTGGCTGAAGCTTCTAAAGACGTTGCTGCAGGAGGGGATGAAGATAGACCAACAGCAGCTGAGGAAACGGGAGCTAAAAAGTCAAACCAAGAGCAGTGAAGATTGTGAGGTCCAACCTAGGGGGAGTATTGAAGATCATGTTAGGTTGGACTCACTTTAGTATAGATGTTTACTTTACATTGTAATAGGACTTGTGTTAGTTTCATTTTGTATTTTGTTAGTTATTAGCAGTTTTGACAGTCCAGCGAAACTGTGAGCGAATCTATAGTTTCGCTCACGGTTTGCTGTTTTGGTTCACCCGGCGAACTTGTGTTCTGCCGGGCGAAACTATAGTTTCGGCATGACAGTTTCGCTGGTAGCGAAACTGTCAGCGAAACTATGACTGCTATATATACTATTGTCATTTCATTTTGCATGATAAGTTTGCAAAACCCTAAACGTGGAATTCTGTTGCAAACTATCATTCTCAAGCAGTTACTTCATTGAAATACAATTGTGCTTATTGTTATTGAGTGAGTTTGTTCATTTGAATATCAATTATGTCTTGATTCATCATATTCATCTCTCAATTGTTTGTTATTTGGTTTGTGTACTTGATATTGATCAAATTATCCTATCAATTGTACTGTTCATCGATCACATGGACCAACATAAGGGTTCAAAAGCGATTCAAGAAATGACGCAAACATTAAGAACATGTTTTGCAAGGTAGTAAATTTCCAGATATAGATTGCATACGTAATTCATCAAACCCATAAGTACAGTCGAGAACATTCGTATGACTAGAAAGACATAACCACAAGTTGATAATATCTTTATTTAGTGGAAAGATTGTTTAAGAAGACTACCATCACACAATCATGTGTTGATGATATCTCAAAATGAAAGTTGATAAGTAGGGAATAAATGGTTCCATATAGCTAGATCAAATCAAAACATAAGGATAAAGGGAAAGAAATCAATTTAAGAACTTAAATGCTCCAAGCTCGGAATTAAAATCAACCTAGAGTGATCGGGTCTCCTTTCAAGTTCAGGAATCATGCTTTGGCTTGATAGGTCCAAACACTAACATTGGTTCACCCTTCAAGTTACTACATGTTTCTTGTCACTTGATTAAAACCTTGGTAAGTTGGAGATCAAGAAATGAGAATAGTCATCAAGGTGTGGTTTTCACTCCTAGCTTGATGGTGTATTCCCAAGGTATGACCACTAACTTACCAATCAAAAAGTTCGATCCCAACTCCTTGTTGAGGATCCACAGGAATAAGACGAGGTAACTCACCATTAAGGTAAGGGAAATCACTCCTATCTTAACGGTGAAGTCTTACAAAAACAAAATATAACGAGATGAACTTCTTCATCAAAATCCAGAATTCACTCCTACTTTGATGAAGTCGTCTCATTGGAACAAATACAATTCATCAAGATGATGTTATCATCAAGGTATGGAATTCACGCCTATCTTGATGATTGAATTTCATAAAAGCAAGAAAACAATCGAAAAATTGACATTTGTCACCAGAGTACGGGTTTCAATCCTATTTTGGTGAGATCATGTCATTTGTGAAATGCCATTCCAAAGAAAATAATTGAAGTCAATCCTCGGGATAAGGAAATCACCCCGATCCAGAGGATGAAATTTTATAAATCACAATTGGAAACCATTTATCGAAACGAATAGAGAATCATCAAAGTAAGGGAATCACCCCTGTTTTGATGAGTTAGAATCATTTAGAAGATACGGGTGTTCTTAGTCATAGGTTGACTTGCAAACACTTGCATCTCTCACGGTGCAGACGGTACGGAGTTTGACTTAACGACGAAAGAAAAATAATATCAATTAGAAATTCGGGAAAATTTCAAGTTACATCAATGTAACAAAAGGAAAAATCATGCTTACAAGCTTAAGATCAAAGTTCAAGATAACAGAAGTTGTTGTGGTGTTCAAATCTTGGATGGTTTCAATCGGGAAGACGAAATCAAGGGCAGTAAATTATTCAACACCACAATGAGATGTGAACATTCAATTCACAATCGAAAGGAGTACATGGACTTCTCAAGATATGAGGTCAACCCTAGCTTTATTGAAGACACGCGTACTTATAAGTGATCACTCATCTCAAGGGTTTCGAGTCAAGTAAATGGATTCAATGATCGAGTCAAATCACCATTTACACCTTGCCGAGACAAAGTATCTCGAGATGTAGGAATTCCACCTATAGTATTGCATGTTCTTAGTTATGCCTTAAGATGACTTGAGAATCATAAGTAACGGTTTAAAGTTTTTGATGACCATTCGGTTTAGATATCCAATATCTTTGAGTATATTAAGATCCATGTTCACGTTGGTCAAGATATAGAAATAGTTACATGAAACGCTCAACGTGTAACGGTGTTCAAACGTAAGAGTTGAAATGTAGGTTAGGTTCAATATTGACGGGAACATTATGTATGATAAGAATGAAGAGATACCAGTTCAAGGAATCAAAGATTTTTAAGATACGAAGAGGATGGTTCCATTTGGTAACTCACTACCATTTGGAATCGTTGACACGTCAAGGTAAATTGACCCATTTGCCATAGAGACTTGTGTATGTTGACCATAGTTTATCACTCATCCCAGAAATCCCCAGGTAAGCATAACTGGTCTCATAATGAGATTTATACGATATGCTTGCCTTAGCCCGAAGGCCTTTTGCCAGGAAATCCAGAATACAGGTGTCTATGTGTCACACAAATTTCCTTTGGTTTATGAAATCAAAACCTTGATGAGATTTTTATAGATTAGACATAGAGTCTAAGGAATTGAACCCAGATGATAAGTGTAGATTCCACATGTCGTTAAGAATAAGTTTAGGAAGTTCATTTTGTCGGGGAGAGTCAAAGAGTCAAAGTTAAGTTTAGGGAGACAAGTAACTAAGTTTAAGCATACATAAGGCAATCCTATGCTAAGGCATCAAGCTGCACAAAAAGGCATAGCATTATGTAGCATGCAAACAACATGTAAGCACAAAGGTATAATGATCTTTCTATGAGGTTCATGCAACTATAGTCTAGGTCACCATTTCTAATAACCTAAATCCCTATAGTTATGGGCTCTGATACCAATCTGTCACACCCCAACCATGACGGCGGAAACGTCGAGGAGTGAGAGTTAAGATCGTTCACAGCCACATAACGCTATTAATAATCCAAATATAATTTAAACATAAGTTTCAATTGTAACATTACAAACATAAGTCTCAAAGAAATTCAAAGCATAACATAGAATGTAACAAATCATTCTTATTTCATTTATTTATCTAGGTCCATTCCTAGTTGTACAAGCTTCAAAGAGTAGAACACAAACTTGGGGTATACCTGAAACATGTTAAAAATAAAGGGTCAACATAAAAATGTTGGTGAGCATTCCATAGTTTTCAATACATAAGTATATAAAAGATGGCAATTCAAGTCATAAGTTAGTGAATAAAGTGATTAGGGATGTTATGAACAATGCAACAATCAAACCTCGACAAAGTTTTACAAGTCTCAAACGTTAAAAGTATATACGATCAGCTAAGTGTACTTGGATCAACCAAGCAGGCTTGTCTTACCCATAGATCTATGACTTCGCTGGGCTAGCAATAGTTAATGATTGTACATATAACGCCATAACATGGTAACCACAAAAGTTCAACTAACCACAACTTTACAAGATGAATTGCCATAGGTTTACAAGTCTCAAATAAGTTTACAAGTGCAATGATAATAAGTTAACATGTTTCACCCCAAAGTGTGAAAATAAGCAAAAGGGGTATGGAAATACTCACTTGATCAAATAAGTAAAGAATGACGATTAATAAGAAATATGATAAGCAACGCTCCAACGTAGTCCTTCACAAGTTACCTAAATATATATATTTTACAAGTTTAAGTTTTAATAATAAGATTAACGTTTTAATGCGAACTAGGGATTCAATTGAGATTTGGGGATTTTTAATAAACAAATCAAGAAAAATAAAATAAAACAATCGTTTATGGTTTGGGTTTAAAATGTTGGAATCAAGCAATTATAAATAAAAATTCAATGATTTAACTTATCGAATTAATAATGATTAAATATGATATGTGAAAAGAGATGAATAATTCAATAATTAATTATTCAAAATTTGATAAAAGTAATTAATTAATATTTACTTTAAATGACCTTAAAACTATCATTTTATAAGGTTTTTAATCGTTTTAAAATAATCTTTATAAACGTTTTATAATATCAAAGCTTTAAAACAATAATAAAGGAATAATATAGAATTTATGTTATCTTATAAGTCTCACAAACTTAAATAAAGTTTAAGAAATAATGTTATTAACTAATTATATATAACATGATTAAATGAATAAATGAATAATTAATCATTAAATAACTATTTGAATAATTGTACATATAGATTTATAACGGTTTAGAATAATCCACATTTGATCCAAATAGGGTTATAACATTTAAATTACATAAAATAATTACTAATGTTTTTATAATCTTTGCTATCCTTTATAAGATAATTAATTTAAAATCATAAATTTTAAAACCTTTTAAAAAAACTAATTTAATAATCCTCGTAATGTTTTAGTTAACAAATTAATTATAATTTTACTAAACAATGTACTAAAATCTTATGCAATTAAAAGAAATTAAAAGAAACAAATATCTAAAAAAAATGAGGGTCCCCGGGGTCGAACCCGGGTCCCTTGCGTGGGTATGAGGTGCTGTAACCGGTTGGGCAGAAGCCCATATCTGATTAAAACTCCCAAATAAATTAATTTATTCCTAAACTACATAAATTCCCCAAATCCAAGAACCCTAGATTTGATTTTGATTCAAATTGAATCCCATTTCGTTAGTGATTGTTAAAATAAGTTTAGGGCTATTGTTTAACACCTCAAAACGACTGTATAAGTAAGATCAATTTACCTTTTTGAGATCAAAACGATGAAAATAGGAGGATGAACATGTTGCGACAGAGCGGGATGATATTCGAGATGCAAATGACGATGATAATCCAATTTATTTCGTATGAAGCTTCTGAAGTTGACAAAGATCAATAACCCCCTACTAATTGTAACCAATTTTGCTCGGAAGGGACCTTTCGAAAGAGTTGCAGGTCGCAGATGATGATGATGGTTGTATGTGATGTGTGTTGTGTTTCAGATGAAATTGAAGATTGTATTCGATTAGTGATTGACATATGATCGTTCAGATTGCTTTAATTAGATTGTTATTAGGTGTAAATGCTCAAACGGATATATGATTTTAAGGTTTCGGTTATACATTTGTTTGATGTTAATAATCAGTGTTTAAACGAATTTAAGGTGGCTATTAAAGTTCGAAACGTGTGAACGAACCGATTGGGATGATTTGGTACCAAAATTTAAGGGTTTCGAGTGGGTTTTCGGGGTTACCGGCGCCGCGCCGGAGTTGGCCGGCCGGCGGCCGGATTTACGGGGGAAAGAGAGAAGGTAATTTGGGTTTTAATTGTTACACAAATGGTCCCTGCAATTTTAGTTCTTATTATTTCATGTCTTAAACTTCCATTTAAAGTTTATAAAATGACAGTACAACCCCTGAACTTAATTAACTTTAAGTTTTAACATTTTTCAAAGATTAATAATTTTATAAGTTAATATTATTATTAGTGTTATGACTATTATTTTAGTTAGTAACATTGGTATTATTATTAATATTATTATTATTATTATTATTATTAATATCATTATTATAATAATAATAATAGTTATTATTTTATTTAAGATTATTAACACCTTAATTTTTATAATAATAAGCAAACATTATAACACTTATAATGTTATTATTATTATTATATTAATTTGTTAATCACCAAATTAATTATTAAGTATAACAACCCCAAAGTTTCAAAATGGCATAAAAGGCCCTTTAAAGACTTAACAAAGTTTACTTTTAATTTAACGAAAATATGAGATGTCACAGTTCTATTGCATGTGTGAGAGAGAAAAGAGATGGAGTGAATGAGTGTGTAAAAATGAGTCTTTCCAAGACAAATAAAAGAAAGCCAAAGGCCCCTTAGGGGCGGCAAAATTCTTTCAAAAACATGGGGTTTTTCCCCCCAAAACCTAATGATAATATGACACATTAACAAGTCATATTAAAAGGTGTTCATTCAATAAACCTTTTATTAGAATAACACTTACACACTCACTAATTATTTGATGTTATTTAAATAACTTAAATAACATTACAAACAACATCAATAAACAAAATATCCATATAAATTGTTTAATCTCATATGCAACTTATTTAGAAAACCCATTTTCTAAATTTGGTGTTATTATTTAATCGCATGATCATATCATCAATTGAATAATTATCGGTGATTGCAAAGCTTGTTATTGGGTATAACCCGACTTGGATCATAACGTACTAACCATATCAATATTCTAAGTGTCTTGGGCATATAGAATCCTACAATCTCCCACTTGCCCAAGATTCATAGAAGATTGATGCAAGCAGTAAATACCGCCTAACAACGGTTTACTACCCTTAATACGCATGACTTATAGCCATTCAATAACATCATCCCTTTCAAGTACCCTACTTGAAATGATTTAGGTGAATCAATCATCTATCCTTTTGTTACAAATGTCATGTTAAATCCGAGGACACAGAATGATCATTCCTTGTTGACTTAACTTAATTAGGCCTTAGACATCTAACTCTTAACGAATAAGAGGAACAAATTCCATCTTGACTACATACGTTTCTCACAAACACCTCGTGTCATACCTGAATATACCCTTATGTACTGTCCACTATTTCAGGACAGTGAAGAATAAGCTCAAGGTATAATACTTGGTGAATATCAAAACCCAATATGTATCTCAGGTCGGAGGATACCAAATGATATTCGCCTTTACTCAAATTTACTTATGATCAATCAATAAGATTCTATGTAGTAAAATTTGAGATGCGGGTTAGTCCAATATTTGTATCCCACAAATATCTATGAACCTTGGTAGCAACCCATTGCTTTATATTCATCCTTATGAATATTAACCAATTCAAGTTCATAATAATCTTACCGTCACACTTGTTCCCACAAGTATGAACGACTACGGACATTTAGAGTAAACAATTTACTCATGGATTAAACATGCTAAATTGGAACATTAATTGAAACATTATAACCAAATAATTTTATTCAAATAATAAAGAGTTCCACATATCCAAATACAAAATTTACAGATCAAATCCAATCACTAGAATATCGAAGTCCCATGGCACAAGTATGACCTTCATGCTTTGCCTTTTCAAGGAGCTTCGTGAGAGGATCCACAATGTTTTGATTCGTGTGAACTTTGCGAATACATATCTTTCCTTTTTCAACTTCATCTCGTATGTAGTTGAATTTCCGCTCAATGTGCCTAGTCTTTTGATGAGCACGAGGTTCCTTGATTTGAGCAATCGCACCTTCGTTATCACAAAAGATCGCTAGGGGTTCCTGAATGGAAGGGACAACCCCTAGATCGACAATGAATTTCTTCAACTATGTAGCTCCTTGAGCTGCCAATGAGGCGGCGACGTATTCTGATTCTGTAGTTGATAGAGCCACCACATCCTATTTGGAGCTCTTCCATGAGACCGCTCCTCAATTCAGAATGAAAATATATCCCGATTGTGACCGAGAATCATCACGATCGGTTTGGAAACTCGCATCCGTGTAACCTTTTACAACGAGTTCCTCATCACCAGATCCATAGATTAGGAACATATCTCTTGTCCTCCTTAGGTACTTAAGTATGTTCTTAACAGCCATCCAATGACTGTTTCAAGGATTTTGCTGGTAACGGCTTGTCATGTTTAAGGCGCATGACACGTCCGGTCGAGTGCATATCATTGCATACATGATGGATCCAATAGCAGATACGTATGGGATTGCCTTCATTTTATCTTGCTCATCCCTTGAGCTAGGACATTGAGTCGTACTCAATATCGTTCCTCTTTGAATAGGTACTGTACCTTTCTTAGAGTTCTCCATCTTGAACCTTTTCAAGATCTTATCAATGTATGCACTTTGATTCAAACCAATCAAACGCCTTGATCTATCCCTATAGATCTTTATTCCCAGAATATAGGCGGCTTCACCAAGATCCTTGATGGAAAAACAACTTCCAAGCCAGGTTTTTACACCTTCCAAGGTTGGAATGTCATTTCCAAATAGTAGTATGTCATCAACATACAATACTAGGAAAGTTATTGTGCTCCCACTAGCCTTCTTATACACACAAGCCTCATCAGCGTTTTTGATGAAGCCAAATTTCTTTACCTCCTCATCAAAACGATGATTCCCGCTTCTAGATGCTTGTTTCAATCCATAGATTGATTTCTTTAACTTGCATACTTTATTAGGATGTTTTGGATCGACAAAACCTTCAGGCTGAACCATATAGACATCTTCCTCAAGATATCCATTTAGGAAAGCCGTTTTGACATCAATTTGCCAAATCTCATAATCATAATGAGCAGCTATGGCAAACAATATCCTTATAGACTTTAGCATCGCAACAGGTGAGAAGGTTTCATCATAATCAACCCCTTGAGTTTGAGTGAAACCCTTTGCTACAAGTCTAGCTTTATAAGTATCCAAGTTTCCATGCATATCGGTTTTCTTCTTGAAAACCCACTTACTTCCAACTACCTTGGAATTAAGAGGTGGTACAACAAGTTCCCAAACTTGATTGTCATGCATGGATTGCATCTCAACGTTCATGGCCTCAAGCCATTTGTCACAATCCAAATTGGACACTGCATCATGGTATGTGGTTGGTTCATCTGAATCTACCACATAGCATCCATCCATGAAAAATCCGTATCTTTCAGGTGGATTACTAGTTCTACCACTTCTGCGAACGTTTTGTGTGTATTGATCAACCATTTGATCATCTTCAACATCCTCATGTTGAGTGCTAGTTTCAACCAAACGTGCATCGGGTTGTGGTTCTTGATCCTCCTCAAGATCCACTATTCTACTGCTAGTTCCTTCCATAAGGAACTTTGCTTCTAAGAACTCACCCTTTCTGGCAACAAACACCTTTTGTTCCAATGGATCATAGAAATAATATCCCATAGAATCTCTAGGATATCCAATAAAGATACACTTGGTGGATCGGACTTCCAATTTGTTTAGGGTGGGAGTCTTAACATAAGCCTCACAACCCCGGACCCTTAAGTATGATAGGGATGGAACTCTTCCATGCCATATCTCAAAAGGTGTCCTTTCCACCTTTTTGGTTGAGGCCATATTTAAAATACGGGCCGCGGAGAGCAAAGCGAAACCCTAAAATGATAGAGGTAATGTGCTTCTAGCCATCATAGATCGGACCATATCCAATAAGGTTCGATTCCTCCTCTCAGACACACCATTATGTTGTGGTGTTCCAGGTGGAGTGAGTTGTGAGACAATCCCACAACTCCTAAGATGATCTTGAAAAGCATCACTTAGGTATTCACCTCCTCTATCGGTACGGAGAACTTTAATCGACTTGTTGAGTTGATTTTCTACTTCATTCTTGAAGATTTTGAACATTTCAAAAGCTTCATCTTTGTGCCTTAATAAGTACACATACCCATAGCGACTATAATCGTCGGTAAAGGTAATGAAGTATCTTTCACCATTCCTAGTCATTGGCTTAAAAGGACCACATACATCCGAATGTATGATTCCTAATAAATCTTTTGCCCTTTCGTTAGTCCCACTAAAGGGTGCCTTAGTCATTTTTCCTTGTAAACAAGATTCACACACATCAAATGAATCACATTCACTTGTTTTTAAAAGACCATTCTTTTGAAGTGTTTGTATACGTTTCTTGTTTATATGACCAAGACGACAATGCCAAAGATAGGTGTCATTCAAGTCCAACTTGAGTTTCTTGGTGTTAGTTTGGTACAATGAACTATTTAAAGCGTTTTCATGAACCAATTCATAAAAATCATTAATGGGAATAGCTTTAAAATAGAACATATCATTTAAAGAAACATGAATATCATTTTCAATAAAAGATAATACATAATCATAAAGTCTTAATTGGGATACAGAAATAATGTTCCTAGTCAGACTAGGAGCATACAAAACATTCATCAAAATAACATCCAAGCCACTTGGAAGTTTTAGGATGTAGTCCCCACGAGCTTCAACTTGGACTTTGGTTCCATTGCCCATGAAGAGACTAACATCCCCTTGATTGAAGTCCCTACTTCTTGTGAACCCCTGCAACAAATTGCAAATATGAGTTTCACATCCGGTATCTAATACCCATGTGTTTGAAGATGTAACATTAAGATCAATATGAATCATGTATGTTGTACCTGAGGTCTGCCCGGCATCCCTCTTTGCTTTCAACTCTTGGAGATGGACAGGACAATTTCTTCCCCAATGTCCAATCTCCCCACACTTGAAGCATGGGTCATTGGTAGCAACCTTTTGCTTCTTCTCTTGTGGTTTGGGTGGTACCCTTACCACCCCTTTCCCCTTTCCCAAAACGGGTCCCTTACCCTTGACAACCTTTGCCTTGGGTGCGGGATAAGGCCTTTTCTTGTTCCCACCTTCATTGATGGTGAGAACGGGTAAAACCCTTTTACCCATGGCCGCCTCGGCCGTTTTCAGCATTGAGTGAAGCTCACCAATGCTTTTGTCCCAAGCATTCATGTTGTAGTTCAACACAAATGTCTCGAACTTCTTGGTAAGGCTATTAAGGATCAAATCCGTGGCCAATTCCTTCGAGACGGGACAATTAAGCCTCTCGAGGCGGTCAATATGACTTTTCATCTTAAGTACATAAGATGAAACAGATTGGTTGTCGTCCATACGACATGCATGGAGTGCTCGAACCGTTTCGAAGAGCTCAACCCTTGCTTGCTGTTGGAACGTTTCCTTCAGCTGGGTTATCATGTCATAAGCTCCTTGATGTTCATACTCCTTTTGGAGATCCGGAGTCATGCTCGCTAGCATAAGACAAGACACTTGGACGGAGTCCTCAGTGTACTTCAACTAATCGTTGAAGGCCTCCTCATCATCCTCATTAGGTTGATCGGGGATAGGGTCGTCTAAAACATATGATCGTCTCTCTTGCTTGAGAACGATTCTCAAGTTTCGATACCAATCAATAAAGTTGTTATGATTTAGACGTTCCTTTTGGAGGATCGCTCGTAATGATTGGTTGGACGCGGATGAGTTATCGTGATTTTCATTGTTGGTGGCCATCTACAAAATTTAACAAAGATCTATTTTAGTATTTTTGATATTGCTATTTTTAATAATTAATGCCTATTAAGGTCATTTTTATATTAAAATCTAGAACCCAACATTACATTTAAATTGTGGTTAGGTGACCTTTATCCCACGATTTAAATTAATATGGTGGTCAACGATTGACGGTTGCAACCATTTTCAACTTCTAGAAGTATGGGATCGATTTTAAACATCATATGTAAAGTCGGCATGTTAATCCCATAAACACCATTTGGAAACCATATTTAGGTGATCCATTTAACATGGTTTGCAAATCAAGTCACCCTACTTGCACACACGTGTGAGTTTACCCACATAAGTGGTTAGGTGACCTTTATCCCACCAATGTGGTATCCCCACCTTAAATCACAAGTTCCCTCTAAATGGTTAGGTGACCTTTATCCCATTAAGAGTTTCCAAATGACTCAAGTGTTGTGCAAAAGGATGGTGTTAAACTTGTTGCCAAATGTTTAGAGATTTCATAATACAAGTTAGAAAACTCTATGTACTTGTATTTGCATGCTTTCAAATACAAGGTACCCTATGGTCCTTTGATTAAAACCTATTTTAATCTTTAAAATCATTAAATCATTTTAGTAACCTTTTATTACATTTTAATGATTAAAAACCATCATTTTTATAACTTGTTAAGTTTGTTAATTAGTTTGTAATGCATGTCAAAATTTCAACCATACAATCAAATAATCAAACATTCAAACAAGCATAAGCATAAACAACCATAATGTGCATAACCTTAGCTACTATTGTGACCACACTTGTTTGCCATCACAAGTGTGGTCATTAGGTCTTTCCTAAGGGTTGAAATCAACACAAAATTGAGGTCATCATAGACCCCCACTTGAACTTGCATCCATATGCTTCAAGTTCCATGTCTTTGATGTCCATCTTTGGGTCTTGATCTTGTGCATCTTCCTTTTACAAAGTTGTATCCTAATACATTTTTCTAATAAAAGAAATGCACCTAATCTATTAATTACATAACCAAATGAATAAATAATTACAACCCAAATAATAAACATAAATATTACAACCCAATTGAATGAATAAAACCAACCATTCCAATCATCCAAATCAAAAGGCCAAAGGCTAGGTTATGCACACTAACATCCAATGATCATATCATCCAAACATATAACGAAACCCCACTTAAAACCACCAAATTTCAGCCAACATAAACTGAAATTTTGGGTTTTAAACATTGTCCAAACAATCAACATTTCATAATATATATCTTTCAAGGTCTAATCACTAGCATGTGTGATATGACCTTGAAAGTTTGGGGAATCATTCATACAAAACATAGCAGCCCAAAATCAGCCTATAATAAGTTGATAATACTTCTTTAAAACCGATTTTAAAGACTAAGAACAAGCAAGTTATCCACATAACCGGCTCTTGATGCCATTGATGGGTTTGTTAGAACACAAGAAAACAAGTTTAACCTTTTAAACTTTCTGAAAAACGCAGCGGAAGTATAGCATTATAACATGTTTATAATCTGAAAATTTCATGTTCTTAATGATGTTTTAAGATAGAGAAACAAACCCAAATCAAAAGGATCTTTAATATGTGAATGAACAAGCTATGAACATATGTTAAACTACATAAAATCACAGCTACATAAAGCTGTGATTAACTACCTTTATCCAACTGAAAAGTCGACCAAAAAGGATGATAAGATGCTAGAAATTCGGCCAAGGCTCCAAGGAAGGACCCCTCAAGCTAGTATACCCCAAGCACTATCACAAAACACCTTAGATGCTAGGATTGAACACCAAAACGAAGGGAAAAACATCTGAAAATGCTTTCAGCCGAGTTCTTCTTCAACAAGAACAAGAAAACCCTTTTCTTATGTTGTTCTATTGCATGTGTGAGAGAGAAAAGAGATGGAGTGAATGAGTGTGTAAAAATGAGTCTTTCCAAGACAAATAAAAGAAAGCCAAAGGCCCCTTAGGGGCGGCCGAATTCTTTCAAAAACATGGGGTTTTTCCCCCAAAAAACTAAATGATAATATGACACATTAACAAGTCATATTAAAAGGTGTTCATTCAATAAACCTTTTATTAGAATAACACTTACACACTCACTAATTATTTGATGTTATTTAAATAACTTAAATAACATTACAAACAACATCAATAAACAAAATATCCATATAAATGGTTTAATCTCATATGCAACTTATTTAGAAAACCCATTTTCTAAATTTGGTGTTATTATTTAATTGCATGATCATATCATCAATTGAATAATTATCGGTGATTGCAAAGCTTGTTATTGGGTATAACCCGACTTGGATCATAACGTACTAACCACATCAATATTCTAAGTGTCTTGGGCATATAGAATCCTACACATACATCATACGTACACATAGATAATATCATTATTATCTTCATCATTCATCCAATAACTTTCATTCATTCATACTTTCTTACTTTCATTCGTTCATTCATCATTACATCTTTTCTTTCCGCCAAAACCATGAACTTTACCCTTCCGTCAGCTCGTACTAGCCCGAAGCCTATCATAGACCTTCCATCACGGTGCACACACGCTGGCCGCAGTACCGAAGGTAAAAATTCAGGTATACCATTGTCATGCGCTATACCCTTCCGTTAGCTGGTATTGGGTCGAAGCCTATCATAGACCTTCCATCACGGTGCATAACACCCTGCCCACAGTACCGAAGTTTACCATCAATGGTTCTATACAAATGGTCAATCACAAAGAAGGACCCCGTGTGCGTCCTTCTGGGGTAGCTAACCCACACACCCTTGGGCTAACACCCTACATTGGGGCGTGTTCCGAAATACAAGGCTTGCAAGACTTTTGTTACTTTCCATCGTTTATTAATGCATGCATTCATTCATCATGTTCCTCTTTCATTTTCTTCCACTTTACGTTACATAATACTTTCATTTCATTCATTAACATTCCACGTAAAGCCAAGGGAAAATAATCATACATAGTAATAAGGAACATCAACATACACAGTCAACATCATCATATAGAGCATCATCATACATACATAACATACATCATGCATAATCATACAACATCATACATCATCATCATCATGCCCAACATAACCTCTATGGTCTCAAAAGTCAACTTACATGAACTACCGGGAACCTTCCACGTCAAAACATACATCTGCACTTTCTCCTGGAAGTCAGTAAATAAACTATGTTCCCTCGGGTACACAAGCCCTACTTGGGCGTATGGGCACCCTTCAGTCGCATGACCTTCCAAGACGACTGAACCCATGTGGATGGACACAATGCGGATGAATCCCATGAGAATGGACCTAATGCAGATGAACACATGTGTGAATGGACCTAATGCGGATGGACTTAGGCGTATGGACCTTAGTCGCATGACCCCGCATGCGAATGACCCTCAGTCGCACGACTCACAAGCGTATAAACTCCAGTCGCACGACTCACATGAGAATGAACCTCAGTCGCACGACTTGCATGCGTATGGACCTCAGTCGCATTCTATTCGATCGCATGACCTCCAGTCGCATACCATTCGGTTGCCTAGCCCTAACTGGTGCATAATGCAGTTCATCTCGAACCCAATCTGCCATTTTCGCCCTCCAAGCTCTCCTAAACTCGTTCTAAGCCCAAATCAACCATCCTTAACCTTAGAAACACATACCACAACACCATTTAAGCACACACAAGCCCGAAAACAAAACCCATTTGAATCACACACAAACACATACACACGGGTTCAACACCCACACTTCGAAAACGGGTTTTACTATGTGTTCCAGCCCCAAATCAGTTGAAAACGTGTAAAAGAGGGGTCCTAGAACTCACACAAACAACCCTGTCGAGTAGAGCTTCAATCCAACCCGCTACACTTCAACTTCCCCCCTCTTATACCCCCACTCATACAAGTATTTCCCGTTTGGAAAGTTTGGTCCCTCGACTGTGGACTTTATTTCTTTTTCTTCTTTCGTCGGCTTCAAAGAAAATATCCGGGTGTTACAATTAGTGTTTCCAACTGGCCTTCAAAGTATGGCCGGCTGTAGGATGTAGTATAAAGTATCTCAGTTCTTGTATCTTTTCTTTATGCTTTGTAACACTTGTAAAAGAATTTGAGAGCAATATACAACATCCTTGAAAACCATACTTTGTTGTGTTCTTCTTAAGTTTATGTCTCTTTTTTTGTTTGTGTTCTTAGTATCGCAATATACTCTAGGTTCCCTATTTGATATGTTTAGTGTTCTAACACTCTCCTCATTGTGAGACTGATTGGTTGATCATCCCTTAAACGGTCCTGCAATTGATATCAGAGCATTCCAGGCTCTTGATTGTAAGATCTCACCATCTTAAATCCCTCAGTCTCACAAAATACTTAACATCTCAAATGGCAGCTCTCACAAAGTCTAATATGGAAACCGGAACCTTGACAAAGTCCCTACTGATCACTCCTGAAGACTTTGATACTTGGTGCCAAAGAATGGAAGGCTTCATAAAGTGTCAAGACTCTAGGATGTGAGAGTCTGTTGTCTCGGGACCTTACATACCAAGCACCTCTTTAGCTGCTGTTGGGGGTGGTATGATTCCAAGGAAGGTAGCTGACTTCTCTGAAGAAGACAGGAAGAAGATTGACATAGATTAGAAAGTCATGACTGCTCTTCCAAACTCCATATACAGATGCTTCAAGAAGTGCAAAACTGCTAAACAACTACGGGATGCACTAAAACTCATTTAAGAGGGGTCCACTGAAGCAAAAGAGAACAAGAAGGACATCTTGAAGCAGCAGTTTAAGAACTTCACCTACAAGACAGGTGAAACCATAAATCAATAATACTTCACGCATGTTGAGATTGTGGATACTCTAATGGATATTGGAGTAACTCTTGAAAACAGGAACATTGTAAGGAACTTCATGTCCTCTCTTCCAAGACAATGGACACACTATTGTGTTGTTATCAAGAGAACTGAGAAACTTAAGACTCTCACTCTTACAGAGTTGTATGGTATTCTCAGTGGATACCAGATGGAGATGAATATGCAAAATCCATCTGGTAACTCCAACAATCAATAGAGTTCAGCTCTTCATGTGGTTAAAAGGGATTGCAGAGAACCACAACATCATCTTATCTGCTACCCTGAAAACTTACAAAAGGGTTCTTTCATCAGCTTCCAGGAGACACCAAGGGAGAGCTACACTCAAGGGAGCCCATTCCAAAAGACAAGCTCTTCACAAACCTTTGTGTGTGCTGATGAAAGCACATGCAACTTTCTCTTTACCCTTGAAGACCTGGAGTGTATCCATCTAGATGATCTAGAGTACATGGAGATAGTTCAGCAAATGGCTCTTCTCACTCAAAGAGCCAAAAAGTTTTACAAGAGGATATGGAGGAAGTTTTCTAGCAATGCAGCCAGTGGAAAGTTTGGGTTGGACAAAAGCAAACTAAAGTGTTACAACTATAACCAAATGAGACACTTTGCTAGAGAGTGAAAGTCACCAATAACAAATGATAGCCAGACACAAACCAAAACAAACTACACTAACAAAGTCACCCAGAATGAAAAGCCAAAGCAACAAGCTGCACTTGTTATTGAAGAAGGAGGCTTTGAGTGGAGCTTTCAGGTAGAAGATGCATCTCCAAACCAAGCACTGATGGCTGACCATGATGAGGCTAAGGTACTAGAACATCTTTGTACATCTGAATGTATTACTAAAGTTAACATATATAGGTCTTATAACTTAGAGATGAAATCTGATCTTGAGTCTTTTAACATCTTAAAATCTGATTTCAGTAGAGCTGAAAATGAATACAAACTTAAAATAGAATTGAGAGAAAACCATTTTCACTCTTAAACATGAACCCACCAACTACAGAACTCAGTTCAAAGATCTCATCACTAAGTTAACTGAATGTCAGACTGAGCTTGTGATCTACAAAGCCATGGCAGAAAAATATGTTCTTGAAGAAGAGACCTTCATGTAACACCCCGAAAAGTCAAAACAAATCATCAAGGATAATGGGCTTAATTAATGGGTATTTAATAAAGTAGAGAAATGGCCATGGGCTAAATTAGCTTTATTGGTTAGTAGCCTAAGGGATTAAAGGCCCATAATCAGCCCTTAAGCCACTAAACCAGCCATCATCTTCCTCATTTGAACCCTAGCCACCAATTTCTAGAGAGAGAAAGTAGAGAGAGAAAGAGAAGAAAACAAAAGATTTGGAGCTTCAAAGGTTGAGAGATTGAAGATCTGGGTGTTGGAGCATCAAACAATAAGAAAGGAGCAATAAATCCAGGTAAGAATCGGCCTCTAATCCCTTCTGTAGATCAAACCCGAATTGTAGGGTTTTGGGTTTTGAAAAGTTACAAAGAATCGCATAAAGGTCACACTTTTACGTATAAAAATATGTAAAAAGCTTAGGTCCTCATGGATGATAAACTAAGGGTTTGGACGTAAAAAGTTGTGATTTTGGAAAATGGGTTGTTCGTCATTTCAGCTCGATCTACGAAACTGTCTGTGCATCCAGCAAAATTGCTTATTCAAGCTGCAAAACTATGAGTCTTCTGCGAAACTATAGTTTTGCATGTAATTTCGCAGCCATGGAATTCCAACGAAAGTTGGGCGAAACTACCATGTGAAGCTGGCATCGAAACTGCCATGCGAAACTAGCAGCGAAACTGTCAGCGAAACTGTCAGCGAAACTAGAAGCGAAACTGGTTATTTGGAAGCGAAATTAGCAGCGAATTTAGGTAGAAATTAACCCCTTAGAGTGTTAACCTATCTGCAGGTTGTGTAGTATGATCCTAGCCTAGAAAGCTTAGTCTAGAAGTTACTCATGGTATCCAGGTGAGTTCTAGATCCCCTTATTTATAAGTTTTTCCATGTTTTGGGGTTGTTATGCATACTAAATATACGTTTTTAAATGACCAAGATTTTAAGAGGTTTTAACAGGAAGATCGATTTTTCTATAAGGAAATGTGCTATATAAATGTTTAAAAATAAAAATTTTTTGCACTGACCTGGCAGCACGGCCCCAGTCAGGGGCGTTGCCCGTTGGACACCTTTAGGGGCTGTTGCCCCTAGGACCCCGCTATCAGGAGCTGCTGCTCCCAAACCCCCCTGTCCCGCGGAGGGTCGGTTATGTTTTATGATGACTAGTACTTGGTATGTTGTGTACTTAATAAGTTAAGTATTATATATTAAAGTGGAAGACAATATTAATGACAAGTGGAACTTAACGAATGTTACCCCGGGCCCTTTTGATGATGAAAAGTCTTGCAAGCACTATGATAGACTTCACTTATATGAGTATGACGTATAATTATGGATCCGTATTCATGAGCGGGCTATGTGCCTTGCAGTGTGGATCAACTATCGGGGGTTAGCTACCATGATAATGTGTACCGACGGGGATCGACATTCGTTGTCGATCAACATGGAGCTCTTGCTTTGTGCAATCTCGTTTATGATGAAGTGAAAGATAATGAAAGAATGAAAGATAATGAACATGCTTATTATGATGCAAGAAATGTTATGTATTATGATGTATGCGTGGTCATTATATGAAGGATAAAGTTTATATTTTCTTATTTATCTAAAACTAAAACTCACTCGGCAAAGCTGACTTTTATGTATAATAGTTGACAGGTAAATGATGCTGCTGAGGATGGCACAAGGCGGGAAGCTACTTGGATGGCAATGGATGGCAACCTTGTTTATGAAATCTTTGATTTTAATTTAAGACAAAGTACTATGTTTTTATTCTATTTGAAAGACAAATGTATGAGTACAATATGATTTACAAGTTTCAAATGAATGTCTATTTAATTCCGCTGCAATGTTTTGGTTATTAAAATGATTTTATGCTATGATTAACCAACTGTGAGGCCTCCCGGGAACGGGGCCTTACAAGTTGGTATCAGAGCCAAAGTTTAAGAGAATTGGGTAAGTTGTTTTCAAAACCTAAACTTAAACTGAAAATGGGACCGAATGAAGGATGCCAATCCAAGTAGCTACGTGCCATCAGGTAAAAGTTTTGAAGTAAAATTGGGATTATGTGCGTGTGCTATATGTTTTATGTGCTTCTAGATTTTATATACTTATATGTGTTAGGATAGTGATTGCTTGGGACAGGAGGGTAAGGTAAGTAGTTAATCACACTTGGCCACTGTAATTAAGGACTTATCATACTTATATTAATCTAAGCAATTATCTTGAATAACCATTTTGGTGTTTGAATCTTATAGGAATTAGTTATGGCTGGTAGAAAATCTGGGAAGGCAACCCGAGGAGGTGCTCGTGGTGGGCGTACTACTGAGCCACGTGTCACTCGGAGCAAAGCTAAGGCTCCCACGACTGTTCACAAGGAGTCAGACCTCCATAGTCACCCGGAGGGGGAGGGATCAGCCACCCTCAAATCCACTGTGAAGGAGGCTATCGCTGACGAAGTCTACAATGTTATGCAAAATGTCCTACCCTCAGTGGTGACCGAGGTGATTAAAGCAGTCAAGGATGGGGAGAAAGCTGAAAAGAAAGGGAAGGGAAATGAGAAGAATTCAGGAAAGTCTGCTGGGAGGACTGAGGAATCTGTAGAGGAGCCATCAAACCCTAATGTGGTAGTTCATGATGATAACAATGATGAGGAGTCCGAGAAAGAGACTACTACGGGATGCAACTATGGGACATTTCAAAGGTGCAAGCCCCCGACCTTTGACGGTAACGGCAATACTACTGCCGCTCACCATTAGGTCGGAGAGATGTAAGTCGTTCTAGACATTAGTGAGTGTCGAGAAGATCAGAAAGTGAAGTTTGCCACTCATTATTTCGTTTACTCAGCATTGTGCTGGTGGGACAATATTGTCCAGGCTGAGGGAAAGCGATCAATAGCCAAAATGAAGTGGTCTGAGTTGAAAGAGTTGGTGCTGGAGGAGTATTGTCCCCACCGAGAGTTAGATAAGATTGAGAAGGAGTTCTTGTATTTGGAGGCCTGTCCAAAAGAAGGTGGAGAGATGGAATGGGAACAAGAATGGAAATGGGAAGAGGTTCGAAGGTGACAACTTTAGGATTGGGGAGAAGAGGATGATAGTTGAGGATCAGTCAGGGAGGCGAGGAAATACAGGTGAAGGAGGTGCTTGTAGAAAATGTGGAAGGGGGTCATTCAGGGAGTGTAGAGTTGGGACTGGAAAATGTTTTAAATGTTAGGGCGAGGGCCACTATGCCAGGGACTGCAAGGCGGTAAAGTGTTACCAGTGTGGCGAGATGGGACATGTGGAAAAGGACTGCAAGAAAGGAAAATCAGGAGGATCAGGAACGGTTAAAGCTGGGGATAAGGGAAAGGGTGACGGTTCGAAGGCGAAGGCAAGGGCATTCAACATAACTCATGAAGAGGCCAGGGCAGATCCAGAGGTGGTTTCAGGTATATTTCTGGTAGACCATGAATATGCTTCTGTGCTCTTTGATTTTGGTGCTAGTAGGAGTTTTGTGTCTGCTGCCTTTTGTCGTTTGTTGCATGATAAAAGTAGAAAGTTAGACGAGCCTTTCTATGTAGAAACAACCATTAGTAAGTCCACTAAGGTGATTGAGGTGGTTGAGGATTGCCTGATTGAGTTAGAAGATTGTAACTTCCCTGCTAGGTTATGGCCTTAGGAGGTTTCGATGTGGTGTTAGGCATGGATTGGTTAGCTAGCTATGAAGCCAATATAGTATGTAGTAAGAAGATAATTTGTCTAACAGCGCCTGATGTTAGTTCTATTATGGTTCACGGGGATAAGATGTGTTGTGTACCGAAGGTCGTGTCGATGATCACAGCTGAAAAGTACTTGAGACGTGGGTGTAGCGCTTACTTGGCCTATGTAAAAGATGTGGATGTGTTGGTCCATTTGATCGATTTGCAGTACAAATGAGATATTGGATTGTTCAATATCAAATACAAACAATAAGAAACAAAGATGATGAAGATTGAGAGCAACCACAAATGATTCAAAATAAAGCAATGATGATCAACATAATCAATAATAACAAAGCACATTGATATATCAGTGAATAAACTGCTTACAATACACACTTGCAACAGGAATAAATGATTAGGGTTTTTTCAAGCTTAACCACAATGAAAATGATCATAACTATATATAGCAGTCTTAGTTTGGCAGACAGTTTCGCTGTGTTATGCCGAAACTGTAGTTTCGCCCGGCAGAAACAAAAGTTTCGCCGAGAGAACTAAACAGCTGACTGTGAGCGAAACTATAGTTTCGCTCACAGTTTCGCTGGACTACAAAACATAATAAAACTAATTACATACAAAAGTAAGCTAACATAAGACCTATTACAAGCAAATGTAAACATTCTTATCTAAGGTGAGTCCAACCTATGCATGATCTTCAATACTCCCCCTAGTTTGGAACTCACCGCCTTCACTCGTCTAGATTTATCTCGTCAGCTCAGTTTCCTCCGCTGCATATGATCTATCTTCTACAGCTCCTGCAACAACCTCCTTAGGGACTTCAGCAAATGATTCACCTTGGTCTCTTCCTGCTTCATTACCCCCTTCTGGATGAGCACTAGCTTGCCCAAACTGTCCGGCCAGATCCTGTATGTCCATGTTTAGATCATCTTGGGCCCATACTTTCTCTGCAAGCCTCTTGACCTCTGCCCTTACACCTCTGATCTTGTTTGCCACAGTCATAAATAGACTGGCTTCCTTCCTTGTCTCATCACCAGCACTTGCTTTGTTTTGATTCTCGCACAGAACCAGCAGATCTTCATCATAAAAGCTAAGAAGCTCCATCGGATCAAAGACTTTGAATTCACCACTATTCTTCACTCTGATTACCGCCTCCCCCATATTGTTATCATAAAACCACTTCTTAAAATTCTGTAGTTATTGGGGGAGGGGATCTGCCAATCTGACCCTATTCACGGTCTTTGGGGGCTTTACCCTCAGAACAATCTTTCCCTTTCCAGTCTCCCAATCCTTGTCCTTCTTCGATCATCTTCTCTCCGCTTTTATAAATCCAAAGGACTCAAAATTGTCTATTAACCCATTTTTTATCTCCTTTTCCAATAATGAGGCTCTTTCACTAAGATGAGCATTCAGTAATGGTAATGTTGTCAGCCTCCTCAAATCCTATTTTGGCAAGGTCGTGAATGCCTTCCTCTTCTTCATGTAAGAAATACCACCCCCTCTCCTCTTAATCATGAACATCTTGAGGTTGGAGTTGTAACACCAGCTAATTATTCTCTTATCAGCCTCCTTTTTGCTCAACCCTTCCAAGTTTTGGAATAGGGGAGTCAGCTCTTCAGGCTCTTTTTCTCTAACAATCCATTCTTCTTTAGCCATTTTGAAAACATCTCCATCTACTTCTCCCTTTTTGGCTACATATACCAGTGGCCTTTCATCAACCTCATAAAACTCTGGTTCAGAATCATAGTCAACCAGCTGCTCATCATCTTCCTCTTTATCAATTAGGCCTTTGCCTTTTTCAGTATCCTTTCCAGGATTTTTCTCTACTATCACCTCTTCACCCACCAAATCCTTCTCAAAATCAAACTGCATATTGACAAACCCAGCTTCTATTATTTCCTCCACATTCTCCATAGATTCATTCTCTTTCTCTACTCTAGAACCTCCTACACCTTCAGTCTCCTGCACCAGATGTGCCCTCTCCCGCCCTGGAGGATGTACCCACATTCAGAAATAGGTATTTGGAAACATCAGTTAAATCATCTAACTCAGATTGAGTTAGTTGACTGGGTAGGCCGGCAGCAGCTTTTAACTCATTTATCTGCTCAAACAGCTTCTTTATCAGCAAGCTTTGATCCATCAACATCTTCTTCATCCCTTCAATCACTTCATCTTTTTGACTCTCTCGTATCTCTTGATTAGTGAGTTTTGTTTTCATCATGCTCAGTTCATTAGCAAGAGAGCTGTTGATGTTTCGAATCACATCTTCATCTAAACCACCTCTTTCTTCTCTCCTTGAGGTTTGTTGGACCAAAAGAACCAATGAGCCAGATCAGAAAAACCTTTAAGTCCCACAGACATCATAACAACTGAAGTGGTCTACAACAGCTGAAGATAAAGTATGAAGACAAAGTCTATAGATAAAGTCTGAAGACAACAGTTGAAGACAATGTCTGAAGATAAACTCTGAAGACAACTGCTAAAGACAAAGTCTGAAGACCAAGTTCTCAGAAGTTGTCACAATAGTTGAAGTAGTACTTTTCAGTAGTTATGATGGTTTACTTTTCAGTAGTTTTATTTTATGTAAAAAATTTGAAGTTCTAACACTTCAGATGTTATAACTTCAGTAGTTAAAATTGTAGCTTGTACTTAACTATATTTTGTGAAGGTGTCCTCAGTTGTTGTGGACATCTTCAGTAGTTTAGTCTACTTTCAGTTGTTTGTATAAATCAGTTGGATGTCACTATCAAGTGACATCAACTGACGTCAAATTCCTTTATAAAAGGAATGTTGACCTAATTGTTTTACAATAGAAGCTTTTGCGTGGATGAAAATATTCTATTTGCATAAAACTCTCTCTCTCTATAATCGTCATTGTTTGATTGAATATTCATATTATTCTTGCTTAAATTTCGTCTAATTCTTGTTATATTCCGCTGCAAATCTTAATCTAATTGATCAAACTAGATCCCGATCCTATCAAATGGTATCAGAGATGGTTAATCATTGATCGATTTAACAATTGATCATTGAAACTGTTCTTTTGATATCTAAGTTTGATCGAATTAGCAAATTTGCAAGAATTGGTTATAGAGTTTGATTTTCTGTTGCTTCCGGTGAATTAATTTGAGATACGTTTTATTTCAAACTGAGTTGTTGAGTTTTTGAGCTAGATTTGTTAAAATATCATTGACCTTATTTGAATCTGTTGATACATGTATGTCCCTAGATCATGATTTGAATGTAATAGATCTTGTTTATCTGATTCTGTTGTAATGCAAAATGATTAATGAAATGATATTGATTGTTTGTGATTGATAATATTTAATATTTCATTAATGAGTCGATGTTGAATTGGTTAATGAAGATCATGATAGGTTGGACTCACTTTAGTATAGATGTTTACTTTTCATTGTAATAGGACTTGTGTTAGTTTCAGTTTGTATTTTGATAGTTATTAGCAGTTTTGGCAGTCCAGCGAAACTGTGAGCGAATCTATAGTTTCGCTCACAGTTTGCTGTTTTGGTTCACCCGGCGAACTTATGTTCTGCCAGGCGAAACTATAGTTTCGGCATGACAGTTTCGCTTGTAGCGAAACTGTCAGCGAAACTATGACTGCTATATATACTTTTGGTATTTCATTTTGCATGATAAGTTTTGCAAAACCCAAAACGTGGAATTCTGTTGCAAACTATCATTCTCAAGCAGTTACTTCATTGAAATACATTGTGCTTATTGTTATTGAGTGAGTTAGTTCATTTGAATATCAATTATGTCTTGATTCATCATATTCTTCTCTCAATTGTTTGTTATTTGGCTTATGTATGTGATATTGATCAAACTATTCTATCAATTGTACTGTTCATCGATCACATGGACCAACAATATGGTATCAGAGCCTTAGTGCTCTTGATTTGTTGAGTTTTGGTGGTTTTGGTCAATATCTAGGTTCAATCAATTTTCATCGGATTATCAGCTGTTTTTGGGATGGAAATTGATTGAATTATGCTTGTTCTTCATTGAGGAAGATTCTACAATCATCAGATCTCAAATTCATTGAGTTTTGGATGATTTTGGATTGATTTTAAGGTGAAAAAGGGTTTTCAGATCGACGAGCGAAACTACAGTTCTTACAGCGAAACTGTGATCTTCATTCAGCGAAATTGTGAGTTATTTTGGATTTGAAGTTGTTTTCTAGAATTTCAGCGAAAGTATCTATTTGAACGAAAGTTCAGCAGTGTTTTTGATCAATTATCAAGCGAAAGTGCTGCCAAAACTATATCTGAACGAAAGTTCAAGCTTGTTTCCTGCGAAATTAGCAGCGAAACTAAGCAATTGTTGTCTTTGATTCAAGCGAAAGTGCTGCTGAAATTTCAAGAGAAAGTGTCTGAGTTTGCGAAAGTATTTGTTTTAGCGAAACTATTAAGCAAGCTTACTTTCTCGGCGAAGTTGTTAGCGAATTTGTCAGCGAACTTACCAGCGAAATTACCAAACTTTCTGCGAAATTATCATGTCAAAATTAACTACTCTCACACTTGCGGATCTTGAAAGTGTTGCTCCTAATAGACCTCCAAGACTCATTAATGGAGATAATTTTGAAGATTGGAAGAGATGTCTCAAGGCTTTCTTTTTCTATACAGATCATAATCAATGGGAATCGATTATTTCAGGTCCTCATATACCTACGGTTACAGTTGGTGATGTCGTTTCTCAGAATAAAGATCCATCTTCTTATACTGAAAGAGATCTGAAACTGATTGATCGTGATCAAAAAGCATTTGGTGCTCTAACTCTCTGCTTGGCTCCTGACATCTACAATCGTTTTGCAGAGCATAAAAATGCTAAATCCCTTTATGATGCTCTCTGTGAATTCTTTGATGGGAATGCAGATCTGGTGAAAGACAAGAGTATTCAAGCTGAAAAGGAGTTTAACTCGTTTGTAGGATATAAGAATGAAAGTTTGACAGATCTTACAAATCGATTCTTAACTGTTTCAAGCACTCTGAAGAAATATGATGAAAGACTTTCCAACAGCGAACAAGTTAACAGACTTCTCGATTCTCTTCCACCACAATGGAGTCTTCAAGTGAGGATGCCCAAACAAGAAAGAGGTTTTACAGATTACAAGCTGATGGATATCATTAATAAGTTGAAATCTTTTGAGTTGGATATGAAAAGAAGAGAATTTAACCAGACTATGATGCCCACACCTGGTTTTTCTCAAAATGCTGCTTTATTGTCATCCGCTGCAAACTCTCACATTCAGAATCCAATTCAAGGAGGGAGCAATTCAAGTAATTTCTCAAGTGGTAGTAATCATGTTGGAAAGGAATTGGGAAATTCTAAGGTGAATGCTGAAACTACTATTCCATCTGAAACAATGGCTCTTTTTGGAATGTTTGTTCAGAGCTATGAAGCTCTTGTTGCTGGTGAGTTGAAAGGTAAAGGAATGACTATGGAGGATATGTATCAAGTTGATCCTGATGATTTGGAAGAGACTGACATTCAATGGCAAATGGCAATGTTAACTTTAAGAGCTCGGAGGTTTATGGAAAGAACGGGAAGAAAGAACTTCGGTGGTCAATCATCAACCTCAAAACTAGGATTTGACAAGTCAAAACTGAGATGCTTCAACTGTAAACAATTGGGACATTTTAAACGTGAATGTCCATTACCAATTGTAACAGATCCTAGTAACACGTGAGTGCCAAGATTGACAGAGAAAGTAAAGGAAGAGGGAAATTCAAAAAAGGAGTCAGCCTTGATTTCTAATTTTGACTGGAGTGCAGAGGTGGAAGAAACCAGATCTGAAATAAATCATGCTTTAGTTGCTGAGATTGTGAAAAGTGATGAGATGGAAGTTGAGAAAGATGAGTTTGTGCTGTTTAAAGAATTCAAAGGAGAGAATGAATCTTCAGTAAAGGAGAAAGAAGAGAAAGATGATGGAGAGAAGAAAGAGAAAACTACAGATTCAAAAGCTGTGAAAGGAAAAGAGAAGGATGATGCGGCCGCTACTGTTGAGGAAAGGAAATCGAGTACTCCAGTATGCATGTGCGATAAAGCTTTAGCTGCCGAAAAGATGGTAATGGGACTTCCTTATGAGGTAATACAGGATATGTGTTCATCTGCTTGCAAAATTAGACTTTTTGGGGTTTATAAGGCTAATCGTTTATTAATTGATAATGAAAAGGATTTAAAACGAATTAATGATGAACTTAAATTGAATGAATCAAAATATTTTGTGAAATTAAATGAGGCTTTAAAAGAAACTGATCATTTAAAAAGAATTGTTTTGGAAAGGAATGTAGAGATTAATACTTTGACTGAACGAGTTGCTCTGGCTGAATTTGAAGCAAGCAAACTTCAGTCAAAGTTAGATAAATGGACTATTTCTGGAATGAAACATGATGATCTTTGTAAATCTCAACGGGGAGCAAGAATTAAAACTGGTTTGGGTTATGAACATGTACAGGTTTATCCTCCTCCTAGTACATATTGTTATTCTCCTATGCCTGTTCCTCATCCTTCTAATGATTTAATCAAATCAGATACTGATAGTATGTCTGCAGGTTTAGTTGGGAATAACTCTAAGTACATTCGTGAAGACTACGACTATGGACCAACTAGTGGGCTTGGATGCACTAGTTCTAGTACACCTGAAAAATTGCAGTCTGTTTTAGATAATAAGTCTAGTTTAAATTCAGTATTTGTTTCTAGTTCAAATGTAACAGACTTGAATGTCTCATGTTCTCCTGATTGTTCTATTTCATCTTGTAATTCAAATCTTAATAGTGATGATTTTTGTTCTGGTTATGAATTGAATGAATCTGATGTTTCACCTAACACAACTGAGCAACTTAAAACTAATTCTTTTGAAAAGTTCTTTTCTCAACCTATTCCATCTTTTATACCATTAAATATGACATCTTCAGAAAAATGCAGTTCTCCTTCATCTGAAACTAGTACCAATGGTACGAGTTTTACTGATTTGTCAAAAGAATCAAGCTATGATTTTGTAAAAAATAATTCTGAGTCAAATAAACAAAAACATCATGAGATGTATGAGACATTCAGCGATGTTGATTCTAGTTTGTCTGAATGTGATGTGGAGATTATTATTGATCCTATTTTTACCTCATCACATCATCGATCTAGATTCAAACATCATTGTTTCAGGTGTGGTGAAGAGGATCATCTTATCAAAAATTGCCCTTTGATTGAAAGATCCTCTAATAGAAATTGTTTTGGGAATAAATTGACAAAATTGGTTAATAATTTCTTTCATAAAAAATCAGCTTCTTTGAAAACAAAGGTTGTTCAATATTGGATCCCTATTACTCCTGGCTAAATGATTTGTTCATTCATTTCAGGGATCTTCTTCAAAGATTGTAAACAGTCTGTGGCATGTTGATAGCGGCTGTTCCAAACACATGACGGGATTAAAGGATTTGTTGACTAATTATCGAATTATCAATGGAGGATATGTGGCATTTGCTGGAGACAAGAAGGGTGGAAAAATGATTGGACAAGGAGAAGTTACTAATGGCTCTCTTACTCTTGAAAAAGTCAACCATGTTCCTGAATTGGCATTTAATCTTCTGAGCGTCTCTCAAATTTGTGATAAAGATATTCCAGTTCTATTTAAATCTGACGAATGTTTATTTTTGAAATCAGAGATAGCTGTTCCAGAAGATTTAATTCTCATGCGTGCTCCAAGGAAACACGATACATATCTTCTTGATGTGAATTCTAATGAGTCAAAAGCTACTGCAACTTGTCTTCTTTCAAAAGCATCAACATCTGAGTCACTCTTGTGGCATCGTCGATTGGGCCATGTCAATTTTAAGATAATTAATAAATTAGTAAAGAACAATCTTGTTAGAGGACTTCCTTTAAAAGACTTCTCTGTGTCTGAAAAAGGCATGGCATGTGCCAAAGGGAAACAACATAAGAAATCTCATAAGCCTAAACTTTTAAATAGCATATCAAGTCCTCTAGAGTTGTTACATACTGATTTATTTGGGCCAATTAGTGTTAAATCCATTGCTAAAAAGTCTTTTTGTCTTGTTGTTACAGATGATTTTTCACGTTATTCATGGGTGAGATTTCTTGCTCACAAAAGTGAAGTTGCTGAGGAATTGCAGAAATTAATCATTTCAATTGAATCAGTCAGTAAGAAAAGAGTTATGGGATTAAGAAGTGATAATGGCAATGAATTTAAAAATCAGATTCTTGACTCATTTGTGCTCAAAAAGGGATCGTGAGACAATTTAGTGCTGCAAGAACACCCCAGCAGAATGGAGTTGCAGAAAGAAAGAATCGTACTCTTGTGGAAGCTGCTCGTACAATGTTGATAGAATCCTCACTACCTGTCATTTTCTGGGCTGAAGCTGTTAATTGTGCTTCTTATGTTTTAAACAGAGTGCTAATTGTGAAAGATAAAGTGAAGACTCCTTATGAACTTTTTCATAAGAGGAAGCCACTAATTGATTTCTTTCGCCATTTGGATGTTCTTGTACGCTTCTGAATACTCAAGCTCAAAAGACCAAGTTTGGGGCTGTTTCTGATGAATGTTACTTTGTTGGATATTCTTCTTCACAAAAGGCATATCGAGTTTACAACAAAAGAACACGTATTGTTCAAGAGTCATTTTATGTTGATTGGCAAGAATCAAATCCTACTGAAGTTAAATCTGAACCTGCATGGTTCTTTGATTCCGATACTGTGTTCAATTCATTCAATTTGCCAGTTTTCGATGATGATATGTCAAGTCCATGTACTCAAACGAATATTATTCCATCATCTTCATCGTCTGTTTCATCAATTCCACAAGTAACTGATGCTGTTTCAATTGATGTCAGCTCATCGTCTCCGATGCCTGATCAGCACCATTATCTGATTCTTTATCACCTACATCTCTTAACTCACCTGATTCATCACCTGTCATTGATACACCTTCACCTTCATCTACTCTTTCTCCGGCGGTTGATACTTCTTCAACTATCTTTCCTTCTTCTGGAGATTATAAAACTTTGAAAGATCATCCACTTGATAATGTAATTGGATCTGTTTCTGATGGTGTTCGTACTCGAAGTCAATCTGGTCTGATTAATGTTTGTCTTTTCTCATGCTTCATTTCTCAAATTGTTCCTAAAAATGTTCATGCTGCTCTACAAGATCCGTGTTGGGTAGAGTCTATGCAATTGGAACTTCAACAGTTCAGGAAGCTTAAGGTTTGGACTTTAGTTGATTTACCTCCCAACAAGTATCCAATTGGTACAAAATGGGTGTTCAAGAACAAACCAGATGATCGGGGCGTGGTGGTGCGAAACAAATCTAGACTTGTAGTGCAAGGCTTTGCTCAAGAAGAAGGTATTGATTATACAGAAGTCTTTGCTCCAGTTGCTCGTCTTGAAGCAATCCGTATATTTCTTGCTCATGCTGCTCATAAACAATTCAAAGTGTACCAGATGGATGTGAAATGTGCTTTTCTCTATGGCGACATTGATGAAGAGATATATGTGTGTCAACCACCAGGCTTTGAAGATCCTGATTTTCCTGATAAAGTGTATAAACTTGATAAATCTTTGTATGGACTTCATCAAGCACCCAGAATCTGGTATGAGACTCTTACACAATATCTTTTAAGCAATGGTTATTCTCGTGGTACCATTGATATGACCTTATTTAAGAAGGAGGTGAATGGTGAAATGATCTTTGTTCAAGTGTATGTCGATGATATTATTTTTGGATCCACAAACTCTCAATTGTGTAGAGAGTTTGAAGAAGTGATGAGCCAACGGTTTGAAATGAGCATGATGGGTGAAATGTGCTTCTTTCTTGGCTTGCAAGTTGAACAACAGAAAGAAGGAATTCTTATTCACCAAGAGAAGTACATTAAAGATATTCTGAAGAAATTTAAAATGGATGATGCGTCTACTGAAATGACCCCCTTTACTGCTCAGACGTGTCTCACTCCAGACGAAAATGGAAAACCAGTTGATCCTCATCTTTTTCGCTCTATGATTGGCTCTCTCATGTATCTTACTGCAAGTCGTCCTGATATCACTTTGTGCTGTTGGTTACTGTGCTAGATATCAGTCGGCTCCAAAGGAATCTCATGAGAAAGCTGTCAAACGAATTTTTCGTTATCTCAAAGGATCATCTCTCGTCTCGGACTGTGGTATCCATATGGTGGAAATTTTGATTTACATGCTTATTCTGACAGTGATTTCCAATGGTGCAGGTTAAACAGAAAATCTGTGTCTGGAGGATGTCAATATTTGGGTAATTGTCTGGTATCTTGGCAGAGCAAGAAACAAACAACAGTTTCTCTTTCTACAGGGGAAGCTGAATATATTGCTGCATCTAGCTGCTGCTCTCAAGTTCTCTGGATACAACACCAAATGATTGATTATGGAATCAATTTCCTTCATACACCTTTATTCTGTGATAATGAGGCTGCCATTGGAATCGCTAAAAATCCTATTCATCACTCTCGCACAAAGCATATTGAAACCCGAATTCATGCGATTCGTGATGCTCAAGAGAAGGGTTTCATTAATATTATTCCCATTGATACCAAAAATCAAAAAGCTGATCTTTTCACAAAAACGTTTGACAAACCTCGTTTTTATGAATTGATTTCTATGCTTGGGTTAATATCTTTTTAAAATTTGTTTTCTATTTCTTTGATAATAATTTTAAACAAAAAATATACAAAATACATAAAAACAAAAACCAATAAAATAAAAAAAAAAAATCAGTTACAATTTTTCTATAATTATAGACAAATGAAAATAAAAATTTGGGGGAGTAATATCTGTATTCTGAGATCGAATTTAACATGATGAGAAATGATTGTATATTCTCTAAATATTTCTTATTTACATGACCAGTAATTCTATGAGAAATGATAGTAACTGTCTCTAAATTCTGCTTCATAATAAAAAAAATAAAAAGAAATGGATCAGATTCCTTGACGATATGCTTGATAGACTCAGCCTGATGAATGAAGTAGACAGCAGCTTTATGATTAAATTAAACTTTATGCTTAAGAATGCCTGGATTTACTCATTCATTTTGGATTGCACAAAAACTGAGTCCTGACAAAAATGGATTGAGAATGAATCTTTCGTTCATTGTGCTTTGTTATGTCATCATTCTCTGCTGTTTTACTTTTGTGTTAAGATGTCTTGTGTCTGTGCTTATCTCCTTTGCTGTACGGAAGTACTGACCTGGAGTGATGATCTCCTCTGCTGTACGATAGTACTGACCTGGAGCTCTCATCAGCACATGTTCAAATGGTTATCTCCTCTGTTATACGTGAGTATAGATCTGGAGCTCTCACCATTTTGATATAATTATGTCAAATCATCTTATCGATGAATTTCTCTCAGAATGAAATATTTTGTGTATAATCATTTATATACTTTTTCAAAAGTTTGCTTCATGAAGATTGATTCATAATTCAATAAATCCTGAGGTTGGGTGAGGGTTTTTACCAAATGATTGTGGGGTCTTAGCATTCTAAAGCATCTAATCGAACCTTAAATGAATCATAAGCTGTTGTTTGAAAAAGGATAAGGCATGAGTTTAAGTGGATAATTATATCAGCAATCGTTATTGATTTGTTCTAATTTCTGTGGTTTCTGTGCAGATTGTGATCAGATCTTGTTTTCAGTATAATCTCATGACTGGTAGATGATTTTTAATCATCATTATGTTCTAAAATATTTAGAGAATGTGATCTCTGATTATTTTAGATCTCATTATGTGATGTGCTTCCCTTGAGTATTATTGTTAATAAAAATAAAAAAAATAAAATAAAATAAAAAATATAAAAAAAAATAAATAAATAATAATAAAAATAAAAAAAATTTTAAAAAAATATATATATAAAAAATATAAAAATAATAAAATAAAATTTTGGTGCGAAATTATTCTTTCGCTGACAGCTTCGCTAAGCGAAACTGCAATTTCGCTAGGTTAGCTTATAAGTTGTTAACCAATTATCTTTTAGCGAAATTACAGTTTCACTGAGCGAAACAGTAAATTCGCTTGCCGAATTTATAGTTTCGCTGCCAGCGAAACTATTGACTATATAAGTCAATTTTGCGAATCTTTCTTCATAACTTCGCAAATCTGGTTCAAGTCGACTGTTAGGGTTTTTAGGTTTCTTTTACGGCGATATTGATTTGAAATTGGTTTTTAGACCGATTTTGAGTGATATTCTCTTCAGATGTGAGTTTCGAACATTAATTGGTCATTTAATCTTGTAACACCTAATGGCAACCTCCCACATATACGTTGGGGCAAAACCTCATCGAGTGCGATGAGTCCCTTATGGGGGGTGATTGCAACACCTAGAGGCGTACCTCCCACATTGTCCGTGGACAGGAGAGATTCCTGGCTCATAAGTAATGACCTGCCTCTTAAATCACCGACGCGTTTTGGGCTTAGTTGGCTGTGGAGCCTAAAAACTCCACAGTTAAGCGTGCTCAGGTGGGAGTAGTACCAGGATGGGTGACCCCCTGGGAAGTTTTCACCTGGGTAACCAAAAACAAATCCGTGAGCTCTTAGTGAGCAAAGCGGACAATATTGGTGATTACGAGGGGCCGGGGTGTTACAGAGTGGTATCAGAGCCACTCCTGTGCCATCCGGGATGTGGGGCAGAAACTCATCGAGGACGATGAGTCCCTAAGGGGGGGTGATTGTAACACCTAATGGCAACCTCCCACATATACGTTGGGGCAAAACCTCATCGAGTGCGATGAGTCCCTTATGGGGGGTGATTGCAACACCTAGAGGCGTACCTCCCACATTGTCTGTGGACAGGAGAGATTCCTGGCTCATAAGTAATGACCTGCCTCTTAAATCACCGACGCGTTTTGGGCTTAGTTGGCTGTGGAGCCTAAAAAACTCCACAGTTAAGCGTGCTCAGGTGGGAGTAGTACCAGGATGGGTGACCCCCTGGGAAGTTTTCACCTGGGTAACCAAAAACAAATCCGTGAGCTCTTAGTGAGCAAAGCGGACAATATTGGTGATTACGAGGGGCCGGGGTGTTACAAATCTGGATTACATCTTGGTTATGATAAGCGATTTGGATTTGTCGCTTCGGTGGTTTCGCTGTTCGTTCAACGAAACTACCGAAGTTTCAGCGAAATTGAACGAAAGTTCACTGTCTTTCAGCGAAACTGTAAAGTTATGCTGTCCGAGCGAACTTAACAGTTTCGGCACATCTTATCTAATTTCGCAAAGACTAATCCTTATTTCACAGTTTCGTCTATAATTTCTCAAGTCAGCGAAACTAATTTGTAACAGCGAATCTAAATTAATTTTTGGTGAAACTAATTGCGAAACTACTTTGAATCATTCTAATCTTGTCAAAAATACTTTTTGTTCTGCGAAATTAACAAGTTTCTATGAGCGAAACTATAGTTTCGCTCGTCGAAACTGTTTGATTTCCTTGACGAAACTGTCTTTAATTCAGCGAATCAATCATGTCTTAGTGAGCGAAACTATTGTTTCGCTTGCCGAAATTAATTGTTTCTTTTGTTTGTATCTTATTTTTTTTTTCAGTATTTCTTATTCAAATTTATTTGATGATCTTTTCAGATTATTATGGCGAATCTAAAGTTTGACGAGAGGAATAACATTACTGCCATATTAGATGATACTTTGCCTAAAGCGGCCGGATTTCGAGATTGTATTCGATGGCTCCAAAGATCACCCATTGCATATGCTATCTCTCATTCTCCCACTATCTATGATCTTCACATTAGAGACTTTTGGAGATCAGCGGACTACAACACCGGAGGAGATGTTCAGAGGATCACAGCTAGAGTACTTGCTCATGATATATCTATTACCGCTGAAGATGTGTCGAGGATTCTTAGACTGGACGATGATACTGGTGATGAGGTTGATATGACAGAATCTGAAGTATTCCAAGCTTTCCGGCAAATGGGATATGAGGGACCAGTTTTTGGGTCGAGGAAAGAGATTAAAAAATCATTTTTATCTAAAGAATGGAGATATATAGCTCACGTGTTTATTATGTGCTTAGATCACCGTAAGGGTGGATCAGATGGACTTAATCTTGACTGGGCCAAAGCAATGGTGATATGTTGCAAAGGAGAGAAGGCAAACATTGCTAGATTGATCTTCGCTTGGATGGCAGAAAATGTGATGGCAGTGAAAAAAGATAAATGGTTGTTATGTCCTCGTTTTATTCAGATGATTATTGATGATTTGATTCCTGATGTTCCTAAACACGGTGAAGTTAAGAGATTGGTTCAGATGAACCCTCGGATATTTGCAGATTGCTGTGCTATACGCCATGATTTCAGTGGTAAAATAACCCATCTCTGGGAGAACATGTATCCACCAGAGCGATGGAATTATATCAGACGAGTCGATGAGTCTGAAAACAAAAGAGCTGAGGAAACACGGGTGAAACAAGCTGATGCAGCTAAGAAACGAAAGAGATATGCAAAGGAGAAAGATTATGATTTTGAAGAAGATATAGATACACAAGCTGAAGAGATAAGGGTGGAGAAGGAACGAAGGTCTAAAAAGAGGACTGACTTTGTTGAACCTGAACGGAGATCAAAACATAGACATGAGGGTTTCACAGCTGGGAAAGAAGCAAGTGCTGGTCTTGATGAGGATATGATTCGTGGTCTAAATACTTCATTGGCTAATGAGTTAAGTATGATAAAGACCAAACTGATGAATCAAGAGATTCGGGAACAACAGAAAGATGAGATCATGGATGGAATGAAAAGGATGTTGATTGATCAGAACAGCTTGATTAAGAAGTTATTTGAAGAGATTTCACAGATGAAGGCTGCTGCTGGCCTACCCAGTCAACTAACTCAATCTGAGTTAGATGATATGACTGATATATCTAAGTACCCATTCTTGAATGTTGGTACCTCATCAAAGGTAGGAGAGGGCACCTCTGGAGCAGCTGACACTGAAACAAGAGAACAAGAGATTCCAAGAGAAGAGGCTGGTAGAAATGATGAAGATGAGATTGTTGAGGCTGAGTTTGTTAATCTACAGTTTGACTTTGATAAAGATATTTTGGGAGAAGAAGTGATTGTTAAAGCTACTCATGAGGAGACATCAGATAAAGGTAAAGGTTTGATTGATGAAGAAGAAGAGGAGGATGAGCAGTTGATTGATTATGATTCTGAGCCGGAATTCTATGAAGTAGATGAGAGACCTCTAGTGTATGTGGCTAAGAAGGGAGATGATGAGAATGATGTGTTTGAGATGGATAAGAGTGATTGGTTGATAAAAGAGAAGGAGGCTGAAGAACTCACCCCTCTGTTTCAAAATATGGAAGGTTTGAGCAGAAAGGAAGCAGACAAGAAGATAATCAGCTGGTGTTATAATCCTTTCTTAAAGATGTTCTTGATTAAAAGACGAGGAGGTAATATCAGTTACATGCTCAAGAGGAAGGCGTTTAAGACCTTGCCTAAGTGGGATCTGAGACGATTAGCTACCTTGCCTTTGATTAATGCTAATTTAAGTGAAAGGGCAGAATTTCTGGAGAAGGAGATTAAAAATGGTCTAAATGATAATTTTGAATCATTTGGTTTTATGAAGGCTGAACGAAAGAGATCTAAGAAAGACAAAGACTGGGAGACAGGGAAAGGGAGAATTGTGTTGAGAGTTAAACCGCCTAAGACTGTAAACAGAGTAAGACTGGCTGATCCTCTTCCTCCTCGTTTACAGGACTTTGAGAAGTGGTTCTATGATAATAACACCGGGGAGGCTATGATTAGAGTCAAACAAGGAAGAGAATTTAGGGTGTTTGACCCAATGGAGTTATTCAGCTTTTGTGATGAAGATCTTTTGATTCTCTGTGAAAATCATATAAAGGCGGGGGCAGGTGAGGAAACAAGAAAGGAGGCAAGCTTGTTTATGAATGTGGCGAACAAAATAAGGGGAGTTCGGGCAGAGGTAAAAAGTTTGGCTGAAAAGGTGAGAGCACAAGATGACTTGGCTATGGATGTTCAAGACTTAACTAGGCAGTTTGCTGGAGCTAGTGGTCATTCACATGAAGCTGATGAGGCAGGAACTAATCTTGGAGAATCAGTGGCTGAAGCTTCTCAAGACATTGCTGCAGGAGGAGTTGAAGACAGATCAACAGCAGCTGAGGAAACGCGAGCTGAAGAACCGAACGAAGAGCAGTGAAGACAGTGAGGTCCAACCTAGGGGGAGTATTGAAGATCATGATAGGTTGGACTCACTTTACTATAGATGTTTACTTTTCATTGTAATAGGACTTGTGTTAGTTTCAGTTTGTATTTTGATAGTTATTAGCAGTTTTGGCAGTCCAGCGAAACTGTGAGCGAATCTATAGTTTCGCTCACAGTTTGCTGTTTTGGTTCACCCGGCGAACTTATGTTCTGCCGGGCGAAACTATAGTTTCGGCATGACAGTTTCGCTTGTAGCGAAACTGTCAGCGAAACTATGACTGCTATATATACTTTTGTTATTTCATTTTGCATGATAAGTTTTGCAAAACCCAAAACGTGGAATTCTGTTGCAAACTATCATTCTCAAGCAGTTACTTCATTGAAATACATTGTGCTTATTGTTATTGAGTGAGTTAGTTCATTTGAATATCAATTATGTCTTGATTCATCATATTCTTCTCTCAATTGTTTGTTATTTGGCTTATGTATGTGATATTGATCAAACTATTCTATCAATTGTACTGTTCATCGATCACATGGACCAACAGTTAATTAGGTTTATGGTTGTTTGAAGTGTTACACATGCTGTTATATTAATTAATACATTCAAACTTAACACAATGAAGTTCTCATGCGAATGGCCCATGCGAATGAAGCACACGCATGAATAACTTCATACGATTGACTCAGTCGCACGACTGAACCAGGAGACTGGATCAGTCGTATGATTGACACATAAGATTGGCTCAGTCGCACGACTGAACACTCAGTCGTGCGGATGAATCAATCGCATGGTTCAATCGCACGACTGAACCATACTTATGGTCCAGTCGCACGAATGAATAATACTAACCTATAAATACAACCCAATTCGTGTAACAACGTAAGCATTCATTCTATTTCGACTCCAGACGTACCCTAGCCGTCCAGAAGCCTCCCAATTCATTCTCCAAGTTCATAGAACACATTAGATCGATTCCCAATCGATTCTTAACGTTAGATTCAATTCTTTATTGATTCTTCGTGTGTTCTCACTGATTGGATCGCCAATCAAATAGGATTCCGCACTATTTGATCTGGTTTACATGCTAATCACTCGGTATTTCGTTCAAATACCAGGTCCTAACAAGTGGTATCAGTGCTTTGGCTCTTGATTACGTGTGATTCAATCAAGATTGATAAAAAGTTTGTGTTTTTACATCAAAAACGCAATCTTTTGTGTCAAAAGTGATCTTGGACGTTCCCTGCTCATCAAAGTTTAGTTTCTACGGACTTAGACCATTAGAGTTTGCAAAATTTCGAATTTTTATGGCTAAAACACGTTTAACCTAGAAATTTTCGCAAAACAGCAGCTTCAGTCGCACGAGTGAGCCATTCGCACGACTGGACTCCATTCGCATTGCCCAGACGCACGATTGGACCTAGTCGCATCTCCATTTGTACGATTGAACCATTCGTTCGCAGTGTTCATATGCATAAGCTTCATTCGCACGACTGAACCAATCGCTTAGTTCAGCCGCACGATTGAACCAGTCGCATAGTTCATACGCACGGATAGCCCAATCGCATCCTTCAGTCGCACCAGTTGACAGTTTGTTTTAGTAGACTTAAAGTTATTCGACATGGAAGATCAAATGTCAGCCTTTACTGCTGGAAAGGACTCAAGGATCCAGAACCTGCTGTTACTTGTGAGTGAGGTGGGTAATCATAATAAACCACCAAAGCTCTTAACGTTAGATGAGTTTCCTCACTGGAAACAACGTTTTGAGATCTACCTCAATGGAGTGGATCCAAATCTGTGAGAAGCTATCGAGATTGGGTATAGTACGCTGGTGGGAGCCGATGGAGTAAAGCTTACTTTAGGAGGGATGACAGACGCGCAGAAAGTTAAATATAATGCAGAGAAGAGAGTTTATGCATTGATTACACAGTCTATCCCTAAAGACATTTTCCACCAGTACTCAGAGAATAAGCAGGCCAAGAAACTATGGGATGAGCTGGAAAAGAGATACGACGGGAATGCTTCGCTGAAGACAATCAAGGCTAAGGAGTTAAAGAAGGAATTTGATAACTTCTCATCAATGGGAAACGAGAGTTTGGACGATGTTATAGATAGTTCTACCATCTGATGAGTGAACTGCATACACATGGGGTTGCTACTACCATGGAAGAGAAAGTTACTAACTTTGCAGACGGATTGCCGAAAAAGTGGGCTTCATTCGTGTCTAACCTGAGACAGAATGAAATGCTGGCAAAGCTGGATATCAATGACTTCATTCTAAAGTTGCGAGAAGAAGCACTTAGGATGAAGTACAGAGCTCAGAAGTCTTTGTACACTCAAAATCTAGCTTTGTACAATGCCACGCCTCAAGCTAAGACATCTGGAGCACCTCTCCAGACTGCATTTGTGTCTAGCTCATCGGGTCCTTCACATGCTTCTCCTTCAGGATCAGACACGTCAGGGTCTTCTTGTACCCATTATATTGGATCTGAAGCGAATGCTACTAGACTGAAGACCGAGAACCTTGGTAATGTCACTGTCGAAGTAGCTCGAGAGCACATGGATCTTTTGGCTGCAGTGGTTCATTCATATGACGGACTTGTAGCTGGGAAGATTGGAAACTGCCATCTGGCAGACGAGGACTACGAGCAGGTGGACGAGATGGAGCTGGAGAAAATGGATATTATGTGGGCCATAGCTAGTGCTGTCCGGAGGGCGAAGAAGTTTGTGAAAAAGACCGGACAGAACTTGGTAGCTACTAAGGATACCACATTTAGCTTTGACAAGAGTAAAGTGACCTGCTTTAACTGTGGAGAGAAGGGGCACTTCAAGAGAGAATGTGTAAAGCCAAAGAAGACGGGTAACGAGAAACCATTCTCGTCCTTCACTCGTCAAGACAAGCAAGCTACTAGTTCTATTTCATCAAGCAAGGATCCAAAAGCCTTGACTGCTCATGATGATGAAGGACAGGACTGGAGTTTAGGTTTGTCTCTCCAGGGGAATCAAACATTGCAAGTGTAGAAGACTTAGACGATGATTCCGCGAGTGAAGGAGATATAGCAGTTGAGATAGCGATGTCAAGTAGTGAAGAAGCAACTGCAACTGAGGTCAGCTACAAGCCTGAAGAAGGGACTTCTACAGCAAAGTCAGAATCACAAGAACCAGAGACTTCTGATGCTGCATTGATGGCTAACTCTTCTGAACCTCCTCAGGTAAGTACCACTTACCAAATGTTTAATAATCATGCTTGTTCTGATTGTGATACTTTGAGAAATAGCATAGATGAAAAATTTGCTAGGTTATTAGATCATAATGATAACTTAGTAAAAGATTTGCAACTGTGCACTGAGGCTAATAGAGTATTAGAACAAAATGAGCATAGTTACAAAGAAAAGATAGACCTTTTGACTAAACAGCTTAGGGAAACTGAAGTAGTTGCATTTAACCAAGCTAATGACATTAGGTACTATCTAAACTCCCTAGAAGACACTAAGAAGCAAAAGGCAATTCTAGAAGTAGAAATAAACTCATTAAAACAGAAACTGCACAGTTAGACAAGTTCATCACACATTGTCCAACACTTAGTGAGAGAAAGAAACAACGGGGAGGGATTAGGTTATAAAGTGGTTCCACCACCACCTGAAACCTTGATGAACACTAAGACTAGACCAATTAATAATAACCCTATCAAGGATCATGTGGTGTCTACTCCTCTTGTTAGTGATCTAGATTCCACATGTTCATCAATTGAATCTGGAACAAAACAAAAGGAGGCCACTTCCAAGGCAAAGGGTAAAATGCCTTGTGTTAATCTGGAAAAGGAATTCGAAAAGGTTAATATTAAGTCAGGATCAAACAAAGTCAAATCAGAACCTAAAAAGACCACTAACGTTAATCTTTCACAAGTTTCAAGTCAAAAACCAGTTAACCAAAAGGAGAAAGATGTTAAACATGTTAAAACAGTTAACTTTGTTAAACAAGAGAAAACATCAAAAGAACCAGAGTCAAAACCTAAATTGAGTGATGTTACTAAAGTGTCACACACATCTCCACAAAGAAAGTTTAATCATAAAGTTGATAGCAGGTCGTGCTACACTTGTGGAGAATGTGGACACATTGCTTCCTTTTGTCCTTACTATCAGACACCTAGGAAGAAGATTGAACTTCAGGACTCAAAACCTAGGTCTTCTAAGAGGAGTTCTTTAACTCCACCTAGAAGAACTAGTGAACCTAAAGTTCAACCCGTTAGCCAGTCGACTGTTTATCACAAACAGGCTTTGCACAAATCTGGCTTATGGAAAGAGAAGTCACCCTATGTGTCTGATAATGATGACAAGAAAGAACCTGAGCTACCCTCACCCTCTAAGGGTCAATGGGTTGAATTCATGATGTGTGATGCCTCTGGGAAACCCAAGCCAGTAAAGGCTTGGGTTCCTAACCTAAACTAATCCTTTTCATTATATGTGCAGGGTGTTCGCTACAGTGCTGAAACCAACTCATGGATTGTAGACAGCGGAGCATCCAGGCACATGACAGGAAACAGGGCTCTTTTATCAAACGTCAAGCAAATAAAAGGAGGGCATGTTTCGTTTGTTGGAAACAAGGGAGGCTATATCACAGCTCAGGGAGAAGTAGGAAATCAGAAAGTTACGTTTGATAAGGTGAACTATGTTCAACAACTTCAAAACAACTTACTTTTTGTTTCCCAAATCTGTGATAAGGGATTTAATGTCATCTTCGACAACAAGAAGTGTTACGTGCTAAAGAAAGACTACGTGATTCCGGAGGACCAAGTTCTGATGACTGCTTCAAGATATAAAGACCTTTATGTTTTGGATCTCTCAACAGCTGCTACAACGGATCATGAGGTTCAGTGCTACAACAGTGCTACTGAGAAGGATTCCATCTCCTGGCATAGGAGAATGGGACACATTAGTCAAAGGAAGATGAATCACTTGATTCAGAAGGATTTTGTGAGAGGAGTTAATGTCAAGAACTTCCAGCTTCCTGATTTTTGTGTAGCTTGCAAGAAAGGCAAACAGACGAAGAAGTCTCATAAGGAAAAGAAAGTTCATTCAATAGAACTTCCTCTTGAACTTCTTCACATGGATCTCTTTGGTCCATTCAGTACAAAGAGCATTGCAGGCGACTTGTACTATTTTGTGGTTAGTGATGACTACTCAAGATTCTCTTGGGTGATGTTTCTGAAGTCCAAATCAGAAACATTTGAGTCATTCAAGGAGTTAGTAACCACACTGGAATCTCTCTACAAGCTGAAGGTGAGACAAGTACGCTCAGACAACAGAACTGAATTCAAGAATCAATGGATGGAGGCTTATTGCAAGGAAAAGGGAAATTGTGCATCAATTCACTTCTGCTTACACGCCTCAGATGAATGGCGTTGCTGAGAGAAAGAACAGAAGCTTGATAGAGACAGCACGGACAATGCTGGCAGACTCGAAACTGCCTATCCAATTCTGGAATGAGGCAGTAGCAAATGCTTGTTATACACTAAATCGAGTTCTGATAGTCAAGCGCCACGGAAAGACATGTTACGAGCTACTACAAAGACGCAAACCGAATTTGGAGTATCTTGAACCATTTGGCGCGCCGTGCACACTTCTGAAGAAGACACAAGAAGGTAAATTTAGCGAGAAGGCTGATGAAGGAATCTTTCTAGGATACAACATACCGAACAAGAGAGTTTACAATAACTCAACGGGTCTAGTAGAAGTGTGGTGCAATGTTGATGTTCAGAGATATACAACACCACCTACTGGCAAAGGACCCGCCTACTTCTTCGACTATGATGGATTCTTCAAGTCCTTCAACATCCCTATCTCTCCCTCGGATGACGAGCTAGCTACACGGATGATGTATGATATCTTGAATACACCATCTCATGATTCAACATCATCTAGCTCACAGGGAGAATCATCTACTCAGTCAGGAGGAGTAGTCGACGACAGTGACTCCTCCTCTGAAGATGAAGCTGTAGAAGATGATCAGAACAGTCAGGAGCAACGGGTTCCAGTTCCTGAAAGTCCACAAGCATCTAACAATGATGCACCTTCGACTTCGGAACCTCAAACTCCAACTACCTCAGATGCAGAACCAAATGTTCATAATCTTGGCTCTGAGGTAGCTGTTCCTACTACTCCAGGATCACGTTTAAACGTCTATCATCCCCTAGACAATGTCATTGGGGATGTCAGATCAGGAGTACAAACCCAAAATCAGCTATACTCAGCTGATTATGCCTCAGTTATGGAAAAGGGATACATTCATGATGGTGCTTATAGATGTTTTGTCTCTCAGTTTGAGCCAAAATACGTCAGTGATGCACTAAATGATGAGGCGTGGGTGAGTGCCATGCAAGAAGAACTTCTTCAGTTCAAGAAGTTAGGTGTATGGACTCTAG
The DNA here is from genome assembly GCA_025215565.1 of Flaveria ramosissima. Lineage (NCBI taxonomy): Eukaryota > Viridiplantae > Streptophyta > Magnoliopsida > Asterales > Asteraceae > Flaveria > Flaveria ramosissima. The sequence goes on along the minus strand of CM046037.1, from coordinate 75,926,161 downwards.
TAGATAGACCTAAAGGTGCTAAGGTCATTGGCACCAAATGGGTTTTGAAATGCAAGAAGGATGACCAAGGGGTCATTATCAGGAACAAGGCTCGATTTCGCCAAGTCGAGGGGATTGACTACAATGAAGTGTTTGCACCCGTGGCTAGGATGGAAGCCATTCGTATCTTCCTAGCCTATGCCTCGTACATGAAGATTAAAGTCTACCAATTAGATGTGAAGAGTGCATTCCTTCATGGGGAAATCAGAGAAACAGTCTATGTCAGTCAACCCGAGGGATTTGAAGATCCTTATCATCGGGACAGAGTTTACAAACTCGACAAGGCTTTATACGGGCTTCATCAAGCTCCAAGAGCCTGGTATGAGAAACTCTCGACTCATCTTGTGAAACACGGCTTTCGCAGGGGAGTCATTGACTGCACGCTGTTCATCAAAGAGAAAGATGGAGACCTACTGCTCGTACAGATCTATGTCGATGACATAATCTTTGGTTCAAAGAACGAAGACTTATGCAAAGAGTTTGAAGCAGTTATGAAGAAAGAGTTTGAGATGAGTGCTATGGGGGAGATGAAGTTCTTTCTCGGCTTACAGGTGGATCAGACACCAAATGGAATCTTTCTACATCAGACCAAGTATGTGGGAGACATTCTCAGTCGGTTTGACATGGAGAATGCTTCTGCTGCTGGGACTCCACTTGCTACTAATCATGATATAGCACCTGATGAAAATGGAGATCTAGTGGATGCCACAATGTACCGAGGAATGATTGGCTCTCTCATGTATCTCACAGCCTCAAGACCTGATATCATGTATGCTACATGTTTATGTTCTAGATATCAGGCTAAGCCTAAGGTCAACCATCTGATCGGGGTCAAGAGGATATTTTGTTATCTGAAGGGTACACCCACACTTGGGTTGTGGTATCCTCATGATGATGACTTTGAGCTCACGGCGTATAGTGACTCGGATTACGGGGGCTGCAAGATGAACTACAAGTCTACATCAGCAGGGTGTCAATTCTTTGGGAGGAGATTAGTTACCTGGCAGTGTAAGAAGCAGACATCGGTTGCATTGTCAACCTGTGAAGCCGAATACGTTGCTGCTGCAAGTTGCTGTTCACAAATCATCTGGATTCAACAGCAAATGCGGGATTACGGTTTAAAGTTTTCTTCTACTCCTATTTTTGTTGATAACTCTGCTGCAATTGCAGTAACTAAAATCCGGTCCAACATCCAAAGACCAAACATATCGGTATTAAATACCATTTCATAAGAGATTGTTTTGAAAAGAACTTAATTGATGTGGTAAAAATTAATACTGATTTTCAACGTGCTGACCTCTATACTAAAGCCTTTGATAAACCACGTTTTCAATATTTGTTAGAGGTCAACGGCGTTAAAAGAAAAGTGATGTTATTCCTGATGATGATCATGTGTAGTCCGATGCATTTTAGTTAATTTTTTATTTTATTGTATTTTCCTTATTTATTTTATTCTGTTTAAATTAAATTCATGTTATTTCGTTGTTTATTAAAATCCTAAAATAATTAAACCAGTTATGATTTTAGTATTTTAGGGGGAGAATAAGTCAGCCAATAACATTAAAAAAAACGAGGGAGAAGGAGTGGAAAGCTGATATAAGGTAGATCGTATCTGTGATACCGATTCAAACCCTTTGGAAAATGATAGTACACAGGAACAAATCGAGAGGGACTTTAAAAGTTTAATTTAGAAAAGATGCAAAATTTAAAGTATAAGTCTGTGTAGTCTAAGCAATATAAAAGGGAAGATGATAGAAAAACTGGTAACTATTAAGGTAACACAACGAGAGTAGACCTAGAGGTTGCTAGACCACAAATGATATGTCGGTAGATTCAACACAATAGATGATTAGACCTGACTGGTGATCTCAAGATCAAACTAAGTTGTTCAACTGACTGTGGGCTTCCATCTTATCACTGGTTAACACAATCAACAATATTCCAATAAGGGGTAATGAGCATGTAAACGCCACGAATGTGTGCGGATGACCATAAATAGAGCAAAGCACGAAAAAAATGAAAGACAAATGCTATCAAGCTAATGACTTATGTTGTTGGTGCATTTTGTGCAAAATAAAATTAAGCTGCTCTAACAAGGAGATAGGTTGTGTGCCTCTCTGCTGTGCGATGGCACTGACCTGAGGATAAGCATAACCTAGATATTCTAGAATTCATTGTTGTTTGCCGCCTCTCTGCTGTGCGATGGCACTGACCTGAGGATTGGCTTCTCTTTGAAAGCTCTAAGAATAGTCTCTTCTTGTAATAATACCCGTAGACCGCTCAAAAGCTCCTGAGGAATGTTGATTACCATATAAGTGTGGGATCCACAAATGTTAGTTGAAATAATTAAACCTAAAACTATCACCAGTTTGTGTCAAAAGTCTGTGTATGGATTTAAGAGGACAAACATATTGACAATCATTGTGGCTGCAATTCTTGAAAGTTCAAATCAATGTGGTAATCTAATAGTTCCAGTATGATTTCCTAAAGTTGCTAACGACTCTGGATGAAAACCATGAATTGAGCATCAAAAGGTTTTGATAACAAGTCCCAAATGATTTGACTTGCCTGTATGATTCCAAAATTGAATTGGTCCAGGTGTGGTCAATCTAAGTTGAAGCTGCCTATTCCGGAACAAATCCAGTAGATTTCTATCTTAGGATTAATCTCTCACAAAAAGCCAAAAACAAGTTAAATTTATGTACGTTAGTTTAATTTTCTAAGTTAGTTAGTCATTTTAGTTTGTTTGTTTGTCGGACTACATCATGAAAATCAGTATGGGATCAACTCACTAAAAGGGTCATGTCTGAGGTGACCACATGTATTTTCAAATTTTAAAAGGGTCACATCTGAGGTGACAAAGTGTTTAAAAGAGTCACGTCTGAGGTGACTAAATTGTTTAAAGGATCACGTCTGAGGTGATCAAAAAGTTTTCAAGTTAAAAGGATCATGTCTGAGATGATCAAATGCTCATAATGTTAATTTCAAAAGTTAAAAGGGTTAAATGTTAAATGTTCAAAATGGCAGAAAATTTTATAAGTCTAACCCATTCGCACGATTGGACCATAAGCATGGACCAACCATGCGAATGGGTCCCATTCGCACGACTGGACATGAGATTGAGCCATTCACCCGAATGGCTTGTTAGAATGATCCATTCGACTGAATGGAAGGAGGCGAATGAGTCAGTCGACCGACTGAGACTCAGTCGGTTAACTGAAGGTGCGAATGAAAGGGCACGAATGAGTCAGTCGACCGACTGAACCTCAGTCGGCCAACTGAATGCGACTGGCTGGGCAATCGCACGACTGAGCTTCAGTCGCCCGAATGAACTGAGCGAATGAGGCCAGTCGGCCGACTGAACTCAGCTTCAGTATTTAAAGGGCCACAGTCGATCGCATTTCACTCATCACCCTCAATCGCTCCCAAATCGCACTTCGTACCGTTACTCTGCCAAAATCACTCTAGATCCTGTTTTCACATCATTATTGATCTTCTGACGTTCGCTGTTGTTTATACAGGTAGATTGAAGTCATATCTCAATGAAATCAGAAGAAATGGAACCCTAATTCTGTGAAATTCAAGTGAAATAAGAACCGGACTAAAATGACCTAATAACCTACCTAAACTAAGCAAAATGTTAAAATAAAGTTTAATAGGTTATTAGTGACTAGATGGCGAGTCTATTGAACCGGTAACCCATGTTAAATCACTTGTTTTGATCAAGATTCGAACCACAGGCGACTGAACAGTGGGACAGGCGACTGGTCGTCCGGATGAACTCCAATCGCACGATTGAATCTTGCGATTGGGTCAATCGGCCGAATGAACCATGCGAATGAGCTCAGTCGGCTGACTAAACCAATCGTAGACTCAGTCAGCAGATTGAACTCAGTCGCATGTCACATTCACTCGAATGAGCTCATCGCATGAAAGGACAACTGACTGACTTCAGTCGCATGATTCATTCGCACGAATGAATCAGAATGAATTTAAACATTACACTTAGAACTGAAATTCTGATGTATTATGTACTAATGGTTCTGTGTCTTGTGTTTCAGGAAAATGGCTGATAGATGGTCCATTAATCCAAAGCACAACATATGTGCTCATTTGGATCACACGACTCGGAATGGGGCCGAGTTTACAGAGATTATAGCTTTCCTTAGACGCTCGGATACATAAGGCCATTTCCACACCGTGCACGCCTTACAGGTCATTACACCAGGCATTCTGGGAGAATGCCTCCGTTGATCGTTCTCGTGAGCCTTACAGTATACGGAGCTCCATTCTTGGTCATGATATTGAGGTTACAGCTTCTGATATCCAGAGAGTTCTTGAGTTTGGGGACGATACTGATCACCCCACCAGATTACATCCACTTACTGTTAGAGGCTGCTTTCTCAGGATCAAGTACGCTGGGGACATAAACTCAGGTGTGCTCAACAAGAGCAACCTGTGCCCCCAGTACAAGTACTTGGCGCATGTGATCCTGAAGTGTATTGCTTCGAGGAGGGGTGGGTTCGATGACCTATCAGACCAGATTCAGAATGCCTACGTGGCACTGGTGCTGAACCACCCTTTCAGCTTTTCGAGTATGATCTTCTCATATCTGGTTGAGAACCTGGAGGCTAAGGGGAAGGAGGGTTTTTTATGTACCCCAGGTTTCTTCAGCTGATCTTCAACGAGAAGCTGCCTTCACTTCCCAAGGAGAGCCATGATGCGGTTGCCTTGGAGATTATGGATGACACGACTTTGGGTCGTATGAGAGTGTATAGGGGCAAGCAGGTAAAGCCCCAGGTTAAGAGGTTGATCGGCCATTTGGCCAATGAGAGATATGTGGCGCCGGGGAGACGCAAGTGGCGTCATGATGATAGTGATTCAGATGACGAGAGGCTATTGCTCCCAGAGCATGATTCCGATGATGACGACAGTGGGGACGTGGGGATGATATGCCTACTCCACCGAGAGCATGATCCCGTCGAGTGGATGCTTCCGATGTTATACCTCCAGTGTCTGCCCCAGCTGGTGACATAGCCGAGTCTGCTGGTTTCCATCAGGACTTTGTTCCTGATGAGGAGGAAGAGGAGTCGGACGAGGAGCCCTTGACAAGAACTGTGGGAAGCAAGGTTGTTCCCACAGAGTATGGGCTAAGGGCGGTTGGTGAACGCCCAAGAGATTCAGGAGAGACAGCTGCTGATCCTAGTTATGCACCGGAGTCAGCTAGCCGTGTTGTAGGGGGAGCATCCACCTCGACGGGAACGAGGAGGAAAAGGATGGCTCAGCCCCACGGGCAAAAAGAAGAAGAGACATTGACCTTCGTTACCACCACAGCCACTACTGCAACCACCACCACTACCACTTCCACAGCCACACCACCACAGCCACCACAGCCACTACTACTACTTCCACACCTCCCACCACTGTACAGATGCCATCTACCACCATATCTTTCACTCCCACATCACCTCCACCATTTCACAGACCCAGCCCCATCTTCACTACAGCCACCACCACCACCACTTCCCACCAAGCTGGACCCTCAGCCCATCCCTACATACATATGGATCACCTCTACCTCCAATTGGGGTAGAGGAACAGCTATCTGCGCTTAACCGGATGGTGATGCGCCTATTAGCTGCGGATGAGGAGAAGGCGGCTCAGATCCGCCAGTGGCTGATCTTACTGCTGCACAGTCTCAGCAGATCTCAGAGCAGGCTCGGGTGATTGAGGAGCAGGCCCAACAAATGGCTGCTCAGAGCCATGAGATCGCCCAACTCCAGGAGCAAAGTGTCACATCTACTAAGAAGATAGAGGAGTTGGAGGAGGCTAAGAAGACGATCATGTTAAAGCTAAAGGGATCTAAAGAGAAGCCCCTGAAGATCAAAGAGGGAGACGGAGATGATGGTGAGGATGATGATGAGGATGATGATGAGGATGATGAGGATGAGGGGACTGAAGAAGAAAGGACAGAGGAGAAGGATGAAGATGATGATGCAGAAGGAGGAGATGCAGCTGCATCGGCTCTGCTCCAGGTCAGGAGAGGAGATCAAGAATAGACAAGACCAACCAGCTTCCTCCTCTGCTCCACCAAGTGACGAGCCGATGATCCAAGACAAAAGTAAAGATTAGATGTTCATGTATTTAATTACTTTTGTATTTGAATCATGTATTTAAACCTATGTATTCAATGTTTATATTAAGTTTAATGCATTTCTGTTTTGATTAATTACTAATGGTTGAGTGTTGAATGTTTAAATCAAACAGATCCAAATTACCAAAGGGATGAGTTTGATGTTGCTCCCCTTCAGCAGGTCAAGACTCAGCTAACAATGATTCTTGATCTGCAAGGGATCGTAAGGAGGTCGGTGAGTTATACCCCTGAAGAAGGGGAAATAATTCACGACCTATCAAACGAGCAACTAGCAGAGATCTTCAAGCTCAATCCAGATGAGATTGTGAAGGATGCTCCGACATGTGACTCGACCAGTGACGAAGAGCTCAACGATGTTGATGAAATAGAGATTGAAGATGTCACTGCAGAGCACTACCCTCAGTATGCTGACAATGAGGGAAATGTGGTCCCCAATCTGGGTGAATCCCTTGTTAGCGATACTTTTGAGGTGTTAGACAAAATGGAGCAAGAGTCAGAGAAGGTAGAGGAAACGGCCCAAGCCTCAAATGATGATGTCGATATCCGAAAGGCTGAGTGGGCTGCGTGTTTTGAAGAAGTTAGAGCCCAACGCGCTGCACCTAAACAGGATGCCTACACCAAACTCTACAGAGTCAAGAAACATCATAAGGTGTCTGGCAGGATCATAGCGTGGGCGTATTTTGAGGACCTTAACGTATATGCAGTTAAGAGGGAGAAGGGCATAGAGTACTTCAGATTCCCACATGATCTGAAGACTCTACCAGGTTTTGAGCTCAACCAGCTGGCCAAACTAAAGCTTTTGTATGCTGACCCGAGAAAGATGTCAGGCTGGTTTGAGGCTGCCCTAAGGAAGGAGTACCACACCAGGTGGGTTAACTTCAGACCCCAACAGCCTACAAGGTATATCAGAAGGTCTGAAGTTGATGCCATTACTGGAAAACCAAAGATAGTGCTGAAGTGGAGTCCTCCGCGCACAATGTCAAGAATCCCACTCAGGGAAATGCCACAGGACTTCACTCCACACTTTAAGTGGTGGTACTACGATTGGAGAACAGGAGAAGCGGTCATAGTCCTAAACAAAGAGGGCCAAATGGATACTATCAGGGTATTCGACCCAATGTGGCTTACCAACTTGTCAGCTAATGATGTCTACACTTTATACAAGTGGCCACTGTTCTATGATACGCAGGATATTGTACAAGCCCTCCAGTTCCAGAACGTCATAAGACTCTGCTTCGCGTTTGAGATTCACGCGGGAGTCACAAAAGAGGACAAGTACAAGAAATATGAGGAGGTGATGCAGAAAACAAGACATTAGAGAGATCTAGGTCCAAGGGGGAGTTTGTTGATACATGTATGTCCCTAGATCATGATTTGAATGTAATAGATCTTGTTTATCTGATTCTGATGTAATGTAAAATGATTAATGAAATGATATTGATTGTTTGTGATTGATAATGTTTAATATTTCATTAATGAGTCGATGTTGAATTGGTTAATTAGGTTTATGGTTGTTTGAAGTGTTACACATAATGTTATATTAATTAATACATTCAAACTTAACACAATGAAGTTCTCATGCGAATGGCCCATGCGAATGGACCACACGCATGAATAACTTCATACGATTGACTCAGTCGCACGACTGAACCAGGAGACTGGATCAGTCGTATGATTGACACATAAGATTGGCTCAGTCGCACGACTGAACACTCAGTCGTGCGGATGAATCAACCGCATGGTTCAATCGCACGACTGAACCATACTTATGGTCCAGTCGCATGAATGAACAATACTAACCTATAAATACAACCCAATTCGTGGAAAAACGTAAGCATTCATTCTATTTCGACTCCAGACGTACCCTAGCCGTCCAGAAGCCTCCCAATTCGTTCTCCAAGTTCATAGAACACATTAGATCGATTCCCAATCGATTCTTAACGTTAGATTCAATTCTTTATTGATTCTTCGTGTGTTCTCACTGATTGGATCGCCAATCAAATAGGATTCCGCACTATTTGATCTGGTTTACACGCTAATCACTCGGTATTTTGTTCAAATACCAGGTCCTAATAGAATTGATGATAATTACTACTTCATCAATGATCCTCACTATACTGGCTCCTCAACAAAGCCTCCGATGCTTGTTAGGAGTGAGTATAACATATGGCAACGCGAATGCTCCATCACCTGTCTGTTAACAGTTCAGGTTGTTGAAGTCTGTGGTTCATGGACCATTAAGCCTATGGTGAGTAATCCAGAAACCAATGAGATGGTTCCGAAGAAGAAGGAGCAATACTCAGATGAAGATCTGAAACTGTTTGAAATTGATGCTAAAGCCCATGGAATTCTGGCCATGGCACTGCCTAATGAAATCTATTATGGACTTATGCATCATGAAACTGCTCATGATCTCTGGGTTGCTCTGAAAGAAAATTTGGGAACTGATGAGGTCTTAGCAAACAATAGAGAGATCCTTGCCCAACAATATGAGACATTCTCTCATAGAAAGGGTGAGTCACTGACTCAACAGTTTGAGCGATTTTCGTGTTTGATATCTGAGCTGAAAATGGTTCAACATGAATATACAAATAGTCAGATAAACAACAGAATCCTCAGATCCCTGCCTGAGAGATGGGACACATATACTATTGTCCTACGCTCCAGTGCAAATCTGGACAATCTATCTCTTACCCAACTTCATGGGAAACTATTAACATTTGAAAGAGAGATAGAACAGAAAAGGAAACTGGCTTCATCTGGGAAGCTCACTGATGATTTTGTACCAGGGAATACTGCTCTGGTTGGTCATGAGTCAGAATATGTTGCATCAAAAAGTTCTTATGATGCGCATATAGATTTCTCTTCAAACAGTGGAGATCATGCTTTTGTTGGTGTTGATAGTAATTCAGGGTGTAGTATTGATAATTTGTGCTTTTTGATGGATGATTTGAAAGGAATTGCTGATGATTATCTGGAAGAGATGGATATTTTGAGCCAAATAGCATTAATCAATATCAGATCTCATAAATTTTACAAAAGGACAGGTAGAAAATTCCATGGTCTCTCTGGAAAAACCAAAGTTGGTTTTGACAAGAGCAAGTTGAGGTGTCACAAGTGCCATAGACTTGGACATTTTGCAAGAGAGTGTAGATCATCTGGATCTAACTCTTCTGCACCCTTTGTGACCTTTCCAAGCAATAGCTCACAAAACAAGGGCAACATTCTACCAGTTCTGATCATCATTCACAAATTCAATCATCTCCTGCATTTTTTGTCCCTCAAGGTCCAATGCCATATCCTTATCCATGTTTTTACATGCCTCAGTCCAGTCAGGTTCCTTTACCCATAGCTCAACAACCACATGCCCTACCTGATCCTCAACCATCTTAATTAAATCAACAATCTCAATCTCAATCACATCAAAGCTTTTTCACACCTGAGGTTGTTGACTGGAGTAGCTTACCAGATGATATTTCTGGTTATTCTGAACAATTGTTTTCTGGTGCTGGTCAACATGGTGGTGAAAATCCTTTTGGAAATCTTGCTCTTATGGCCCTGGAGTCTACTGATGGTTCATGCTCAAATGCTTCATCATCACAGGTACCACAGGTATCTTCTGAGGCTAAGGCCAAGTTATGTTCTGAGTCATGCATAGCTGCTTTGTCTCCATTAAAGAAGCAAATATAGCTTTAATTAATCAAAATCTTGACCTAGAGAAAGTGATTTCCAAAAGAAAAGCTGAGTTGAGTCTGTCTTAAAAGAAAAAGATGAGGAGATTTACAAATTATTATGCCAAATCACTGATGAAAGGCAAAAGTAGAGGTCATTTAGAGAATCATAAGAATCTCAAAGAACACTTGCAGCTACTCAAGTAAATTGTGAACGCTGGTAACATCATACAAGGGGTTTGAAATGCTTCTCAGCAAGCAAACAGCTTCAAATATGAAGTTTGGGATTGGGTATAATCACACTGTACCTCCTACAGATTTTACTCCCAAGATAGAAGTAAAATCTGAAGGTGAAAGCAATTCCCAAACCACATCATCATATGTCTCATCCTCAAGTGATAATCCAAATCAAAGGATGAAGTAAGTATTAGTACCTCAGCTAATCAATCTGCTGATGGTCTCACTGCTGATAAACACATGATCAAAGAAAAACTGAGCACTTCAGGTGTTGTCCCACAAAGTATTCAAAGTACTGAAGGGCAAGTAACAACACCTGAAGAGCATTTCAAACCAATGAAACAAACATGGTTTGACAACTGCTGAAAAGTCTATCAGGAAATCCACAAGTACTGATAGAAAACTTCTGAAGAACAAATCTTCAGTTGTTACAAATCCTTCAGTACTTACCATAAGTACTGAGAGGAAGAAAGTACTGAAGAACAAATCTTCAGTAGTTTCATCTTCTTCAGCAGTTGATCAACAGAAGATGAAGAAGAAGCCATGTGAATATGTGGTCTATTCAATCATCTCACTGATGAATGTTGGTATAAAAAGGGTTCAAAATCAACAAAGATAAAATCATTAAAAAGAAAATTAATAAATGAAAGATGAATTTAAACCAAGTTTTTACCACAAACATCTCAATCTAATAACCCAAGTTTTTCCAAAAATCTAAAAGAAGGAAGGGGTTTATCATAAAACAACTGAAAGTATTCCTCATGGAATATCAAAACCCAGACTAAGTCTGTGTCTTTTTCAAAAAGGAGGACATGGTGAATCACATGAACAAATAAAAAACAAGTACTGATGTGTCAGCTGAACTGAAGGCCTTGACAACCAATCAGACACAACTTGTTATGATGGTTCAACATCTGTTGGGGAGAGTTAACCAATCAGATGTATCTGTGATTAAACCACTGAAAAGGAAAACTAAGCCAAAATCAAAGGAATCCTTTTCAGCACCATCTCCACCTTCAAAGGATGTTAATCATGACAAATCAGTTAGTATAAAATTTGTTGCTGAGAACAGACCCAAAACCAAATGGTTTTGGGTCTCAAAGCTAACTAATTTCTTGTGACAAATGCAGGGTTCTTCAGCATGCCATAGAAGCATCTGGTATGTGGACAGTGGAGGATCTATGCATATGACAGGGAGCAGTTCTCTTCTTCATGTACTCTCAAGGAAAGAAGGGATTTGTTTCTTCTGGTAATGATGCTAAGGGTTACATCATCGGCAAAGGCTTTGTGTCAAACGATGAGATAAGATTTGATGATGTTAACCATGTGGAGAATCTCAAGTACAACTTTGTTGAGTGTCAGTCAAATTTGTGATAAAGGGCATGTTGCACTTTTCACATCCATCCAGAACTGTCGGATTCTGTCTTCCAATGTTCTGAGAATGATTGACAAGATATTGGATGAATATACTCTCCTGAAGGCCAACAGGATTGGAAGAGTAATATGCCTTAGATTTATCAAGAAAATTGATCTAAAAGGCCATCCATGTCTGTTCTCCAAGGCCTCTCCTCAGGATCTGAACTATGGCACAGAAGGCTTGGTCATGTGAATCTTAAAACATGAACCAGCTTATCCATCATGGTTTAGTGAGAGGTCTGCCATTAAAGGAGTTCAAATGTGATGACAACTACTCTGCTTGTTTAAAAGGAAAGCAACACAAAGTATCATTCCCTCCAATAGAAACCAAAGTCCACTACCTGCTTGCAATACTGCATATGGATCTTTTTGGTCCAGTAAGGGTGATGAGCATGGCAAAGAAAAAATATTGTCTGGTAATTATGGATGATTATTCCAGATTTGTATGGACTTTCTTCTTACATTCAAAGATGAGGCTGTTCAAATCATCATCTACTTTGTGTTGTATGTGGAAAAGCAATACTCCCTTCAAGTCAAGTGTGTGAGGAGTGATAATGGCACAGATTCAGAAACCACCCCTTGATGAATTTTATTTATCTAAGGGAATCAAGAGGCAGTATAGCATTCAAAGAACTCCTGAACAAAATGGAGTGGTGGAGAGAAAGAACAGGACCCTTATTGAAACCGCAAGGACAATGTTGGCTGATTCTGGTTTGCCACTAACCTTTTGGGCTGAAGCTGTCAACACAGCTTGCTATGTGCAAAATAGAGTGTTAGTAAATCAGAGGTTGATGAAGACTCCTTATGAGTTTGTTACATCATTTGGCCCCCTCTGATTTCATTTTTAGAGTATTTTGGGTGTCCCTGTTACATTCTTAACACAAAGAATCCACTTCAGAAGTTTCAATCAAAGGTGGATGCAGGGTACTTTGTTGGGTATTCATCTACTTGCAAGGCATACAGAGTTTTTAATTGCAGAACAAAGATAGTTGAAGCAACCTTGATGTAAGTTTAATGAATCTCCAAAGGACAAAATTCCACAAAACCCTGTGGAGTTATTTGATTTGGGCATCCATGCAATATGTTACATATAGTCTCCATCTGTTGTAGATTCTGAGGAACCATTATCTCCTGCAACTAGTCATCCAGCTGGTGGTATAAATGCAAGTTTTAGTGATCACCTGCCTGTGTCTACTACACTTGATGTTCCGTAGCTTCAGTAGTTCCATCCACAACAAATGCCGATGAAATCTCTGAATCCTCTACTTCATTTGAATTGCCATCTCATCTAGGTTTCAAGAGTCTGAATCAACATCTGTTGCTGCTGAATCTCCTACAACACTTGCACATATATTATTGAGTACCAAGAACTGAAGAATCACCCCATGTCTCAGATCATTGGTGACATCAATGCTGGTGTTTCAACTAGACGTCAATTGTCCAATTTCTGCTTTTATGCTCTCTTCATCAGTCAGCAAGAGCAAAAGAACTATCATATTGCATTAAGAGACAATGGATGGGTTGAAGCCATGCAACTTGAGCTTCTTTAGTTTCAAAAGCAGGAAGTGTGGGAACTGGTTCCTCTACCCTAAGGTAAGTGTGCAATGGCACTAAATGAGTGTTTAGGAATAAAACTGATGAAAAAGGTCAAATTGTCAAGAACAAGGCCAGACTGGTTGAACAGGGGTTTTCCAGAAGAAGGTATTGATTATGATGAAACTTTTGCCCCTGTAGCCAGACTAAAGGCAATCAGATTGTTCTTAGCTTATGCTGGTTTCCATAATCTTAAAGTTTTCAAATGGATGTCAAAAGTGCTTTTTTTATGGTAAAATAAAAGAAGAAGTTTATGTGTGTCAACCACCAGGTTTTGAAGATCATAAACATTCAGATTGGGTGTATAAGCTTGATAAGGCTCTTTATGGGTTAAAACAAGCTCCAGAGCCTGGTATGATACACTATCTAACTTTCTTCTTCAAAATAATTTCATTAGAGGCTCCATAGATAAAACTTTGTTCATTAGAAAGTAGGCTTGCATAAGCTCCTTGTTCAAATTTATGTAGATGATATTATTTTTGCATCTTCTGATCCACAGTTGTGTGATGTCTTTACTAAGTTGATGCCACAAAGTTTGAAATGAGTGCCATGGGAGAATTACAGTTCTTTCTGGGTTTGCAAATCACAAATGGCTGATGGAACTTTCATTCATCAGTCCAAATATAAAGGATTTTTGAAAAAGGTTTGATTTACAAAATTGTAAGCCTTGTTCTACTCCCATGTGCAGCACCACACAACTGGATGTTGATCAGAAAGGTAAAGCAGTTGACGAAACTCTTTACAGATGTATGATCGGTTCCTTGATGTACCTTACAGCTTCTAGACCAGACATTATGTTTGCAACTTGTGTCTGTGCTCGATTTTAGGCTGCCCCTAAAGAATCCCATATGATTGCAGTCAAAAGGATCTTTAGATCATTGCAAGGAACTCAATCTATAGGACTTTGGTATTCCACTGGGCACTCTTGCAAATTAGTTGCTTTCTCTGATAGTGACTATGTAGGGTGTAAATTAACCAGAAAATCAACCTCTGGTGGATGCCAATTTCTAGGCAATTATTTAGTTTCTTGGCAGAGTAAGAAACAAACTTCAGTTGCTACATCCACTGCTGAAGCAGAGTACATTGCTGCTGCAAGTTGTACATCTCAGGTACTCTGGCTTCAAAATCAATTACTGGATTATGAC